>CM060947.1:187601533-188801533 GCA_030765055.1 Mantis religiosa
GCGCTGTTTTGGCGCACTTTTTTTACAAGGTCTATCATCAAGTTACGATACAGGTATTAAAGGTAGAAATGTCAAATAGAAATATAAGTTTGATCTTAACGATCAAGTAAATGGAATGAGTAAATTGCTTGAAAGATGCTTCTGAAATTATTTGTCGAATGTATTCATAAAATTAACGGCGAATTCTTTTCCTCCATGTATCACTTATAAATCAACAGGAACTCTTTAGAGCATTCTTTATGCCTTCAATCTACCTTGGAGTAAGTGGAAGCAAACGTTTAACCACTGCAGAATTAGGTTGCAAGCTATTGTCATAGCACTGGATAATGTGGTTGAAAATAAACTGACGCTGTATACATAGTATAATAGAACTGAATTTCTTTTGATGAGACAAATAGAAGCCGCAGATTTTTGATATAACCAATCATCATATCACGTGATATATATTTTAATTCCCTTTTACGGAAATTTAATCCTACATACGCCCTTTTAATTTTCAGTCATCACTAAATTGGTTACTCTGGTCATGACCTAGGCATCACAAACGCCCACTTGACTTGCGCAAATTTGACGTCACTAGAACGACTGTGGCGTCATTTGTATCCTGCCTAAAAGGAAAACAACAAAACAGAAGTCTAAAGGTAAAAATGTTCGAAATACTCAATTAGCTGGTAGAGTAGAAACAATTTGTGTTTGAGGGAGAGCAGTGGAAATAGAACTGTTAACTGGTTATAGCAAAAGAAGTGTAAATTTAGTATTTGCCGCTGCTTGTAAATGCCCATCCCCCTAAAAGAAGGGTAGTCTTAATTTCCACCAGGATATACAAATGACAAGGCCCGATATACTTGTTTCTTTCAAAAGAGAAAAGGAACATTAAGCATTGAATTTCGAAATATTTAAAATAGGGACTTGCCGGTCTTTATTTTACAACAAGCCTAGGAACCTTAAATCTGGCGGTTTAGATTGTATACACAAAATTCAGTATTATCATTCCCTTTTTATGATGCATGTAGTAACGCGGATTGTATTAATGTATGTATATTTTCTGAAAGTGTCAATCATAAATAAATAGCAAAGTAGCGATATCTTAACATAACCTTTCAGTAACCAAATCTATAGAAAGTTGCATTTGATGACAGAAATACAACATTCACGTCTGTCAGCGTGTTGTGTGTGTATGCATTTTTATTTTTAGAATTGATACGTACATTTTTTAAATTGTATATTAAAGCACAGAGCATCAGTTTGATAAGTTTGCCTTATTAAACTTTTGTTATACAGTGAAGTCAATGTAGCCATATTAATAATCTTTTGAACTTTGACCTTTAAAATTTACCCAAATGATTTATTTTGAAACCTTATATCAAGCACTCTTAAAAACCAGATTTGTTGCTTAAAGATGACTGAAGGGACATGTTTAGTAATTGGATATTTGTATGTTTATTGGTAAATATTGTGCAGTAATTTGGGATTGTGGGCTTCATACAGTCCAGTGTAGTAGTATAGAAGATATATTTAATCAGTGCTTCTATGGAAATATAAATTATGACTTATCAGCTGATAAAACAAAATTATGAGCTGATATTAGGCCATAATTGTCAACACACCCAGTTACCTTTACTTCATGATTGTTATTAACATTTAGATGTTTGAAGACACTACTTATTCATTCTACTTTTGTGATAACTGATCTATAGCCAATTAGCACTCAGAAATTGCAGAAACTGATTAACTTAAAAACTGTCTCATTTTAAATATCTATAATTCTTTGTGACTGTATACAATTTCTAAAGCATGCTAATTTACTCTCTTAAAACAAAAAGCTTCAAGTCCTTCCTACTTTTTGCTCTGTAGTTCAGGCAAAGTAATTAATTGTGTCTTACAATGGCTTGCAAGTTGGCAAGCATTCTAGCATGGGATACTTTTTAATTTTATCTAACAATATAAAATAATTGTGATCATGCACTTTCCTAGTATTACAAGGTGTGAATTTACAAACTGGAATTGCATTTTAAAAATTCAAAAGCAAGTCAAGGATTGTCAACTTGCATCACAAGGCTGTAATAATTTGTCAATATATATGTTATATTTACATAAAATCAGTGCATCCCTTAGTAAGCATTCTTGGTGAAAGTTTGAGACCTACCGAATAGAGTAAATGAAGAAGAAAGATTTCAAAGAATGAAGATATATATATTACACAGCTTCCTGTCTTCTCATTCATATACACGCACAAACCTAGGCATTGTAGACTAACTCAAACTAGCTGATGTGCGGCAGGATTGCATCCAGCATTTTCCCATCTAGTGTCAAACCCAGGACAATGCAAGTTCCCTGACTAAGAAAAGGCCATTTGTTGCTTGTGAAAAGTGTGCAGTGACTCTTTGTTTATACAAAGATAGAAATTGTTTCAAATTGTTCCATGTGTTATAACATAAGATATACATATCCATGGTTGAGCGTGACACTATTGCCACATGTTGTGCCATATATGGCACACTCCTATTTTTTAAATAAAAAGGTGCCATAATGAAGCCTGACAATTTTAAAAGTATTTTTCCAATAACCAGTGACCTTTAATCTATCTACTATATTTTTTTCACTCAAATAAAATATATAATGCAGTAAAGGGTTAAGTAGTTTTTAAGTTGGAACAAAGCATAAAATATTCTGGTTCACTTTTACACAAGATATACAGTTTACCACAACTGAAAACTCATTTTAAACGGAAGGAGAATTTTTACATAAATAACACTATTTGCCCTTCTCCCACCACCATCATCCATAATGATGGGAGGAGCTACAAATTGTGATTCTCGATTGCAGAGCAACAATCTGCTGTCATTAGCAGGCTGGATCTCAGTCTGCCTTTGGTTCTTATGCAGAGAGTTTTGTTTGCATTTTGTTGTAGTTATTAGATTTATAATCTTGAGTGCTCTTTTTGTAGCTGTGTTTCTGCTTACAATTAATGGGTTGCAAGAAGCTCACTGGATAGAAGACCCATGCTTTATCACTGTTGGAGGTAACTTCTGTAAATGTGTGTAAATAAAATCTCTGTAATTTGTGTGGCTTCTGATCTAGTAATTTCAAATTAACCTATTTACAGTCTAAGCATGTGTACCTTTACCATGAGGCACTGCACCAAGATAAAAAATGGGCTCAAGTGGAGAAAGAAAAACTTCAACAAGGACTAATAACATTCTAAAACGTGAAGTAATGACTAATTATATTAGCAAGGTTAAAGAATCATCATTCAGACCTACTACAAAATTTTGCAATCTGGGCCATTCAGCATTGACTTTAAAAGGACTTAGATTTAACAATTTGGTATACTATCACGAAGCCTCTCCTAACTAATGTTATGGAGAAGGAAATAGTAAATTTCTGCAAAATATACCAGCAGTGGAAACAGAGGACCAAAATGGTGAGAAAGCCAAAATATGCGTTACAGTATTATCCATAGTTAACCATTAAATATTAGAAGGTGTGATGGTATGGAGTGCTTTTATTGGGAATTGTGTAGAGGTGGCTTGTACTTTCTCCCTAAGTAGAACACAATGAAGGAAGTAACTATTTATTATGTTTTTCAAATGGGAAGATTTCTGGACTGCAGCAAACGAGATGCATTTATGTGTTCAGCATTACTACCCTGCTATCCCACTCTTTTCATATTTCTATACCTCTCCACACTGTTCTAGAGCATCAAAGTCTCCTTGATGCTAGACATAAAGGAACCTAAACTGAAGTTTCCAAACTTTATACATGTTTCTAAAATTAAAATTGGAACAAGGATATTGGTATATTATGTATATGTTTTAAATGTTATCATAATTATGGTTTATGAATGGCCTATTTTTCTAATTCAGGGGTACAGCAAGTGGCTCGTCCATATCCCTGTAAGTGTCACTTCAAGAGACAATTTGTCATTGTCACTATCTTCATCATCAGGTCTTTCAATTTATGATGATAGACTCCAAAATCTTGTCATGTGCTATTTCTTTCTAAAAGCCTCTTGTATTTTTCTGCATCTCACAGTTTTCCCAGTCTTGTGTTATTTTTTCTATTCCTTCATGAATAAGTCATTCAGTATCAGTCTGTTTAAAAGTGTTTTCTGTTTGCAAATTCCCCTTTTTTGAGCCCACACTAATTCGTTTGGATTGTAATGGCAGTGTTAAGGGTGCAGGGACAATACCTTGTGTGCAATTTAAATTGCAGTTGATACACTTTACCTGGTGTTTGAAAGGAAGAACAACTGAATAATATTGATTTGAACTCTGTATTGTAAGTAAACACCATTCCTGGTTACAAAGCAATTATAATCCCATGTGATGGCTCATGTTCTGCAGATGACTTAGGCTCACAGGAACTGAACTGTTTGCTCTCTCTGGAATTTAACAAATACCTTGGCTTGTAGATAGAAGAATTTTGCGGGCTCAGGAGCCATGATGTGCTGGAGTTGGCAGATCCAGACGTTTCGTTCACGACTGCAGTGAACATCTTCAGTGGCGTGGTCTGAATCTTCTGGGTGAAGGTTCAAGAATTTCGTTCACGACTGCAGTGAAAATCTTCAATGGCGTGGTCTGAATCTTCTGGGTGAAGGTTCAAGAAGACTCAGACTATGCCACTGAAGGTGTTCACTGCAGTCGTGAACGAAATGTCTGGATCTGCCAACTCCAGCAGACCACAGCTCTTGAGCCCATAAAGTTCTTCTATCTACAAATTAGACTCCAGCCGTGAAAGCTTACGACAATACCTTGACTTGTTCAAAGTAATCCTTTTAACACATCATGTCAATAGTTTACATTTCAATTCTGTGCAATTGCAACCAATATACATGATCATCAGAGTGCTTATGTTATGATGCACTGTTATAATACATGGGTATTTTATTTGTGTGTGCAATGAAAATTATTTGAGCTAAAAATTGGGTTTTTACAGATGCACTGTTATAATACATGGGTATTTTATTTGTGTGTGCAATGAACATTATTTGAGCTAAAATTGGGCTTTTACAGTTGTGTTAGAAGCATTACTCCCTACCTTTCTCGTAGATCAGTTTCTGCAACATTTGAATTTTAGTAGAGAAATAGTATTTATTAGAGATGGATTCACTTGGTACTCGTCACACCCCACTTAAGGGAAATGCAATATGACAAAACCACTGGACTCTGCTTGCTGGCCTGATGGCATTCAAAGACAAAAATCATGCCATTTGAATGTCACATTAGAAGTGTTGAAACACACAAGATCACATTTTGGCCAATTTGTCAGTATTTTATGCATGATGATGCCCCTCGCATAGAACAAATATAGTTTAGAACTTCCTGAAATGCAGCAATATGCCTGTAGTTGAATGGCCTGGTGACTATGCTGACCTAAATCCACTAGGAAATACTTGGGGTGAGATGAGTAAAATAAAAGAACTGCAACCATCAAATATTAAGGAGTTGCAAGAAGCATTGAAGTTATCTGTGAAAATGGACAAAAATTATTTTAATTATTTAGCTGACCATATATCTGTTGAAGTGGTGAAAGTTAAAGGAAATATGATCAAGTACTAATTGTATGAAAAAGTTATAATTAAAATCACGTAAGTTAGTATTTGCTGTGTTTATTAGCTTGTAAAGATTTTCACGCAACTACTGTGAGAGTCAAGTTACCCCAGATATAGAAATTGCAGGGGGTTAGATTGGGGAACCGAGGGGCCACAAATCTCTATTCATAATTCTGGCTGAAACACTTTCAATTGTTCTCATCGAAATATTGGTTGTGTGAGCTGTTGCAGTGTGTTATTGAAAAAATGTGAAATCTTGCTCACTGTCTGCTTATTCTCTAAAAAAGAGGAGTCAAAATTTTATTCACATATGTATGGGCATCAATTTTTGACTCAAAAAAAAAAGTCCCTTTTACTCTTCCTCTGTTAATGGGCACATACATCAATTTCCTTGTCATAAAGGGGCACTTCAAGAACAATATTAGGTTTTACAAAGCTCCAATAATGGTTATTTTGTATACACACATATCCAAGAAGGTGAAATCAAGCCTTGTCCGTGAAAAATATCTCTGAGGTAACTTAAGACAAACCCACACATGCTGGAGGAATTAGAACAAAATCTCAGCCAGGAAATTGCCAGCATTTCGCTATGTGAACTAGCAAGTGATGGATAGTTTCCTAAAGAGGTGCCAAAAATGTATGGATGATGGTGGCCAGTTTCAGCATCGCCTTTCATAAAGCTGTTAAGTAAAGCCTTTAAAAGTAGTTTTAAAAATGGTTACATCAGTGTCTTTCTATGATAGCGGTAGTTGGTTATGAGTGCTGAGGATGCCTACAAGCAAAATACTATGCAGCCATTTTGGATACTTTTGATATCTATCTATCCACACACACAAATAAATATATATAAGCCTTGATTAGTAATGCTCACCTTGAAAGCTCCAGGCTCCAGTAAATAACTCCATGTCAAACTCAGTTTTCTGTATCTAGATATTCTCTTAGAATGCTGCTGTCGTCCTCCATAACATGACTCTCTGAGTTGGAGTTAGAGCCCAGATTTTTTTGGGCATTAAATTTTTAGTATGGCTTCCTTCACAAGGGAAGTAAAGCCAGTGTTCATGTAACAGATTTACAGCAGATAAAAGAAATTCAAACCTGATAAAGAGGGCTCTGAGCAAAATTAAAACAGTCCTTCTCCCTAATAAAAATGGGTGAACCATGGCAGTTACAAAGTGTCCATGATGATGATGATGATGATGATGATGATGATGATGATGATAAAGAACTTGAACCCTTATAATACTGTAAATAGAATGTTTACATCCAGTACACACTATTTTATGTATTTTATGTTAATTTTGATGGAAGAATAAGTGAATAAAACAATCACAGCAATATAAAACAAAAATACACCAAATCTGCTGATGTAGCTTATTGTTTATCCCTCAGATTGGCCAGAGGCATCCTTCTCGGTGACTGTTGCTATTATGGTTACATTTTGGTACATCACAAGACCATTTTCCCATAAAAAAACATGGCTTGAAAGGGCAGATGAGTACATTACAGGCTTTCAAAGAGCCAACATGCACTCCTCCCATAGATAATCAGTTATTTATTACAGAATTTTTTCTCTTTCTTGTTAGAAAATGCCATTAGTATAATAGTTTTGCCCAATTTTCTCCAGTATATTGAGAATATATTTAAGCTTCAAGAGTCCATAGACAGTGCAGTCTTACAAAATATATATTGCACTTCACTTATGTAAAGTGCTTTAGAAAGGTATAAATAAAATGCAATTTATCATTCTTAAAAACTTGCTGCTTGATCTTGTATTGTCATATACCATAATTGGAATATTGTAATTAATATGAAGTTTTTATAATATGAAATTTAATATTGACTGTCTTGGATGACAAATTGTATGCTTTTCAGCTTAATCTCCTGTCTCATTAGTTATCAAGGACGAAGCCAGTGCTTTTAAAAAATATGTATTAAATAACATTGTAAGCAACATATTGCTAATCTCACTCACACTTTCGAGGTTTTAAGTTTATATTACATGCTTAAGTGGTTTGAAACAAGTATGTGGTACATTTCAGTGTTCGCTTTTATCATTATATGATGGTATCTTACAAAAATGTGTACTTAACTAATAAATTATGATAATGCAAATATCAATAAAATATAGTAGCTTGTCTGTATGAGGGTTGTTTGATAAGCCTGGCAAATTTTCATGAAGGGATGGAAATTTCTTGTTGCAACTTTGTGGGTGGTAAGCTTGATTATTCAAAAGATTATACAGAAAATTTGAATGTGCTACAATATACAGTTCATTAGTACAAAAGTGAATCGAGAAGATATTGACACATTGCTTCACTCACACTGTTTATTCACTTTTGTACTACTTTGTGCTTCACTGTCCCTACGCTTCTTCCAAGTTTATACAATTCATTGTTGACAGCCATCTGAACTGGTCAATGTGATATGAGCAATTGAAAATTGAAAAAAAAAAAAAAAAAAAAAAAAGCAGAGTTTTGTGATGTTATTAAACATTTTCATTTGAAGAGCTGGACTGCCTCATAGGTCAAAACCGAATGGATGAAGTTCACGTAGAGTCTGCACCGACATCAAAGACCATTTGCTTTTGGATCAGTGAATTTAAACATGGTTGTAGAGGCACCAAAGACAAATTGTGCTCTGGTTGCCCAATTGAGATCACCGCACAGGTCACCATTAAAAGAATTCATGATCTGGTCATGCAAGAGCGCCGAATCAAAATTTGTGGGTTTTCTGAGGATGGAAGCATATCAACTCAGCAAGTGCACAATATCTTGCATGAAAAATATCTGGAAGAACACTTTACCATGTGTCTGGTGAAGTTAATCACAATCTGAAAGACTTTTTGCACCAATTCGTGAGCATGGATAAAACTTGGATCCATCATTAAACAATCAGAGTCAAAACAGCAGTCAAAATAATGGACAAAGGGTGGTGAAAGTGCACCAAAGAAGGCAAGGACCATGTTGTCAGCTGGTAAGGTGAAGGCCTCTGTTTTTTGAGATTCTCAAGGAATAATCCCCATAGACTACTTGGAAAAAGGCATAACCATAATGGAGCCTATTATGCTTCATTGTTGGATCATTTGCAACGTGACGACTGAAAAGAGACTGAGATTGAAATGCAAAAGAGTGCTCTTTCACCAGGATAATGCACCATCCCACACATCAGCTATTGCAATGGCGAAAGTGCATGCTTTTGGGCTTTGAATTGGTTCCTCATCCTCAAAGTGAATTCTTCCTGTTCCCAAACTTGAAAATTTGTCATGGTGGTAAGAAATTTTCATCAAATGAAGAAGTGATAGTCACCGTCAATGAATATTTTACAGACCTTGATGGAACCTATTTTTCTGATGGGATGAAAAAAGCTGGACATTGCTGAACCAAGTGTATAGCCGTCAATGAAGACTATATCAAGATATATATATAAAAAAATTATTTCTGGCTTTTTACCAGATTTATCAAATGACTATCGTATATTATCTTAAAAGAATGAGCATTCGATCATTTTCACTTTTGCACTTCTTGATATGATGTGAAATACCCATTACAACACCTCATAATCCCCTGTATTATAGTATTCATAAGAAAAGTGAAAGGTAATTATTGAGAGTTAAAAAGAAATTGTGTTATGAAAGGTAGAGCCAGACAGAAAAATTCAATGCCATAGCCAAAATTTGAACTCCTGGACTGATCTGTTGGTCCCTGTCTGATATTATATTTACAAGATCTTTTTGTACAAGTATTTACAAAATGGATAAAGCTTATTGCTGATACAGTTTTATAGTTTGAAGTTAACTGAGTAGTTTGATATTTGGCAACTTACAGATGAAATAGAATTTTCTTGCAAAGTAACGTGTAACAGTTATTTAAAAAAATTCCCAGAAAAGTAGTTCCTATACATTTTTTAAATTCCCCAAGTTCTCAGTATTATTTATTTTATTCTGTTGCAGGTAAAATTTTCCACAGGAATTATGTCAGTGCAGCAGTTTTGTTTAAGGTGGAACAACCATCAACCAAACTTCATATCAGTGTTCACAAGCTTATTAAACAATGAGTCATTGGTTGATGTCACTTTGGCAGCTGAGGGGAGACATCTGCAAGCCCATAAAGTTGTTCTTTCAGCATGCAGCACTTATTTTCAGGTATGATATAACTTAATACAATTTTGAGTCGAGCTAATACTCAATGCTCCATTTATTGCTAGTATTTACCTAGAACGCGTTTCGTTAGGATCTTCCTAACATCATCAGCTGAGCATTGAGTATTAGTTCGACTCAAAATTGTATTAATTTTGTCCTTCATTGTATCATAGTCCTTAAACAACGGAATAATGATATAACTTATTACATCTGCTGATATTATGAGTAATAAAATTTTCTGGTTTTAGTTTTTAAAGATCTGATGTGTTACATTCAAGTGACGTTCTCTACTTGTTCACTTACAAACATTCTTTTAACTTTTAGTTAATTGATGGAAATTAATAATTTCTTCACACTAGCTGTATATAGGCTAAGGTTTTTGATAGAGTCAACATGAAAAATTCAATGCCACGGCTAGGTTTTTAACCACGGATCTCCTGGTTTCCTTCCAGTCGCTCTAACCCATTGAGCTACCATGGCCAACTTGCCGTCATGACATTAAACTCTCCATTTGACTCGTATATTTCCCCAGTAAACCACTAGGGGCTCTCGCATTCGAAATACACTGTTTGTGGCGACTTACCATCGTAAGTAGTTGAGTCCCAGGCCTGGGACTAGATGAAGCTTTTAGCTGAAACAAGATGGAAACATTCCACAGCAGATAAAAGTGAAGAATCTTATGCTAATAGCTCTACAGCTGAAAGTGTTACATTTGCTCCCCTGTGTAAAGATGAAGTTGCAGAGCCAGATTACCTTGTTGACAGTAATGTTTTGAAGAACTTGTTTTCAAGAGTATTGTGTAGTGAGTGAAAAGAGGAATGTGTTACTGTGACTTTTAGAGAGTTCAATGGTTTTTCTATGAAGATTGTAGTGAAGTGCCAAGTCTGTGGTTATGTTTTGTATGAAACTTTTTCAAGCAAAAGAAAAGGTACAAGCATTGAAAAGAAAACTAAAGGTACTTTTGATATAAACAAGAAAATGGTTACAACATTATATGTGGTATGCAACACTGTACCACTGCTCCAGCTCAGATGAAAAACCCATGCATTCAAAATGTCTAGAAGGTGTAAGCTCCTGGTGCTTTTATAATAGAACTGTTGCAAGAGGTGACAAGCCTGAGAGCCACAAAAATGAGATCCCTACACCTCTAAATGTCAATGTAGTGGAGAAAATGATACCCATATATAAAAGGAAGGTTGTGTTCAAGTAAACTGTTGGAAAGATGTACCAAGAAAAGACTCAAAATGCAAATGAAAGTCTATACAGTGTAATTTGGAATACTTGCTCCAAGGATGTCTTTGTTTCAGCCAAAAAGGTTGACATGGCTGTGGCAGAAGTAAAGTAAAGGAGAAATTTCTGACTTCTTTGCCAATTCAGTTAAAAGCTGTCCTTGATTTACTTCTTGTCCTAGATCTAACATAAATTTTCTCCTTGTCATGTGCAAGAGCTTTCCATTCAGGATTTTTTGTCTTCAGTAATGTAGGCATTTATGACTGCTGTATCAATCATGTTCAAGTTTAGCACAAATAGCCATCGTTTATTAGCCACAACAGTTCTATTGCATGAATATTCATTTATCATTTTGTCCATTTTATCAACAGAACCTTCAGTTTTATTGTACTATAGAATAATATTGAGTTTAAACTCCTCCTTTTCTGTGCCGCATTTTTCATCATGGTGTTCAGAGCTCAAGGGGATTGTTAGACATGTATGATACTGGGGTAGATTTTCATTAAATGCAAATATTTGAACCCTCAAAAAGTTTGCCCGTTGTAGTACCATATCCAGTTCCTAAAGGAGATGTAAAGTATATTATAACTCTGGCACCTTGATTCTTTACCGTATACCCTTCTTTCCCTGTGTATACTTGCAAGTAGAAGGCATATGAAGATTCAACATTAAAGGGTCCTCTCTGTACCCTATCTACCTGGTTTGGACTTCATGTAAACCCACGAAGAGGTACCAATTGCTCATCCACTGTCAGTGACTACTTGACTACTTGACCGTGCAAAAGTTATAAATATATCACTAAATGCACAAGATTTGTCCATTTGTCTAAGCTCCTCCCTAGTAGTTATGTGTCAAATCTAATGTAAAAAAAAAAGTTCAGATAACCTATTTCTCGAAAATGAAACTGGGAATATTTTCCTTGGTACATGGCATAGAAAGTGGTTCTCTTTTAGCTTTCAGTGCTCCCATTGTTTCAAGGAGAGCTATGAAACTAAATATTTCAGTTGTATTTGTTGAGATTCACTTATGTTTGTTAGAAGGATGAGTTGCATGCCATAAATTATAAACTGTCTCTGCCTTTTGGTTTGTAGATTTTACAACTTTCATTATTTGTAATAAACAGACAAGTCACAAGTCAGACATGCCGTGGGGTCGTTGAAGGGTTGTCCTCCTCCGTGGAGGAGGGTCCTTCGACTCTTGCCATACCGGGATTAGGTCCCTTACTGGCATGGTGGTGGGTATTTTATTTAGGGATGCTGGTTAGATGGTGGCAATTAAGTTGGGATTAATATAAAAAGTAAGGAAAATTCACTTTTGAGGAAGGGACTTGATATTATTGAGGTCCAAGGACAAGTCTGGGACGTTTATATCTCTCACCTGGGTCAAGATCGTATTCCCCGAGGCCACGGATAAGATTATTGAAACTAGAAGGTAATTTGGTATAGAAGGCATGGGATAGATGTAAGATATAGTCAAATTGTTTTGGGAAGGATAGATCAGAGTGAATATTGTCATTTGGGATGTACCAATCGGCAGCAACTGCTGACCGAAGGTATCAGATTTTGAAGAATCTGAAGTTTGGAGAGATGGGATTTGGCCGCTGCACCCCAGACTTAGCAGGCGTAAGTGATTGCAGGTCTGAGTACCTGCTTATATAGCAAAAGTTTGTTGCTAAGCTTTATAGTGGACTTTTTTTGTATAAGGGATAGAGCATGGCCATCCTTCTATTTACTCTATTTGCCACAGTTATATGCTCCTTCCATGTTAGATGCATGTCCAAAACTACACCTACGTACACCTAGGTAGTTGGTATGCGTGGACCAAGGAATGTCTGCTCCTGCTAAACACAGATTTGGAACGTCCTGGAGGGGTCTTCTAGTGAAGGTGACGGCTTGGGATTTGGTGGCATTTAGTTTCAACCGCCATGTGGTGAACCAGACATGTAGCATATTTGCGAAGATTTGAGCTCGCTGAACTGCATTTTCATGGCGCTTTGATGCTACTATGATGGCTGTATCGTCAGCAAATAAATAGAGGTTGCAGCCCTTTAAGGTTGGAAGGGTGTTTATGTTAGTAAGGAAGAGCAGACAACCAAGGACACTACCTTGAGGTACCCCTGCATTTATGACGTAGGGATGAGAGTGGATGTTGTCTTTTGATACAACGAAGGTACAGTTTTTGAGATAATGATGAATTTTGTGAATAAGGTATGATGGGATATTATAGTGTATAAGGCGATGGAGAAGTCCTTCATACCACACTGTCGAAGGCTTTGGAGATGTCTAGGAAAAGGCTGCAACGTAATGACGGTTGTTGAAACCTTTAACCACCTCGTACACGATGTGTAGTAGTTGATGCGTGGTGGAGTGTTGCCGTCGAAATCCAAATTGTTCAGGATGCAGCACATTATATTGGTCTAGCAAGTTCTGTAGGCGTAGCTGGAGTACCTTTTCATAGAGCTTGCTTATCGAAGGAAGGAGACTGATGGGTCTATGACTGCTTGCTTGTTGTGAGTCTTTGCCAGGCTTCGGGAGAGTGATGATTTTTGCATGTCTCCATGTAACCGGGAAGTAGGCTAATACAAGTAAGCTGTTAAATAGATGCACTAGTAATAGGATCCATGAGTGAGGGAGAGCTTTGAATGCAGCATAGGGTACATTGTCGGCACCTGCTGCTTTGTATGGGCGCACAGAGTTAATTATATTCCTCACTTCAGCTACAGTTATTTTCTTCACATCATCTAGCAAGTGTGGTGTGCTGAGATACTGCCCTACAGTCAATGAAATTTTATCTGTAATGTCTTGATCAACAGATTCTGCAGGGTGGAATGAGGAGGTGAGATGTTCTGCCATGAATTTCACTTTATCTCTTGCTGAAGTAGCAACTCTCCTGCCATCAGTAAAGGGCGGATCAGATTTAGGGATCCCTAGAAGTGCCTTTGACATTCTCCATAAAGATCTGTCTTCTACATCAAGAGAACTCAGACGCCTCTCCCATTCAGCGTTACTGTGGTCAAGTAGTTCTAGTTTGACTAGATGTTGCAACCGGTTCCATTCACGTTTGTGAATAGGGTTGCATGTTAGCTGAAAGCGACGCCTTGCCATGTTTTTATCAGCAATAAGACGCCTTAACTCATATGGGAGAGGTTTCCGGATGCTAAAAGTAGTACGCCGTGGTGGAGTGGCTTGTTCCATGGTTGCTGCCATTGTGGTTGTGATGGTAGTGGCCAGTTGTTCTGCCTCTTCATAGGTATTACAAGGAAGAACCTCTGTAGGCTGCAAAGCCATTAGTTCCGTGTACTTGCTCCAGTTTGTAAATCTTGGATTGAGATAGGGGGGGGGGGCCTTTGGAGTTGCCCGACCCTGACAGAGGAACAGGAGTGGGTACTAGTCTGAAGGAAGTTCAGGGATAGACATGATTTTGGGGTGACCGCGAATGTTTTGCAGAATTGTGAAATCCAACCAGTCTGGCGGACGGCGATCCCCGTAGGATATGGTAGGTGATGAGGGAGCAAGTACAGCAAAATTGTGCCTTTCCAGGTAGTACTCAATTGCACAACCCCTGTGATTACGGATGGTAGAGTTCCACAGGGGGTTCTTTGCATTGAAGTCACCCATAGCTATGGTGGGTGAGCCTGCAGAGAAGATGGTGTCCAGTTCCTTTACATTAAAAGGCCTGCTAGGTGGAATGTAGATAGAAAACAGGTTGAGAGGGCCTTTGTTCATGGCCACTTGAATTCCAGTAGCTTCCAGAAGATTAGAAGGCGACTAGTGTAGCCTGTGGTGTTGAATATTGTGGCTAACGAATATCGCAGTACCGCCATGTACATCTGCATGATCAGACCTATGACAGGTCATACCAGGAATAGAGGCTTTCAAGGGGCTGGATAGATGTGTTTCCTGCACCATAAGCACTTGCACCTTGTTCACTGCTATGAAGTTTGCTGTTTCCTTTAATTTGTTCCTCAACCCATTGGCATTCCAGGAGCAAATCTTTAAACTGAGGATGTTAGTAGCTATTTTATTGCTGTCCGCCATGTTGAGCCAAGAAGGTAAAAACGGTGTGGACAAGGATGGTTGCAGGAGGGATATTAGCAAGTCGCTGGGCTAAGGCTTCAGCCAATGCTATTGCAAAGTCAGTTTGTAAATCTACTGAGATTTTATCCATGAGTTTTAAAAACTGCACATCTGGGATGGACGGATTTAGAGATGATGATGAGGGCATGGAGTTTGCAGATGAGTAGTGTGCTGGCAGACGTTGTTGGGCCAGTTGGCGGATCCCAATAGAAGGTTTAGGTTTACAACTAACAGATGTATTGTTCCTGGAAGTCGTGCTGGGTGCAGTGTTACTAGCGGCCTTTAGTGGTTGAGATGATGGTTTTACTTTAGGTAACGTGCTTGTAGACTCCTGTGGTTTGGTGTCTACAGAAGTTGTGTTACCAGAGGCTGTGGTTGCTGTGGTAGTAGCAGATTTATTTGGTTCCACAATCTTTTGAAGGGCTGCTGAATAGCTCTTATACTGAATCCTGGTAGGTGGTGGTAGTCCAGGATAATGGGTACCCTTAAAAGCCTCTTTTGGGAGACCCATAGGAGTAGGTACCTTTGGAGCTGCGTCGAATCTAATACGCTGCCCATTCTTATTAAGTTGCATCTTAACACGAGCTTCTTGCCAAACAGGGCATTTGGCATATCGGCAAGAATGATCACTGCCACAATTGTAGCATGTGGGTTTTGCTCCAGTTACTCCTAGCTTTTGGCAATCAGCTCTTTTATGCCCTGGCTCACTGCAGAAAGAACACACGGGCTCCAGACGACAACCTGCAGCACTATGTGTGAATTGCTGGCAGTTTGTACATTGAAGTGGCTTAGCTGGTGGACGATAGGATTCAACTCGGATGATGGCGTTGAACATCCTCGTCTCCTTATATATCTGCTGGTAGCTTCCTTCCTTTTTTAAGGCTACTCTGAAGTGTGGTAAAAGTTGTGGGGTTTGGTTACGATTTGAGCGTAGCTGGCCAACTCTTTCCACAGGATACTGCAGCTCTTTTAATTTGGCAGAGACATCTGCTTCAGTAATGTACATGGGCAGGTCTTTTAATGTCACATACAGTAGTTTCTCCTCTGGCAGTAGGGTGGTCAAATATTGAGTATTGCTTTCAGTAAGCACTTTCCGGAGGACACGATGGACATCAGACGACTCCAGCAGGAAAGCAACAGTGCCACTCATGTTGCAGTTGGAGTATTTTAAGTTGGGGTGGTTGGTGCTTAAATATCCCGTGAGATCCCTAGCCTTACTCGGGTCTCTTAAGAAAATAGGCATAGCCTTAGCAGAGCGGGCTATGGCAATGCTCTGTACTGGTGGAACTCCAGATGTTGTAGCAGAAGTGGTTGGAACTGCAGCTGCTGCTGGGGAGTTATTGTGTAAGGAGACCGAAGGTTCTGGGCATCTCTGTTTGTTGTTTAGAAGGTGCCTCATCATCGGTTACCATGGGTAATCCATTAAACTTATTTGCAGTTGGTAAAGGCTCAGGTTGATGTGGATGCTTAAGAGCTTTACCACGTGGCTTCTTAGCGGTGACTCCCTTTTGTTGAGAAGTAGTCATAAACTTCTCATTGAGAAGCAAGTCATTTGCAATGGCTTCTACATGCACTCTGTGCTGAGTAGAGTTGAAAGGCATTCAGAGTGACCTCTGGGTTAGCATTAGCAATGGTGTTATGTATCTGCTGGTCTGCCAGTTCCAGGAATTTATGTATGGCCTTCTTTTCCAGGGAGAGTATCCTTTCATCTCCTCGAGATAAAGGCATGAGAGGACCAACTATTATTTCATGGTCCATGAAATAACGAAAATCCCCTCCGTTTACGTAATATAGGAGGCATTCCGGCTCATCAGAAGCCTCATTTTCATTTTCTGGAGCAGGTAAAAACTCATCAAGAGCTTCAGAAACAGAAGCAGTTTCATCTTCCTCCATGGTCGTGGTCTTGATTGGTGTTGTTGAACCAATAGCAGCTCACAATACACCCACCAATGAGAGGGCAGTATTGGCAAATAGGGGAGTAGCAGGGCTACGCCCTGTTACTGGGTGGTCTGTCTTAGTCAGGGAACAGCAAGGGCTTGCCCTATGCTGAATGTCGGATAGATTAGACGAAATAAGAAAAATAGTCAGAAAGAGCAGGTGATGGGCGCTAAGAAGCCTGAATCACAGAGGGCCAACCCTAACGGGCGCCTGAAAACCAGTCGCGAGGACTGTTGGCTTCGGCCTTGTGATTCTACCCAGTCACGTTGCTAAATGCAGTTCTTGCAGGCTCAGATCCCTTTCTCTGGCCCTCAAAAGGCTAGTAGGGCTTTGTTTCTTCTACGATGCAGCAGGACGACGATGCTCGCAGTCAGAAGTCTCAAAGATGAGTGAGAATGGGCATGTGAGTGTAGTGGCGGGAGCGTATATTCCCTTTTGATGTCTCGAAGTCACAAGTCATGAACAAATCAGACAAGCCATTATCACTCTTGTTCAACAAAGTTATAATTTTTTAGTCCGTGAACTCCTTCTTTCTATTATGCCCAAAAACTAAATAAAATCAGGATTACTGGTTGCAAACACTGCACTGTTTCTTGCTTCACTGACGATAACAAGGAAAGGGATTCTTGACACAGCAAATTTGGGGATTTACCAGCCACCAGTATCTGAAAGCACATATCCTGCCATCTGTTGGCAGCATTATCAATTATTTGAGCCAAACTAACCGACCACAATAGCTCTATAACTATATATCCATATATGGGTTTCCGCATTTGGGGGACTGGACAGGTCACCAATATGTGGGTTTCCACTCAAGATGGTTAAATACTGATGGTTATTTTAGACATTTTGATGCTACTTAAAATAAATTAAACATAAAGAAATTATTATTAATTTATAGATGAGTCGTATTTATTACACATCTGCTTCACTCATCTATAAATTAATAATTATTTCGCTTCACTGTGGTGTTCCAATACAGTTAAATCTCGATATAAAGAAATTAACTTTTAAAAATTATCACAATCTTTGTTATATGTAATTGTGCATTTGAATTTCCTTGTGTTGGGTTTTATAATTACTTTGCTCTTTTGTAGTTTTTTGTGTAGTGCCTCTCCCTTTTGTCTGCTCTTCGTTTTTATGCTTGTGATTTTTGAAATTCCGTCGTATGTCTCTACATTTGGTTTTTATATGGTTTTGTAATCCAATTATTTATTCTCAGCTGTATCCACAATGACAGAGTCATGCTGGATATAACCAGACTGACATTCACTGTCAACTGTTCAAAACATGGTGATAGTATATTTTGTTGCATGATCAAAAAATCGGAATATGTTGCACAATAAATAGATACAGAATAATAGAATCTATTTTTATGAGTGTGCCATAAATGCAGAAAGATAGAGAAATAATATAGTTACGATAGCGGGTGTGTATTGGTGATATAATTGTGTGTATGACTTCTATCGCTGACTTAGCTTTGAAATGGATTTGTCGTACACTGCACCGCCTACAGTGCCAAAAACGTCATCCAATTACCCTAATTAGCCCACCTCGATAGCGTAAATGATAGCATGACTACCTCACGTTCAAGAGGTCCTGAGTTACCTGGATAAGGTTTTTACGGGGTTTTCCCTTATCCTGAAAGACGGATGTCGGGGTAACTCTGAACTCAATAGGCCTCAGGCTCATTTGAGCATATTTCACCCATTCCATTCATTGTTTGATATGACAATGTTGGAGGATGTAAAATTACAAAAAAAAATTACCCTAATTAGCCAATTAGGGTAAAGGGGAAGGCAGTAGCATGCAGAGGGATACATATATCAATGGAGTAAGGTTATTTCAAACAAACCTTAAGTATTAAAATTGTTAAATTCAAAAACTAAAGATGAAATCCCACCAATCAATAGATCCGAAATATACCGAGTAAGTTGTAAGGATTGTGAAAAATTCTGCATAGGGAAAACTAAAAGAAATCTAAAAACCAGAGTCAAAGCGCATTTTAGACACATCAAATTGAAACAGAAAAATAAGTCAGTAGTAGCATTTCACTTTTGAAAAGTAAACCACAAACTGACAATATGGGAGAACATCTTAATGTGGAAATATAAAGACAGAGTAATAAACTTTGAAATCTCACCAGTTGATAAGATAGAGTTCATAGCACAAGAAATAAGACGGAAGACTACAACAGCAGACACTTGGTACCTTTGAGGTTGAAAATGAAAGCAACAGCACCCAGAACTATTCCCTCATAAAATATATTCATATTCTTTTATTTCATCCTTAAGATCATGTTTACATGATATGGAATCGTCAACATTGTACAATGGAAATACAATTCAATTTACACTAAAACAATACAATTAAGAATAATACTCACTCACACCAGTCTTAATTAGCTAGTTTATACAGAACTATCCATTTACATATTCCATAATTTAATAAAATGTGCTTTGAGCTTTTTCTTAAATATACTCACATTTTCTGCATTTCTTATATTAGGGGGTAGTCTGTTGAACAATTTAATCCCATTGTGATAAGCACTGGATTTAGCGAAGTTTGTTCTGCAATATTGTACATGTAAATTTTCTTTCTGCCTTGTACTATGAAAATGAATCTCTTTATTTTTTGGTAGCTTATGCCTTATTTCTCTGATATGGTTGATGACTTCTAATAGATACATACTTGTTGTATCATGACCCTTAATTTTTTAAATAATTCCCTGCATGATATGCTCGATTCACCAGCCATTATTCTTAAAGCCTGCTTTTGCAACCGAAATACTTTTTCTGATTCCGTTGAAGCCCCCCAGAACGTTATTCCATACCTTATGTGACTATGGATGTATGCAAAGTTTGCATTTCTAACCACTTCCGTACTAGTCACCCTTTTCAGTGAATTCAATATGTAGCATCCCACACTTACTTTTCTGCATAGCATATTTATATGGCCCCCCCCCCCCCCCCCCCCCATTTTAGATCTTCTGTTATAACTATCCCCAAGAATTTAGTTTGATCTTGGTACTTTACTATCTCACTTTCAAACTTTATTGATGGCTTTACCATATTTCTATGACGACTTAAATAAAAGTACAGCATTCTATTTGCGTCAAACCAGGATGCCAATTTCTTTATATTATCATTTATTTTTTCTAGCAGATCTGTTTCCTTGCTTGCCTTTATTAACAGATTCGTATCATCTGCAAGCAACAACACCCTAGACTCCTGGACACAAATTGGGAGATCATTTATGTACAGCAAGAAAAGAAGTGGCCCCAATATAGATCCCTGCGGTACCCCTGACCTAACTTCTGCATCGATTGACATCTTTCTATACTGAGATGTTCTTTATTGAAGTTACTAATTTCTACTATTTGTGATCGTTGTGACAGATATGATTTAAGCCAAGTATTGGCTATTCCTCTTATACCATATGCCTCTAACTTTCTCAGTAGTATATTATGATCGATCACATAATATGCCTTGGTTAGATCAAGGAACAAACCTATTGATTTTTCTTTTTGTTCAATAGCACTGATAATTACTAAAATTAGGCAAGTGAGTCAACCTTGTGTATACTTTTCTCCACTTACAAGTTTTTTATGAAGACTAGTTTCTGGGGACTTCTCCCCTATCGTCAGTTCTGTGGTTGACTGATGATGCGTCCGGTGTCTGCATCTGGCTTGGTGTCGTGCTGCCATCTAATGTCCTGGTAAGTTTGATGACGTCATCTACCGCGGGAATTTCAAAATTCATCAAGAGGTCCTGTTTTTTCGTAATAAATATGTTTTCCCAAATCTGTAGTTCCAGAGGTTTCTTTGCCTGTTTGATCAGTTCTATTTCTTGTTTTATGTTGTGATTCTCAGACCAAAAGTGATGTGCTACGGCCGACTTGTCCATTTAATTGAATTTAATATTTCTGAAGTGTTCTTTCATTCTTGTTCCTAGATTCCTTTTGGTCTTACCAATGTATATCTTGTCACAATCCTGGCAACTCATTTGGTAAATGCCTGATAATTGAGTTTTCGGTGTGCTATTTTTTAGAGGGTGGTTTAGTAAGTTGCGGATGTTTTGTTTGTTTTGAGGGGCTAATTTTATGTTGAAGCTCTTAAATATCTTTTCAAATTTTTTGAAGTATTTTGGATGAAATGTAAATTTTCCATATCTGGTGTTTGGGTTTTCTAGTTTTTTTTAACGTAGTAATGTCCCTTAAGTTTTTGTTTCTTTTGTGTCTGTAGATCAGTTTTTTGATGAAATTTGTGTTATAGTTGTTCAGTTCGGCAACTTGGTGTATGTGAGCGTACTCCTGTTCATATTCTGTTTTTGTTAGCGGAATGTTGATTAATCTGTGAACTAAACTATGGAATACTGCATATTGATGTTGTACTGGGTTGAATGTGTTGCTTTTCGGTATATTCCAAATTGTAATCCTGTTGGTGTTCTAATGATTTTCAAATCTAGAAAAGGTAGCCATTCATCCTGCCCTACTTCAATGGTGAAAACTATGGATTTTTCTTGTAGGTTTAGCAACTTTATAGCATCCTCGATTAGTCTTCTAGAGACTATAGCAAACACATCGTCGACATTCTATTCCAACATTTGAAAATATGTAGAAAGGCTTTAGTAATGTGTGTTTCCAAATTACTCATGAACAGATTAGCTAGTAATGGTGAAAGAGGGTTACCCATGGCCAAGCCTGCTGTTTGTTGGAAGATCTTGTTGGAGAACATGAAGCTGTTTTGTTCAATACATAGGGTGGTTAATTTGATGTATTCCTCTATTTTAACATCCGCCACGTTGCTTTTGGATAACCAGTCTTTCATCAATTTTGGAATTTTTTCTACTGGTATGCTCGTGAATAGAGATCTGATATCAAAGGACACCATCACCTCTTCAGTTTTTATAATTGTGTTTTCAATTTTCTTTACTAAATCAAATGAATTCTTTATGCTTAGAGATTCAAACTTTTCAAACTTGTCAAATTCTTCCACCAACCATTTTGCCAGTTTGTAAGTCGGGGCATCTATATTGTTAATAATGGGTCGCATGCTGTTGTCTGTCTTGTGAATCTTAGGTAGGCAGTATAATTTTGGCAAATTAGGGTTGTTTATAATTATGCTATTTTTCATCTTATGTGGACTATGGTATTTTCTTTAATTGCTTTTTTGGTGGTTTCTATATATTTCTTTAATGGGTTTTTGGTTAGGGTTGTATATTCTGGATTTTGTAGTAGATGTTGGACCCGCTGGTTGTAATCATTTCGGTCCATAATGACTACCGTGTTTCCTTTGTCTGCTTTCAGATATAAAACTGGTTTTTGGTTCAATGTTTGAATAGTTTCTTTATAGTTATTTTCCTGTCTGAATGTCATCCCCTTGAGAATTTCTAAGCATTTTGATTTATCTAATGTTTTTTCGCTACCATTTTCCAAAAAGTTCGAGGTTATGGTGACGTCAGCGATGTAATCGTCTAAATTGCCCGAGTTGCCGACACAAGTTTTAAAACCTTTGTTTAAAAATTTTAACTCTTTTTCGGTGAAAGTCTCGGAAGAGATGTTGACTACATTGTCTGGTGTTTCTGTGACACGGCGGTACTGGTTGCGTGGGTTCCTCGTCGGTCTCCTTAAGCGTAATTTCCGTACTTTCGATTTAAGAATCTGTGTTTTTTCTTTCATGTTCAATTTCAATATGTCGTGTAATTTTGTTTTGAAATGTGTCCAAATTATCTGTCCAAGTTCTTGAGCTAGTTTCATGTTTCTATATTAATCTGTTGCAACGTTGCGTATTGTTTAGATCTTTCGGAAATCATAGCTTTCTTTTCTAAACTTTGTTGTAGTTTACTGTTGTAGTCAAATTTTATCCATTTTCGTAAGAAATTTGGAGATAACCTTTCCCTGATGCATATGGTGATGAATTTAATATTGGCCAAAATTTGTCTTATCTTGGTTTGAAGTTTTATGTATCTTTTAATGTTCTTTTTGTTCCCGTACAGCAAGGCATTGAAATAATTAAAATTATCAGGCATTTACCAAATGAGTTGCCAGGTTTGTGACAAGATATACATTGGTAAGACCAAAAGGAATCTAGGAACAAGAATGAAAGAACACTTCAGAAATATTAAATTCAAACAAATGGACAAGTCGGCCGTAGCACATCACTTTTGGTCTGAGAATCACAACATAAAACAAGAAATAGAACTGATCAAACAGGCAAAGAAACCTCTGGAACTACAGATTTGGGAAAACATATTTATTACGAAAAAACAGGACCTCTTGATGAATTTTGAAATTCCCGCGGTAGATGACGTCATCAAACTTACCAGGACATTAGATGGCAGCACGACACCAAGCCAGATGCAGACACCGGACGCATCATCAGTCAACCACAGAACTGACGATAGGGGAGAAGTCCCCAGAAACTAGTCTTCATAAAAAACTTGTAAGTGGAGAAAAGTATACACAAGGTTGACTCACTTGCCTAATTTTAGTAATTATCAGTGCTATTGAACAAAAAGAAAAATCAATAGGTTTGTTCCTTGATCTAACCAAGGCATATTATGTGATCGATCATAATATACTACTGAGAAAGTTAGAGGCATATGGTATAAGAGGAATATACAAGGTTGACTCACTTGCCTAATTTTAGTAACAATGGCACTCCACTTTCTGAAATACTTCTTTTTATTCTATATAGCAGTGATAATTTTTCAACCAAGGAGTAAACTGCGGATTCAGTAGACTTCCTCTTTCTAAAACCGTGCTGTGCATCTGTCAGAATTTTTTTCTAAAAATGTACTAATTCTATTTATATAAGCAGCATAGTTTGAAAAATGGACTACAAATAGTTTTATCAATTAAATAAAATGATGTTCAGATTAGTTTAGAGTTCATGGAGCTTTTATCTCCCAAGGGAAAGGACATCCTCAAAAAATATTTTAGCTAATAATTTTCCACTTCTGCATAGTTACAGAAAAATGTAAATATCTGTTTTAAAGAATATTAGGTGCAAGCTATACTGGTCACCAATCTAGATACATTTCATATGGAGAGAGAGGCGCCGTTGCCGCTTATTTCTGCAACGTGGAGAGTGTGATAAGATTACGCGTGCGATTATTATTATCATCATCATCATCATCATCATCATCATTATTTATAGTACTATACACAAAGACAATAGAAAAGTCATGGATGTACATGCAAACGCTAGAACATGCAAGAACACATCAATGTAAAGATCATCGTAACAAAAGAGGCATACCTGTGACATTTTGATAGTTAATGAAGTGGGGAAATGCCGCTTACATGCTTTTTTTTCTGGGAGTTTTTAATGTAGTTTCGATGCCTGACTTTCTTCTTTAAAATATTTTTCTTTCCCAATCTTAACCACAGTGTTCTTACTGATACCTACAGCACGTGAAGTCCTATCAAGCACCTTAGAGAATGGAATAATAGGCTCCTCTTTCAATTTCTCTTCTTCGAAGTATTCTCTCACAGAGCATATTATTTCCCGTGCCTGTCCTTTAATTGGAATACCTTTACCAAATATAGTTTTATTTGGTTCCCGAGCATGTTCAGGTTTTCGCTTGTCACTATTTTTAGACATAATTAAACATTCATTAAAACACAATTGCAAGTGATCAGAACACACACACAGATACACTAACTCACACACAAGTTGGTTGGTTGCTAATGCTCATGGAGTTGGAAAATTCCCATTTTCCTTCTGGCCTCCCAATAACGTGTGACTAGTTGTGCTGTCAGTTCTCCATCACTCACATACAAGTAAACCAAGGTAAATTGCCACAAATAAAATGCAAAGGAACTTGACAGTACAGGATCTCTAACTGTTGTATATAAAGGAACAGCAACAGCATTCTATTTGTGTAGTGTTATCGGCAGAGAAACAAACATCAAGGTATTATGATTACTGCAGCGTTTGCATAACTCGCTCACCTACACGTCATGCTAAGCACACATGTTAGAATATCAGCAACCAAGGTTTAGCGTCTAACGTCATGGAAACGTCTCGACTCTAAGTGGTCCTTCTAATGGTTACTATGAATACTGTTATGACGTATTGATCCCCTCCCACTTTTTAATGATTTTCTCAAATTGGAGAGAAAGCTGTTCAACACACAGCAAACTTTATTTAAAACCTGAAATTCTTTCAGTTTGCCTTATATTTAGTATATTGAGATTATTATTTTTAATTGTGTGTAATTAATGATTTTATTGACTTGAAATAAGGCAGAGGCCATACATTCCAAACCTGCTCAGATATGTGTCAACTTTTTGGATACACCATCGAATTTTGTAAAGGGAGCTCAACATGCGTGAACTGTGGTGTCGTGTTGCACTAACTTTTCCAGTTTGCATAAACTATAACAAAACACCATCCATTGAGTTCTCGAGAATGTCTCTGCTGTATAGAGGAAAGAGCCATCCTGAGATATGGGTTAGGGAGATGTCCTCTGAAATCTAAAAGCTAATGTGTCTATGCCAACCCTCTTCCTCAAAGTCCCATACTATAGCTCTGTTGCAACTAAATGGTGCCAAACTACTACTACTCAAACCAGGACATAGTGGGTCCACGATTGCAAAAACGGTTATCGTGGCTAGGTCGCTACCAAAGGCTTCACATCAATCAGTACATCTACAACATCTGTAAAGACCGCCTTAGTTAAGAACACTAGAGGAATGTCATCAGTGGTGTCTACCTCAGTTAATAGGTCTGATTAGCCCATTATCTACAATGTCTCTCCTAAGAAGTAAAACACCACTTATAATCAACCAGAGTTCCATAAAGAAAATGAATCATCATTCACTATATCTAAGGGAACAAACTGGAGAGAACTCTGATTGGTGACTATCAACTTCATTGATCTCCACTCCCAGTGGAGTGAGAAAGAGGTCTAACTCTGTAGAGGAGATGAAGCAGGAGGATCCTGTCCACACTGCCAGAATGGCATTGAAAAAATAGGCAGGATAAACCTGCCGTAAAAGTGTGGGCCCTACAGCAAAGAAAAAAGACATTGATTCGACCACTCTGAAGTAATCATAATGTTAAGTTACAATTGACATCGTATTCCATAATTGCTACCATGGCTATCCTACAATGTAACACACTATTCAACTGATGTGTGTTTGGAGGAATTTAGTAACGGTGACGTCAAAATTAATATAAAAATTATTTGTGGTTGGTTTATTGACACTCGTCACTTACTTTTTCATATATTTATGAGAGACTAGTTTCAAAGGCCCTGGCCTCCATTTTCAATCTCTTTCCAACTGGCATCTGTTGTTGTCTGCTCTCTCTGGTGGTGGAACTATGAACTTTTTTGTCAAATTATCTACTGGCGGGATTTCAAAGTTCATTACGCGATCCTTATTTTTCCAGATGAATATGTTCTCCCATGTTGTCAATCTATTTTGGTTTATCACTCCTTTTAATAATTTTGGATTTGGATCAATGTCATGGTTTTCATTCCAAAAATGAAATGCTACTGCTGACTTGTCTTCTTGTTTCAATCTGATGTTTCTAAAGTGTTCTTTGACTCTGGTTTTTAAATTTCTTTTTGTTTGACCTATGTAGCATTTTTCACAATTCTTACAATTTATTTGGTATATTCCAGATTTGTTACCTGAAGGAATTTCATCTTTTGTTTTTGAATTTAGTAATTTTAAAATTGAGTATCTATTAGTAGGTGCCAAGATGATATTTTGTTCCTTGAATATCTTTTTAAATTTATTAAATGTTTTTGGATGATATGTGAATGAACTGAATATGCTGTTGCTTTCTTTTTCTTTAATAAATGTGGTTGCTTCCTTAATGGTTTTCTTTAGTTTAGATTTTCTAATTTTCTTCAACACCAACTTTTTGTTGTATCCGTTTTCTTCTGCTATGTGTATTATTGCTTTTTGTTCCTTGAAATATTCTTCTTTTTCCATGGGTATGTTGACTAGTCTGTGTGTAAGGCTGTTTATTATTGCATGTTTATGTGTAATTGGGTTGTGGCTATTATTTTTTATATAATTTTCTGAATGTGTTGGCTTCCTGTAAATTCCAAATTTTATTTTTGTATCATTCCTGATGATATTTAGATCCAAGAAAGGTAGTTGTCCATTGATTTCCTTTTCTATTGTGAATTTGATAGTCCTTTCTTGCAGATTGAGTAATTTTAATGCATCATCTAAATGTTTACTTGGTACAATTGCAAAGATGTCGTCAACATATCTATACCAAAACTTGAATATCAATGGGAAGGACGTTTTAATTTGTGTTTCAAATGCACTCATAAATAAGTTAGCCAAAAAAGGTGAAAGTGGATTGCCCATTGATAATCCTGATTTCTGCTTGTAGTGTTTTCCATTAAAGCTGAAGAAGTTTTGTTCAATGCATATTTTTGTTAGAGAAATATATTCTTCTGCTTCTATTGCTTCCATATCAATTGTAGCTAGCCATTTTTTTTAACACAGTCTGCAATTTTTCTGTTGGTATGCTTGGAAATAAAGATGTGACATCAAATGAAACCAGTCTGTCATTTTTGTCCAAATTTATATCTTTGATTTTTTCTACTAAATCTAAAGAGTTTCTTAAATTTGCACTTTCAAATTTGGCCAAATGGTTACTAAGTAAATTTAATAGTTTTCCAAAATTTGGCCAAATGGTTACTAAGTAAATTTAATAGTTTTCCAAAATTTGAAAGTGCGAATTTAAGAAACTCTTTAGATTTAGTAGAAAAAATCAAAGATATAAATTTGGACAAAAATGACAGACTGGTTTCATTTGATGTCACATCTTCATTTCCAAGCATACCAACAGAAAAATTGCAGACTGTGTTAAAAAAATGGCTAGCTACAATTGATATGGAAGCAATAGAAGCAGAAGAATATATTTCTCTAACAAAAATATGCATTGAACAAAACTTCTTCAGCTTTAATGGAAAACACTACAAGCAGAAATCAGGATTATCAATGGGCAATCCACTTTCACCTTTTTTGGCTAACTTATTTATGAGTGCATTTGAAACACAAATTAAAACGTCCTTCCCATTGATATTCAAGTTTTGGTATAGATATGTTGACGACATCTTTGCAATTGTACCAAGTAAACATTTAGATGATGCATTAAAATTACTCAATCTGCAAGAAAGGACTATCAAATTCACAATAGAAAAGGAAATCAATGGACAACTACCTTTCTTGGATCTAAATATCATCAGGAATGATACAAAAATAAAATTTGGAATTTACAGGAAGCCAACACATTCAGAAAATTATATAAAAAATAATAGCCACAACCCAATTACACATAAACATGCAATAATAAACAGCCTTACACACAGACTAGTCAACATACCCATGGAAAAAGAAGAATATTTCAAGGAACAAAAAGCAATAATACACATAGCAGAAGAAAACGGATACAACAAAAGTTTGGTGTTGAAGAAAATTAGAAAATCTAAACTAAAGAAAACCATTAAGGAAGCAACCACATTTATTAAAGAAAAAGAAAGCAACAGCATATTCAGTTCATTCACATATCATCCAAAAACATTTAATAAATTTAAAAAGATATTCAAGGAACAAAATATCATCTTGGCACCTACTAATAGATACTCAATTTTAAAATTACTAAATTCAAAAACAAAAGATGAAATTCCTTCAGGTAACAAATCTGGAATATACCAAATAAATTGTAAGAATTGTGAAAAATGCTACATAGGTCAAACAAAAAGAAATTTAAAAACCAGAGTCAAAGAACACTTTAGAAACATCAGATTGAAACAAGAAGACAAGTCAGCAGTAGCATTTCATTTTTGGAATGAAAACCATGACATTGATCCAAATCCAAAATTATTAAAAGGAGTGATAAACCAAAATAGATTGACAACATGGGAGAACATATTCATCTGGAAAAATAAGGATCGCGTAATGAACTTTGAAATCCCGCCAGTAGATAATTTGACAAAAAAGTTCATAGTTCCACCACCAGAGAGAGCAGACAACAACAGATGCCAGTTGGAAAGAGATTGAAAATGGAGGCCAGGGCCTTTGAAACTAGTCTCTCATAAATATATGAAAAAGTAAGTGACGAGTGTCAATAAACCAACCACAAATAATTTTTACACTATTCAACTATTGCTCAATAAGCACAATATTTGGTTGTATGTTTACAAGTGAATAGACTATGTTCTCAAGACTGTTTTAAAGTCAGGTGCCAAATTGCACTAAGATGTAACCTTACACCTGAAGAGGGTATTTTTGTGCATGGGGGCACTAGGATGCTCCTCAGGGATGATGTATTCGTAGAATCTGTATCCTTTCAGTCTGACATGCAATCATTTGCTGTAAGTATTAAACTGCCATCTATCATATTTACTGTTTGGAAAATTCATGTACCACCTCATATGACCTCTCACTGAATTACAAGATCCAGATTCCCAGTTACCAAATCTTTCTGTTGGTGGAGAATCTAATTGCCCATCATGCACTCGGTGGTTCAACTCTGGCATGTGCAAGAGGCAAACTTACTGCAAATTTCATGGACAACAGCAGTAACCTGGTTCTCCTGAATACTGGAAACCCATGTTATTTTTGACTCATTTAATACCTTCTCTCACATTGATTTGGCAGTTAGCAATTTCTGTACAGGACAGCAGCAGTAACCCGGTTCTCCGGAATACTGGAAATCCATGTTTCTTTTGACTCATTTGATACCTTCTCTCACATTGATTTGGCAGTTTGTTCACCACAGCACTTACCTAACAGTGGATTGTCATCTCTTGAATTGCATTCTTGTAGCCGCTCTCTGTCTTTTGTGTAAGAGACAAGATATATGTTCTCCACACTTGCTGACTGGAACCTTTACACCCAGTTGGATGTTTTTAATTACAAGCACGACTTTGTAAATGATGTAGTTTAGCATCTCATGGAGAGGATTCTTTTTACTGCTAATAAATCTGCTACAAGTTCAACTCAAAGCTGCCCTCGATCTCCTGTCCTCTGGTAGACAGATGACTGGTGGGATACTATTTATGCTTAAAGGCATGCTCTTACAGTTTTCCAGTGTCACTCTGTCCTAAATAACCTTATATTGAGTACAAGAAAATGTGTTCCAAGTCTACATGTTTCAAATGGGATGATGTTTGTCCTTGAGCGCTACTAGGTGAGCAACCAATCAGAGTCCTGCAGTGTTGTCGTATTGCATTTTTCCAAGTGGTGTGTGATCGAGAGTCAACCTAATCTATCTCTATTAAATACTATTGAATGTAATCGTAATGAATAGCATTATTGGTTGGCATGTATGCATGTACGTATATTTTTAATTACTCAGAACTGAAACGTAAATGTTTGAAATGATGTGATAAAAGAATTATTTTGAATAAGCCAAGTTGTTTGTTAAATTCGAGCGAGAGGCAACAGTACACTTCCTCCAGGCCTGGCAGAACGTGTCTGGTCACATTATATCTTTGTTTATGAATGGTGCCTAATCTCTATTTACTCTAGAAAGTTCAAAGCAGTATTATTCAGTTCTTCTGTTTAAAATTCATGTAAAAGTGTATCAGCTCAAATAGTTTTCGTAATATAAACAAATAAATATTAATGTATTTATCGATGCATCATGAGGTAAAGCACTCATTATTGGTTGGTTTGTATGTGTGTACATATACTTGTAATTACTCAGAACTAAAGTTTTAACTATTGACGTGATGTGATAAAACAATTACTTTGAATAAGCCAAGATATTAAATTCGAGAAAGAGTAAACACATCATTTCCTTATATCGAGACTAAATACGACTCATCTAAAAATTAATAACATCATTTCCTGTTAACCTGTGCAATTCTGTATGCTTATGTTTATGAATGAATGCTGAATCAACAGTGTTTATTTACTCTGGAGAGTTCAAATCAATATTATTCAGTTCGTTAGACAACAGTAGAGTAAGGGTTAAATAGTGCAATGGCTTCTTGCGGTGAATTTAGTGACGAGTCTGAAGAGGCAGGTATTGCGAAGTCAGGCTTGAAGTATTATTTTTAAGGTGTGCACGTTCTTCAAAAAGTTAGGCAATGAGGAATATAGAAATCAGCTCGATTTTCAATAAATGCTCAACGGTTTTCTGCTGAAGTGTATGGTGTAGGTAAAGCAAGTGTGTCCTGCATTTGTGGAGAGGCAAGAAAATCTGATCCCAGTGGTGCCCAAGTCTTTGTGTCGCCCAGAAAACATGTTGGTCCTCCGAAGAGGATTACAAATTTAAGTGACTTTGTCAAGGACTGTACATAGAACTGAGTTCAAGTTTTATGACCAAGGTGAATTTCCAAGTATACAGAAAATAACTTGCTCTTAGAAGTGAAATTTCATACACTGGGTCAAAGTCATCGACCTCCAGATTTTTGAGGGGATTAGGCCTTAGGTACAGAAAGTCAAATTATGGGTGTAAATTTTTAATGGAAAGGAATGACACTGTTGCAGCAAGATTAAAATTCTTAAGCAAAATGCATGAAATTAAGACATTCCGGTGATGTGAGGCCTATCTTTTATTTAGACGAGACATGGGTAAATAAAAACCACACTCAAAAGTCACTCTGTCAAGACTCCTCAAAAAGGGTAGCCTAAGGTACCTGTTGGAAAAGGCAGTCGGCTGATCATTTGTCATGCAGGATCTGCTAAGACAAGGTTCCTACCAGAAAGCAAATAGATTTTTCTCTCCAAAAGTACCTCAGACTATCACGAAAAGATGACAGCTGATAAATTTAAACAATGGTTTCTTAACAGATTCTTAAATTATTTAGAAGAGGGAAGCATTATTATAATGGATAATGTGCCATATCATTCGATTATTGCAAATAAAATACCGAATTCGGCCAGCAGAAAGAACAAAATTGTTGCATATTTGCAGAAAACGGGGATTGAATTTTCAGAAACAAACTAAAAATGAGTTATTGCAGAGTACTTCTGTTTAAAAAACATGGAAAAAGTGTATCAGCTGGATTAACTTGCAGTTGAAATGGGACACGAGGTAATACACCACCTGCCTTACCACTGCCAGTTGAGTTATCAATTGAGTTGGTGTGGGCTCAAATAAAACAGCAGGCTGCAAACAGAAATAATACTTTTAAACTGACGGATGTTGAACGACTTACTAGGAAAAAATTGACAAGGTAACCCAACAGGACTGGGAAAACTACGTGAGACATGCAGAAAACCTACAAGAAGAGGATTTTAAGAAAGAAATAGCACATGACAAGTTTTTGGAACCTATAATCATAAATTTGCAAGACTCAGACAATGAAGATGGTGACAATAACGAATTGTCTCTTGACGTAAGTGACATTGACAGCGATATGGATGAGCCACTAGCAGTTCCAGTGGATTAGAAAAACAGATAATTCATAAACTATAATTATAGCATTTAAAAATATACACAATTTGCAAAAATGCTTTTTTCATTTTTGATTTTGGCAAATTGCATCATTATAAAATCTTAGAAAATTTTATTTAGTTACCCTTACATCTAGCACCAAGCAGACCTGCACGTTATATGAGAGTGCAAGAGAGAGGGAAATATAAAAAGAGTGGGGTAACAAGCCAACAATGGACACTAGAACTCTTCCCATTTGAAACACATTACAGACAAGTAATTAAGAATAGCAAAAAGACTAATGGAACAATTTTGTGTCATCTTTTAATCGACATGCACCTTCCTTTGCATATAGGATAAGTTATGGTGCATGGTCAAAAAATTGATCCACATGCCAATCCCAGTCTTAAAATAGGTGCAGAGGCTGTAGTTGATCCGTTTGATGTGGCTAACACCTTTAATAGTGCTTTCGCTTAGTGTCTAGCTTAGATAACTATGCGCCTGAGTTCCTCTCAATTAAGACTCATGTGGAATCTCAAGGTTTCTCTTTCATTCTAGAAACCTTGAAGATTACAGTCACCTTTTCACCATGGCCGAGGTAGAATACACCCTTTCACCTTCATGACTATCAGCACCAGGACCAGATGGTTTCCACATACAAATATTGCAACAACTCTCTCCTGAAGGTAAGACTTTCCTGTTTGAGGTCTATTATCACACCACTTTTCCTGAAAAGTGACGGGATGCCACCATCATTCCCCTTTTTGGAAGCTGGTAATGACCGTCACCTGCCCTTCAGCTACTGTCAGATTTCTCTCATCAGTTGCATTTGCAAGGTGACGAAATGCATGATTAATGGCCATTTGGTGCAGTGGCTGGAAACACACAACCTGTTAAACAACATTGAGTGCAGTTTTCAACATTAGACCATCTTGTGTTAATGTCGACAGTAATGAACGGATTCATGAAGAATTGTCAGTGAGGATATTTTATCTTGGAAAGGCTTATGATATGTTTTGGCAAGCAGGGTTACTATGCACCTGCATACCTGTACTTGGATGCATACCAGTATTCCTGCAGGAGATTTTGTTCAAGAGAACGAATGCTTTAGGGATCGATACTGAGTGTTGCACTATTTGCTACTTCAATTCTGTCTTGAAATGTGTTTCTCCAGGTGTTTTTTCATGTTTATTCGTAGACTACTGCCATCTATGGTACTTCTCAGTGTTACACCATTTTTAGAGCACTGTCTACAGCAATGTTTAGACAATTTTCAAGATTAGAGGTCTAAAACTGGGTTTTGCTTTTCAGCTAAGAAAACAATTTGTATTAACTTCTGGCGCTATGGGAGTTAATTACCACCTTCCCTCTGATTTAGTCCAGATCTGCTTCCTTTTGCAGATCAGATGAGGTTTCTAGGATTGGTATTTGTAGAAAGCTTAGGTGGTCATTCCATATAGCACAGCTGAAGGCACAATGTGACTATTCTCTATATATCTTGTGGGTACGAATGGCAAATCATGGGGAACGGATTGTACAGTGTTGCTGTGACTTTATTGTGCACCGATCCAGTCCAAATTAGGATATGATTATATCATTTTTTCTGCAGCACATTCATCTGTGCTTAAAAGATTAGATCCAGTCCACAATTGTGACATGTGTATGGCTCTTGGGGCTTTTTTAATTAGCCCAGTTATGAGCCTCTGTGCCAAATCTGCAGAACCTCCTTTGACGTTTTATTAAGAAATTATGACTGCAGGCTTAATTGCAATCCAGCATTTGGGCCTTTCTTCAGTACTTTAATGAACATATGTTATAAAATCACCTCACGTAGACTAAGGCTGATAGGTTTTTGCTTTCGGGAGCTTCTTAGGAGGTATGTTTTTCAAATTCTTATCATGTTTCCTAATGGTGAGAGTGTAATTTGTAATTTATTTCTCATCGTTCCTTTTACATCATCAAATGAAAATACAAAATCAAGATTACAATTATAAAATCCATACTGGAAAACGCCATATATTCTTAAATCCTGAAAATCCTACCATGTCGCTTGTCATTGAATAATAATTCGGTCCCCATACACCTAACCCGAGGTTTTTGTATATTGGAAGCCCTCTACTCCTTTTTACACATTTTGCCATTTCACCTACCCTACTCTACATCTTCTCTTAATTGTTCTTAGCCATCTCTCTCTAACTTTCCCTAAATAATTCCCTATATTTCTCTTATTCTTTTCCCCTTTTACTGACAAAATTTTTCTAATTACATCACCCCCCAAATTGTCCCATTGCCTGATAGCTTTATACATAACTTGTTCTCCTGGTATATCTTCGTAATTACTTCTATAAATGCATGACTATTCCCTTACTGCTTAATTTTATCCACAATGCCTCTTTGTTAATAGAATCAAATGCCTTCTCTAGATCAATAAATATCATATATACATTCCCCTTTTATTGCTCAGATATTTATCTGCAATTGTCTTAATAATAAAGATGTTGTCCGATGTTCTCCTGCCTGGTCTAAAACCTGCTTGGAACTCTGATAGTTTATTCTCCTTCTCAACCCAATTTTGCTATCTATTTGCTAGAATTCCAGTAAATATTTTACCTAGAATGGACAGTAAACTAATCCCTCTGAGGTTAGCTGGGTTATTTTTATCTCCCTTTCCCTTGTAAATTGGCATAACCATACTTGTCCTCCATTTTCTAGGAATTTCCTTTTCTTCCATTATTTTATTAAATTTATCACTGTTTACCTCCAAGCCTTCCAAAATTCTCCTGGTATACCATCAATACCACTAGCTTTGTTAGCTTTTAACCTCCTTATTTGTTCACAAAATTCAACATCTGAGATATATCTAGTTCATTAATTATTTGCAGACCCCCTAACAAACTTCTTTCCACTCTGATATAATTATCTTGTCCTAACAGTGATTTGAAGTATACACACCATTGATCTGCGCCTATATCCTCGTCTCTCCCCACATCTTTATGCAGCCCTCTTAGTATTGACCAAATTTTTTTAGTATCATGTATTCTTGCTGCTTCATTTAGCATTCTGCCTATTTTCTCACTCCATTCCCTCTTTTTTCTTCCATTAGGCACCTGTGCACCCATCTCAGGGCCAGGAAATTTTCCTTTCCTCTTTTTCCCCTGATTGCCGCCAGTTTTTTTTAATTCCTGTGCTACTCTTGCCTTTGCCACCTGGCAATCCTGCCCTTTTAACAATTTATTCCAGTGCTTCTAAGGCTTGCTCTATTTTATTCTCAGTTAAACTTTTTACCCTCACTTGTAAGATTTTACTACCCTTTGAATTCAGTTCATTAACAAATATTTTATGCATCTCTTCTTTCCACTTATACACTTCCACCACACTGAGATATCCTTCAACAAGCTTCTTCATACACCTGTTGCCTTCCCCTAACTCTAGTCTTAGTGGAAAGTGACAGCTTGATGTTAAAACATTCATAACTTCAAAATCTATAATCCATTCATCGATTCCTACAGAATACATTAAAATATCTACCACACTTTGGCCATTTTTATTAGCAAATATGAATTCCCCTTCTTTGTCACCCGCTTTCAGGCCATTACAGATCATAAGATTATTCTCCTCACAGAAATCTAAAAGTTTCCTCTCTTCATTATTGGTAACCTTGTCTTTACTATGCCTGTTCTCTATTTCAAGTTCTCCTTCCCTTCATCACTTGGATTAATCCACTTAACCTGGTGTTCCCCTATTCTTGCATTTAAATCACCTACAATTATTATTTCAACTTTCCCATACTTATTTTCCAACACTTCTATACCCCAACTAAGTTTTCTAAACACATTTGGATCATTGAACCCTGATAGAGTAGGTGGGTTATACACTGTAGCAATGCAGTTTCCTCATTTTGATACATGCCCCATGCTCCATATGGAGATCCATAACTCTGATCTGAAAGTTCTTTTTCTTCTTTTGCCTTAAGACATTTATCTTTATAAAACACCCTAAACCCCTTGAAGCTCTGCCTTTCCTTTGGTTCTTCATCCCACTTATGCTATAAAAGTCAAATCCTGGAATTATTACACTGGTTTATTCTCTACCCAGGTTTCCACACCCATTAACATATTACAATTTTTAGCACATTATAGATTTCCCCACTGCACACTTTCTCCCAAAGACCCTCCACATTCCAACTCCCAATGGATAATGCAAATCCCTGTACATCTTTCCTTGTGAACCTCCACCTTTCTAAGTTCATCTGACTCCTGGTGCACACACGGTCTTTCACTTCCAGAATGCTTCCTGCTGGTGTTGACACCACTTGTAAGTTGCCTAAATTCTGCTTAACCTCTGCCATTCTCAAACTACTTGATGCAGTGTGAGCTTCCCTGTCAGCTGTTTTCCTTGCGTGTCATCATTTAGTTGTTGTGCTTCGACTCGCTCGGTCCTGTTCTTGGTCTGTACATGTGACATCACAGGTGATGTATCTTCTCTTTCCCTTGTCAGCACCGGCAACTCTAGCTTCCTCGCAGGTGACGTATGCTTCATTTCCGTAGTTCGACCATGAGCCAGTTGGACATTCCAGTCGTCTTTTGCCCTCAAAATATAATTGCCTTGCCATGCAACGTAGTGCTGACATAGTTCCTGCTTCACACCATCAATCCACAAATCAACACCTGAGAGAGTGTATGTACTTCGTGCTTGCGTGCAGCATCCCATGTAGATCTAAGGATGGTGATACACCAGAAGGCTGCAATACCTGTGTCTAGTATTCACATTTGTTTTTTGAAGTTTGTATTAGATTACAAAGACATATTTTAATTTATATGAATTTATCTTAAAGCCCAATGGTGTTGGATGTGCTTATGCTATGGAACCAAACCACCTATATTAGGCTTTTATAGTAGGATCTCCATTTATAGTTCAGAGTTTACTGTATACTGAGCTACCATGAAGGTTGGGTGACTAGTTTTTAGTGATTCCCTGTGAATTGTACAACTATCACCCTATTGTACAATGCATCCAGGATGTCTTTCACGTTTTACATGCCTCTGGCATTAACATACGTACTTGGATTCCTGGTCACGTTGGATTGTTGGGGAATGAAATGTTGGATGCAGTAGCTAAAGTGGCAAGCACAGAGCCCAGTATTAGCATATTCTGTGTTACCTCAAAAGACTTTAGAGTTGTTGTGCAGAGAGTGTGTTATCATGCTGGCAGCATGATCAGCTCTCTGTTGAAATAAGCTTAGAACTGTGAAATTTTTTGATTAACTGGGTAACATCATCTGGTCCATGTCATGTGAGGAAATGAGTTTGACTCGGTTGTGTATTGGCCACTGCAATTTTATATAGTCACAATTTTAAGGGTTACCGTGCCCCAGCTAGTCTGTTTTGTAATAATGCTCTCTCAGTCTATCATGTGTTACTAGAGTGTGTTTCCCTAGCTCATCGTTGGTAGTCTCTGCAGCTGCCAGTCAGCTTTGCAGAGATACTGGCAGACGACAAAGCAGTGGAAAATGTTTTTACATTTTTTATCAAAATTAGACCTCCAATTAAGGATTTAACGAAGTATATAACAAGATGATGTACCTTTTAGCCTTTTTATGTACATGTTACTTTGAATTTTCTTCTGGCTGTTAACAGTATTGATTGTGACTTTTGCTAGCATTTTTACTTTGTAATAAACTCATTGGTTTTTGCCATAGTTGTTTTTAAATGGCATTGATTACTTTGTAGTTGAACGCCCTTAAACATACATCTATAGATCTATAGATACAAAACTGGGTGAATCTGTACAGAATTTTTGGAATTTGGCATTGAGGGAATGAAGAGGTGGCCAAACTGGCCAAGACAGGAATAAAAAGTTTCTTTATAGGACCAGAACCAGTTCTTTCTTACAGCAAAACCACTGTCAGGACTAATTTTCTCCAATGGGCTGGAAGGAGCAAATAAAATGTTGACAGAACTTTCCTGGTCAGTACATTTTTGATAAATTTCTCCAGGTAAAACTCACTAAGGGCTTGATTATAATCTCATTTAAAAGCTGAGGTATGCTAACCTGTGGCTATTGCCAACTTTTGATTAAATCTTTTATAATGAACACTAATTGTAGGTCAGTTAATCTGGAGTTGAACAAAAAGGTATGATTCTGTGCAATTCATATCACAAATGGAAACTTGTAGCATATCTTAGAAATAAATATTCAATTGTTACATATTTGGAGGAATTGAATAACAGTGTCATTCAAATTAATTCACATAACTATTTGTAGTTGGTTTTCCAACTACATCACTACATTTTAATTACTTGAAGGACAAGTTTCAGGAGCTATTGTTTCCATTTTCAACCTTGAAGGTCCAACTATTGTCTGTTGTTACCTGCGGTCTTCTCTCTGGTGGTGGAAATATGTGCTTCTTTATCAAATTATCAACTGGTGGGATTTCAAAGTTTATACTTGGTCTTTATAATTCCATATTAAGATGTTCTCCCATGTTAGTCATTGTGTTAAGGTTTATCGTAACTTTTAACAATTTTAGATTTTGGCCAAAGTTACAGTTTTCATTCCAAAAGTGAAATGCAACCGCTGACTTTTCTTCCTTTTTCAATTTGATGATTCTAAAATGTTCTTTGACTCTAGTTCTTAGATTTCTTTTAATTTGCCCAATGTAGAATTTTTCACAATCCTTACAACTTATTTAGTATGTTCTGGATCTATTGATTGCTAGGATTTTGTCTTTTATTTTTGGATTTAATAATGTTAATGCTGACTATTTATAGGTGCCAAAATGATATTTTGTTTTCTAAAGATCTTTTAGAATTTAGTGTCTTTGGGTGTTATGTGAATCCACTGATTTAGCTGTTGGTTTCTTTTTCTTTGGTGAATGTGCTTGCTTCTCTAATGATTTTCTTTAGCTTCTCTTTTTTAATTTTCTTAAATACCAGATATTGTTTTATCCATTTCTTCTGCTATGTGAATTACGGCTTTCTTTTCTTCTAGTGTTCTAGTCTAGTATTCTAGTACCTTCCGTGTGCAGGATTGTTTATTATTGCATTTTTATGGTAATTAGGTTATAGCTATGATTTTTTATGTAATTTTCTGACTGTGTTGACTTATAAATTTGCAAATTTTACTTTTGTGTTGTTCCTGACAAGAAAGAGAGTTGTCCATTGACTTCCTTTTCTATTATGCTTTTGATAGATTTCTTCTCCAGATTATATAATAATAATAATAATAATAATAATAATAATAATAATAATAATAATAATAATAATAATAATAATAATAATAATAATAATAATAATAATAATAATAATAATAATAATAATAATAATAATAATAATAATAATAATAATAATAATAATAATAATAATAATAATAATAATAATAATAACAATAACAATAACAATAACAATAACAATAACAATAACAATAACAATAACAATAACAATAACAATAACAATAACAATAACAACAACAACAACAACAACAACAACAACAACAACAACAACAACAACAACAACAACAACAACAACAACAACAACAACAACAACAACAACAACAACAACAACAACAACAACAACAACAACAACAACAACAACAACAACAACAATAACAATAACAATAACAATAACAATAACAATAACAATAACAATAACAATAACAATAACAATAACAACAACAACAATAACAATAACAACCCATGGCGTGACAGCCCTTAGAGGGCCAAGGTCTACCAACCCGACTGCCGGCCTCACGCCCACTTACGCAAGGCAGAGGTGGGCGATCATCCAACCGATACGGGGAAGAGATGTGGTCAGCATCTCGGCATCCCCCAGCCGGAATGTTGGTTTTCATGACCCGGGCCGCTTACCTAACGTAAGCTCCTCACTTTCCTCACGATGCTGAGTGGGCACCGGTCCTATACCCGGGACCTAAAATCCCCACCACATGGGTGGGATCGAACCCGGGTCGCTTTCCAGGGACCAAAGCATGCTGCCTGCTACGCCACGGTGCAGGACTCTCCTCCAGATTAAGCAGTTTTAATGCATTATTTGAATGTCTGTCTGGAACTATTGCAAAGAGGGCATCAACATATTGGCACCAAACCATGAAGATCTGTAGGAAAGCAGTTTTTATATGTATTTCAAATGAACCCGTAAATAAAATTTCCCGAAAAGGTGGATTACCCATAGATAACCCGGATTTCTGCCTGTAGTATTTACCATTAAAACTGAAGAAGTTTTGTTTTTTGGATAGATTTGTTAATGAGATGTCTTCTTCTGCTTCCTTTGGTTCCATTTCTACTGTAACCCATTTTCTTAACAGTTTATGCAATTTTTATGTTGGTATGCTTGGGATTAGTGATGTGACATCAAATGAAACCCATCTGTCATTTTTGTCTAAATTTATGTCTTAATTTTTTTCTACTAAGACTAAAGGATTTTTTAAATTTGCACTTTCAAACCTGGGTAACCTATTGAATTTGTTTGGTAACCATTTGGAAAAATTATATGTGGCAACATCTATGCTACTAGTAATAGTTCTATGGCTTTTCCTGTTTTGTGTATTTTTGGTGAACCATGGATTTTTGGTAAAGTAGAATTATCTACTCTAATTTTGTGTAATTCTTTCTTCTTTTGTATATTCTGGTTTTTCCAATATTACTACAGATAGATAGTGAACAAAGTGCGGTCGGAGTGCGCATGCACGAGCACAGTCGTCTGCCCTCCTCAACATCCAAGCATTACATGAGTCTCTCCCCTCTATATGTTGACCAGTGCAGTGCAGCTTGCACTATGTAGGAGAGGAGAGGCAGCCTAAAATGGCGGTAGAGGGGGGAAAGCTGGAGAGCTTCAGTTTTGGTAAATCATGCCTTCAGCTGCATTTTGTTCATGGTTTACCTATAGTTCATTCCCCTTATCTGCTTTAGTGTATATGACTGGTTTTTTAAAGTAATCTTTGAAGTAATTATTAAAAGTTGCTTTTCTTTTCAATCTTGATCTGGTCTACTATTTTGGAGCATTTGTTTTTTAATATATTTTTATTTTCATCATTTAACATTTTTGTAGCAAGATTCAACTGTATTGGAACACCACAGTGAAGTGAAAAATTATCAAATTTTAGACGAGTCGCATTCCTTAACACATCTGCTTCACTTTCGTACCTATTTTGAGGACATGTTTCGCAAATCTTCGCTTGCATCTACGGCTCTTGTGCGACTGACGCTAGATTCAGCGGTGTGGGTAATTCTGGGGTTGTTGCTGCCATCTGTTGATTTAGTGATGAACTGAAAAGTGGGATTCTCTTCTAGCGGGATTTCAAAGTTCATTAGTTGGTTTTTATGTTTTTCTATGTATATCCTCTCCCATATGACGAGTTCACTATGTTTTTGTACGTATTTTAGTAATTCTGTGCTATCTTCAATTTCATGATTTTCAGACCAGAAATGAGCTGCTATTGCGGACTTATCAATATTTTTGTATCTTAAGTGCCTGAAGTGTTCTTTCTTTCTAGTGCCTATGTTCCTTTTTGTCCTTCCTATGTAAATTTTTTCACAGTCTTTACACTTAATTTTGTAAATGCCTGACTTTTCCTCTGGTTTTATCTTATCAGTATTATTACTGTGAAGTAGGTTTTTAATGTTGTAATTGTTTTTTGGTGCCAATGTTATATTGTATTTCTTGAATATTTTTTGGAACTTTTTTGTGGCCCAGGGGTGGTAAGTAAATTTAGCAAATCTAGTTTCTTGTTTTATTGGTGTGAGAGCTGTGATCTGTTTTAATTTCTTTTGAAGTTTGAATAATTTTAGTTTTTTATCTACAAGGTTTTTTCCATATCCATTTTTAATTGCAGTTTTTAAGATTTGATGGTATTCGTTTTGATATTCTTGCTGGCTGAGAGGTAGATTTACTAATCTGTGTGTCAGACTGTTGATGGTTGCATGTTTGTGTGGAATTGGGTTGAAACTATTTGCTTTGATGTAATTATCTGTGTGTGTTGCTTTTCTATGAATGCCAAATTCTAGTTTTTCATTGCCTTTTTTGATTTTAAGGTCTAAAAAAGGTAGAGTACAGTCCTCTTCAGTTTCTACTGTGAATTGTATGCTGGGTTCTTGCAGGTTGAGTAGTTTCAAAGCATCATCTATTAGTTTGTAGGGCACTATGGCAAAGATGTCGTCTACGTATCTGTACCATGTTTTAAACATATGAGGGAAGGCTTTAGTAATATGTGTTTCGAAAAAGCTCATTAACAAAATTAAGTGTAAAGACTGTGAAAGGATGTACATAAGAAGGACAAAAAGGAACATAGGCACTAGAAAGAAAGAACACTTCAGGCACTTAAGATACAAAAATATTGATAAGTCCGCAATAGCAGCTCATTTCTGGTCTGAAAATCATGAAATTGAAGATAGCACAGAATTACTAAAATACGTACAAAAACATAGTGAACTCGTCATATGGGAGAGGATATACATAGAAAAACATAAAAACCAACTAATGAACTTTGAAATCCCGCTAGAAGAGAATCCCACTTTTCAGTTCATCACTAAATCAACAGATGGCAGCAACAACCCCAGAATTACCCACACCGTCAGTCGCACAAGAGCCGTAGATGCAAGCGAAGATTTGCGAAACATGTCCTCAAAATAGGTACGAAAGTGAAGCAGATGTGTTAAGGAATGCGACTCGTCTAAAATTTGATAATTTTTGTAGCAGTTTGGATGTCCGTCTGCTATGTTGTCTTCTACACATATGTTTTTAAACATTGGTTTCTTATGTTCAATTCTGGCAATGTGTAAGTATGATTAGACTCAAATACAAAATTATTAAAAAAGTGTGATAAACCATAATAAAGTGTTGATGTGGGAGAACATCTTATTATGGAAATATAAAGACAGAGTAATACACTTTGAAACCCCATCACTTGAAATTTGATAAAGAAGTTCACGTCCGCCTCGGTAGCATAGATGGTAGATGTCTGCCTCACGTTCAAGAGGTCCCGAGTTTGAATCTTGGCCAGGGTGAGTTACCTGGATAAAGTTTTTCTGGGGTTTTTCTTTATCCTGATAGACGAATGTCAGGTAACTCTAAGCTCCATGGACCCTGGACACATTTGAGCATCACTTCACCCATTTCATTCACCGTCCGATATGACTTAACGTTGGAGGACATAAAATTAAAAAAAAGAAGAAGGAGAAGAAGTTCACAGTTCAGAGAGAAGCCTGCAGACAACAGACAACAGTTGGACCTTCGAGGTTGAATATGGAAGTAATAGCTCACTAAACTATTCCCTCAAAGCATCAACATTTAAGTGACATAGTTTGAAAAAATAACTATATCGCAAAACCCAAATATGGATATACAGACAGAAGAAATCAAAGGACAATTTTCATCTGAAAACAGAAAGAAAAGCAGGAATGCTGTAATAGAAGTAAGATGAGAGGCAAGAAAGAAACTCATTCAACTAAAAATCAAGTTGGGATGAATGGTATGTAGCATAGATGATTAAATCAAAACAACATGTTTCAAGTGCAGCAAGTGCAGATGGTTTGTAAGTCTGAAGAAGCCTGGGCATTATGCATGGGAAAACACAAATTAGAGAAATATAAGGCATTTAGAACTCAGCACAAATGCAAATGTTCCTGCTTTTCTTTCTGTTTTTGGATGAAAACCTTCCTTTAATTTCTCCTGTGTATATTTCCAGATCTGGGTTTTGTGATATAATGCATTTCTCTATATTTTCCTTGACCTCAGGAGGGACGTTGTAAATAATTAGGGTTATATTAATGTTGAAATATTTGCCACCATGGTTTGCCCACAGTTAGAATTGCTTTACGTAGTGTTTCTATTTGTTCTTTGGTTCCCAGCTCAATAAGCACTCTTTATTCTTTATTCCAACTTTTATGCAGCAGATTTATCTTTTGACTTTAAGTTAGCTTTCATAGAGCATGTTGATTCTTGGATTGTAGGTGGATGACACCACTTGTCCCTCCCTCCTTCCTTCATGGACCTTCTAGCTGTTTGTTCTTTCCTCCACCTTGTTGCTTAGTGCATTTTATATATATATATATATATATATATATATATATATATATATATATATATATCATTTTGAGAATTAAATGCTCTTTAAGCTCTGAAAATGTATGTCAGAAGTTATTCACTGATCTTAAGATGAGTTCCTTCAGATCTTTCCAAATATTGCTGCTTGTTTCCATCACACTTATTCAACTTTCGTGAGCACTTTCAACAACTTATTAATGTTATCTACCATCTTGACTATTCTTCATGCACATATTTGTGTGGAAAATTAAAGCTGACACTTATGGGGTTAAACAGCTTTTAAAGTCTACTTGTTCTAAAAGAATTCCTAAGAAATTCTATGCAGGTTACAAGTATTAAATAATAGTAGCAATTTTGTGGTGCAGAATAGGGAAAATCGTATTCATTAAATGTAGTTTTTAAGCACAGAGTAATAAATTGAAGATATTCACTATCTTTTGGGAAACACAGTTGTCTTGGCTTGTATTTCTTGCAAGTTTACTTGTAAAGTAATTCACTTTAGGGAATTAACTCTCAGCATGTAATGGAGAATACAAAAAAAAAAAAAAAAAAAAAAAAAAAAAAAAAAAAAATTGCCTCCATAATGATGGTCTGACAGACTTATTATTGATTGGCATTATACCACTTCCTGTTTAGTTATATATTAAAAAAAATATTTTTCTGCAGTTGTGTTATAACATCAATTTAAATATGGCACATTATTGTTAATGTTAAATTGCATTGATGCATGATCTAACTTTAATATTCTTAAATTGTTATTCCAGACTTTATTTTCTATAAATCCTTGCCAACATCCAATTGTAATTCTGAAAGATGTGAAATACAGTGACCTTAAAACTATGGTAGACTTCATGTATTATGGAGAAGTGAATGTGTCTCAGGAACAGCTTCCAGCTATTTTAAAGGTATGTATCCTTTTCAGTACATCATTGACCTTAACTATAGTTGAAATTGTGATATTTATAATACCTTAGAAGCTAAATTTTATCATGGTTCTGTAATCAGTGTATATCTATAGATGGTCTTAATTATCCTGCACCATGAACGTGTTAATTAATGGTCTTAACTGCACTGTTATCGTATTGTACTATATTTTATTTATGTTGTACCCGTGGACAGAATTTTAGTTTGTGATATATTCGATCTCCCTTTCCCCAATGAAAATAAGTTAAGGTTGACTAGTACATGGGGCTCAAACCCACAACCTCCTACCTCCTAATGTGAGCCATAGACATAAAAGTCACATTTTAGAATTTTCTTCTACAAGATCTAATTATTGCATTTATATTTTAATATGTATTTTTTTTTCTTTGTGCTGTCCAAATTGAAATTGTTTAAATGTTTTATTTGTTTCTAAAGTGTAGTATTTTCAGTTGTAACATAATTCAAAATGATCTTAGAGATTGATAAGCAGTGTATTTTATACGTGACAAACTCTTATTTTTTGGTAATGGTTATAACTATCACAATGCACGTTCAATTGCATATACAGAGCATCCATAAATAAAAAAAATTAATAGTTAGATGTAACATTACTACTAATGATTAAGTTATTCGTTTTCGTGGTTAGTATGTTCACAATTACATTACACTTAATGATTAGCTGTAACTATATTTCAATATAAATGATGTTGAAGCAGACTTACTTTGTTATTTGTTGTAATATAAAAAGAAATTCTCTAGCTCTGTCAACATTTTATTTACTATGGTGGTTTATAACTACAAAATATATTTGCATTTGTGTATGCATTCCTGCACATATACACTGTTTAAGATGCCTTGAGCTATATAGGAATCAGGCTCTTCTTTCTAATATGCAACACGGCAATCTTTTTCTAATTCCTTCACACTTTTTGATGTTTTTGTATACAACCATGATTTTTAATATAATTTCTTTACTTTTCAGTGCAATTTCATGTTGGAGAGCATTCTTTTAACGTTATTAATTGTTTGTTTATTTACTTCCTGCGTAATGTAGCCATATTGAAGAATTCAGTGCAGCCAAACTATGCTTGTTTCTCCACTGAACGCAATGCTGCCAACATTCTTACTTGTTCCGAAATTACACTATCTAGCACACTAATACAAAGTAGTACCTAAATTGCACCACATAGCTAACTAAACACTAACATTGTTTGAGCAGGCTAAGTTATCGCCCAGTCAAATTTTGTTACTCATGCACTGCTTTGTACATAAACAAACCTAGAACACGACGATAATGGAGTGCTCCATAGGAAATACATGTATGAGTTTGCGGCTTTATCGGACTGGTTCGGCTACTAACATGAAGTGTGCATGATATCAAATGACACCAAGTATACTGCAAGGGGGAAAATTGGCGGTCCCGGTCACGTTGTTCAAATCGACAAATGCAGAATAGGACGATGCAAGTTTCATCATGGGCGCTGCAATTATAATGTAGAGTGTATCGAGATTCAACTGTATTGGAACACCACAGTGAAGCGAAAAATTATTAAATTTTAGATGAGTCGCGTTTTTTACACATCTGCTTCACTTTCGTACTTTTTGTGAAAGTACGAAAGTGAAGCAGATGTGTAAAAAACGCGACTCATCTAAAATTTAATAATGTAGAGTGTATTTGCATCCCTCCTGTTGTTGGGGCATATCGTCATCCACACCCACGATGAAACTTACGTCGTCCTATTTTGCATTCGTCAATTTGAGCGACATGTACTTGGTGTCATTTGACATCCTGCACACTTCGCGGCAGTAGCCGAACCAGTCTGATACAGTCCATGAGCTCATACATGTATTTCCTATGGAGCACTCCATTATCGTCGTGTCATAGAATTGTTTATGTGCAAAGCATTGCATGAGTAACAAAATTTGACCGGGTGGTAACTTAGTCTCTTTTTGTAATTTACGTCCTCCAACGTTAAGTCATATCAGACGGTGAATGAATTGGGTGAAATGATGCTCAATTGAGTCCAGGGTCCATGGAGCTTTGAGTTACCCAACATTTGTCTGGAAGGATAAGGGAAAACCCCTGCAAAAACGTTATCCAGGTAACTCACCCTGACCAAGATTCGAACTCGGGACCTCTTGAACGTGAGGCAGAAATGTTACTCCCACGCTACCAAGGCGGGTGGTAACTTAGTCTGCTCAAACCATGTTCCTTTGCACACGGACTGCGTCACCTATGTCTGGAGCATTTTTGCAGAGGTTGGCTACAAGTTTCACATATCTTCCTCATGTTGGCTGCAACGCAATAACCGGCTGATCTGCTTGCGCATGCGTATACATGCACCTTTGGACTTACAATATATTCTCGCGTAGCACAAAAGAAAGTTTCTCCAGGAATCTAAATATAAACATCATGTGACACAGATATAGCTAAGGAAAATACATTATTATTGTCAACATAAACATGTCTGAAGTTACATGTATAATAACCCAAATATTATGAAGGACATTAGATAAAACATGATTTCATCTTGAAATGCATTGTTACTAGAGAAGTAGCAGCATCCAAATATACATATTCTAACAACACAGGATACACAGATATCTCAGTGGGTTACATTTAAGTAACACAGCAGATAATTAGGGATCCTTCTTGTCAGATACTATATTAGAATCACATTGATACTCATATCTTGCAGAGGAGTTTAATGTTGCATTATGAGTTGAGGTAACTAATTCTTAATAAGCGATAGCATTGCACATACAAAGAATTATGTTATCTAGACTTGCCAACCATTAATGACGTAAATGTTTTCTGACTTTGTAACTTTGGTAAAAGTTATTGGGTGCTTAGGTATTTTGTCTTTGTTACTTTTATATCTGTTAATGGATAACTAGCTAATGCCATGTCAGCATTATTTAAGCCGAGGGTTCTCAAAGGTTATACTGTGAAATTGTTGGACTGTGCCGTGAAAAGTTGCTTATATATGATTTGATATATGATGTGATTTATTGAGTACTAAAACGAATACATCTTGGGTTGCCCATGAACTGTACCCTGCTCCCTTTGTTAACGGGGCAGCCCTTCAATACAATTACATCCTTTATACGTGTTTGCCTTTTATAGTCATTGCTTTTCATTTACTTTTCTATCCTGCGCTAGTTTTTCCTATTTGCCAAATTTTTGTCTAACCCTTTAAATTATTATCACTTGTTTCAACTTCATACTACTATTGTTTCGCTGTGTCCATATTCACTTAGCCTTGCTTTTCAATATTTCTCGCATGCACTTCACCCCATTTCTTTACCTATTACATATTATTTAACTTCACTAGCAACTTTCTTCCAGTCCTGCTTCCAGTTAACCTATCACTTCATCACACGTTCTCAAATCCTCTCCTCAGCTTTTCATAAATCCCTTCTAATCTTTCTTCCCTTTCAGCAAATTGTACAGCCATGTCACATTTGCTCATATCTTTTCCTATACCTCTCATGAACCCATTGTATTTCTTCCTTTCTGCAATTTGCCCATAATAGCCTCATTTTTGCCTTGCTGATATGCCCCTACATCTTGATATCCCATACCTAATTCTCACCTCTTTTCTAATCTCTTGAATCCACACTTGTTTCACTCAGCTTTTTTGCTCATGTATTCAATTTGTTGGTAATACTATTTATTAATTTTATAGAATGTTATAAGTCTATATGTAGTAAGAACTCAAAAAATAAGATGTTCTCTCAATAATATTACTCTATTGTTGCAGTTTAGTGGGAAATGTGGGTTTGTTTACTTTGTACAGTTGTTCAATGCAGGGATTACACCTGTAAGTCCTGGTGTACAAAAAGAAGTCACTCAAGTTTCTTATTTTTAATTCAAATCAGTGCCAGAGATCCCTGTTTGCGCAGATATGTTTGGAAACTGTATTCATATAGATACAGCATTCTCTGATAACAGTGAGAACTCTCTTTTCACTAAATCCAGAACTGAAGTGGTGTTTTTTTTAATTTAAATAGTTATAGTAAAAGCATTGTTGAAAGACTCAAATTGAGTCATATTTCAAAACTTGACATGAAAATGGATGTGAGTGAAGTTTCAAGTTTTAAAAAGTATGACTCAGCTTAAGTCTTTCAACATGAAGTGGTGTTTCTTAACTAAATTTCAGCTTCAAATTTGATTATCTTGAAGTTCATTCAGTTCTTCTGCCTCTTCTAATAGTATATGTTTTGTGTCCTCAATAGTAACGAGATTGCGAACCCAGTTGCATTTGTTCACATTGAGGGAAAGGAAATATTCTTGCAGTTTGTTTTCCAAAGCAGAAAGATGTTCTAAAACTAGACTGGAACATATGTCACTATCAGCTATGAGAGGAAACATTTCAAGATCACTTCTTCCAAATTTCGACTTCCACAGTTGAATTTTTCTAAAGAACTCATTCAACTTGTCATTTGATGTAAGAATATTGTCTTTCTTTTCCTGGATACTGGCATTGAGATTATTCAAATGTCCAAAAATATATACTTGGAACACCAAGTTTGGTTGCTAATGAGGTCAGTAAATTAAGGTTTTTCTGTAATACCACATTTCAGAGTTCTAAGTTTCTAAGTTCTTAAAATGTGGGAAGTACAATTCCTATGGACAACCATCAAATTTCGGTGTAAAGGACCAGAGTTTCATAAACAGCTCCTGTTTCCTGATACATGACTTTGAGAAGTCTATTTTTTATGGCTCATCTTTTAATGTAATTAACCATTTCAACTACTGAGCTCATTACATTCCTTAAACTGAAGGAATAGTTTCTGTTACCAAAGCTTCCTGATGTAAGAAACTATGTGTGCATTCAATGTGTAGAAAATGCCTCAACCTCTCATTTGACCAGTCATTGCTGGAGTTCCTTCAGTGGACATTGAAATACATTTGTTCCAACTTAGTTTATTTTCTTCCAATATCTCTGTCAGATTCATACATGGCTGATCCTTTCAATATTAGAGAATTCTTTTCAGGATAGGTACTGTTCAGCAAGTGATTCTTCATTTAAAAATCTTACATAGCTCATTAATTGACAGTTCTTATTTGTGTCTGTTGATTTGTCCAGTTGAAGTGCAAATATTTTACTACACCATTTTTCCCCTATTTATTTTTTAATATCAGCTGAATGTAGTGTCGTTTATTTTATATATTTCCCTCTCGGCAGCCTCTCCTAACAGTGAATTACTTGACTGACGTCCTTTTACTGTTTTGCAGAGATAGGGCTTCGTCAAAGCAGCGCCAGTGTATCCTATTTTGAGTCAGGGTCTTGAGTTCTCCAAAGGTCTTCCCTTCTTGTCTTGTCTCCACCATCACACTGTGTCTCCACGACTTCCTGGGTCTGCCTCTCTTTTTCATTGTTCTTGGGAGTTCCAAAACAGAGCCATTCTGTCCACCGCATTCTGCTGTTTTCGCAGTGTGTGGCCAATCCAATTCCACTTCTATGCTTTATTTGTATGTCTTTGGGTTCTTCTTCTGTTTGTTTCCAAAGATCTTCATTTTAAATTACTTTTGGCCAGAAAATACGTTTTACTCTCCATAAGCATATATTCATGAATGCCTGTAGTTTATAAGTTATCTCTGAAGTAACTTTCTAGGTTTCACAACCAAATAACAGTACTGCTTTAACATTTGTTCGAAAAATGCAATGTTTGGTTTTCTTTGAGATTTCCTGCTCCTCCATCCTTCGTAACCACACTGCCAAGATATGTATGTAAATTCTTCAACTTCTTGAATGTCTTTATTACAGACTTTAAATTTCTGTTTGCTCTTGAAATTGATATTCATTGTTTTTGTTTCATGGGCATTTATCTGCTAACATAGATTTTACTTTTTTTTTTAAGGCAGATAAAACCAAAGTTTTTGCAGCTGTATGCAACTGCATATTATTGGCAATTATTTCTGTTACCTTATAGTTAACTATTTGCACATTTCTGAAGTTTTAATTATTTTATTCATTGCCTTGCCTTCTTTAGTTTGAGGAGAGAGTAATCAACTGAAATAGGCTTCATCTAGATTTTCCAAGCAACTGTGTTTTATTTTCAGGTGTCTCTTTAATTTGCTCATTGCTTAATGTTTTGCTGCATATAACACACACAGTAAGTTGATGTATTCCAGATTTATTAAATGTAAATTCAAAGCTTGAATAAGAACGCGATATCTGTGCACATTGTCAGATAATGAATTGTTTTGGTGCAGAAGTAGCTTCTCATTGACACCATCTGGGTTGCTCACTTGTTCTATTTCCACTCTGAGGTTCTTCACTGCTGTTTAATCATTGGGTGTTTAATTAAAAACTTCTTTGTTACAACACAGTATCTGTATATTTAGTTCGGTTTTTAATAATACTAAATATTGCAAATTATTCAACAGTAAATTGCACTAAGTTGTATCTTTGTTTCTAACTGAAGTACTGAACTGACTCTAGGTGACCATTGATTGGTTTATATATGCTCCACTAGGATTCAGGAATGATTGACATATTTATTTAATGTTTCAGATTTTTTGTCATCTTTGCTAGAGTTCTAAATGTTTTAAGACTGCTCCATAACATTCCAAATTCCTTTTAAGCGGGCATAGTACTTGTACATTGGTGTGAGCTCCAAGTGTGCCACAAACAAAATAAGTTTGAGAACCTTTGACTTAAAGCTAAGCATAATCAACTATTACATTTTCTGCCTATCTGTATAGTGTATCACATACCATGTCTAATTTTGAATATGCTCTTACTGTTCAGTAATTTATATCGATGAAAAGTCTTGAGAATTGTACTCAATGATGTAACATATTTAGAATAGCTTATGTTTTGTGCAGACGGCAGAAATGCTGAAGATAAAAGGGTTGGCAGAGATGCCAGAACAGAATGTCGGTTCAGTGCATATGAGCAAGTCTTTGAGTGTGTCTTCTGATAAGGCAGAACTGCTTACTCCTGGGGAATCAACTTGGAGTTCAGATACACGTTGCAGTCCAGCACCATTGTCACCTTCACTTCGAAGGAAGAGATTACGCAAGTCTTCCACAGGATCAGGTTCTGGATCTACAGGTAAGTATTCTATCTGATTGTCATTCTAAGCATCCAAGTCTGTTTTTCTCTACTCTCACTTTTACAAAACGTTATTACAAAAGCATATTCTTATGTCTAATTGTTAATTGAGGTAAATGCTCAATATACACTTACACAATTCATTGTAGCTATAAGAATATTTTCCATGAAAATATATATGAGTCAATTGGAGAACTTAATGTCAGGACAGCACATTGGCCATGGTAGCTGTGGTTCAAATCCTGGCTATGGCATTGAATTTTTCAGGTTGACTCTTTCATTGCAGATATTTTACTCACTTAAATTGTACATAGTAGTAATGTTACATTTATGCAATAATGATTAGGATTTTAGGTATATCTTTTCATGTATTTCAAATAGATACTACCTAATTCTAATCATTATACATATTTTCATTGATATAGCTCAGAATATTTTTAAACATCTACCTCTTCAGTTTCTTTGAATTATTTTATTCATTCTATTCATTTTATATTTCAGATTTAATTATCTCCCTTGTAACCTAGCACATTTAGTAGATTAGGCTATGAATTTTTAGAACTGTAGTCTGGCATGGTAATGAAAAGGATGCACAGAGCATTGTGGATGCAACTATTGTCGGTTATGTCATTTTCTTTTTCTCACAAGTGTCGTGACATCAGTATGCATGTGCATTGAGAGGTTTTGGTCAGTGGTGAGCCATTGCGTTGCAAATTGCAAGCAGCAGTAACAGTGAATGATCACAGAAATCATGATGTACTGTTTGTTATAAAGAGTATATAAATTCAGTACTATTGACAGTAATGTTGGCTGTATTAGCTAGACATCAGCAATGATTATTCTTATCCTACATTCAGCCATGCATGCACAAATTGTGTAGCAAGATATAAGCGGTGACAGCAAACTCTCCTTCCATTCCCACCTTTCCTACTGTCACTGAATGAGGGCCAGCTGTAGCAACAAAAGGGGAAGTAGTTGAAGGGGTAAAAAATGCAAATTGAAATTGGTAAACATTTTTAATTAACTTGCCATGCTATATTGTCTTTAAAAATGATAAATTTTAATTTAAGATTGGGCAAGCTGTTCACCAGAAGCTTTTCAGAAAATTGAAGCTCATATTATGCATTTTACAGTTCAGTGTGATGTATGTGAAAAGGAAAAGAGAACAAAATTTATTATTTTTTGGTGATATTATTCACTTATGTACAAAGAATGATTAGGAATAAAGGATTTTATTGCTGTTCCAATTCACTCAGGATCATGCAAATGAGAAAATGAATTTCAAGTTTCATTTGCCGGGTTATCATAGTGTGACTTTTTGGGTTTGTAGAATTAAAAGTCCAATTTTCTGAAATTCCAACGTTCTTTATTTGCGTAGAAATACACTTTGTACCAGCAAATTTCTGTATTGATTTTGTATGTATTAGTGATTTGTGTGTGGATGTTTGTGAGGCAAGAATTACGCACTGTGTGTGTGTGTGTGTGTGTGTGTGTGTGTGTGTGTGTGTGTGTGTGTGTGTGTGTGTGTGTGTGTGTGTGTGTGTGTGTGTGTGTGGGTGGGTGTGGGTGGGTGGGTGGGTGGATGGGTGGGTGTGGGTGTGTGTATGTGTGTCTCTGTGTGTGTGTGTGTGTGTGTGCGCGTGTGCATGCGCGTGTGTGTGTGCGGGCGGGCACGTGCGCATGTGCATGCGTGGGTGGGTGCGGGCTTGCGTGCATGTATGCTTTATTTGTAGTTTGTTTTCTTATTACTTTCTAAATTTATACTTAAATTTTTCTTGGTTTTTCCTATCTAAATTTAGGTGCAAAACTAAAAGAAACATGAGATGCATTACATACAAACAGAGAAATGCAGTATCACAACAGTTTTTTTTTTTTTTTTTTTTTTTTTTTTTTTTTTTTTTTTTTTTTTTTGTAATTTACGTCCTCCAACGTTAAGTCATATTGGAAGATGAATGGAATGGGTGAAATGATGCTCAAATGAGCCCAGGGTCCATAGAGCTTAGAGTTACCCAACATTCGCCTTTCAGGATAAGGAAAACCCCCGGAAAAACCTTATCCAGGTAACTCACCCTGACCGAGATTCGAACTCGGGACCTCTTGAACGTGAGGCAGACATGCTACCATCACGCTACCGAGGTGGGCTACAACAGTTTTAGATAACTAGTCACATCACAGCTGATATAACAGTCATAAAAGCATAGAAACATGCTAAGGAAGAAGACTGATCATAAAACATCATTTAATGAATATTCAATTGCTGCTAGCAAATCCTTATGGGAAGTTCATCAACCCACAACAAGATGTCACCACTATCAACCAAGAGAAAAGGATGCACTAAGAACTAGTCAGTCATTAGTGAGGATGGAAGCAAGAGCTCATGAAATGGGTTAAGCCAAAAATAAGTGTTTGGATAGTGTTACAATAATTTCACTAAATTTAACCATTAATTAACTCACATTTAATTATTTTTTACTAATTACTTCAAATATGTTCCACAGTTATAACAAATTTATTACATCAATATTGTATCTATAGAATAATTTTTAAGTATATGCTATATGTTTGGAATATTATGAAAATAAGTAGTGTCAAATGTTAAGGCCTGGATGCTGCAGATAGTAAATAAGTAATGGCTTCCTTTTAGAAAACTTTTCATAAGTACGTAAAAAGCAATCCTCTAGATGATCAGAAAACAAGTATTCTTAACTATTACTTTTCTGCAGTTATGTTGACAAATGAAGGAAATATTTCTCATGGACAGCAGTGGCTAAGAGTTGGCCATGTAAATTTTGAATTACTTTTGATGTTTTTGTTACAATTCCAGACATATAATATTCCAATTAATTACACAAAATGCCAGAGCACATTTGAATGCTTTCATGTTTACTGTTGTGTATCAAAATGCATCTAAGCTATTCCAAACTTATTTATGCAAACTTATCTAAGGATATATGCATATAGTGGGCGTTTTTTATACGTTTGGCCATGAATCCACATATGAATACTCTGCTCAATGTCCTTTTCCATTCTAAAACTACTGTGTTATTTGCTTATAGATTTAATGATAGTAACATGCACTATGAGTACTATTGTTATAAGTTGTGTGTGTAAAGTGGTTTCCAACTCGTTGAGAAATTCCTGACATTTCCCATCTTCACAAGGCTATAATTCATAAATTGTACCGTCTGCCCAGGACAAGAAGACAAGCTAGAGAAATTTGTAACATAATCACTTTTGCTCTCCATACACTGTTTATGCTCACCTTCCAAGTATGACAATTGCTACGGTAACTGAAGGAAAGTAATGGCTAACGGGGCTCTGGTGAAGACCTGAACAGCAACTGAGGAAGAGAAGGAGACCTTCGGTATGGCTAAGTTGGCGGAGGAGGCAACCCTTCTTTTTGGGGTAAATAAAGAGGAAAACCACTGCCTTGTAGTGAAGAGGGATCTTCAAAGACTAAGGGAGAAAACCCCAACAGAAAACTGCAGGCTTGGAGGTGCAGGTGGCAGCCCCACCACCAAGCTCTGGTGCTGTGGGCTAATAACTCACATGCCTTACAGCAACTTATAAAGAAACATCAGTGAAGAAAAACCTCTGAGACTTGTAAGGTGACTAAAGCAATCACCTGCAGGCTCCAGACCTTTGTAAACCGCTGTTTAACCGCTTCGCCGATGGCCATTTAAACCCTTCAGGGGCCAGAAACGGATACCCAATAAACAGAACAAGACATTTAAATTGTTAAATACTGTAAAAATGCATCATAAATACAATTCCGTATCTTCCGTATTTATTAAGTTATTTAAACGAAACAAAAACTGGTTTAAAACTCATTAAAGGCAGTATAAATCTACAGTAACAATAAAGTAGAGACTATATTAATAAATCATTGAAATTTCACTACTTTGTTTCACTGTAGCAAAAGCCATTCTTTGTGCCGAATGCACCTAATATTTGAATCTTTTTGTTTTGTGTGTATACGAGCCAATGTATGTATAGCTACGTAAGCAACTTCTCCGGTTCAAGTTTAGTTTATTTATGCTATACCAAGCGATAATCGTATTAGGAATATATGTTGCGTTACACACGCACACGCACACACACACACACACACACACACACACACACACACACACACACACACACACACACACACACACACACACACACACACACACACACACACACTGGAAAGAAAACTCTCTGTTAGCATCTGTTATTACAGTGTTTCTCAACCAAGGTTTCTGGTAGACTTATGCAGCTGTTTTAACTCAGTATTTTAGTTATTTATACTCTCTCTGTGTTCAGAGTGATTTCTTATAGCTATCAAGAGCTAAATGAATGGCACATTTGAAATTGTTAAATTTCAATGATAACCATGGCTTATCCCCGTATTGTAGCAAATAAATTAGCTTGGGTATGTGTACAGGCTTCTGATATTACTGTAGAAAATCTGGAATATTTGTTGTGCGATTATGAAGGATATGTTTAGGATATAGGTAGCAGTGACATGTACTGGTCTACAGATTGCATGTTAGCTACTCCATTGTTTGGGGAAATGGTGGGTCAAATATGGGTGATGCGGATCAGGTATTAATAGCTATCCCTCTTCACGTAAAACAGTTAAATGGTAAAAAAAGTATTTTTATACCACTGGATGTAATCATTCACAGTTGTTTAGTAATTTTCCGAGCTGTAAATTCATGCAAGACATTCATCTACCTGTACTTGCACGTATAAAGAGCTCGTAACCTAATTGAGTACTATAATACTCAGAGGCCACTTTATACTGGGGGTTAAGAAATTCACCACGACATCACCCCTCATACTTGAGAGAAAACACTTTCCTAAAAGGATACTACCCACAACCAAAAAAATTGTAACCATTTTGAAAATGTGTAGTGTGTTGCGAAAAAGAAGTTCGCAAGGAAACCAATATTATTTGGTGTGAATCTGCAGATGTGCCCTTGTGTGTTTATCCAGGTTTGGAGGTGTACAATTCAAAAAGAAACCTTTAAGGGTGCGCTTACATCCCTTATAGAACTAATTTAAATTTATTGTAAAATAGGATGATTAAAATAATTGACGTTAAATGAGCATTAAATGCATGTATGCGCAGGACGTCTATACACGTCCATATCGGTTTGGGGCATTTTAACTTGGACGTCATATGACATCCATATCAGTGAAAGGGTTAAGAAAGATCCTAAACAACTACTGGCCAGAAGTAAACTCCAACCAAGAATTATTTGTGGTTGGTTTATTGACACTCGTCACTTACTTTTTCATATATTTATGAGAGACTAGTTTCAAAGGCCCTGGCCTCCATTTTCAATCTCTTCCCAACTGGCATTTGTTGTTATCTGCTCTCTCTGGTGGTGGAACTATGAACTTTTTTGTCAAATTATCTGCTGGCGGGATTTCAAAGTTCATTACGCGATCCTTATTTTTCCAGATGAATATGTTCTCCCATGTTGTCAATCTATTTTGGTTTATCACTCCTTTTAATAATTTTGGATTTGGATCAATGTCATGGCATTGATCCAAATCCAAAATTATTAAAAGGAGTGATAAACCAAAATAGATTGACAACATGGGAGAACATATTCATCTGGAAAAATAAGGATCGCGTAATGAACTTTGAAATCCCGCCAGCAGATAATTTGACAAAAAAGTTCATAGTTCCACCACCAGAGAGAGCAGATAACAACAAATGCCAGTTGGGAAGAGATTGAAAATGGAGGCCAGGGCCTTTGAAACTAGTCTCTCATAAATATATGAAAAAGTAAGTGACGAGTGTCAATAAACCAACCACAAATAATTTTTATATTAATTTTGACGTCACTGTTACTAAATTCCTCCAAACACACATCCAACCAAGAACTTTGGAGAAGGAATGGTGAACTTGAGATCGCCATACAAATAAAGCGGTGGAAATAGATCAGGCATACCCTGAGGAAGGAAAAGGAAGTCTTTGAGAGAGAGGCACTTGATTGGAACCTGCAGGGTAGGAGGAGGAGAGAGAGAGAGACCCAAGCAAACATGGCATAGATCTGTACATCTGGAGGCAATGGAGGAGAGCAAGACCTGGAGTGTGGTGAAGAGGTCTGCAAACAGGACCAGATGGAGATGCTTCATTGATGCCATATGTTCCACTAGGGACAACAGGAACTTATCATCATAAATATCATCCGAGTATGACAAGGAGGCTAGGTTTGTTTAAAATATGCAGTGCTGTCACAAAACTCACAGCACATAATACCTATCACTGCATTTATTGCAACGAGCATTAGATCTGGCAACTTGGATGACTCATATGCACTCTCATATACTCACTTCCTAGTAAACAGATCAACTTAACAGAGCAGATTAACAGTTAAAAACCCCTCTCCCCTTCATTCGTCTCTTACCTTCTTGTGCTGGGCAGACAGTAGTTGCTCTGTAGAGTATCAATATTAAAAAGTTTAGCAACTCTATGAACAGATGCTTCTGAAACACACACTTGCTGTGCAACATATTTTATACACTTCTATGGAGAGTTTAGAATGATATACTAATTTTGTCAATTTTTCTGCTCTGTTAGAAGCCTTCGTTTTCACTTTGTAGAATGGCATCCCCATTGCCTGAAACTATTAACTGATATATGATAATGTCTGAATTTGGAGCTAGAATACCAGAAAATATCTTTTGAAATTGTCTGTACATCTGTCTACTTGATTTAGTTTTTACGTATCATACATAAAAAGTCTTTGTTCAAGTATGAATTTTTTCAGTGGAATAATAAGAGTAATCTAATGTAGTTCACGTATAACATAAATCTCTCAAATAAGCATTCATTTTAGAGATACACAGTGAACAAACACTAGTCTTTACTGCTCAAACCCTTGGAGCAACTGATTGGAATACCACAGCTGAGAAATGTAGCCTTGAGCAGGTCATTCATTACTGTGCTGGTGGACTGTGGTAAAATACTAAGGTCACTGCAATGAAAGCAAACTATGCATGTATACAATTTATGGTCCAGTTATACATTACATGTAGGGTAATTAATTAAATTTAAAGGGAGTTTATTAATGACACTAAACAACACTTTAGTTATTTTAGTTAATTGATGGAAATTAATCATTTCTTCATACTAGCCATATATAGTGGATGGAAACAAAGAGATCTGTGGTTCAAATTCCGGCCATGGCATTGAATTTTTCATGTTGACTATCAAAAACACTTTAGTTTAGTGTAGTTTAGCGTCATTAATCAACTCCCTTTAAATTTAATTTATTACAAAAATACTGTAGGGTAATGTTTAGAAAATGTACTCCTATTTATATTGGAACACTAATACTCAGTGTATTCCTATACCTATTCAAATCACAATATTAATTCAAAATATGCATTATTACGTTCCTGAATGTTCTCTATTAATTGCGAAAGGTGTTCATATGAATTTAATAAAATTTAAATTTATTTTACACAGGTAAATCAGACCAAAAGAAGAAATAATGCTATCAATTTCTACTATCTCATGCTATTAAATCATGCACAAGAATATTGCCAACTGTACCAGAGTTGTCCTGCATGGGTAACATGCTAGCCCCTGGTTCCAGAGGTCATACGTTCAAACCTGGTTTTCAGATGTAAAGATCGGTAGAATTCCTTCCTCTTGAAAGGAAGTAAAACCGATGATCTGGTGTCATAGATTTATGGTACATGAAAGAACCTCAAATCTCATAAAGAGGTCTCTGAGCAAAATTAAATAGTCTCTCACAATGAGTATAGAATGGAATTATGCATGATTGGAAGAATTTAGTAACAGTGACGTCAAAATAGAATGGAATGCTGTGAACCGTAGCAGTTAAAGATTGCGCTTTTTATTTTTTTTAAAAAAGTACAAAATAGAATTCCAGGTTATCTAACCACAATTCCCTAGTATATTTAATGAAGTGTACCCAATATAACCAATGATTATTAATAACATCACATTAACAAACTCAGCTGTTAACTGGAGTTTGTAATGGAAGCTGTTAAAAGGTAATTCTTAAAACACGTTTTAGCCATTATGGCAATATAGAAGGCCCTTACATTGTATATGAATGCATGCATAAATATCAGGAAACTGTAGTTTTCAGTTCCCGAGTTCCTTTCTCATTTTGACCCATCATTCAAGAAGACATTAAAACTTGTATAGGTGTTCAGTGGTGACATATTGTAATTAGATGTAATCTTTGATTAAATAACAAAAACTAAATATATCCAAGTATAAATGAGAGGGTATCTCTGGGAGAAATAACAACAGTTACAAGATGTGCTGTAAGTGTCCCTCCTTCTCGTGGAGACACATTTTTGCTCATTTCACATGTTTTCAGGTACACATCTGAGCATGTATACATCAAATCTTTTTATTTCAGCTGTAGTGTTTGTCTGTAGATCTGGATGGTCAGTGGTTTGTTTTAGTCTCTTTTCTTTAGATGACCCCACAAAATAAAATCTGCTGATATCATGTCTGGTGATCTCGGAGGCTACAAGCCTTTTGAGATAACAGAGGTCTCAAAGTAGCTGCTGATGTGTGCCATGGATTCATTAGAGGTGTGACATCTGTCATCATCCTGTTGAAAATATCCTTGTGTAAGTTTGATGTCTAGTTGCTCCACGAATTCTATGAACATATTCTTATTCACATTCGTATTTGTGCTGATATCCTTGTATTTTCTCATGTGTAGGTGTAAGATGAAACCAAGCTTCATTGGCATGTAATTTTCAAAATGTCTACTTTCTTTTCACAAATTTGAGGAACCCATTACAATATTGCACATGTTTCATTTTGTTGAGTTCTTTAAGATCATGTACTTTTGTTTAAATTAACATCCTCCAATTTAAGAAGGTGATGAAATGTGTGAAATGATGCTTAAATGAGCTCAGGTCCATAGAGGTAAGAGTTATCCGAAATTCATTTTTCAAGATAAGGAAAAACCACCAGAAGAAGCTTTATCCAGATACTTGCCCTGACCAAGGTTCAAACTTGGGACCTCTTGAATGTAAGGTAGACATGCTACAGAGGCAGACACTCATGTACTGCTGTTGTTTTGTATGGCCAGTATGCTTTGCTGCTCTTAGCCAATCTCTTGTGATGGAGATGTAAAGACTTTAGTGAAGCAGTTGCTCACGAACATCTCCAGAGCACTATGGCACTAATGAGTGGATGATGCTTTCCTCTTTCACTGATTTATGATCCAGTTCATTCCAGCTTCTCCATTAATTTTAGAATTGTCTTTTGATCAGGATCATCAAAAACACTGTACTCACATTGGTAAGGTCTTCATGTGATGTTAACAGAACTGATTGACCAATAGTTCTTCCAATAAATACATGCTGTTCAATAATCTATAACAATAGCTAGTAATTATTAAATTTTAGATGAGTCGCATTTTTTACACTCTGCTTCACTTTCGTACCTATTTTGAGGACATGTTTCGCAAATCTTCGTTTGCATCTACGGCTCTTGTGCGACTGAAGCTAGATCCAGCGGTGTGGGTAATTCTGGGATTGTTGCTGCCATCTGTTGATTTAGTGATGAACTGAAATGTGGGATTCTCTTCTAGCGGGATTTCAAAGTTCATTAGTTGGTTTTTATGTTTTTCTATGTATATCCTCTCCCATATGACGAGTTCACTATGTTTTTGTACGTATTTTAGTAATTCTGTGCTATCTTCAATTTCATGATTTTCAGACCAGAAATGAGCTGCTATTGCGGACTTATCAATATTTTTGTATCTTAAGTGCCTGAAGTGTTCTTTCTTTCTAGTGCCTATGTTCCTTTTTGTCCTTCCTATGTAAATTTTTTCACAGTCTTTACACTTAATTTTGTAAATGCCTGACTTTTCCTCTGGTTTTATCTTATCAGTATTATTACTGTGAAGTAGGTTTTTAATGTTGTAATTGTTTTTTGGTGCCAATGTTATATTGTATTTCTTGAATATTTTTTGGAACTTTTTTGTGGCCCAGGGGTGGTAAGTAAATTTAGCAAATCTAGTTTCTTGTTTTATTGGTGTGAGAGCTGTGATCTGTTTTAATTTCTTTTGAAGTTTGAATAATTTTAGTTTTTTATCTACAAGGTTTTTTCCATATCCATTTTTAATTGCAGTTTTTAAGATTTGATGGTATTCGTTTTGATATTCTTGCTGGCTGAGAGGTAGATTTACTAATCTGTGTGTCAGACTGTTGATGGTTGCATGTTTGTGTGGAATTGGGTTGAAACTATTTGCTTTGATGTAATTATCTGTGTGTGTTGCTTTTCTATGAATGCCAAATTCTAGTTTTTCATTGCCTTTTTTGATTTTAAGGTCTAAAAAAGGTAGAGTACAGTCCTCTTCAGTTTCTACTGTGAATTGTATGCTGGGTTCTTGCAGGTTGAGTAGTTTCAAAGCATCATCTATTAGTTTGTAGGGCACTATTGCAAAGATGTCGTCTACGTATCTGTACCATGTTTTAAACATATGAGGGAAGGCTTTAGTAATATGTGTTTCGAAAAAGCTCATGTATAGATTGGCCAAAAATGGTGATAGCGGGCTTCCCATAGCTAGTCCTGAAATTTGTTTGTAATATTTTCCATCGAAGACAAAATAATTTTGATGTATACATAATTCAGTCATTGCCACATATTCTTCTATTGCATTGGCATCCAGGTTTATAGAATTTAGCCATTTTTTCAGTTGAATCAAAAGTTTGTCTAATGGAATGCTAGGGAAGAGGGAGCGGACATCAAAGGATACTAAAGTGTCATGAGGTTTTAGTTTAAGATTTTGAATTTTTTCTGCCAGGTCTAAAGAGTTTTTTATACTCAGAGTATGGAATTGTGGAAAGGACTGAAATTTTTTGGTTAGCCATTTTGCCAGAAGGTAAGTAGGAGTGTTTATATTATTTACAATGGGTCTCATGGGTATGTTGGGTTTGTGTATTTTAGGCAAACCATATATTCTTGCAAGGGTAGGGTTGTCTGGTTTGATAGTTTTTTGTTCTGTAGTTGTTAAAATTTTACTATTAATGATGGTTTTTTGTACATCTTTTATGCATCGGTTGAGTGGAAACTGAAGAAACAGAAGAAACTGAAGAGGACTGTACTCTACCTTTTTTAGACCTTAAAATCAAAAAAGGCAATGAAAAACTAGAATTTGGCATTCATAGAAAAGCAACACACACAGATAATTACATCAAAGCAAATAGTTTCAACCCAATTCCACACAAACATGCAACCATCAACAGTCTGACACACAGATTAGTAAATCTACCTCTCAGCCAGCAAGAATATCAAAACGAATACCATCAAATCTTAAAAACTGCAATTAAAAATGGATATGGAAAAAACCTTGTAGATAAAAAACTAAAATTATTCAAACTTCAAAAGAAATTAAAACAGATCACAGCTCTCACACCAATAAAACAAGAAACTAGATTTGCTAAATTTACTTACCACCCCTGGGCCACAAAAAAGTTCCAAAAAATATTCAAGAAATACAATATAACATTGGCACCAAAAAACAATTACAACATTAAAAACCTACTTCACAGTAATAATACTGATAAGATAAAACCAGAGGAAAAGTCAGGCATTTACAAAATTAAGTGTAAAGACTGTGAAAAAATTTACATAGGAAGGACAAAAAGGAACATAGGCACTAGAAAGAAAGAACACTTCAGGCACTTAAGATACAAAAATATTGATAAGTCCGCAATAGCAGCTCATTTCTGGTCTGAAAATCATGAAATTGAAGATAGCACAGAATTACTAAAATACGTACAAAAACATAGTGAACTCGTCATATGGGAGAGGATATACATAGAAAAACATAAAAACCAACTAATGAACTTTGAAATCCCGCTAGAAGAGAATCCCACATTTCAGTTCATCACTAAATCAACAGATGGCAGCAACAAGCCCAGAATTACCCACACCGCTGGATCTAGCTTCAGTCGCACAAGAGCCGTAGATGCAAACGAAGATTTGCGAAACATGTCCTCAAAATAGGTACGAAAGTGAAGCAGATGTGTAAAAAATGCGACTCATCTAAAATTTAATAATTTTTCGCTTCACTGTGGTGTTCCAATACAGTTGAATCTCAATAGCTAGTAATTTTGTTTCACATCTTTCTTTTTACATCATCAAATGGAAATACAAAATCAAGATTACAATTATAAAATCCATACTGGAAAATGCCATATATTCCTAGATCCTGAAAATCCTATCATGTTGCTTGCCATTGAATAATAATTTGGTCCCCATACACCTAACCTTAGGTTTAATAATAACTAGTAACTAAACGTAAGTCTGGTTAAAGATGTAGATGATGTATTTGCGAAGTTAGTCCCTTTATAACATATTAAAAATAAGTGAAGTTTAGTGATTAGCTATTACAGTTTATTGAATCATATTTCCTTTACTCTTAATAGCTTCAACTTTTACATGCTGTTGAAAGGTGACTCCATTTCAAAGGTTATGTGAAAACAACAGGGAACATAAGACAAACATTGATAGGTATAGAAATAACACCAATCTACTGTCTCTTCTACCCACTGAAACTGCTAATTTCTTGCATCATTGCAATGTATGTACAATTTAAAAGTCATGTATGGACATACGAATTATAGCCATTTAAAACTGAAACACTTCTTTTATATCTTGGAAAATGAAAATTTTAGAGTAAATAAGTTTCACTAATATAAATTTTCAGTTTTTATTTTGTGTTTATTTTGTGCCATAGGTATCATTTAGACATGTCCAATATTTAAAGCTGACTGGAGGACTCTTTTGGGATGTTTTCGTATTTTTCAAAGAATTGCAGTTTATTCCCAAGGGTATTTTACGGTGTGGACTATTTTAAAACTCACTCTAATTCTAATGGCCCATATGGCACGCATTTCTTGGGGAGAACTGGCTCATTCCCCATAGTGCATGCTGCACTGAATGACTGCTTAGTATCTAATTTCTTTTTGAAAATATTTACAGTAAAGCCCTTGTTTATAGTGCTCGGTATAGTGTTAAGCAATAAATAATGTGATTTTTATCTTTGGGGGGGGATTTAAAATAGGAAATTATATGAACAATACATGCACTCTTCAAGCAGTTGAGAATGAAATCTGTTGAGTGCTTGGCAAAATTACAGATAGAGTTGCAGATGTGTGTTTCAGAGTTTTCTAGGCCATTGTGAATTTTTCATTCAGAAACATGGATATCTTTACAAAATATGCTTTGATAAATTGTAAGATTAATAATTACAATTATACTATGATTCGACTGAGGCACTGTACTTCACTCTGTATATGAAATACAGAGTGTCTTAGTTGACTCATATGATGATTTTAAGTAGTAAATTATTTGTAGTGTTAATTCCAATTTACCTTTTTAAATTAACGGTAAAATTAGTGTTAGGTTTTTTCATTTTCTCTATTTGCACATTATTTTTATGGGATGATAGCTCTAACCCATTCCATTTGTTACACATGGGTTTTTATGTATACTAGAGCATGCTGTCATCTCTGCAAAGTGCTTCATATGCTGTGCTAGAATGCTGACAGGTTTGAAATGGTCAGCTCTATACTTTATGCATATGTGAGATTTAAAGCTCCATTGATTAATTAATGCAAGAACTTAATTATGTTTCTGTATCTTACAGAGAGAACTTCAGAAGAATTGACAAGCGAGATTACCTTAGTGCCATCACCTGCAGTGAAACCTGAACCACTCTCAATATCTCAAGATAATGAAAGTGGCCGCAGTGAAAGTTCATTACGAAATAGCACACAGGAGCCCAGTACAGACTCCGAACCACGAGAAGGTTCACAAGACAGTGTGGAAGAGGATCCCCTCCAACTGGTGTGTTTACTCTACTTATTCCAATATGTTTATTTTAACAATTGATAAAAGTGTAGCAAAGAGAGAAAAAGAATATAAAATAAAAACAAGATTTGTAACAGTGGAAGATTCTACGTTGCATAAGTTATTTATTCCATAGTAAATAAGTTTAAGAATTTGGAGTTTTCTAAATCATGTATTTCACATTTTTAATGATATGCAAAAGAAGTTTAATACGAGGATCAGCTGATAAGTCCCAGGTCTCAACAATCTCCACGAAGGCTAATATATTTGTCATATCAGTGTTCTAATTTAATTAAATCATCTCTGTAGTGTGATTTATCATAGTCCTCAAAATAACTGCTTACTGCGACAATGATCTCCTGTATTGTTGTGAAATCTTCATCCTCCAAGAAATTTTATGAGGTTCAGGAACAGGTGGTAGTCATTGGGTGCTAGAACTGGCATACAGGTTAGATGTTATAGCAATTCAAACTTTAATTTGCACATTTTTCCCATTGCTATGATTGAACAATGGGCTGGAGCATTGTCATGGAGAAACAAGATTTTCTCTGCCAAAAAAGGTTGTTTTTCTTTTTACATCACTCTAAGGTTGCAGTAAGCTTGCGTAGTAGTCATCATTGATAATTTTACCCTTTTCCAAATAATCAATAAAAATAATTCCCTGTGCACCCCAGAAAACACTTGCCATAATCTTGTTAGCTGATGAAATTTACTTTGCTTTTTTGGAGTTGGTTCACCTGCACAATCTACTATTTTGACTATGATTTACTTTCTGAGGTGTAGTGATGTATCCAAGTTCCATCCATGGTGATAAGCCGTCTCAAAAATTCACTGGGATTTTTGTGGTGGAGCTCCAAATTCTTAAACAGAAACAGTTTTTCTTTGCAACTTTTGATCAGGTGTCAACAAATGTTGCATCTATCTTGCACAGACCTTGTGAAAGCCCAAAACATTACTTAAAATATTACCTGCACATTCTTTTCATATGTTTACAGCCTCTGCTATCTCAAACAACTTTAATCTGCGGTCTTCCAGTACTAAACAATGATTTTTTTTTTCAATGATTTCTGGAGTTGTGACTTCTACAGGGCATCCAGAGCGAGGCTCGTCACTAGTGCTCTTGTGTCCCATTTTTAACTCTGTAACCCACCTTTTAATCATTGTATATGAAGGGGCAGAGTCCTTCAATGTACTGACCATTTCTTCCGTGATTTCTTTAGGCGTTAAGCCTTTCAAATGGAAGTATTTAATCACTGGTTGTTTTACCAAATCCTCAATTTTCATGAAACTCCTACACTTGTCTTGTTTAAAATGCTGTCACTCAAAAACTAAACAAGCTGTTGACCTGTAACTATGGATACAAGCTAGTCTAGAGTTAAACTGTATGATGCTATCCATCAAACTGGTCCAAGCTGCCATCTCTATGTGAGGCCTGGAACTTAACAGCCAGCCCTCGTGTTAAAGCAAAATGCACAAATAAGATATGTTCATTGTTACAAACTTACATGTATAGATTTTAAAAGTTACTACATTTTAATTCATATGCACTAGAAGATTCTGCTTATTACTATGTTTACGATTTAATATTTGATAGAGAAAGTTTGTTCTTAATGCTGCTTCTAATGTAGCTGCTTCTATGCTATACTCTGACCAGGATTACTACTTGTGTGTATGTGTGTATGCTTTTTTCTTTGTTGGTATCAATGCCCCATTACATTGTAATGTTATATGTATTACATTATTTTAATTATAATTTTGCATAGTTTATAAAGACTAAAATTGAGTCATACCTTTTTAAAATTTGTAACTTCACTCACATCCTTTTACAAAATCAGGAACGTTTTCGAAATTGTTGCAGTCTCATCAGCTGATTAGTGACTCATCACAGTTTATGCAAAATTTGCATAGTTTCTTTTAACGATTTCAATTTAGATGTCTTAAGTTGTTTACTTAATATTGATATTTTCTGACTTAATTACTAAGCTGACTCAAGCACATTGTTGCAAACCATTGTGTGAATATATTTACAAAATGTTTGTTTTTGATATATGCTATAAATGTTTTTACAAGTTAATTGAATGAACATGTTTGCAAAATGATTTCAGATATAGCATAATAATTTTCTGGTTAGTTGCCGGCCATGTTTCTTCTTTTTTGTGTATTTCTGGTATCAATAGACATTCTAATGTTGTTTGTCCCTACATTTAAATTTAAGTGATTAACTGTTTTTTGGGGGCTATTGCGTGTACATTTCGGACTATTCTATAATGTGGATAATGTGTAAGTAATCCTTAATTTTTCCATGACCTGAAATTATTGCAGTAAGTTCTGGTATAATGATAAGTTTTGCTGACGAGACGTTGCTGAGGTAAGACGTGTCGCGGTGGTGCTTACGCTTGGGAAAAACATGGGTGTGCAGCTGGAGCTATATAGGGCCAGAATCGGGCGTTTTCACTCCAAGAAATGTTCCGTGAACAATATTGTCAAAAATGGAACAAGAGATGCTGCATGGACCATTTTGGTAGTGATGGCATTGTTAGTGTTTGGAGGAGTCGAGCTAAACCCTGGACCCGCAACGAGGATGCTGGAGGAGATACTGAAAAAGATGGGGGAAACTGCATAAAATAAAGGTGTTAGAGAAGAAATTAGATAGAATGGTGGGAATGGAGAAAAGAATTGAAGGAAAAATAGCTGAAAAGATTGCAAAGATTAACATTTTGTTAAAAAGAAAAAATGATGAAACGGAGAAAGAACTAAGAGAATGTGACTGGAGAATAGACACAATAGAAAGAGTGGAGTATAGAAGAAGAAAAAAAATCTTGTGATATTTGGCATGAAAGAAAATCGAGATGGCAGGACCTGGGAGCAGATAGAGGAGCTCTTCCAAAATAAGCTGGGAATTGTATTAACTGGATGGGAGATCGTGGACACTTTCAGGATTGGAAGAATGGGAAGAGGACCAAGGCCGATTGTAGTGAAACTGGCTACGACGACGATGAAATGGAAAATACTACAGAAGATGAGTCAACTGAAAGGATCAAATATTTTTATTGAATAATACTATAAAAAAACGGAGCAAGAATTGAAGAAAGAATTGATTAGAAGTACAAAGTAGGCCCAGGCTGATGGGGAAAAAAGCATTCATTAAAGGCATGAAACTCTACGTAGAACGGGAAGGTTGGAGCCTTGCACTGCAGAAAATGAACAGAGAACAGGGAAGGAATGTGCCAAATCTGCAAAATCAAAACATATGGGTAGGTCAACACCCCGAAGTGAGCGTGCTAGATAGGAATATTACAACCGAGCAGACGTCAGAAGGGGAGGAAAGGACGTTAACCATCGGAGGGGAAGAAGAGGCCAGAGATGGAGGGGAAGGACAAGAGACATGTGAACGGGAAGAAGACAGCGGAGCATAGACACAGAAGGATAGGACAGAAGAGAGAGGAAATATAGCGATGAATGTGGCAAGTGTATGTGTGGTGGGGCAAGGTGAACCGTTAAGGTTGTCGAGTGAGAGGGAGTTAAATGAAATGGAGGAAAGAGGGGAGTTGGTGGTAGTGGGGAGAGTAGAACACAGTAGCACTCAACCAAGAAGTGGGGGGGAGGAGGGGGGAGAGAAAGATAATGCGAGTAACACGACAACAGAAATTAGTGGCTAAAGAAAATAGCAAGAAATTTTAAAGCTGATGTTTTGGAACGCTGACGGTTTGTAAAGTAAGATGATTAATGGAGAGTTGCAGAATATAACACCTGGGCAAGACATAGTTGGAATCACAGAAACGTGACTAGGAAATAATGAGTTAATACACTTAAGAGGTTTTAGTTATATAGGCACTGGATTAGGAGCAGTTGGAGCATTCGTTAGGTCAGAGTTACTCAATAGTAAGAGAATAGAGGCAATGATAAAGGATGATAGGAATGTAACCTGGTTATAAATCAAGAAAGGTGCAGAAATAGAACATAGTCTAGGAATAGGAATAGTTTATAACCCTCCCACAACATCTAACTTTTTTGACAATAGAACATTTAATAAACTAAAGGACGATATGGAAGAGCTAAGGCACAAATTTCAGGTGATAGTGTTTTTGTTAATGGGGGATTTCAATGCTAGAATAGGCGAAGAGAAAATTAGATCAATAAGGCATGGTGGTGAAATGTAGAGAGAAAGCACATGAATGGGTAAGGAGTAACAAGGACAAGGTACTTAACAAAGAGGGCGTAAAATTGCTCCATTTCTGTGAATTGAATAATTTGTTGATATGTAATGGGGCAGTAAAAGGAGATGAGGATGGCAAATATACATTTGCAAATAACAACAGTCAAAGTGTGGTTGACTATATCTTTTGTAGTGAGGAGCTCATCGAAAGAATTAATCATTTCAAAATAGCAAATGAAATATTGAGCAGTGGCCACTTTCCGTTAGGGATAGAAATGGGATTGATAGAAGAAAAAAGCGAGAGAAAGGAGGAAGGTGAGCTTAAAGTACTGAATGCATTTAGGTGGAGGGAAGAAATGAAGGAGGAATTTCTAACTGAAATAAACTCAGAAATATCAAAAATAATAAGAGTAGGCATAGAGGTTGCATTGAATGAGAACAATATAGAAAGAGGCTTAGAGCTAGTGAAAGTAATAGTTACAAGGACAGGGATAAAAATGAAAATAAAAGGGAAAATGAAATGAATAAGCAATGGTTGGTTTGATGAGAACTGTGGTAGAGCAAGAAGGGAAGTACAAAAGTGAATCGAGAAGATATTGACACATTGCTTCACTCACACTGTTTATTCACAGGACATGTTTCAAGAGCTCTTGCTCCTATCATCAGCTGATACTCGATTCAGGAGTATCTGATGATAGGAGCAAGAGCTCTTGAAACATGTCCTGTGAATAAACAGTGTGAGTGAAGCAATGTGTCAATATCTTCTCGATTCACTTTTGTACTAATTTGTGCTTCACTGTCCCTACGCTTCTTCCAAGTTTATACTTTGAAGAAGGGAAGTGTTTAAAAACCTGGCTTGTTGGAGAAGAACGGGGAAGGGTAGAGATAGGATGATTATGGTAATAAGTAGAGAAGTGTACAAGAAATTATTAGAAGAAAAAATAAACGAGTGGCAGGATAGTATTCGAAAGAAAGTGAAGGATGCCATACAACAAAAAGATAATAAAATGTGGGTATGGTGAGTGAAATGAATAATCAGAAGGGGGTGAAAAATAGATAACATCACAGGTATGGCTGAAGTACTTTAGAGACCTAGTTGCAGAAAGGGAATGGATAAATAGAGATAATATACAGTTGGGCAACCTGAGGATAGATGATGAGATATTACAATTTCTTTCTTGAAAGTGTTGAAAACAGTGTTGAGATATCAGACAGAGAAATTACTCAAACGGAAGTTTTTCAACAAATAAGAAGCTTAAAGGCGTAAAGCAGTGGGCATGGATGGAATCCCAGGGAATTTTGGAAGAGGTATGGGGAGACACCAAGTGGATTAAAGAATATAACTAATTTATTTAATAAGATGAAAGATAGTAGGAAATTACCTGACTTCTGGAAAACAAGTGTGATTGTACCAAAATATAAGGAAAGGGGAGTGTGAATAGGCCAGAGAATTACAGGGGGATAAGCTTATCTATAATTGGAAAAATGTATACGGGCAAACTACCCGTCAGACTAATGGATTGGGCAGAAAGAGAAAATAAAATATCAGAATTTCAAGCTGGATTTAAGAGAAAAAAACAAACTATAGATAATGTATTTATAATTAAGACGTTAATTGATAAATACTTGAGCAGGAAAAGGGGGAGATTGTATATGTCTTTTTGTGGATTTTGAGAAAGCTTTCGATACGATAAACCGGGGGCTTTTAAAATGGAAATAAAGAAAAAAAAGGGGTGAGTGAGAAGTTTATAAATGAAGTTGATTACATTTATAGTGGGGTGAAATTCAGAATAAGATGAGGGTTGAATGTATTATCAGAAGAGGCTGAACAAAAGTTAGGCTTAAGACGGATGCAAATTGAGTCCTATATTATTCAATTTATTTATAGATGACATAATAGAGGGTGAAGGAAAGCAATGCCCATTGCCCAATAATAATGAACAAAGAGTCCCTGGTTTATTGTACGCAGATGATTTAATGGTAGGAGCAATTTCCGTAATAGGTCTTCAAAAATCAATTGAGGCAATTCATAGGTTTTGTGCTGACTGGAGACTAACAATAAACAGTAAAAAATAAAAAATAATGGTATTTAAAAGAGGATCGATACTTAGGAAAGGAGAGGAATGGTTCATAGGAGATCAAAAAGTAGAAGTGGTAAATGAGTATGACTATTTAGGTATAAGAATGTGTAGCAGTGGAGGATGGGCACACAAGCCAGAAAAGTGATAGCTAATGGCAGAGCGGCAGTGTCAGCGGTAAGAATATGTAAACATAAACTGGAGATGTTAGTTAGATGGTTAGAAAGAATATATGAAGCGGTCGTTGGAAGCCAGAACAATGTATGCAGTGGAAGTATGGGGCACATTAGAGATAGGTACAAAATTAGACCAGATGTACGGATTGTTTTGCAAGGAACTACTAGGACTGCCAAAATCGGCACCAAGAGAAGTGGCATTACTAGAGCTAGGTAATACAAAAAGGAGAGGAATAATAATAGAGAGATAATATTGAAATTCTGCTATAAGTGTATTAAAGGGCAGAGAGGGGAACTATTGAATCTGCATGAAGCAACAGAAAAGTATTAAGAATACAAATAGTTGGTGGTCAGAATTGGAAAGAATGGTATTGAAGATAGGCATGGAAGATCTATGGAGAGCAGAGGAGATAAATTATAGCAGTTTTTGGAAGGAAGTGAGAACTAGAGTACAAGACATAGATAGGCAAGAGATATGGCAAAGTATAGAAGAAAAGAAATCTTTGAACTTTTATAAGCAATTAAAGTCAGATTGGGTTAGGGAAAAATATATAGATCAATGTGACAAAACTGGAAGAGAAGGCATAGCATGATGAGAGTAGCAATATTATACTTAAAAGGGTTGAGAAGTAATGAGGTAGGGATATGCGAATTTTGTGAAGACGAAGAGAGCACTGTTCACTAGCTGATAGAATGTAAGGAGTTAGCAAATTACAGGAGAAAAATATGGGATAAGAAATGGGACAGTGTAAGTAAAGAGATATTGGTGGTACGCATGCTAATGGGGATGGGAGAAAAGAAAAATAGATGTATAGGAGATTTCTTATATAGGATAAGAGAAAAGTGGATTAGGATAAAAAAAGCGAAGGTTAAGAAGAAATGATGCCAAGCTGCTCAGGAAAACCAAAGGCTTATAGCCATGGGACCTGAGTCAGCGAGTAAATCTTGAGTCAGCAATTTCCAGGTATTTGTATAGGAGGTATGTACTGAAATTGTAATGGAAACTGTACAAATAAATAAATATCAAATACTTTTAAATAGTTGAACAAAATTTGCCTACTTGTTGAGGGTAGGATGCTTCTCTCATATACAAGAGGTCCTGAGTTCAAGTCTGTTAGAGTAATGTTACCTAGATAAGGTTTTTTCTGAGGTTTTTACAAGATGAATATGAGGTAACTCTTTGGGCTCATTTGAGCTCATTTCACCCATTTTGAATATCCAGTATGACCTGACTGGTTAAAGAACATTAAATCTTAAAAAAAAAAAAAAAATCATTTACAAAAGAGTCTTAGTGAGATAAATAATTATTAATAATCCACATTAATTTTACAGAAACTTTGGTTAATGCAAACATTTGTTTTTTAAACTGATGTATTAATTTGATCTACATAAAGATGGAGGTGGGTTATATCTTTTTGTAACACTGAAACTTTCGAGGTTTATTGTATGATTCTTCCATTTTTAAGTAGCTGTATTAATAGTTTTTGAGTAAACAGGAGTCCTCATTAATCCAGATTGCTAGTTTATTCGGATTGTTTTTGTTTGCTTTTTCACCAAATTATGTGCATCCTTTGATAAGTAAATGTGTGTATATATATGGTTGTAATATTGGTATTGCAGGCAGCATAGAAATTCCCTTTGGACACATGCTTCAATCTGACAACAAAAATAAGGTTTTAGAGTACATGTTTTATTAGTCTTCGGACATTTCTGATAGTGATTGCAGATGTCTCAGCTGGATGGTTCTCATACTTTTCTGGTGAAAGGAAGTGAACCAGTGAACCAAATTTCACTGTTCTGTGTCAGTTTACATTTAATAATTGGCCTAGATTATCGGAAATTTTGTTACTTTGGTATATCTCTGGTTCTGCCTAATCTGGATAAACAAGGTACTTTATTACTGTTCCACATATTCCTTTCATTATTCTTGTAGCAGCTGACTAAAGTTGAAGTATGCCTTTGTCATAATTTTGTCAAGATGAATTATGCTCCTCTTCAAGTTTGTACTGCTTGACAACACAAATTGTTTAAAAAACTATTTGTAGTTGGTTTTTAACACCTCGTCACTTATATTTTTATATTATTGAGGGACTAGTTTTGGAAGCCATTGCATCCATTTTCAACCTTGGTCCAACTTGTTGAAAATTGAAGCTACGGCTTACAAAACTAGTCTCTCAGTAATATAAAACTGTACACATTGTTGAGGCGAGCTGGCGCGGCTGATGTGTTTAAAGAGATGGGCAGTATAGTGCAGAGATAAAAGCTTGACGAAACGGTGGGGGAAAGGAGATGGATTTCTGGAGAGTTCGTCTTCTAATGCCATCCTGATTGTTTGAGAACATTCTACGAATTTCCAGAATAGTGAGTAAGGTATAAAAGGAGCCGCCTCCTGCCACTGGGGGACAGTTGATAATTGGACTTGTGTGCATGAACAGCTGTGTGAACTTCGTTTGTGGTCGATGACCTTGCAAGTTGTATTGTGTATGTAATGTAATTCTGCTACTGTAGGGGTTGACCGAAGTGTGTTTCTATGGAAATAAAGAGCAATTTTTAGTGTTTGTAACCTGGACTTTTAATTTCACGAACCCACAGTCACAATATTGCTTTCATTATTCTTGTAGCAGCTGACTAAAGTTGAAGTATGCCTTTGTCATAGGTTTGTCAAGATGAATTATACTCCTCTTCATGTTTGTCCTGCTTAACATCACAAATTGTTTAAAAAGCTATTTGTAGTTGGTTTTTAACACCTCGTCACTTATATTTTTATATTATTGAGGGACTAGTTTTGGAAGTCATTGCATCCATTTTCAACCTTGGTCTAACTTGTTGAAAATTGATGCTATGTCTTACGAAACTAGTCTCAGTAATACAAGATTGTAAGTGACGAGGTGTTAAAAATCGACTACAATTAGTTTTTTCAATTAATTTTAATGTCACTTAAATTTAAAGGGAGTCGGTTAATGACACTAAACAACACTTACTTTTAAATTTTTCCGGAACATGTTTCAGAGACTTTGCCTCTATCCTCAGCCGGCAAAATCTCTGAAACATGTTCTGGAAAAATTTATAAGTGTTGTTTAGTGTCATTAATCGACTCCCTTTAAATTTAATTTATCATAACAACACTGTTTTCAACACTTCCAAGAAAGGAATTTAATGTCACTGTTTCTAAATTCCTCTAACCAGGCATAATCGCAAATTGTGTTTTACAGAGCTTTAGAAACTTTAAAATTAAGACATTTTGTACTCTTGTACAGCACATATCACAAGATAGCAGCGCTGGAGAAGGAGGAGGAGATAATGGTGGGCCTGGGCCGTCTACATCACAGCAGTCAGTTACCTCTCAAAGTAAGTGATTTGTGCATGGGCCAAATACTTTAATTTATTGAATGTGACCGTCACTTCATTTATGTTGGAGTTATTTTAAATTGCTCCTATTAAATTACAAATTGAAAGTTATTATCTCTTGTTGTCGAAGAAAGGATGCTGACTTGATGGATTGACATGGATAACTTTCTAGTGATTTAATTGTTATTCAGTAGTGCATATGTTTGATAATATCTGTTTACAAGTTATTACTCTGAATGTAATTAGTTATATGAGGTGAAAGAGTATAGAAGCTATCATTTAAACCAGAGATAGATGGGTAATTGCACTGAAAAGTTTCAACTCTTTTATAGATTTGTAGAAAAATGTATTGTAATACAGACATTTTGTTACATATGTTTGATAGGGTCAAATCTGCAATGGTGTTGAATATGCCCTCTTTTTCTGTAAGCACTGTGAATTGGTTACTGTTTTATAACAATATTAACTTTTCTAATGATGTGTATAAAAAGTTGCTTGATATGATATGCATACTAAAATACATTATATTATACGTGATTAGAGGAATTTAGTAACAGTGACGTCAAAATTAATTGAAAAAGCTATTTGTAGTCGGTTTTTTGACACTTCAAAAAACAGTCCGAAAATTACATAAAAAATTGTAGACATAACCCATTTATACTTAAACTTGCAATAATAGACTTACACACAGACTAGTCAATATACCCATGCTTCAAAGAACAAAAAGCCATACTTCACATAGCAGAAGAAAATGGATACAACAAAAGTCTGGTGTTTAGGAAAATTAAAAAGGCTAAACTGAAGAAAACCATTAAGGAAGCAACCACATTCACTAAAGAAAAAGAAAGCAACAGCATATTTAGTACATTCACATACCACCCAAAAAATATTTAATAAATTTAAAAAGATCTTTAAGGAACAAAATATCATCTTGATACCTACTAATAGATACTCAGTTTTAAAATTGCTAAATTAAAAAACAAAATATTAAATCTCACAAGTTAACACATCTGGAATATACAAACAAGTTGTAAGAATTGTAAAAAATGCTACATAGGTCATACTAAAAGAAACCTAAAAACCAGAGTCAAAGAGCACTTTAGAAACATTAAAAAGAAACAAGATAAGTCAGCAGTAGCATTTCATTTTTGGAACGAAAACCATGATATTGATCCAAATCCAAAATTACTAAATGGAGTGATAAACCGAAATAAACTGATAACATGGGAGAACATTCATATAGAAAAATAAGGGCCGAGTAATGAATTTTGAAATCCTGCCAGTAGACAATTTGACAAAGAAGTTCATAGTTTCACTGTCAGAGAAGAGATTAGACAACAGACATTAGATGGAAAGAGGTTGAAAATGAAGGCAATGGCTTCCAATTTAGTTCCTCAATAATATAAAAATGTAAGGGTCAGAAAACCAACTACAAATAATTTTTTCTATTAAAATACACTTTGGGCTACCTCTGAGCTGGGCTCTAGTCCCTTTGCTAATAGGGTAGCCCTTCAATATTGTATTATATTTGAAAGTAATGATTCGGTAATTCAAACACAAACAGAAACAACTGTTTCTAACCTTTTGCTTCAAATAATTGTATTATATGCCAGTTTTTGCTGTTTGCTGAATTTTTGTATGTCCTTGTCAAATGTTACCACTTATTTCAATTTCTTATTACTATTGTTGCACTGGGTCTGGATTTACTTAACCTCACTTTTTAGTATTTCTCACTTTTATATCTGCCTTTTTCTTGCTTCCCCTTTTCCTATTACAAATAATTTAACTTCACTTAGCAACTTTTTCAATCCTTTTTCCAATTATTTATTCTTCATCACACTTTCTCAAATCTTCTCTATTTCTCACAAGTTGATCTCACTTTGATCTCACTTCCCTTTCTGTAATTTCTACAGTCATATTATTTTTTTGCTATTTGCAAATTTTTTAACTGACCCGAACTCATTGATGGATGGAGATCATCTGCTCCATTGTAGTGCCCTGACAAAAACAGATGGAGAACTGACAGCACAACTAGTCACATGTTATTGGGAGGCCAGAAGGAAAATGGAAATCCTCCAACTCCATGAGCATTTGCAACCAACCAACCAACCAAATTTTTTTAACTTTCTCTGACCAAAAACCTCTTATTTCAGCTTCTTATTACTATCACTTCTGTAGTTAAAAAATTGGCATTAATGGAAAACTTTCCTTATGAAATAATTTCAGGAAATACATATATGGTCTAATTTTCTGAAGCGTGATCAGTCTGTACAATTCAAAATACAGTTAGTTCATTGCCATAACATAAACATGAACACATAACAATGTGAAGAGATACAAAATTATATGCCTATAATTTTAGATATTATTATGAAATACAATGTCTTACTAGTGAGTCAACCTTCGTGCTTCTTTTGTCTTCATCCATAAAGTGTTTTTATGGATATTGTATGTGAAAATGAAGGACAGTACATGCATGTAAGATTAGAGAAGTTTTGCCAATACTCAAGTGAAAATATGTATACCTATTACTCTCAAAATCAGCTCACAAATGTTTAGCAAATCACGAACCTTTGAGATGATTCCCTGAGAGACAGCTTCTTCGATAGCACCAACTGTACCGCCTCATTTAGGGTATCCTCTGTGTAATTATGGTAAGGAGTGCCATTGTTATTAAAATTAGGCAAATGAGTCAACCTAATTTTAATAACATTAAATTCTTGTCTCCTTGCCTTACTGCTTTCTTCAGTTAGTCTCATATTTTCTCTTTGCTTGTAAGACACATCCTTATATAAATAGATGTGCCTCTTAACTTTTTTTGCTTGTTTTAATACTTCTGTTGCCAATTTCATTATGCTGTATTTCACCAATATTTTTCTTCTGTCTTCCAATTTGCAATTCTTAATGCATCCCACAGTTCAAAGCCTCTCATATTCAACCCTAATCTCTTTGTTAATAATTCCTGTATTTCCTGAAATGCTCTGATTCCTTTTCGCTCTTACCCCAGAAATTATTAAGTTGTATCTTCTCGTGTAGTTTAACATAATTTCCATTCTTTTTTCCATTTTTGCCCTGTTTGATTTTACTGTCTCTAGCTCTTCAGTTTAACTTTCTTGCCAAGCCATTATTTCTTGTAACTTCTTCCATTTGCTTTGTGGTTGCCATGTCACTCACTTAGAACCTTTTTCCTCACTTCCGTGGGAGCAACTGTGTCTCATGTCCATTCTCTGTTGCCAGCTTAATACTTATAAATTTACTTGTATAATATATTAATGACAAAGGTTCATTATCTTTATAATTAGAAATCAACATGTTTCACGTTTATTAAATTGCATCAGCAGCCTGTTAATTAGGTTAAATAAAGGAAATGAATTATTTTTCCACACTAGCTGTGTGTAGGATAAGGCTTGGTTAGATAAAGTCAGACTGAAAAATTCAGTGCCATAACTGGGATTTAGATTACGGATCTCCCAATTTCTCCCTGGTTGCTCTAAATCATTGAGCACCATGACAATATGTCAGCATGACATTAAATTCTCCAACTGATTCTCATTTTTCCTGGCAAACCACTAGGAGTTGTCATATGCAATGAGATGTGCACTGTGTGTGGCAACTTAATGCTGTAAGTGCTTAGGTTCCGTACTTCATAGTTAAACCACTATTAGGTTAATTGATGGATATTAATCATTCTTCCACACTAGCTGTGTGTAGGTTAAGGTTTGAATAGGTAGAGTCAGATTGAGAAATTTAATGTCATAGCTGAGATTTGAACCATGGATCACCTGGTCTCTGTCCTGTTGCTCTTAACCATTGAGCTACCATGGCAGCAGCCAGCATAACATTAAATTCTCCAGTTCACTTGTATTTTTCCAGTTAACCACAAGGAGTTCAAATATGCAATGAGATGACTATGTTGTAAGTACGTAGGTTTCATAGTTAAACCACTGAAAATTAATCATTCTTCCACACTAGCCATTTGGAGGCTAAGGTGTGCGCAGGTAGAGTCAGACTGAGAAACTCAATGCCATAGCCAGAATTTGAACCGCGGATCTTCCTGGTCTCCATCCAGTTGCTCTTAATCATTGAGCTACCATGCCGGCATGACATTAAATTTTCCAATTGATTTGTATTTTTTCTGGCAAACTACTAGGAGTTCTCATATACAATGAGATATGTACAGTTTGTGGTAACTTAATATGCTGTAAGTACTTAGGTCCCAGGTTTCATAGTTAAATCTCTACTAGGTTGCTAATCCTTGTTTCACATAAGCTTGCCCCGTATCTCTTAGCGGTCACGTGACCTAATCTCCTCTCATTGTTGTGGTATAGACACTTGTGCAGTAAAAATTAGTTCGTTATTTAACATGACAATATATCTTTATATGTTGGAAGAGAATTGTCAAATTTATATTTTCGTAACTGTTTGAATTAAATATATTATGCAACAGAGTTGATTTATCTGAAATGCATGTTAATTCTTAAACAAAGTAAAGAGGAGGTTCCTTTGCTCTCAAGCACGTGCTTCACATGGCACGATAGCACGTGATTTAGCGGTAGTGATGACATATTTGTTTATATGACTTTTATCACTGACCTTGTTTTGAACTGGATTAGTCATATATCGCCATTCGAAGGCGTGTTGTGCTGATTGCGATAGCTAAGCTATTTTATTGGTCGTTCATTGCGCGTGTACTTATATATATAATGGCAGAGTCTACCGCCAGCTTTTCGCTGAAGTATTGCAAGGGAAAACCTTTACAAAGCGGCGAAAAAAGAAGTGGTGCATGCACAGAGAAGAATCCGTCTTTGTCAGTGAGAGAAGTCGAACAGCTGTGCTGTGAACTTACAGGTGTGAGTGTTAGGTGCGTAAGAACATTGTGACATGAATTTGAGACAACAGAAAAACTTACCACTCCAGGGGCGATATTGCTGTGTGGCGAAGACGTTATTTATGGACAATCAGATTGTACTGAGATACAAATCACAAAATATACTACCTTGACGAGACTTGGGTGAATGGACACACGACAAGTATGGCGTGACAGGACTTTTAAGACTGAAAGACAAACATTTTTGCAAGTATGTGTGCTGGTTTTAAAAAATCCCAGTGAAAAAGGCCGAAGGCCTTTCTTTATAAACTTGTTTCGGTTTCATTGCTCATTCATTCAGTTTCAACTTGCTCAGTTTCATTATAAACTTGTATTTTTGCATGCCTTCATATTCTTATTTGTATGATTTTATCTATCTTCCTGGCAATTATTATGACGTGTACTGCAGTTTTACATCTGACGGGAAGACACCGCCTATGGCCTATGACGCGAAAGCATTAGCCAATTAGAGTGAGGGGGAGGTACGCGGAGTGATACATGTCAGCGGGGCAAGGTTATATGAAACAGAGATTAGATGGAAATTAATCATTCTTCCACACTAGCTGTGCGTAGGCTAAGGTTTGGATAGGTACTACTGGCAGAGATTATTATTACTTCAGAAGAACAGTTACTAGTTTTCATTAAACAAGTCATTAACTTTCCAATTCTAATTGATATTCTTTCCAATTAGCTTTTTGAAAGTTCCAAAAGCTTTTACTGTTATTGTCTTGTTTTTACTCCTGTTATGTTAGCAATTATTGCTCGATGGTTGGAGCCTATACTTTCAGAAATATTACATGATGTCCTATTTGTTAAGTTTTTGAAACAAATAAAAAATCAGGATTATATGCTAGGTTTTTATGCCAATGATTAATTATGATGGATCTTTATACCAATATTGTTTTCACAGAAAATTAATTCTATATTATTGGAATGTAACCAGTCTTCTGTTGCTATCCCTGCTGGATTGGTATGTTTATAACCCCAATATTTGGAGTGAGCATTGAAATCTACCATTATGATGGTCTTTTGTGTTAAATTTAAAAAATTCAATTCTAGTACTTCATTTGAAGATTATATGCAAAATATCAAGATTGCTGTTTTGCTTTCCATGATTTCAAATATAATAATTCAGCTTTATCATTTTCATTCATCAGTTTAACTTTGAATTTTGATGTTTTTCTTGCTCCAGTTAAGATTCCACCAGCAATTTACCTACTTTTTGAAAGAAGATAAAATATGTATTTTAATTTCATTATATTTCTTTTGGTCTTTTGAAATATTTTTTTCTATGATACCAAATGCATGGTTTTCTCATGCAATAAATTGAGGAGTGTTTTTTTTTTTTCAAAACTCGATAGATGCACAAAAAAGTGTTTCTGAGAAAAATGTTTTTTTTCTATTTATTGGCAATACTAATTGGTTAGCACAGCAACTATATTAATCATTCAATTCTCCTCCCTGAAACTGTCTCATTGAATGTGAAAAGAAGAAGAAGAAAAAAAAAACCTTAATTTAACTAGTGCAAATTTGAGGTTTGAAAATGCAGAGTTTTTTCAAAAACTGATATATGCTGATTAATTTTTCTGCGTGAGCGAAAAATTAACTCTTGAGGTTTAGTTATTTTTGTCATTTATTGTTTTTGTTACCTTTTATTTATGTATTATTTTTTATTTATTTTCACCTTTTCATAATACATAATGTATTATGCAACCATCGTGTTAATGTGTATAAGGATTATTTGATCAGGTATAAACTTGGAAACTAAGTACTGCTACATTGACAATAACAATATAATATTTTGCTTTATTTATATAACAAACATATTGAATAAAAAGAAATTTGAAACAATATGGATAAGTTAGCTTTATCCTTTATTGGTATCTTCTAGTAAATCTTTATAAAATTATTTTGCAGTTTTTGGAATTTCAAAAAATTTAGTTAGATTTTGATCATCCTTTTTCTTTTCTTTGCTTATTCTGTCAGGAGGCATAAAACTGCCCACGTAGTGGGTAGATATGTGAAATGCGCGAAGATTTTTTACTCTTCTCCAAGAAAGCAATAAGCATGAACATCATCACATTGTTCTTGTTCTGACTATAGCAAGAGTCTGAAAATAAACGAATGGTAGAAGGAGTGTTGCTGGACTTCCTTTCTCCCAGTTCCAACAAAAAGTGGTGCAAAGCTGAGGCAACCTGGTTGCAGCCTTTAGCAGATTCAGTTTCCAACCATGTATACAAGGAAATGTCATCTTTGTTCTGATATTTAGATAGAATCATTATGAATAGATAATACAGCCATACCTGCTTTGCATAGAATCGCTAACAAAGTTTAGGCAGTGGTCAAAGCAAATAGTGCTTGCCTCGCATTTTCCTCTTTCAATATCAGATAAAACCTTTTAGAACGCAACTTGTGAAGTTTGTACATGGTTCTTAGTTCGCTTTTCTTTTCCACGTCTGCCTGTCTTAATCTTCAGCAATCCCATTTTGCTCCAGCATGTCAGTTTGTTGTGTTCGGAATGAAAAATTGAAGAAGTTGTAAAATATTGTGACTTTGTGGGTTCGTGAAATGAAAAGTCCAATTGCACCACTCAAAAATGTTCTTTATTTCCACCGACTTACAGTTGAACACTTGCCAATTACACAGAATTACGTAATGCACACAATTACGATTCACCAGTTCGTCCGTTTCAGTTCCTCTTGCACTCTCAATTACGTAAACTCCTCCGACGCACGTACATAGTCTTCTCGTCCGTACACTAGCATGACGCTGCTTCGCTGCTCGCCAAGAACTGACTTTCCTCCAGCCCGACGTGTTGCTTATATAGGGTCAGCTGACCAATCTAGAAGGTTCTGGATTAGATGAAATATCCCGTAAGTTCGAGAACTCAGGTGGAACGGAAAGAGATGGCACAGTGATGTTTTTCCAGCCAACCCTCGTTACCGCTATAAGACAAATGAGGGGGCGTGGCGAATGCCTACTGTCTCCTGCTGCCGCCGGCCGGTTCTATAGGGAGTTCCGACGTTCGGGTGACACTGCTCCCTCCTCAAAGCTGGTCGTCCCGAACAGCACCATCGTAGCGTGCCAGGCGATCCAGGTGTACCACCAACATCTTCCCTCGGGGCACCTTCTGGATGCGGTAGACCACGTCGTTAATCCTCTTCACCACCCGGTACGGTACTTGCCATGGCTGCTGGAGCTTCGGGCAGCGTCCCTTGGTCCGGGTAGGACGTTACAACCAGACCAGGTCACCTTGCTGGAACCCTTGGCTGTTGGCTTGCCTGTCATATCTGGTCTTCATGCGGTCGCTCGCCTTATGGATGTTCTGGCGAGCCATCTCGTGCATGTCGTGGAGGTGGTCCACCAGGTTCTCCACGTACTCGGTCACCGGCTGCTTCGCCTCCGGAGGGCTTCCAAAAGCCAGGTCACAAGGGAGGTGTAACTCTTGGCCAAACATTAAGCTGGCTGGCGTCATTCCAGTTGTGTCGTGTGTAGACGAGCAGTAGGCCAGCAAGAACAGTGGCATCTTGACGTCCCAGTCTCTCTGATGGCTGGCCACGACCTTCCTCAGGTGTTCCTCTAAGGTCTTGATGTATCTTTCGACCATGCCATCCGACTGGGGATGTAGAGGCATCGTGCGGGTCTTGTTCACCCCAAGCCTTTGTAGTGCCTCCTTCATTAGGTTGGACTCAAAGTTGGTACCCTCGTCACTGTGTAGCTCTAACGGCACCCCAAATCGACAGAACACTTGCTCCACGAGACAGTCTGTGATTGTCTTTGCCTCTTGGTTTGGGATGGCATACACCTCCGGCCACTTGGTGACCACCATTAGGTACTTGTTGCCTCGGTCGGAAACTGGGAACGGTCCAGCAATGTCAACGGCGATCCGTTCGAATGGCGCTCCGACGTTGTACTGCTGCATGCAACCCCGGCTCCTAGTCTGGGGGCCACGACTCGCCGCGCACACGTGACACTGACGGCACCATCTCTCAGCATCTGCTCGGAGTCTCAGCCAGTAGTGGCGCTGCCGTTGTTTGTCAATCATTCGGTTCGCTCCCAGGTGTCCTCCCGAAGTACCGGCGTGCACTTCCTCCAAGACTTCCGGGACCTTACTCTGAGGAAGTACCATCTGTTCTCTCTGCGTCTTTCCATCGGGTGACTCCCATACCCAGAACAGCACGCCATCTCTGGTCTTCAACGAGTCCCATTGGGCCCAGTACGACTTGTAAGTGGCGCTCCTCGGTGCGATGTCCTCCCAGGTTGGTCTCGTCCCTTCCTCCACTTCCCTCAAGAGTGGCCCCAAGTCTGCTTCTGCCAGATGCTCCCTCCTCAGGCCTGCGCTATCCCAGCCGTCCGCAGGCACTGCCAAAACTACTCGGACTGCTGCGGCACGCTCCTTCTCTTCCACTCTTGTGCACTGGCCGCACTCTTCTGGACAGGGTCTTCGGGACATGGCGTCTGCGCTACCGTGGCTCTTCGCTCTACGATGTTCCGAGGTGAAGTCGTACTACTGCAGCCTCTGAACCCAACGTGCTGTCTGGCCTTCCAGGTTCTTAAAGCTCAATAACCAGGTTAGGGCGGAATGGTCGGTCCTCAGGTGGAATGGCTGACCGTACAGGTACTTGTGGAAGTGCTCCAAGGTCTTTACTACTGCCAATAATTCTTGTCAGGTGATGCAGTAGTTCTTCTCTGCCTTGGATAGTGTCTTGCCATAATAGGCTATCACCCGCTCATGGCCGTACTGGATCTGCGATAGGACACCTCCAGTGCAATGGTTGCTGGCGTCGGTGTCCACTATGAAGGCGCCCCCGGTTGTGGGAAACCCAAAATTGTAGCACTGCACAGGGTCTCCTTTAGGTGCTGGAAAGCGTTTTCGGCGTCCTCTGTCCACGCATAAGGCGGTGTTCTTCTGTCAGGCGGGTGAGGGGTTTTGCGATGTTGGAGAACCCCTTTATGAAGCGGCAGTAATAACTGCACAGCCCCAGGAAACTTAGCAACTCTTTCTTATTCTTTGGGTGAGGCCAATCTCTCACAGCCTGTGTCTTCTCCGGGTCTGTGGCCACTCCGGTTGCTGAGACTATGTGGCCTAAGTAGTTCACTTCCTTGCGGAAGAGCTGGCACTTCTTCGCGTTCAGCTTCAAGTTGGTCGCCTGCAGTCTCTGTAGCACCTTACTCAGATTCTCGAGGTGATCTTCAAAAGTCTTCCTGACGATGATGATGTCGTCCAGGTATAGCAGGCAGGCGTCGTAAGTCAGCCCTCTCATCACTGACTCCATGAGGCGTTGGAAGGTAGCTGGTGCGTTGCAGAGGCCAAAGGGCATAACCGTGAACTGCCAGAGCCCTTGGCCTGTCGAGAATGCGGTCTTCTCCTTGTCTCTTGGGTCTAGAGCTACCTGCCAGTAGCCCGACTTCAGGTCCAGGGTCGAGAACCACTGTGCACCAGCTAGCGTGTCCAAGGTGTCGTCAATCCAGGGTAAGGGGAAACAGTCCTTCTGGGTGACAGCGTTCAACTTTCTGTAGTCGACGCAGAAGCGCAGCTCGCCTTTCTTCTTTGTCACCAAGACTACAGGGGAACACCAAGGGCTGTCAGACTCTTCAATCACTCCCCTGGATCTCATGTCCTCCAGTATGTCTCGTACCGCCCCTTGCTTCGCCAGCGGAACGCGTCTATGTGGTTGCCGAATAGGCCGGGCTTCCCCGGTGTCGATGCGGTGAAGCACTTTGTCCGTGCGGCCGTAGTAACTGTCGCCTTGGCTGAAGACGCTCTGGTATCGCCTCAGCAGTTGTCGAACTTCCTCCAGCTGTTCTGCGGCCAGGTGGTCGGCCGCCCTCTCCAGTAGGCCTTCTAGCTGGGGCCCCAGGTGTAGCGTCGGCACCGGCTCCTGTGTCTTGTCGATTGCTGTTACGCTCACCACGGGCTCGCACGTTCCCAACTCTGTCCCGGCCTGGACGTCGTGGTCGATGTCCGTTGGATTTAACAGTCTCACTGGCACCTCCTCTCGGCACGGCAGCAATGCCCTGGCTACACACAGTCCGTGTACAGGCGTCTTCTGGTCCAGCATCATGTTCCTGGTTCTCTGGACCTCCAGTCGCGCCGTCACCACCACCTCGCTCCTCGCGGGGACAACCACGTCTTCGTTCAAGACGACCCTGCAAATTCCAAGGCGCTCTTTTGGTTGACGGAGTATAACCTCTTCTCCGTTGAGCCGCAGGACCTTCTTGCCGACGTCGACCGTCGCCTCGTGGCTCCTGAGGGCATCCAATCCCAGTATCACCTCCTTAGCCACTTTCGGGACGAACACCCACAGACGTACGGTGCTCCTTCCCAAGGTCAGCCTCAGCAGGGCCTCCTTCTCCACAGGCAAGGTTTCGCCCGATGCCGTGACAAGCTGGTAGGCTCGGCTCGGCTTCCTTGTCGGCAAACCCTTCGCCACGTCAGGTCTGATGATGATCACGGCCGCCCCGGTGTCCACCAGCACGCGGCACGGCTTCCTTCTTACCCAGCCGTCCGCGATGAGGCTGTCATCCATCCGCCGGCTGACGGCACGCAGTGTCACTCGAGGGGTTGGTGGTGATGGCGCCGACGTGCCCCTCTCCACGACGGCCCTTACTCGTTTTTCCGGCTGCTCTTCCTGGTGTGGGCAGTCTCTCTGCAGGTGTCCGGGCTGTCCACACCCCCAACACAGGCCACTAGGTGTTCGCCGGCGTCCCTCGGCTGGTCTTCTGCTTCCGGTGTAGCGGATACTCCTCGTTCTCGACGTCGGGATAGCTGTCACCTCCATCCTTAATGCTGCCGTTAGCGCCTCGTGGATTGTTTTATAATCGCCGAGCATTAGGCGCTGACGAATCTCCGTGTCCCGTACCCCGTCAACGAAGGTGTAGGCAGCTTCCCGGGACACGAACTCTGGTGGGAGGTCGACTAGGGCCTTGCTTGCCAGTTGTTCAACTGCCAGGGCGAACTCCTGCAGCGTCTCCCCCGGCTGCTGTGACCTTGCCTTTAGCTGGCTGCGGTACGCTGCGGCTAAGCGGTGGTTTCCGAAACGATTCTCCAGGGCCTCCCAGATGTCCTTGGGTGCCGCCGTTGACTGTACCGCGTTCAGGACTTCCGCGGCCCGACCCTGGAGGCTGGCTATTAACTGTGTGGCCTCTTCTGGTGACCATTTGTTGTGCTTGGCCACTGTGTCGAACTGGCGGCCGAAGACTTCAAACGTTGACGCGCCGTCATATTTCGGAGGTTTGACGCGCGCCGATGTTGTGTCGCGTCCCGGTGCGTCGGCCTTCAAATCCTTCAACCTCCTGCCGACGACGTCCTCCACCATGGCGTTCAGGGACTTGACGCTGTTGTCGGCCTTTCCTTCCAGCTCATTAACGCGGCTCGCCAGGTCTTCGACGCGCTCACCTAACTCTGTGACGTCCTCTTTTACGCCGGCTAACTGTTCTTCAAACTTTGCGGCGAGAGCCTCGTTCGCCGCCTTCATTTCCGTGGCCAGACTGCCGTTCGCTGCTCTCATTTCTGTGGTTAACTCGGCCTTCATTTCTTCCATCTTCTCGGTGATATTGTCGTTAACCGTCTTCATTTGTTTCAGTTCCGCGGCCAGGTTGTTATTTGTACTCTCCAGCTTCGCGGCCAGGCTGTTATTTGCCGCTTCCGTTTTTGCAGCGAGGTTTTCATTTGCCGTCTTCATTTCCTTCAACTCGGCGGTAAGGTTGTCGTTAGCCATCTTCATTTGTTTCAACTCTGCGGCCAGGTTGTTATTTGCCGCCTCCGACTTCGCTGTTAATTCGTTCATCTTCTCCAAAAGCATTTCCAATGCCGATTCCATGGCCGTAATGTTCGGTGATGTTATCGTCCCGCTTCCTGACACCAGTGTGACTTTGTGGGCTCGTGGAATGAAAAGTCCAATTGCACCACTCAAAAATGTTCTTTATTTCCACCGACTTACATTTGAACACTTGCCAGTTACACAGGATTATGTAATGCACACAATTACGATTCACCAGTTCGTCCGTTACAGATCCTCTTGCACGCGCAATTACGTAAACTCCTCCGACGCACGTACACAGTCTTCTCGTCCGTACACTAGCACGACGCTGCTTCGCTGCTCGCCAAGAACTGACTTTCCTCCAGCCCGACGTGTTGCTCATATAGGGTCAGCTGGCCAATCTAGAAGGTTCTGGATTAGATGAAATATCCCGTAAGTTCGAGAACTCAGGTGGAACGGAAAGAGACGGCACAGTGATGTTTTTCCAGCCAACCCTCGTTACCGCTATAAGACAAATGAGGGGGCATGGCAAATGCCTACTGTCTCCTGCTGCCGCCGGCCGGTTCTATAGGGAGTTCCGACATTCGGGTGACAATATGCATTTATATTTTGACAATAAGCAGACTGGTAGATTTCTTAATCTTCTTTCATTGCAAAAGTTGTTCCACATTTTTCAGATATGAAGTTATGGAGGTAAATATCCTCTCGTTGATCTTGCTCTTCCATAATGGCTTTCTCTGCATCTGTACGTCTTAACATCTTGCTGTATAGCAGCAGAAATGCCCTTCTAACTTTCCTGTCCTGTCACTTATTCTGGTTTCCTTTGGCGCATTCCCAGATAAGTGAAACTTTCTAGCCAGGAGAGATAATCTGTCTTTTAACACCCCTGTGATTCCTTGGAAGCTTGCAGTGCATACTGACAATACTCAGCCAACATCAGTCCTCACACTGTATTTAATGCTAATAGTCTGCTTCATATTTGGAGCTTCTTTCTTCAGCACTCTGCAATTAGGAGATGTAGTACGCATATTTTTCATAACAAATTTATCTTGATCTATTTTATTTAGCACGGAAATAAGTCAAATCAGCTACATCACAGAGCTTATGTCTTTTACTTTTAGGATTTGAGTGCACTCAAGACCATGTGAGCATGAAATTGCTGGAGTATGAGCTTTCCTTGATTTGCATTTTGATTTCCTTTCCTTGTTTTTGCAATTTCTACTTCCTGCGCATTGTACGACAGTTTCACAATCTGAGCTCCTGTCTATTGTGCATAGTGCAGTGCAGTGTCTCAACTAAGAATAAAAATGCCATGTAAGTACAACAAAGCTTCCAGAAATGAATGTGAAATACAAGTGCTCAACCTGAGTTCGCAGTTATTGCCAATGCTGCAGCAGTGTACAAAGCTTGCAGAAATGATTGAGAATTCCAAGAATCGCAATAGTGAGATGGCAGTCATGCCAACATGCATTTCATAGAATTGAAGTTGCTACATGCTGTATCATAAAATCATAAAATTGCATCTATCGACTTTTGCTTTAACTGAGCCAAGTGCATCTATCGAGTTTTGAAAAAACTGCTGATATTCCCTATCTTCTACACAGGGCATGAATTGAATTTCGCAAAATCTGATTTCACAGAATGATGCAGAAGGTGAAAATTATGCCGGTACTATATATAACTCAATTTCATAAAATGTTGCATCTATCAAGTTTTGAAAAGACGCTCCTCAATTGTTTAGTTCTGGTATCTTATCTTGACTTAATCCTGTTGCATTCCACCATAGTATTTATTTATTTATTTAATGTGAGCATTACAGGTTTCCCCAATTACAATGTTCACTATAAAGCTACAATATGAACAAAATGTATAAAAAAAACATAAAATTAATTACAGATCAAATAACAAAGAAGTATGTTCAAATCCTCAGATATAAAGTCCCCATCCGGAGTTCTGAATGGAGGACTAATACTCTAGACTGTTGTATACAAGGAGACATAAACATAATTTATGGAGCAAGTTTCAACTGTTTCTTATGGATACCTTTTTTATAAGTAGGCACTTAGACTGTTTCTTCCTAACCGTCATATTTTTGAGGGAACACACCATTTGTTGGTCTATGGATCCATTGGATCAGGCTTGGCAGATCCTTAGGATATAACCAGCCTTTCCTTTATTTGCTAGATGAAGGATGTTCCTCCTGCCATAACAAGTCAGCAGTAAATGTGTAAATGGCATTTCTTCAGTTTTTGATGGAACAGTTGTAACATTGGCTGGTCCTGTAGCTCAGTCAGTAGAGCACCTGCCTGCCATGCTAGGGGTCCCAGGTTCAATTCCCGGCTGGGGATGGAGATTTTTCTCCAACTAAGATGATTCCCCATCTTGCTAGAGTCAGTAAGTATGAAGGAGAGTGTGAATGTGTGCATGATCTAATGATACAACCCAACAACTACAAGTTAACACTTTCGATATGTTCCAAAGGAGAACAGCCGCCGATATGACCACTGCAGTTAAAAGCGGAGTATAAATGGAACCAAAAAAAAAAAAGTTGAAAAATCATTACTCTGTCCCCAGAACCGTATCTGTTAGAGCAGGGTGCACCACAGGTAGGAATTTGGATAGGAGAGTCTATAAGGGGTGCATCACTATCCCTTGTACTCCCTGTTAATTAAGATAATGTTAAGATTACTGCCTCTCTACTTGATTAGCTCTTAGAATGGATCCAAGTTTGAACTTTATGCCAGCACAGCTCTTGGATGAGTAAAACTAGCTCTTTACTACAATGCATACATTACTGCTTATTTGATACATTCAAATAATGAATGGATTCATTAAGCACAGTAGTGTCAAATTTATTTATTTACTCATTTATTTTTATATATTTATGAACATAACTGGCAAAAACCTAATTATATTGTTCATAACTACAAGAAAAATTAACATTAAAAGAATACAGCAAAAAATTATTGACTTTCAAATGGGACAATATTTGTCCTTATGCCACTAGGTCAGTAACCAATCGGAATCCTGTGATGTTGTCATATTGCAGTCTCCATAAGTGGGGTGTGACGAGTGCCGAGTGAATCTATGTCTAATAAATATCATTTGCGCTAAGACAGAATTTCAAATTTTGCAAAAAGTGATCCACGAGGAAGGTAGGGAGTAATGTTTCTAACTAACCGTAAAAACCCCGTGTTTTAGGTCAGATAGTTTTCATAATATAAATAAAATATCAATATATTATAAAGATGCATCGTGATATAAGCTCTGTAATGAACATAATTATTGGTTGGTATGTATTTATGTACGTATATTTATATTTCCTCAGAACTGAAATGTAAATTATTGACATGATGTACTAAAAGAATTACTTTGAAGAAGTCAGGGTTTTGTTAAATTAGAGAGAGAGCAAACAGTACACTTTCTGTTACTCTGTAGAATGTATTTGTATATTTTTGAGTTTGAATTATGAGTCACTATGTTTACACTCAAACTTCACTTACTTGTTGTATAATTGAAAAGTTTTCAAGATCATTTGATCTTATCCTCAGCTGTTTGGTGACTAAATGAACATTCTTCTTCCTCCACTACTATGATGCTCCGATCGCTCTGCCATCTGGTGTTAGGGGCACTAAGTTTTAATACTTCATTTAATGCCAGGATTTCAAAATTTATAAATAGCATTTAAAACATACATAATATGTGAATATCCATGTTCCAATTTTAATTTCAACAACTGCATTGTTATAAAAGTGTGGAAAATTCAGTTTGGGTTCACTTTCATCTAGCTCTAAGGAGAACTGTATACTCTAGAAAATGTGCAAGAGAGGGGGAAATATGATAAAAGTGGGGATGAGATGGCAACGCTGAGCATGCAAACCTTCGCTGCAGTCCAGAACTCTTCCCGTTTGAAAAACATAATAAGAGTAATTAATTTACATTATGGAATGATTGGTTAAAGGATAACCAATGCAGAACATAAAGATAAAAATTAACATAAATACAAAATGTATGTTCTAGAGGTATTACATTCAAGTGACTTACTTTATAATGTTCTTTAGTGAACTGATTTAATTTTATATATTATATGTGTATATATATGTGTGTGATGACTTATATAAGGATAACATTTTAAACAAAGGAGAATATTTTTGGTTCTTACTTTCAGAAAGTAGATTGTGATAGCAACTAAAACCAATTTTAGGAACTTAAAATGATATGCTCTGGCATACATTTATAATAATATATAACAGCTTGAATAAAAATATTAATAAACAACATTATCTTTGAATGTACAATTATGTTTCTATCTAAAATATCTTAAGAATATTATAAAGAAATTCTAAAGTAAACATATATTTCAAACATTTATTTTGCCAAGTTTCCAATGATGATATATTTCTTTTGTCCAGCAAATTCCAAATAACAAAAACATATTCAAGTTTAGATCCAACATAAGCATTATATAATAAAAACAAGCAAATGCCAGGTCTGAAAGAATTTCCCAAAATAAAACCTAAATTTGTAGAAGTAGATATTGTAACCCTCTTTATATGATGCTGAAAACATAAGTTTGATTGAAATAAACTACTTATTCTTTTACATGTTCATTTAAAACATTACCTTTAATACTGTATACAAATGTAAGAAGAGTTTTTGATATGTTATAAACAATCATGAACATTTACGAAAGGGCAATTTATTTACTATACTCTAATTATATAAACTATTTAAATCATTTTGTAAAGATTTAAAACTGAACATATGTACTTCTTTAAATAGTTTTAATATCATCAGCAAAAATAAAATGTTTAAATGATATACACCTGCAGTACTATTAATGAATATAGGGGATAAAAGTGGTCCAAGTTAGATCCTTGTGGAATTCCAGAGGTAATTTTGCTGTTTGTGTTCAATTGAATTGGTTGTTCAATTTTCTAAGACATATATTTATGAGATACAGGAACAGATAAAAATTTTAATTTCAGAAGGAAAATATTGTGATTGTGAAAATATTCTGGTTCTGAAAATATATATACATTTTATCTACCTTTGTGATATTATCTCATTTAGAGGATACAATTTGCATGAAATTAAATAAATTTATACTTGCAAACCTTGAAGGTATATAAATCCATGTTAATTATGGGGAATGACGCTTTGAAATTGTGTGCAATACAGTTTTTATAGGCATAGATAGTATTACAATTGGTCCATAAGTATTTATGGCATTAATTTTGTCACATGTGTTGTATGTGAATGGTATAGGAAATTTAAAGAAGGCTGAGCTGATGTTCATTATCAAAAGTATTCAAGTCTGTCACTAATAATGAAACTCAGCAACATTACTGGTGACAGACTTGAATCCTTAACCACTTTGATAATGAACATCAGCTCAGCCTTCTTTAAATTTCCTATACCATTCACATATTAATGCCATAAATAATTATAGACCAATTGTAATACTAATCTATTCCTACAAAAATTGTATTGCACATAATTTCAAAACGTAATTCCTCATAATTAACATGGATTTATACAACTTCAAGGTTTACAAGTACAAAGTTATTTAATTCCATGCATATTGTGTCTCTAAGTGAGATAATATCACAGAGGTAGATAAAATGAATACAGATTTTCAGGATGTGAATATTTTCACTATTGCAATATTTTCTTTCTTAAATTAAAATTATATTTTACTACACATAATATGTCTTAGAAAATTGAATGCAAACAGCAAATTAACTCTGGAATTCTGCAAGGATTTAACTTGAACCACTTTTAACCTTATATTTGTTAATACTATGCAGATGTATTTCATACAAACATTTTATTTTTGCTGATATTAAAACTATTTAGAGAAGTACATAATATGTTTGATTGTAAATCTGTACAAAATGACTTAAATAGATTATATAATTGGAGGATTACTATAGTTTCTTTACCTGATTATCACTAGGAAGCAGATTTTTAGGTGCTAAAAAGTTAAACTGATTTATTTCTTATTCATTAAAAATCAAGAAAATATTTGTTAAAAAGTTAAAAATATTTACTAAACCACGGAAATATTTTGTTATTAAAATTGTCTGGCGAAAGGTTGAAGAGGTGACTTACCCTAATTTAGATGTGCTGATTTCAAATACGTAAACCGTTTTTGCCTATCACATACAGCTTTTCTTTTTTTTTTTTTGTTTTCTTTTTTTTCTATTTGAAATCAAAATTTTACATATTTTGTAATTTTACCAGAAAACACCAGAGAGTATATGTAATTTTAATGGGACATGATCAAATTGCGATGAATATATTAAAAAGTAACATGTACATTGCCAGTATGTATGAATATCACAAGAACACTATTATTAAATTGTAGATGAGTCGTATTTATTACACTATTGTTTGCTGGACTTTGATGAATGAATACTGTGTTGTTATGTGTTTGTGTTTATCAGTAGTGTTATCTTACACTAGACACCAACAGTAATCTTACATCAGGGAGAAGTCCCATCGCCCCTTATATCTTCGTACCATTTCTTTTATATCTTGATGGAAACTCTCGCCATGTTCCTCACTGAATGCTTCTAAATTTGCAGGAAAATAATCCAGAGATGGTACAGGAAATGTAATTTTAAGCTCATGTGGCAACTCAATTTCTGAAAGTTGTACAGCATGGTGTCGATAATCTGTCGGTAGTTGATATCTTTAACATTACTCTAGAATTTGCTACAAACATCCTTGATGTTTGCATGATTCTCATGCCTGAAGCTGTGTTTTGTTCGTCGTACTGAATGTTGGATCCTTCATAAGCTTCCAAATTTGGAGGCTGCCAAAAACACCTTTCTTAATTTTGGCATCTTACAGTCCTGGAAATTTCTGACAGGGATGCCGAAAGCAGGACCATTTCCTATTGGGCCTCTCAGACACTAACCAATGACGATCCATGTTCCGAGAGTCCCACTTGCACAGAAAACACGGGTACTGTGTATATCCTCCTTGCTGCCCTAAATATATAAATATACCCTTGCTACACCTTTTAAATCACGGCACAGTGACTATCTGTGTTCATTGTAGTTTAGTTTCTGCAACATCATAGATAAATTGTGATAGTTTTCATAAAGAGATATTGAATGGACAACTGGCAATGAAGTAAGTTTATTTCCATTGTGCAGAAGAACAACTTTGAGACTTCTTTTATTGGAATCGATAAATAGATGCCAGTCATCAAAATGATTTATTTGTTCCCGCCAAATCATTGGGATTCTGAATGGCATTGATGGCAGCAACCCTTTGTACTGTCACAGGTTTTCTACACACATTTTAAACACAATATGTAGTGTGAAATCCTTATCCCAATCACCTAACTTCATGTTATAAATAGAGTAATATTTAAAATAAGACCTGAAGCTTTCCTGGCGACGAATATGCTCACTTTCTTCTCGGGCAACAAGCCAGGTGAAAAGACGATTAGATATGGACGTTTCGGGAGTGTGCATCGCTCCCATCATCAGGATTTTATAAAATGTTATAACCACAAATGAAACTATAACACCAATATAAACAAAGACAAAATACTATCAAAATTCGCATTACTGAACAAAAGACTGTTTTCAGTAAATTAAATTAAATCGGCTGGCACGTCACTTGGCTGATCTGTTACAACCTCTGGTAGGGGATTGCCCACATCATGTGAGTAACTCCACACAGTTTGTACATACACTTAGGAACATTACCATTGGCCCTTCTGATCTTCTTGTCAGCTTTGACGTGGTTTCTCTATTTACAAGAGCACCACTTTCAGGAAACCATCCAACTTCTGAAGGAGCATTTTCCGGCTGATATCACAGAGCTCTTCCGACATACCTTGACGTCTACTTTCTTCTTGTTGGGTGGTACTTCCTATGAACAAGTGCACGGAGTAGCAATGGGTTCCCCTTTGTCACCAGCTATAGCTAATTTCTATATGGAACACCTAGAACATGAAATACTTGCCACAGCTCCACTTAAACCATCTCATTTCTATAGATACGTGGACGACACTTTTGTAATTTGGCCACATGGATCAGACACTTTGCCTAGCTTTCTTGCACATCTAAACAGCCTTTGACCTCAAATACAGTTTACCATGCAAGTGGAGAAGGCTGGAACTCTTCCATTCCTGGACATTCTTGTTTCAAAAAACAGCAACGGTACAGTGGGGCATGCTGTATACCACAAGCCTACACACACTAATCTCTATCTGAATGCTCATAGTTTCCATCATAAGTCTCAGCAACTGGGAGTTCTCAATACACTGGCCCACAGAGCTTTGTCTATTTCTGATCCCAGACAGTTAAAACAAGAATTACCGCAACTGAGACTCACTTTCCGTCAAAATGGTTACTCTAAATATGACGTTGAAGCCTCGATCACCAGAGCTAAGAAAGGGAAACCTGTAATACAGCGAGCATCAAATAAGCCTATTGCTACAGCCTGCATCCCATTTACCGGCAATCTATCCGGCAGAATCAGCAGAATTCTCGCCAAATACAACATCAGGACCATCCACAAGCTACCTCTGAAGATTAAACATCTGTTGAGACCAGTGAAAGACAAACTGGACTTCCAAGTTGCGGGAGTGTACCACATTCCCTGTGAATGTGCGACACCATATATAGGACAAACTGGAAGGATCATCGCTACCAGAATAATTGAACATGAATGGAGATTGCGTTTAATGCAACCTGAGAGGTCTGGGCTGGCAGAGCATTGTTTTGATAACGACCATAGAGCCAATTTTCGGGAGACGACCATCTTGGCAATATGCAACAATTACTGAGAGCGGAGAATTAAGGAGGCTTTGGCGATTTCCTCTGAAAGGAGCATGCTTAATCGTGATGCTGAATTTCAGTTCAGCTTCTTTTGGAAACCAGCCTTAAAAATGGAAATCCGTCTATTTGAGAAGCAAAGATCAATACAGCTTGATAATCAAGTTAAGTAGTTACGTTTCTTTGACACAAGTTTCTATACTCACGCCATCTCCTGACCTGGCATTTAATTTACTGAAAACAGTAATGTGAATTTTGATAGTGTTTTGTCTTTATTTATATTGGTGTTACAGTTTCATTTGTGGTTATAACATTTTATAAATATCCTGATGGGAGCTATGCACACTCCCGAAACGTCGTTTTTGGCTTTTAATTGTACACAGATGACATATATAACAGAAAGAGTTGTTCACACATTTTCACTTCTGAACACAATTTAAGTCATTTTAACACAAAATAAGTTACTGATTCACTCAATCGACTTCAAGTGCACGTTGTAACTTGTAGACAAAGGTGTGACACACATTCTGAAAATCTATTGGGCTAAGGAGGAATGTGATCTTGACTTTTGACCTTCTTTTCACTGCACATCAAAGTGCAACTGTTCTGTTTGTTCCGGTGTCCTGTATGATTACCTATTCCCCTCCCACCTACTCCCCACCAAAATGTACAATGTTTTCTCTCAGAAATGTCCATGCATCATGCCATACAACCAGTCCAAACCTTATTTACAAAAACTAAGTTCCATTAGCAGAAACATGAGACGGACTTGTAACAAATCCATATGTGATACAAATCAACTCATATCACTTTTTACATAAAGGCACTAAATGTAACATATACTACATACAATTAATTTTGCTGGAAAATCTTCACAGGCTGGTGTTAGTGATATCACATCTCAATTGTTGGCAATTGTTTAGAGTTACAGTGCACAACACATGCCTTCTTTAAATTGTCCATTAGAAATCTCTACCGATTGTCATGTAATTCTGCCCGGTATTGGGAGAATGATCGTTCTACGTCACATGATGTCACTCTTGCATGTTTCATAAGAGGCACGCCACTAGTACTTGCACTCTCAGTCTCTACCTTATGGCCTTCTAGAATGTGGGCAACTTGTCTCATAAATTTGAAACCCTGTATTTTTTACAAACACTGGTTTGAATTTGTTTTTTAAAGTTTGCATTTTTAAGCCTTAGAGTAAGTTGATTTTTGTTTCTACATTAACGACTTCTTTAACACTTTCTATCAAGAGATTAGTTGTTGCTTGCTTCTAATTTTTTAATGAAATCGCACAAGAAACTCAAATTAGCAATATATGCCACGTCATTTCTTAAACATCTATTATTTAGCAGATTTTGAACAATTTCTATAGATGAAGCATCATCTTTGTCCAGTTCATCCACAACTGATTTAAAGCTATCAAAATGTTCCATGTAGTACCCACTGCTAAAGCCAAGTTCCCAAGCGAGTAACATTTGATGTTGGTGGTAATGGAACATTGGAATTTTTGTTTCTAAAGACATCAACTCTTTTAGGGGCTTTAACAGACACCTTTCCATTGGATACCAATTTGCCCGCATTGTGATACAGTGACTGAACAGTTTCACGCAACCTATGTAGTGCATGCACAGTGCAAGTGACATGTACCATTTTCTGGTAGCTGACTCTAAGTGCTTGTGCTGCTTTCTTCATTCAAGATGCTGCATCGGTCAGTAAAATAAGCATATTAACATATTTAACACATTATTTGAAGCAAAAGGTTAGAAACAGTGATGTATATAACAATTGAAGTAATGAGTTGGTATTCAAACACAACATCACTTAAAATATCCTTACTTGAACAATTGTTTCGGAGACCGGCTCGTCCCCATCATCAGCAACTATCCAACTGGTTGGATCCGTGGTTTCTTGAAGTGAGCTGGTTGTTTGAGGTGACATCTGTTGATTGTGAGATGAACTTCCAAAGAGAGTTTTCAGGCGGCAATTCGAAATTTAACGTATACTGTTTGTTTTTTATAATTAGCAACTTCTCCCAAACATCGAGCTCAGCTGCATTATTGGCTGGCTTTAATAGTTTTATATTTGGTACAATTTCATGATTGGTAGACCAAAAATGGTGGGCTATTGCTGATTTTTCTATTTGTTTGTATTTGTTTGTATGAGATGTGTGAAATACAAACAAATAGAAAAATCAGCAATAGCCCACCATTTTTGGTCTACCAATCATGAAATTGTACCAAATATAAAACTATTAAAGCCAGCCAATAATGCAGCTGAGCTCGATGTTTGGGAGAAGTTGCTAATTATAAAAAACAAACAGTATACGTTAAATTTCGAATTGCCGCCTGAAAACTCTCTTTGGAAGTTCATCTCACAATCAACAGATGTCACCTCAAACAACCAGCTCACTTCAAGAAACCACGGATCCAACCAGTTGGATAGTTGCTGATGATGGGGACGAGCCGGTCTCCGAAACAATTGTTCAAGTAAGGATATTTTAAGTGATGTTGTGTTTGAATACCAACTCATTACTTCAATCAATATTTAACACAATTTGGCTATAATATGTGCATATTTTCATTGAAGAGGCCTAGCAACTTTAATGTGATTTGCTGCCAACATTTCTTTGCAAGCTAGTAAAAATGCACAATTATAAATTGTCTTGTCATTTTTAAGAACCCTGACCACTACATTTTCCACTTTTCTTTCTGTTGAGTATTGAGTTTTATCAATGTATACCCATTTTTTCTCATACAGCCCAGATTTTTCATAATGTTTCTTCATGTCACTTTGGTAGGTACTGTTTCCGTAAAGTATATTCATCAGGGGCATCAAAGTTCATGTACTTCACAAGAAAAACTTTAACCTCTAGATTGTTCATTTTTTGTAGAGTAATATGCATCCAAACAAAAGTTCAACATAATCTGAATAAAATTCATGACACTTGGAAGGTCCGAAATATGAGCTGGAGGGGTCCTACTTCACTTAAAAGTATCTGAAATGTGAGAGAACAACAAGCTGCCAAGCTTTGTTTGTCACCGGATAAATGCTGCATTACTTGGGAGTATTGAACGGCTGTTATACACTTTCCACAAGACTGACATTATCAAATTTCTCAATCTATTTTGAATGTATGTGAGAATTCTTTAATGTACTGCTGCAACCGAAAACTTAAACTACCTTTAACTTCATCATTTTGGTCTGTACACAAATCACTCAACACACGTATTAAGCACTGCCCAGCACTTCTGAAAGAAACAAGAATAACTTAAATTCCTAATCGTGTTGAGTTCAGGTACATTGTGCAATACACTAACATCTGAAACTTCATTCCTGCAAGTTACATGTATATTGAAAAAACTATTTGTAGTGTATATGTTTATATTGTAGTGATCTGTTGACAACATATAATCTAATCTAAGGCTACAGGATAAGCAGAAGGTTGCAGAGCTTCTCTTCTCAAAAACAAAGGCATGTTATATGCCGTATAGTATGATGCATAAAATATGTACTAATAAGTAAATTGTGCAAAAAAATTACATATTTATCTAATCATTCCCTAGTCATTGCAAGCAAGTAAACTACACTTTACAGTACTCCATCTAAAGAATAACACCTTACGATTACCATACATAATTTGGTCATATTTACAATATTTTTAAGCCAGAAACTTCTAGAATACTTCTTCCAACTTTAGAGTGTATTTCATGATTAAATGTTTAATATGATGTGTTGATTTATCAGAATGTTTGTGTAATGTTTTTAAAATGTTACTTTTCTCTGGTTTTCAAATTACATTTTTTGTCTGTGTAAACTTGGTCATAATTTAGGTAGTTTAATAGCTAAATGCCGGATGTGTATTTTAATTAAGTTTCTTCAAGCTGATGGAGCAGTTTTTGCAAAATGTCCTGTTGAATTTTAATTTTAAAAAAGTGATATATGTATATGTAAGTGACTTTAAGTACTTTTGACACTGTGGGCTGAGATGCAGGGGAAAAGTCAATGGTGCTTTATAAATTGATTGTAACAGAAAAGTATTTAGAAATATGTATCAGAGAAGGGAGGGAAGCTATTGCATGGTACTATCTAGAAGTATGGAAACTGTGAAGGTTTAGGGGTTATATAATGCATAGTGTCTTTCTGATTTGTGGAAATAAGGAAGATGGAAAACAGATGTTATGGGTATGCAGAGGAATGAATGTATGGAGGAAAAAACTGATAAAGGGAAAAATGGTTGAGAAACAAAAGAATTGTAATGGTAAAGAAAATGTTTACAGATCAATGTTAGATAAGGCAGTTATGTGAATTTCTCTGGAATGTTAGATCAAATTGGAAGTGGTCACTTGATAAAAGCAAAGAACTGTTGTATATTACAGCAAATAATAGTGGATTATAGTGTGTTTGAGGAAAGGAGATTGTGTAAAGTGTATGTAGCATTGGACTTCTATTGGATAAGTAGCCTGGGCCAATTCTGATACATGTCATCATGTAATAAGTTAGCACTAAACTAAATAAATGTTCTATTCTGCACATACTTGTGTATTTCCGTCTCTGTTACTAGCTTCAGTTTATACAATTTATGATATTTGTTAATAATGTTTAATTCTCAAATTAGTTATTTTGTTTTTTTCAGTGCATGTTTAATATTTAAAGGAAACAGTTAAATCCAAAACAAACTGTTTAATTTTGAAAGATACACAAAAGAAAAATATGTTCAAAAATAAATATTTTTTATACTACACCTAATAAAAAAATAAAAACTATGTGTTGCTTATTGAAGTAATTATTATTGAAAACAACTAAACAAGTAAATTTATATTTAAAAATAATAAGGCAATGTAGTTTATTTAATGTAATAAACGAGACAAACTTCTTAGGCATCGTATTTTAATGTAAATGAAAGGAAATAAAACAAAATAGAGTGTTGATACATTTTGTACCAAAGCTATGAGCATGTGAGAGAGAGTGGAATACCAACCCATGTATTGCATATTATCAGTTATATAGATTGCTGTCATAATTCCAGCATAAATTATATTTGTACAAAAGAAAAATTCTAACTTGCAAAATGAACCGCTTAAAAATAAAGTGTAGTTAATAAAAAACATAGATCAGTTGCTGTCGTATCTTACTTCATAAAACTTGTAATTCATTGAAGGTTGCAATTCTGTGTTGAAGCAGCATCTGCGAGAGGAAAAAGGGAATAACAAACCTGGCAGTTCAGGAAACAAGTTACAACACAATGAAAGAATGATTAGAATTGGAAGGATTATTGTAACAAAGTACCTAGAAAGTCAGACAAAGAAGAGACTAACAAAAATTTGGAGAAAATCAAGTACAAAATTTTGAACATTAGAAGGAGATTGAAAGACCTGGAAGATAAGCACACTTGGTCAAATATTATAATTATGGAAATTGGGGAAAGAACAGGAAGGAAAGCAGGAAGAGAAATGTATGAGCTTTTAGGAAAAAGTTTAGGAATGGAAATAATTTACAAAACTCATTAAGCCTTTAGATTCAATAAGAGATGAAGAAAAAACACTAAGATTTATAAGCATACAATTGGTTGCAGATGATAATACAATAAAAAAACTGAGAGGAATGGACATCTACATTGTCAGGGATTTACTTATCAGCAAAGAGAACTACTGAGAAGTTCAATAGAGCAAAGAAGATTGGCACACAAGCAAGCAAAAGAAGCATACATAAAAAATTTCCAGCTATGGCTTGATGGAAAAGTGGCAGAAGTCGACATCAGAATGAAAAAATAATGAGGTGGACAAAGAAAATGAACAAAGAAAGCAAAAGCAACACAAAGAGCATGAAACTTCTGGATGTCACACTAACTTGTGGGGTGAAGGATAAAAAAATGTGGAGTCATCAAAGTTTGCAAATAACATATGCAACAGTTTTTACAGTGCATCAAAGGAGAGGACAATGAACCAAGTAAAGTTCCATCAGAGATAGCAATAAGTAATGGAAAGGAGGGCTGAGAGAAGGTTAACAATAAGGAAGAAAAGTGTGAAAGAATAAGTAAAATTAGTGGGCCAGTGAATAGTAAGTGTAAGCACACAATCACAAAGGAAAGCTGTAATGGAAGTGAGCAAATTTTGAAATCTCTAAGAGAGAAGAGCTAAGGTAAATAAAATGGTAAGTAAAATTGTTTTTCCTTTTCTTTCAGAAGTGAAAAGGAAATAAGGGAGTGTTTGTGAATAAAGGAAAATGAAGGAAAGAGAATTAGGAAGAGAAGCAAGGAAAAGACTAAAAGGAAGGGAAGGGAAATGATGAGAGTAAAGAGATATAGAGAAAATGGAATTAAAATATATAAAAAAGACTAGCAGAGCTAGCTAGAATACAAGTAAGTCCAACAACAAAATATAATATATTGCAGAAGGCTGTCCAAAGTGAAAGGAAGGGTCCCAAGCTCAAAGACAGTCCAAAATGCATGAGATTAGAACCAGATAAATTATTCAATTCCTACTTCAGAGGAATTGCCTTAATCGTTTCATATGTGAACTGTAATGCAGCATAAAGTATGAGAAGCTATTGTTTTCCAGTTGAAATAAGTATTTATAGACTAAAATGGTTTGATAGTTTTTTTATTTATAATTGGAATACCCGTCTAAGAGGATGACTTCCCTACCCTTTCCCTTAATATTGTAACGCGACCGTTTGGAACACCCTGTAAAGCAGCTGCGAGCGGAAGACGGGGGAGGTCAATGTTAGCTACGCCCTCCCCTCGTTTGTCTTGTAGTGGTGACAGGGGCGACCGGGGAAAGAAACATAACTGGGAGGTCTATTTCCCTTCCACCTGGTTCCAGAAATTACGGGAACTTTCATCATCTGGAAACGTCTAGAAGACGGCGAGATGCTTATAAAAAGGGCTGCAGCTAGTTAGTCAGTCAGTTGTTGGTTGTGTTGGTCAATCAGTTGGTTAGTGAGTGTGAGCGAGAAGACGGTCGCAGTTCTTGGTGTAAGAGTTAGTCAGTGACATGTTAATGAACGAAAGGGTTGTGCAACGGGACTGTACGAACTGTATATGAGTATCGGAGTTTATGTAATCGCGAGTACAGTGAAGTTGTAACGGACGAACTGGTAAATTGTAATTGTATGCAGCAAGTAATTTGGTGTAATTGGCAAGTGTTAAACTGTAAGTCGGTAGAAATAAAGAACATTGTTGAGTTTGTGTAATTGGACTTTTTATTCCACGAACCCACAAAGTCACACTGGTGTCAGGAAGCGGGAAGATAACATCACCGAAAATTACAGCCATGGAATCCGCATTGGAAATGCTTTTGGCGAAGATGAACGAGTTAACAGAGAAAACAGAAGCGGCAAAAAACAGCCTCACCGCCGAGTTGAAACAAGTGAAGACGGCCAACGACAACATCACCGGGAAGATGGAAGAAATGAAGGCCGAATTAACAGCGAAGACGGAAGAAATGAAGGCCGAATTAACAGCGAAGACGGAAACGGCTAACAACAACTTGGCCACGACAATGACCTCAAAGATGGCCGAACTGACCACGGAAATGAGGGCGGCGAACGAGGCTCTCGCCGCAAAGTTTGAGGAACGTTTGGCCGGCGTGAGGGCCGACAACATCGCAAAACCCCTCACCCGCCTGACGGAGGAAAACCGGCCTTATGTGTGGACGGAGGACGCCGAAGACGCTTTCCAGCACCCGAAGGGGACCCTGTGCAGTGCTCCTATTTTGGGTTTCCCACAACCGGGTGGCGCCTTCATTGTGGACACCGACGCCAGCGACCATTGCATTGGAGGTGTCCTACCGCAGATCCAGGACGGCCACGAGTGCACAAGAGTGGAAGAGGAGGAGCGTGCCGCAGCAGTCCGAGTAGTTGTGGCAGTGCCTGCTGAAGGCTGGGATAGCGCAGGCCTGAGGAGGGAGCAGCTGGCGGATGCAGACTTGGGGCCACTCTTGAGGGAAGTGGACGAGACCGACCTGGGAGGACATCTCACCGAGGAGCGCCACCTACAAGTCGCACTGGGCCCAATGGGACTCGTTGAAGACCAGAGTGGGCGTGCTGTTCCGGGTATGGGAGTCACCCGATGGGAAGGCGCAGAGAGGACAGTTGGTACTTCCCCGGAGTAAGGTCCCGGAAGTCTTGGTGGAAGTGCACGCCGGTACTTCAGGAGGACACCTGGGAGCGAACCGAATGATTCACAAACTACGGCAGCGCTACTTCTGGCTGAGACTCCGAGCAGATGCTGGTGGTACACCTGGACCGCCTCGCACGCTACGATGGGGCTGTTCGAGGGCGAACAGCTTTGAGGAGGGAGCAGTGTAACGCGACCGTTTGGAACACCCTGTAAAGCAGCTGCGAGCGGAAGACGGGGGAGGTCAATGTTAGCTACGCCCTCCCCTCGTTTGTCTTGTAGTGGTGACAGGGGCGACCGGGGAAAGAAACATAACTGGGAGGTCTATTTCCCTTCCACCTGGTTCCAGAAATTACGGGAACTTTCATCATCTGGAAACGTCTAGAAGACGGCGAGATGCTTATAAAAAGGGCTGCAGCTAGTTAGTCAGTCAGTTGTTGGTTGTGTTGGTCAATCAGTTGGTTAGTGAGTGTGAGCGAGAAGACGGTCGCAGTTCTTGGTGTAAGAGTTAGTCAGTGACGTGTTAATGAACGAAAGGGTTGTGCAACGGGACTGTACGAACTGTATATGAGTATCGGAGTTTATGTAATCGCGAGTACAGTGAAGTTGTAACGGACGAACTGGTAAATTGTAATTGTATGCAGCAAGTAATTTGGTGTAATTGGCAAGTGTTAAACTGTAAGTCGGTAGAAATAAAGAACATTGTTGAGTTTGTGTAATTGGACTTTTTATTCCACGAACCCACAAAGTCACAATATGAAGGTCGGCTTATAAGTCCCAGGCCTCACAATAAAAAAAGCATTTAAAAAATTGTTTTCTTTATTTCTCAACATAATCTCTAGAAAGGCTAGTACACTTGTCATATTTGTGTTCTAATTTAATTGAACCATCTCTGTAGTGCGATTAACATGTGGTATTCACTGTGTGCTAGATCTGGCGAGTAGGGTGGATGTTCAAGCAATTCAAACTTTAATTTATACATTTTTCCCATTGGAATGACTGAATGATAGGTCAGAGCATTGTCGTGAAGAAACAAGATTTGTTTTTTAAGTTAATTGGTGGAAATGAATAATTTCTTCACACTAGCCAAATGAGGTCTTTTCCTTTTCACCTCATCACTCAAACATTGCAGTAAGCTTGCGTGGTAGTCACTAGTGATACTTTTACCCTTTGCCAAGTAATCAATAAAACAATTCCCTGTGCATCCCAGAAAATATTTGCCATAACCTTGTTAGCTAACAAATTTGACTCTACTTTTTTTGGTGTTGGTTCACCTGGCGCAGTCCACTGTTTTGACTGTAATTTACTTTCTTGAGGTAGTGATGTATTCAAGTTTCCTCCATGGTAATAAGCTGTCTCAAAAATTTGCTGGGATTTTTATAGTAGGGCACTAAATTCTTAAGAGAAACAGTTTTACTTTGCAACTTTTGATCACATGTCAACAAAAAATGGCACCCATCTTGCATAGACCTTGTGAAAGCACAAAACATTACTTAAAATATTATCTGCTAGTTCTTTTGATAGCTTCTGCTATCTCAAACAATTTAAATCTGTGGTCTTCCAGTATTAAACATCTCTAGAGTTGTGACTTCCACAGAGTGTCCAGAGCAAGGCTCATCACTAGTTCTCGTACATCCCATTTTAAACTCTGTAACCCACCTTTTAATCATTGTATATGAAGGGGCAGAGATTTTCAATGTACTCACCAATTCCTCCTTGATTTCTTTAGGCATTAAGACTTTCAAATGGAAGTATTTAAACTCTGCTTGTTTTTCCAAATCCTCCATTTTCATAAAGCCTCTACACTTGTCTTGTTTAAAATGCTGTCATTCAAAAACTAAACAACTAAACTGTTGACATGTAACTATGGATACAAGCTAGTCTAGAGTTAAACTATATGATGCCATCCATCAAACTGGCCCAGTGGTGCCATCTCTATGTGAGGCCTGAGACTTATAAGCCGACCATCATATATATGGCTGTACCTGCTTTGTATGCAACTCAGTTCTAAATAATTTGTATTCATATATAATATTTGTAAAACCTGAAAAAATGTAATTTCGAAACACATTAATAGAACCTTATACAAATGCATTTATATGTAATTTGCTGTTATATGTATCAAGTTGCAGTGAAATACTACTGAGTTTTACGTTATTAAATAAGCATTTAGGATATGCTACTTTAAAAAAAGAGCTCAACATATATTTTCCTTATGGCTGCTAACAAAGACACAAGCTGAACAGGCAGCTTTTGGAGAGTACTCTTAGGAGAGTAATTAATGAAGCCAAAAAGCAGCATAATAGTAGGTTTATTTTAAATGCACCTAATAAAATTAAAGACCTGTGACAAATAGTAAAGAAAGAAACAGGAACAACTAAATCTAATAGTGAGAGAATCACTCTCACTGGTGTCCAGAAACCAACTGATATTGCCAATGCTTTTATGAGCCATTTTTCAAACATGGTTGGAAATTTAAATTCCTCGCAATCCTCACATAAACAACCTTCATATGTAGGTAAGGAAAATAAACACTCAATTTATCTGAGCCCGGTAACGGAAAATGAAATTACTGATGTGAAAAATGTAAAAAACAAACATTCATGTGCTTCAGAGAGTATTCCAGATTTGGTAATTAAAGCTTGTGTAGAATACATTGCTGAGGCTTTAGCAGATATATGTAATGCTTCATTAAGCTCTGGAATTTTCTCCCGGTTATTCAAAACCGCTAAAGTAATTCCCATCTTTAAATAAGGAGACAGAAATCTTGCTCTTGTCTATATTCTCAAAGATACTCTAACGAATAATGTACAATAGAATAATATCTTTTCTTGAAAAATATGAAATATTCACCCCTTCTCAATTTGGTTTCCGAAAGGGTAAGTCCACTATGAATGCATTACACTCATTTGTAAATGATGTCCTTGATGCAACTGATCACAATCAAGCAAGCTATTGGTATTCTTCTAGACCTGTCAAAGGCGTTTGATACAGTTAACCATAAAATATTACTGGACAAATTAGATAAAAGTCGGCATTAGAGATATTGCCATTGCTTGGTTTGAGTCGTATCTCAGTCAAAGGAATCAGCATATTGTAGTAAATGATAAGCTAAATCCAGTGCTTATCACAATGGGATTAAATTGTTCAACAGACTACCCCCTAATATAAAAAACGTAGAAAATGTGAATATATTTAAGAAAAAGCTCAAAACATATTTAGTAGAAAATTCATTTTATTCAATTATGGAATATGTAAATGGATAGTTCTGTATAAACTAGCTAATTAAGACTGTGTGTGAGTGAGCATTATTCTTAATTGTATTGTTTTAGTGTAAATTGAATTGTATTTCTATTGTACAATTTTGACGATTCCATATCATGTAAACATGATCTTAAGGATGAAATAATTGAATATGAATATGAAGCACTCTACTTCAGCACCTCTAAAAGATGGAGTTCCACGAGGGTCAATTCTGGGGCCTATTCTGTCCCTAATATATATAAATGACTTGCCATCAAATCTCATAGAAGCACAAATAACTCTATTTGCAGATGATTCTAATATAATACATAGGAATCGTAATCTCTATACCCTAGAAAATGACATAAATAAAAAAAATATAATTTTACATGAATGGCTGGTACGAAATAAGCTCCACTTAAATGTGGATAAGACAACTTTTATTAACTTCAGTCCTGGTAAAGTATATAATGAACTGCAGTTTTGCATTAATACTCACTCCATAAAGGAAGCTAAAGAAACTAAATTCTTAGGAGTGTGGATTGATTCTGAACTAAAATGGAATCCACATATTGATTATCTAGCCAATAAACTGTCCAAAATCTGTTATGCATTCAGAGCAGCAAGTAAAGTATGTACCACAAATGTGCTAAAAGCTATGTACTTTGGATATGTTCACTTATTACTAACTTACAACATTCCAATATGGGGCATGTCCACAAATCTTTGTCATCTTTAAATTACAAAAGAAAATACTAAAAATAATTAAGCAAGTACCTATAAGGACACCTAGTAGGATAGTACTTAAGGAATTAAAAATTTTGCCTTCCTCTTCCATATATATTCTGGAAACATTATGCTTCATCCATAAAAATAGAAATCTCCCCAAAACAAATGACATGTATCACACACACACAACAGCAGATCATTAAATCACATACATACTACTTTCTGTCACACCAATAAGAGTTGCAGTAGCATTACTCACCATGGGACTAGCCTATACAATACATTACCTGGATATTTCAAAGATCAGGTATATAGCAAATTTAAATGTTCATTATCAAAAGCACTCTTAAAACATTTACCTTTTAGCATCCAGGAATTTAAAGACATAAATTTGTAATAACTTTGTAAATATTACTTCTTGTATAAGCTATTTCATATGGTACATACTGTTGTAAATAGTATTATGTTATATAATTATGTAGTATTGCTGATGAAGCCATGATTTATTTATGTATAAATCAAAAGTTGAATAAAGTATATTATCTTTTGGCTGCAGAAACAAAAGACAAAGACGTTTGCTTGTATGCCTCTATTGCTCATCAATGGGTAGCAACAAATGAGAAGTTAAGATAATTTTGAGGTTTATCTGGTATTTACTGTTGATCAGAGGTTGTTTTTCAGTTCTTAGGTTTTTTTAATCAGTCATGGAGAAATGAAAAAGAAATGTATGCTATATCAGGAAGTAAAACTCATATGAGAGACGGCACAATAGACACAAACCCAAAATTATTTCAGTCTTAGGAATTGCTTACACCATGCTATGTACAGCCATAGGTAACAGAAATGCTATTTTGGATGAGTTTTTAAAATTGCATGCAAAATCAACTAAATGCAGCCATCAGCAGCTAGGGTAATATGCTGATTTGAAAATGGCATGTTTCACGTGGTTTTAGGAGAGACGGGCTGCAGCTTTGCTGATCAGCAGCATATTGAAAGCAAAAGTGATAGATTTAATCTCTGTTTCATATAACCTTGCCCCACTGAAATGTATCACTGCGCATTCAACTACCTTCCCCCTCACCCTAATTGGCTAATGCTTTCGCGCCATAGGCCATAGGATGTGCCTTTCTGTCACATTTAAACAGAAAGATAAATAAAATCATACAAATAAGGATATGAAGGCATGCAAAAATACAAGTTTATAATGAACCGAGCAAGTTGAAACTGAATGACTGAGCAGTGAAACTGAAAGAGATTATAATGAAAGGCCTTTGGCCTTTTCCACTGGGATTTTTTAAACCAGCACACATACCTTTAAAAACTGCTTGTCTTTCAGTCTTAAAAGTCGTGTCACGCTATACCTTACTTTTTGTGTGTTCTTCGTGTATATTTTGCGATTTGTATCTCGGTACAGTATGATTGTCCTTAAATAACGTCTTCGCCACACAGCAATATTGCCTCTGTCTTTTAGCACATTTTTCTTGCCTCTTTTTTCATTCACAAACCCCAGCTCTATAAGCAATCTGCCGAAATTTGGTAAATCTGCATCCTCATTTACAGCAGACGAAATGTTACTTGTGTTAGGGAGTTCGTTTCTAAAGAAAAAACTACGCACATGACGACACACAACACTTTTCACGTATTTTCTCCGAGCACGCACTTTTGTTTATTCCTGCTTTTGCCTGGAGTGGTAAGTTTTCCCGTTTTCTCAATTTCACATCATGATGTTCCTACAGATCTAACACTCACACCTGTAACTTCAGAGCACAGCTGTTCGACTTCTCTCACTGACAAAGACAGATTCTTCTCTGTGAGTGCATTAAACACATGTACCGCATTCTTTTTTCGCCTGTTTGTAAAGAATTATCCTTGCGATACTTCAGCGAAAAACTGGCGGTAGACTCTGCCATTATACATATAATAAGTACACGCACAATAAACAATCAGTAAAATAATTTAGCTCTGGCACTGGGCACAACACGCCGTCAAATGGCGATATATGACTAATCAGGTTCAAAACAAGGTCAGTGATAAGTCATATAAACAAATGTCACTATACCGTTAAATCATGTGCTATCGTGCCATGTGCTTGAGAGCAAAGGAACCTCCTCTTTACTTCGTTTAAGAATTAACATGCATTTCAGATAAATCAACTATGTTGCGTATTATATTTAATTCAAATAGTTATGGAAATATAAATTTGACAATTCTCTTCCAACATATAAAGCTATATCATGTTAAATAATGAACTAATTTTTGCCGCACGACAGTCATTACCACAACAGCAGCCAATGAGAGGTGATTAGGTCACTTGACCGTTAAGAGATACGGGGCAAGCTTATGTGAAACAAAATTTAGTTGAAATCATGAACATCTTGATTAAATTCAAGGCTTGATGAGGATGTTTGCAAGTATTTAAAGATTGTCATGAAATCCGAGGGAAAACAACTTGCAGCGAGTTAAATGCTGTAGATAATATCACAGTGCAATATTGGAAGAAAGAGATTCTACTGGGAGTCATAAACGATTATGAAACTCGAAACTGTGATGAGATTGGCCTGCTCTGCAATCTCATTCCTAGAAGGACATTAGCTAAAAAGTGTGAGTCATGCCACGGAAGGAAGAAAAGTACAATTTTTATAACAGTTCTTTTTTCTACCAATGCAGATGGATCCACTTCTCCCATTTGTGATAGGGAAATCCAGGAATCCAAGGTGTTTTAAGGGCGAGATAACAAAACCTGTGAAATATGATTTTAATGGAACAGTAAACGTTTGAATGAGAAAGGAAGAGAAGATTTTTTTATTATTTTTTTAATTTTTATTTAGTTAATAGATTGATGTACAGCACAGTCATCTCATTCACCTCCTAACTGTTCCATCACTACAGCCACTTATTTGGACATCATATCAAGGTTCATTATAGAAAAATGCTGGTCCAACATTTAATAACACTTATTGATGCAGGAAATTAAAATATTGCCATTAATTTACTACGAGCCATGGAGTTTATTTTGGCTGCCTTGAAGCAGGTATCATCCTCCACAAATGCTGATTCTTTAAATCTGATATCTTAAGAAAGGTGATGGTACTGGTAGTAATGAAATTGTGCCTATAAATGAACTAGCACTACAGGAGGATGCCCACCTCGGTAGCGTAGATGGTAGCATGTCTGCCTCACGTTCAAGAGGTCCCGAGTTCGAATCTCGGTCAGGGTGAGTTACCTGGATAAGGTTTTTCTGGGGTTTTCCCTTATCCTCAAAGACAAATGTCGGGTAACTCTAAGCTCTATGGACCCTGGGCTCATTTGAGCATCATTTCACCCATTTCATTCACCGTCCGATATGACTGGACATTGGAGGACGTAAATTACAAAAAAAAAAAAAAAAAAAAAAAACTACAGGGGGATCCAAATTTTGATATCTTTGTGCATTTTGATGACAAACTAGCTGTGTATGGGGAACTACAGGATGAGAAGATTATTATTGCTGATGTGTGGCAAAAACATGGCTGTGATTTAAAAAAGCAGACAAGCTTCAAACAACACTGACAATGGGGATCAGGAAATACCTAAAGTGGATGTGAAGTAATAAGAGCAGTACATCTATGTAGGTGATACATTAGTGCAAAAAGCTGTAGTGAGAAACCTCATTAATTTGTTTTGTAAGCTGAATTGTATGCATTTAGTGCAAGAAAAATTAAACAAGCCAAACTAAATATTTTATAGTGGGATTAATTTCTAAATAATGTTTACTTTGAACATATCTTTATTGTTTGTAAAGTTCTACCATGCTAGCCCACTGTATTACCATTTTTTTTTAATTATAATGCATTATCAAAGTCTGATTTGTAAGTAAATCTGAGTTTGAGTATTCTTCCCTTTTCCTCTTGGTATATGTGTAATGAAAGGATGAATGATTTGGGAAGTCATCTATTCACTTTCTCAGTATTTTGTATGGGATCTGTGTGTATGAAGACATTCTTCAACTTTTTTGTCAAAACTCTGTGCAAGCACTGCTGTCTCTTCACAGGCGACTATTCCATTCCTCCTGAAAACGTGCAGTAAGCTGGTCTCTGTTGTGTGGACGTGGTTCTTAGAAGACTGAATTCTGTAGTCTGGCCCACATGTGCTCAATAGGGTTTAGATCTGGACTGTTTGCCAGGCCAGTCATTCCAAACAACAGGGAATGTTCTCTTGAGAAACACAATGAACAAGCATGTTCACGTTTTGGCCCCATTTTTAAAGATGAATCTAAGAAGCCAAGATGAAAAACACATATCACCCCAGAGCAGTGTACAGACGAAATTAAAAATAATTTGGAAATGTGCAATCTATAAACTTGAAGAAAAATTAAAATTTGATAAGTCTCTGGAGTAGCATTAAAAGTCCACATGCTTATCTTCCAATTTATCTCCCTAATTAATACTTAGTCATGCAGTTACTTATTTATTATTAATAATTTTTCTGGTCTTACATTAGGAGAAAATATAAGAATGCTTGAAAAAATTATTGAATGACAAATTTTCTTTAACTTAGCAAATGCATATGGATCAAATTTATAAAAAGGATCTACTCTGAAGAAATGCACCACTACAAGAATACTATCCAACCGCACACAAACAACTGTAGGAATGTGTTCGCAATGAATCAGCAAGAAACAAAGACAAGTATAAAGATCATACAGAAAGTGGTACTATCTCCACAGAGCATAAAATCTCAGTGGCTCAGTTAATAAAATAGGGAGAAACTTAATGTCCACCCTGTATTCAAGTTGTAAAATGAAAATATGAGATTTTACCCACAAGTTCCCAAACTGTATCAATAACTAGAATTACACCACATCTGGATCTTATATATCACCATCACCTGTGAAATGATTCTCGTATGAGTTTATATCGTGCTTTCACATGTTCAATACTACATGTAAGTTCTTTCTTGAGAGTTTGTTCAACATCTCATGAGATTTTGCTTGCTGTCTCAAATGTTTGACATTTTCACTTGATTTTTATCTATGGGAATAGAAAGAAATCACACAGAGCTAAATCTAGCAAATGGATGATAAGGAACAGTGCTTATTTTAATTGAAAACCCTATTTGTAGTCAGTTTTTAACACACTGTCACTTACACTGTTTATTATTGAGGGACTAGTTTCATAAGCCATTGCTTACATTTTCAACCTCAACGGTCCAACTATCATCTGTTGTAATCTGCTGTCTTCTCTCTGGTAGTGGAACTATGAAATTATCAGATTATTGACTGGTGGCATTTCAGAGTTCATTACTTGGTCCTTAGTTTTCCATATTATTAAGTCGTGCCGCATTAGTTTGTTTTTGAGCAGTAACAATGCAGCTCCTCTTCCAGCTTCATGATGTCAGCTATTGGCTGTTATTGAAGGTGCATTAATACTCATGGCAGGTGGGCTGGTTTTCATTTGTGATGTCACTTAGTACCTGTCCTTGAAAGCTGTGTTAATTCTTGTGAATATGACAATATTTGAAAATGTATTATTATACACATAGGTATCCAATATCTTTAGTTGGTATTGTAGTATAATTTGCCAAGATGGATTTAATGCTTCTCAAAAATCTATTGGCTAATTTTGGTTCTGAATTATTGTAAGAAGGTGTATTTTTTACCCCGTAGATGTATTCATTTGCTGAGCAAAATTATATTTGATTGAAATAAGATACTAGTATTTTAACACCTCTTGTCGGATAAATTTTTGTTTTTTTGTTTTCTTTTATTGCCTTGGAGCTGGTACCTGTAGAAGTTAATCTCTGTTAACATTAGTATGTACTGTCCCAAATAGTGGCTATAATGATATTTGGCATAATTCCTGAACGATTATAATAACTCAGAATACTAATTTATTATAATAATTCAATTTCTTTCGTTTGTAGAATAATTTGCATGCTGATAATTAGAAAATAGTAGTTGGTACATTAGTATCTCATGAAAAAAATAGTTTTAAAATTGAAATGGCACAGATTTGGTGTAGTATCTTCATTAGGTGAATAGATGCAAACTTGCATTAAGTCAGCCAAGAAGAGGATATTTTAATTGTTTTGTTAAATAAAAAAATCAACTGTTTGAGCATATAGTTTATTACTTTGTAAAGCAAAAGTTCTTATAAGTCACTTGGAGTGCGTCCATTTTGAAGGTGTCAGTAATGTCGGTCCAGAAATTCCTACCCCATTTACATGGCGCACAGATACGATTTCTGTCTTTTTTTTTTTTGTGGGGCTATTAATTAATTGCAAACATATTTTCTAAAAATGCTGTAAGAATGATACTACAACGTATCTGTGCCATGTAAATGATGTATCCTTGTTCCTTAACACCAGTTCTACTCCTTCAGGCTTACAATGGACCTTGATGGAGCATGGTTATCCACGTTTGGCACTATCATCATGCCAAGCTAGTCTCTCTGTTCAAGCCTCATCAGCCTTCTGTGCACCTGAGTCTCCCTCGGCACCTTCGGGAATGCGACGGGACATCTCTCAGTATGCTGGTCACTCCTATCAAAGTCATCAAATGCTTCCAGTGTCATCTTGTGCTGTCATGAGCACATATGGTGCTCCACTCCAAGCACCCTCAAGTCCTTGTTCAACTTCCTGCCCCAGTCCATGTACTAGCCCTTGTAATACTTCCTTCTTTGGTACAGGTGTCTCTGCCACTGTGGGTCAGAACTCACCAGTACGTAGGAAACGTAGCACCAACCCTCAGGCAGATGAAAATTTTTTGCGAGCTCTAGAAGCAGTTAGGTTTGGGGGCATTGGTTTCTGCAAAGCAGCACGAATGTATGGGGTGAACAACCGCACTCTTTGGCTTGAGTATAAGAAGAGGGGCTATCCAGTAAACCGACCCAGTTTGAAGGCCCGTGTGAAGCAGGAACCACAAACACTTACCACTACCTCAATGCCTCCTCCTCCACCAAGACATCTCCAATCAAGTGTAACAGCAACACCAATTATGTGTCCCCCTCCACCACCCACCTCAATGATTGGGGGATTTCTGGACAGCCGACATGAGTTTACACATCCTCAGGAGACATCAGCACCACCTTCTCAGCCTCCTCAGCAACACAGATCTCAGGATGACAGGGAACCTTTGAATGAACAGTCTCTTAATCCACATGCAATGAATAATACATACAGCCAAATGTAATTAAGTTAAACAGTGTGAGAAAATGTATACATAATTTGTTTGTATGTTAGAGTACATGTAGTATGCTCTGTTGATGCTGTGGAGCAAGAATGCTAAAGGATAGATATGGTGTGCATGAGAAACATAATCTTCCATCACATAGTGATGCTTATCTGTATGAAGGGAAGATAATTTCTGTCTGATGTACAAAGATATCACAGGAAGAAATGTACAAAACAGAATGACATTTAATATCTTTAATAGAAGTATTGGGAAATTATGACAGTTTTCTAGAGCTACCTTATCAAAAGGCTTAGGCAGTATCAAAATCATATTACATCCCAATTTTTTAAATTTAAATTTATTGATTGCAGGAATATATTGAAAATAAGGATTACGCTTTACATTTTGAGAAGATAACTAAGCTGTATTAGGGGTTTTGCCCCCTCAGCTGTAATAGAATTGCTTATTGTTTACAAAGTCAAAAAAAAGAGCACAGTAAAGTCTCCTGAACCCAATATCCAATTAATTGGCACTATCAAAATATACCATATTTGTAGGTCAGAATTTAGTCCTATGATGTAATAAAAATACAATGGAGGACATGCATATAGGGAAAATTGTTTTATATGTACACAGAGTTGGTTTCACCAACCAATGCTAAATATTAACACAGCATTAAACTGATTTAACACTGAAGATAATGCGAATTCTGTTTCATTGAACAAGATTAGATTCATTAATGTCTAAAAGCAGAAGCTAGCAACAGTGAAGCAATACAAGTATTACAATAAATTATAATTATTTGTCACAAAATTCACTTATCTTTATAAGAAAATAGATAAACTCTTCACAGAATTCAAGAGAGAGTTACACAAATGCTTATTTACATCATCAGTCTGTTTATTCCTGTTATCGTTAAGCTGCTAGGTGACATAAGTTTTATTACCAAACTCTGATAATGAAATAAACTTAGACAGGATCAGTTGGTGGTATTTAAAAATTAATCATTTGATTCCTGTTTTTTTTAAGATAAATATTTTCTCCCAAACTATTAAATCTATTGGACCACTGAACTGCTTAAATAATTTAACTTCTGGATTTATTTCATGGTTAAATGACCAGAAATGATCTGCCACGTCTGATTTCTCAATCTGTTATACTTAATATTTCTAAAATGTTTCTTAATTCTGGCTTCTAAATTACTTATGATCCTTCCAGTCACAACTAAACAATTAAAATTATAAATGCCAGATTTTTTATTATTGGAAATTTTTTAGAATTTTTTAGAAAAATATAGTTAATTTTTTATATTATATTTATTTTGAGGAACCATAATTATACCAAATTCTTTAAAAAAATGTTTAAGACTTTTTATTAGCCCTAGAATGGTAAGTAAATGTTTTGGAATTATGATCATCTTTTAGTTTGGTCAGGGGAGAAACATCATTTACACTTTTTTTATATTTAAATGTTTCAATCTTTTCAAGTATAAAATCTTTATTAAAATCATTAATAATTTAAAGCAGTATTAATAATGTGTTTATAGTTTCTTATGAGTTCCTCTTTATTTAGTGGTATATTTATTAACCTCAGTATTAAATTATTTAAAACAGCAAATTGTTGTGAAAAAGGTTTTATTTTCTATTTGTTATTTTATATGTAATTATCAGTATGAGTAGGTTTTTTATAAATGCTGAAGTTTAATTTATTGTTCTTTTTATTTTTAGATCTAGAAAAGGAAGTCAACCATTATTTCCATTTCATGAATTTTATAGCTTTATCTACTAATTTTAGAAGTTTTAAAGCTCTCTCTCTTTTTAATTTACATCCTCCAACATTAAGTCATATAGGACAATGAATGGAATGGGTGAAATGATTCTCAAATGAGCCCAGGGTCCATAGATCTTACAGTTATCCAGCATTTATCTTTCAGGATAAGGGAAAATCCCGGAAAAACCTTATCCAGTTAACTCACCCTGACTGAGATTCGAACTCAGGACCTCTTGAACATGAGGCAGACATGCTACCATCTACGCTACTGAGGTTGTAGCACCGTTTGTGTTTATCAGGAACAGTAGCAAAAATGTCATCTGTGTATCTGTACCAAGTTTTAAAAATTAAAGGGATTCTTTTAGTGATTTGTATTTCAAAAAAGCTCATAAAAGATCAGCAAGAGAAGGTGAAAATAGAGTACTCATTGCTAAACCAGAAGTTTGTTGAAAAAATAGACGACTAAAATTGAAAACATTTTGATCCAAACAAACAGTAAGTTTAATAAAATCACATTAGTTCCTCATCCAAACCTATAGAACTCAACCATTTTTTTTTTTTAATTAAAAGTTTGTTTTTTTTACTGGGAATACTAGGAAATAAGGTAGTTACATCAAAGAAAACAGTTTTATAATTCTTAGAAAATTGCCAATCATTTTTACCAGTTCAAAAGAGTTTTTAATACTTAAACTCTCAAATTTATCAAAGTACTAAATAATGTATGTAACCATTTAACTAAATTGTTAGTTGGTGAATTCATACAGTTTACAGTGGGTCCCATTGTATTTCCGGGCTTATGAATTTTAGAAACGCAAAACAGGATTACTAATTTTTACAATATGGTTTTCTTTATTTGATATGATATTTACTTCATTAAGCTTTTTATTAGAATTTAAAATACAAGATTTTAAAGGGTCATTATTGATTCTTATAAAATCTTCACCTTGAAGCAAAGTTCCACTTTACAATCAAATTTATCTAAGATTATAATCCATTACCTTTGTCAGCTTTAGTAAAAATTAAATCTTTCTCATTTAATGAGTAGGGTGATATCATCCAAATTTTGTAACATTTTGCCACATTTCATTTTAATCAATGATCTGTTAGTTTCATTTAAATCCTGACTTCAATTTCAATATTCACAGTATAATCATTCATATTTTTTGAAAAAAAAAAAAAAAACATGTTTTTATAATTATTAAATTATATTTTTCGGTATGTTTTTATAACCTTATTTAAAAAATACAACTCTTTCTCATTAAGGTTACAATTTGAAAGATTAACATTATCCTTTTCCTTAATGAGTAGGTAATATGGTAGACCCAAAATTACACCATGTGTTTGATACCAGGATGATCTCAAATTCTCAATTCTGAATCAAAAAATCTTTGGTCAGCTATAAATCCACCAGATGTAGTAAGTTGTCTGTACCTGATCAGCTGTGAATAGCAAGCATATATTCAACTTAATTAAAACCATTTTGGGAAAAATAGAAGAAATGAAACATTGTCTACATAAAGAATCGTTTGGTTTTGGAGAATTCTCTTAAAAATTGTGTTGTGTTCTAGAAAGATGCTGAACTTAAATACCAGTTCAATATTTTGCTTTTTACTTAGTTGTTCATATGCACATGTACGTGCACATGTACATACACTTTTTTAAAAAAAAAATGACTATTTTTTAATTTGGGTAACCTCAAAATGTGTATCTCGGTGAAATCTCAATATCAAAGTTTTGGTTGAAGTGCAATGCTTCTTCTGTTTACAATAGGTAAGTAGTAACGAAAGTAAAAATCAAGCAATGATTACACACTTCTAGCAATGAAAACATCACCATTTTAAGTATCAAAAACAGTCCTAACTCTCCTTGCTGCCACTAGAGTTCTATGCACTGTACAGTGCTGCCATCTCTGTCATGCATTCACAAAGTGTCCACATGTATTTAAAAAAAAAACAACAAAAAAAAAACAAGTTCCTATCTGGTCTCAGTCCTGAATAAAAGATAGGTGTTATAACTTGAACACACCTCGTATTTTCCTATTTCTGCTTGTCCCAAAATAGCTTTATAGGATATCTGTGTTTGTAGGAATTTAGTAACAGTGACATCAGAATTAATCATAAAAACTATTTGTAGTCGGTTTATTGACACTCGTCACTGTTTTATATTATCAAGGGACTAGTTTCAAAGGCATTGCCTCCATTTTCAACCTCTCTCCAACTAGCATCCATTGTCATCTGCTCTCCTCTTATATAATCTTGGCATCTACTAATGTACTGTCAATTTTAAAATTGCTAAATTCAAAAATGAAAGATGAAATCCCATCAGTTAACAGATCAGAAGTATACCAAATAAGTTGTAAACATTGTGAAAAATGCTACATAGGTCAAACTAAAAGAAATCTAAAAACCAGAGTCAAAGAGCACTTTAGAAACATCAGTTTGAAACAAGAAGATAAGTCAGCAGTAGTATTTCATTTTTGGAATGAAAATCATGACATTGATCCAAATCCAAAATTATTAAAAGCTGTGATAAACCACAATAAACTGACAACATGGGAGAACATATTCATATGGAAAAATAAGGACTGCGTAATGAACATCGAAAACCCACCAGTGGATAATTTGACAAAGAAGTTCATAGTTCCACTGTCAGAGAGAGGAGAGCAGACGACAACAGATGCTAGTTGGAGAGAAGTTGAAAATGGAGGCAGTGTCCTTTGAAACTAGTCCCTCGATAATATAAAAAAAGTGACGGGTTTCAATAAACTACAAATAGTTTTTATGATTAGCTTTATAGGAATTTTGATACGTCAACTCCTTTCTTGGAAGTGTTGAAAACAGTGTTATGATAAATTAAATTTAAAGGGAGTCGATTAATGACACTAAACAAAACTTACAACTAAGTGTTGTTTAGTGTCATTAATCGCCTCCCTATAAATTTAATTTTGATACGTGTTTATCATATTTGCCTGACTAATAAAAGTATAACTATCTGAAATTTTCTGCATATAGCCAGTGAAGTCCAGCAATTTTGTAAATGGTAGACTAACAAATCTAATAGGTTATGAAATGTTCTTGATTATGAATTACTTCTATTAATTATTTAATTATTTTGGTATAACTGCTAAAAGCTATGTGAGATAGGCAAAGATGGAAACAAAAAAGGGCAGATCTTATTAAAACATACAACTTTTTATTTTGTTTGTTTGTATTAACCATTTTCAAAATATTTTGCTGTTCATTTGAATTTTCCATCTTGCATCTTTTGAAGTGTTAGCTGACTTTTTTTTTTCTTTTCTTTCTTGTAATGTTTATACAAAAGCCAACATTGCTGTGAATCCATTATGTAGTTATCCCCTCATTTTTAAAGATTTGATTATTGTTGTCTTCTTTATCCCACTTATACCTGCAAAAAAAAAAAAAAAAAAAAAAAAAAAATAGTGAATAAAACTATGTCTGCAAACATTATGCTTTGATTAGCATGAAGTAGATAGAAAAATAAGCTCATTAAAATTATATGTGATATATGTGTTTGGAGGAATTTAGTAACAGTGACCTCAAAATTAATCTCAGAAACTATTTGTAGTTGGTCCCTTTTCAATCTCTTTCCAACTGGCATCTGTTGGCACCTAATAGAAATACATTAGAAATAAAATTGTACAATTTGCATCAAAAACTTAACAAACAATTAGAACATGTATTTTGGGAAAATTTCGAAAACAATTTATTTGCATATCTTAATGGAAAAATGAAGACAAAAACGGCAAAATTAAAAAATAAACTTAAAAATGTATGCCAGAAAGCAAACACTTTTGAAAAGCAAAAACAAAAAGACAGACATAGCCTAAAAGATCATCCAAACAATGTTGTTAACCTATCAAACCAAAGTTTCACAAAACCAGAACTGAATATGCTGAATATAGGTTTAAAAACAAGTGTAGACTATTCCAACCAAATTGAAGAGTATATTGCTGACATCCAAATTGCTACACAAACACTTAATGAAGAAAATAGAAACACAGTAAAAAACAAATGCTCCAAAATAATAGAACAGATTAAAAATGAAAAGAAAATTAATTTTAGTAGCCAAATTATAAAAGCCCTTAAAAAGAAACCAGTTATTTATGCTAAAGCAAACAAGGGAAATAAACTAGTAATTTTGGAAAAAGAAGATGACATTCAGTTCATTCACATATCACCCAAAAACATTTAATAAATTTAAAAAGATCTTCAAGGAACAAAATATCACCTTGGCACCTACTAATAGACACTCAATTTTAAAATTGCTAAATTCAAAAACAAAAGATGAAATCCCATCAGTTAACAGATCCGGAATATACCAGATAACTTGTAAGAATTGTGAAAAATGCTACATAGGTCAAACTAAAAGAAATCTAAAAACCAGAGTCAAAGAGCACTTTAGAAACATCAGATTGAAACAAGAAGATAAGTCAGCAGTAGCATTTCATTTTTGGAATGAAAACCATGGCATTGATCCAAATTTAAAATTATTGAAAGGAGTGATAAACCAAAATAAATTGACAACATGGGAAAACATATTCATATGGAAAAATAAAGATCGCGTAATGAACTTTGAAAGCCCACCAGTAGATAATTTGACAAAGAAGTTCATAGTTCCACCACCAGAGAGAGAGCAGACAACAGATGCCAGTTGGAAAGAGATTGAAAATGGAGGCGAATGCCTTTGAAACTAGTCTCTCATTAATATAAACAAGTAAGTGATGAGTATTAATAAACCAACTACAAATAGTTTCTGTCATTAAAATTAGTTTGTAGAAGCGAGAGAAAAGTAGCAATGCTGGTTATAGAAAGTCATTTGAATGTAATGCATCAGATTTTTTTTACATTTACACTTTATGGAGTTCACAGACAATGCTGCAACAGACAATAAGGGGTTATTTATAATCTGTATAAACTAGCATTAACACACAAACCTTGCAAAATAAAAACAGCCTCCAAAATATGACAGAAATTGTCTTCCTGGAGATTCAGAAACCAAACCTAGATTTAGAAGCAAGAACTGGAATTTCATGTTTTTGTATTTTACCATCAGTTACTTAAACTTTTTAAGACTGCAGGTTTAAATTTGAAAGGCTAAGTGTAAAATACATTAAATAAGCCAAATGAGAGATTGTGTAAATAATCTTTATGGTGCTTTTTGATAGTTATATTAACGAACAATGTGTTGAAATTTGTTAAACTAAGAATGCTAGTATAAGGTTAGTAATAAACTATAGAGAGATTACAACTTTGTGTAAATAAGGCCATCACTTACCTGCTGTTCAGGTGATGCTGAACTTAATGGCATACAACCATAGAAGCAATATTTTTACTTGTTCTTTGCATGCATCATATAAATTATAATTCACCATGTTTTAGGTTTATGTGGCTGAGCTGCAAGCACACAGTGGTGATTGTTATATAAGATACTTGCTTAAGATTTATTTTCTGTAATCCATGGCAGTCAGGAGATGGAAGTGAAAGTATGGCCTGTTTCCACAATGTTATGTATGTTAATACATGTAGCACATGCACTATGCAGCTGGTTATTTAGTGTTCTGGCTGAAGAGATTAAGGGCAGCTTTGGCATCAGTACTACCTTTTGCAGAGGAAGGCTTATAAGAAAGCAGAAAAGCAATTTGCTTCACTGAACTATCCAAATTTGTATTAGTCTCAAACATAAGCCTTTGGCTATAGAAGCAATAATAGGTTACAAGAGTTGCTAAATATTTAATGAGAAACAAAATTGTTTTATTTTAAAGCAGACTTTTTTTGGATTTCCTTTTCATTCTACATTTTGAGTTTCATTTCAGAATTTGTATGTAGCAGATTCTGGAAACTTAATTCTTGGTTATTCAATATACCATAAAACTATATTTAAAGAGGTTTGCTTTTCTGTCTTCCATTCTTCCCATTAGTGGAATAGCATACTTAGGTGACAAAATTTGAAACATGATAGCTAATATTCCAAGAAAGAACTGCTGCATCGGCCTAGGGAAATTTCTTCTTGACCTTACTCTCAGCGTTCAGCTGATGATCAATTATCACTGCGCTTCTTTTCCTTTTTAAAAATTTGTAGCCTATAGCTAAATTTATGAATTTGAGAAAGTGCAAGAGAAATAACATACTGTATCGAAACTTAACTGTATTGTGTAATAAATACGACTCATCTCATCCATAATTTAATAATAACATACTGTGTTTGAGAAAGTGCACGTGAAATAACATACTGTATTATAAAACAATTTCTGAACTCAAATCCTAAGAGAAAATATATTCACTTAATACATTTCTTTACAAAATAAATGATCAGTGATTTTACAAATGTGTATTTTCTTTCAGCATATTAAGGCATAAGGCATAATTTGACTTATCCTATATCATAGTACCCCTGTACAAAATATGATTTACAGGATGAATAAATTATACAAGGATATTCAAATATTTCGGGGATGGCCTTCCAGCTTCAAAATAGCAAAAGAAATGCATATGAATCTGAAAATGTTTGTTAGGGGATTTATTAGAGGATTTGCCTCGTAGTTGACATCAATAATAACTGACTAAAATTGTACTATGATTGTTTTATTGCCTTTTTATTTGGTTGTGTAGGGCATAACAGGTAGAACAACATGTATTCTATTCTATCATGTGAACAGATGATATGCATTATGTGTATGGCCTTGCAGATGGTAATGCTTCACAAGTGCATTTGTTTTATGCAGAAAGATGTGCCAATAGGGAGTTACTTCACTTATGTTGTTCACTAAAATTCTCATGAATTTACCAATGCTGGAAAGAGGGTGACTCATTTGAGAGATGTTTGGATGTTGGGAGATAGAAAGGGCAAAGGTGGGTGGGTTTGGGTGGGTGTGTGTGTGCGTGTGCGTGCGCGGGCATGGGCGTGCGCGCGTGCGTGCAGTTTTGAAATTTGAAATAACTTAAGCTTGCTGAAAATATGCTATTTTTTTTTAAATTTAATTATACCTATTTAGAGGCAACTTGTACTAACTGATCTCTTTTTTTCTCTTCTGGACTCCTTAGTGGCCATTTATGTTGTTTCGTGCTTTATCTGTGCAAACCGTTCCATCCATTGAAGTTCTCTGATGCAATTTACTTAAGGATTAATTCCCATATACTGAGCACTTTCACTTGAATCTGGGTAGCTTAGTTGGTTAGGCATTGACCTATTGATCCCCCGGTTGTGGGTTCAAACTGGTCCTGGCTGAGAGTTTGTAAGTGTACCTAAAAGCGACAGACCCATATCAGTAGAGTAACTGGCAATAAAAAAACTAAGAGGACAAATTCTGGCACAGCAGTGCATATATAATGATTCTAATTAACAAAGCAAAATAATTTTTTAACTTGCATGTTGCCATCATTAAAATAAATAATAGTTATAGGGATGTTTTAGTGTTTACCTTCCAACAAAAATGTTGTAGAAATGTGAGTCCATATGAGATTATGGAAAGACTTATTTGGATTATGAATCTTTATGATTTTATTACTTTATGATTTCCATGACCACTACTGGGATATAATATTTGACAGTTGGGCCTTGTGATATTTACGCTAAGAATCTGGTTCTTTGGGGGGTGGGGTGTTGTCATTGGTTAATAAGTTTATGGAAGCAGGTAAACTGCATCACCTGCCTCATTTTGAACAAATGAACAGTGTTGTTCCTAATGGGCATACCTTAATATTGCTGTAATTCATCAATCATTTTGTTCATCACCCTACCTCTTACAATTGTACTATCAGAAAGTTTTTGTTGCTCAACTTAGTTTCAACTTCCTCAGCCTAGAACCTCATGTTCTAGTATTTACACTGGTCACTATGGTAACAGGATTATTAGAACTGCAGGTGTGCTTTTGTCATATGTCATCTAAAGGTGTTTTTATGTCAGTTTTACCATAATTTGATTCATGAGCATTTCTAATAAGTCCTGTAGTTTTGTTAATTTTACAAGGTGTGAGTGGTACATTCATTGCAGCACCCTTGTTTCAGCTGAAGAGTAACCCTAACCCATATCCCATTTCACAAACATTCCTAAATTCATAAAAATTATGTTTACATTGATTGGAATTCCAAAATAAATGGAAGAATGACACAATCAGTGATGCTCTGCGCATCCATTGGGTCTAGTTCAAGGTAAAAATGGTCATCGCTAGAGCCTCTAAGCTTCTGTTAGGAGAAGTCCCCAATTGCTGATAATAGTATCTATATTCCAGCAGTGAAAGAAGTTAAAAATATTTTATATCTATAAGAGAAGTCTGGAATTTGCTGATTGACTAATCAATGGTTGACAACACTGTTCAGTCACCAATCAGCATATTGAAGATGTGAGACTACATGGATGTAGACAGAGCTTTGCTCATTTGAGTAATGGTGACGTAATATTAGTTCCTTAAATTACATTATGCTGCCAGTATACTAAAGAACTGCAAACTGAATTTAAAAGACTTTTGGTCACATGACTTTGAAATTCCATTGTTTTCATCTATGATGAGTCCAAGGCACTTCAAATTTCTCACTGCTTGCTTGTGATTTGATGACAAGTATATGACAGCCACAAGGCGGTTAACTTAGCTCCTATCAAAGATGTGTGGAATAACTTTATGGAAATTGTAAATCTCTATACAGCCCACATGCTTATTGTACACTAGATTAGCAACTAGTTTTGTTGGACCGTTGTCCCTTCAAAATACACATGTCCAAAAACCAAATAAATATTGATAAAAATGGTCATAAATTATCCAAAGACATCTTACATGATAAAATCTGAAATTTATTCTAGTGCATTCCAGAAAAAAACAGTACCAATTAGAAAAATTCTGAGCATCTTCATGGTGCAAGCAAACTATATTGGCCATTCTCAGAAAAAATAAATCTGAACTATCACCTTCGTTTATTTTGAAGCAGCAGCAGGCCTGTGTCTCTATGGCTTCGATCAAATGAAAGCCCTATTCTCTTACATAACCAAAACAGAACTCCAAAGTTTTGCTTCTGTCCATCATATACAGGGATACTTCGACAAATGAAGAAACTGAAAACCATGGAATGTTGTCATATACAATAGGGAGGAACTGATACCATTAATCACTTTTGTGTAGTGTCTGTTTGCAATGACGAGATAAATAATACTGTGACTTTATGGGTTCGTGAAATTAAAAGTCCAATTGTACAAATTCAGATGTTCTTTATTTCCACCGAATTACAGTTGGAACACTTGCCGATTACACAGAATTACGTAGCGCACACAATCACAATTTGCCAGTTTGTCTGTCACAGGTCCGTTCACTAGCACGGCACTCCTCCGGCTGCTTGCCAAGAATTGAACTGACTCGCCAAATGCAGCCTCTTTTAATAGGAAGATCGCTGTTTCTAGAAGTCTTGCAGTTCAGTGAATCATCCCGAAGGTTCCAGACGGCAGGGGGAGGGGAAAGAGGGGTAGGCATGACCGAATGCTTCCCGGCCCTCATTCAGCCTTCAGTTGGTCGTGCCTTCCGATAATTGGGTGACAATACAGTGGGCTCTTCATGTGTGGTTTGCTATGATGGATCATACAGGGATCTATGCTATGGCTCTACATAGAATGCCTAACCGTGATTGCAAGAATCCAGATGGCAGTTTTCGAAGGAACTCTCTCTCTCTCCCTGCAGACCATTTATGAAGAAGAGAATGCTGACTCTAGGTATGCTAATTTGCATAAAACTAAGGATATTGATGTTCTAAAACAGTAATCAGGTGGGGAAAGTACCAGACCATCTTCTGGGCTAGTCTCCACTGCTAAAAGCAAACTATGTTTCGTTTGCTTTTATTTTAAAAACAGAAAATTATCTAGAAATTCAAGAAGACATATTATTCTCTATGCAGCACAAATTGGTGCAAAATTGTAACAGAAGTGAATGAAACAAAGCAATGATATGTGAACCTTACGGTTATTTTAGCAAGTATGTTATTATTATTGGCTTTATCCGTTTACTTCTTGCTGTTTCAGTTTGTTCCTAGTCTATGCTTTTATGATACCATTATACCTCTTTATTAAATATTGTATTCTTGTTCTGTAGAAGTTCACAGGAGTAAATTATTTTTAATGTTCTAAACATCAACTATAGTGTATTCTATATCTTGAAAGTCTAGTATCCCTATATGAGGCTATCGATTACTATAATTTCTGTAAAAGTTTACAAGTCAATGTGACGATCATATACAATTCATGTGACTGTCCTGTGATGTACAGTTCTAGGTTAAGCATAAATTAAGAGTCAGTCATTTAGCATATTTTTTCAATAAATGTCATTTGGTACTAATAGAAATTAAATTTGAAGCAGTGAAGTCGCTCTATAAATGGGACAATATTGAATAAATGGATTTTTATTCACTATATTTGGTTATATATACTTACACATATTGCAGTTTTTCTTTGATTTAGAGGGCTTTAAATTTATCTTAGGACCCCATACAGCCAAACAGCATTGTTTCCATTTGAACACATTTATTTCCTATCTTTTCGCTTACCTATCCTGCTCCCACTATCCCTTTTACTTTCCGTTTTATTTTATTTCCCCTCTTTCTCAGCTTATCTTTGCTTCACTCTTATTACTCAATTTTCATTATACACTTCTCTAATCTTCTCTACCCCGATTTCATTATTTCATTACAACCTCGCTTCTCTGTATATCTTTTCACTTTATCTTGTTATTTTCTAATTACCAAAATTTTACCTTTAACTGACTAAAATTTATTTCCTGATATTATATTCTAATATCTCACTCACTCTTTTACTAATTTCTATTAATTTTTTGTTTCTGTACTAGTTTCTTTGCTTTTTAAAATTAACTTTACCTTTCTATAGCCTTTCTTTCCCAGTTTTCTTCCCAATCAAGGAATACCATTATTCACTTCATCAGTACACTTTTGATTCACCCTTTCCCTTTTCATCACATTCTTCTTTCTTCACTTACTTTGTCTTGTCGAACAACATATTAATTTAGAGTATTTTGCCCTCTTTAGTTCCTTATATAATCTAACATCACTTCCCTCTTCTGTTTGCCATTCATCTTTTTCATCCATATCCTGTACATTGTATTTTGCTCATTTCTTCTGTTCCCCACCCAACAAGTGTATATCTTCCCCATTAACTTATCTACCCAATTAAACTGTTCATATATCACATTTTCTTTGCTACTACATTCATCGCCAATTACCTTTGGGATTGCACCAAGATTTTTCCTATCTGTCCATATAACCTTCACACCTTGTTGAGTTTTGCTGTTGCCATCCTGTCTCTTTCGTCTGTCAACAGTCCTCTCCTTCTTGTCTCCTTCTGTTCTGTCTCCTATGTTTCACTTTCACCTGATGTCACTTATGTCAATGCTACACCTATATTTTTTTTCTCGTTGCTTTCTCCTGTTTTACTCTTTATGGTGATTTCACATTTGCTGATCCTTCAGTTATTCTCATTTTCTGAGCTCATCATTAAGTTTATTTTTCTTGGTTCACTGTACATAGTTTTTATTTGACAATGATTTCTCCTTTTGCTAATTTGCCATTTATCCATAACTTAAAATTTTGTATACGGTTGAACCTGCTTTATACATAAACCAGTTATATGTAATTCGTATTTATACTTAAATATTTGCAGGTTTTGGAAAAAATGTAATTTACAAACATGTTAATAGAACCTTATTTATACATAATGCATTTATACTAATTCACGGTTATACATATTAAATTTAAATGATATACAGCTGAGTTTTATATCATTAAATAAACATATGGCATACACTATCTTAAAAGAAAGTCAAAATGCATTTTCCTTATCATTGCTGACAAAGCTGTAGGCTGAGCAAATGTTTTTTTGGCCATGGAAAAAAAAGACATATGTTAGCTCATATACATCTTTTGGTGCAACAATGTCATAGTAAAAGATGAGAAGTAAAGAAAATTACGTAGAAAATGAAGCAATAAGTATTATACAAATATAACTATTTGTAACAAAAAACTTCTTATCGTAAGAAAAATGATGTCGATTTTTCTTATTAGTTGAAGTTGAAATCGATTTCACGAACCCTTGTTTTCGTCATCAGTCAAAACCACAGGAGAAAACAAATTCATTGTTAAGGAAGTTACTAAGTTGTTATGTTTTTTCGTATTACCAAAATCTGAAAACGAAACAAACCTAAGAATGGAATCAACTGCTGGTATTTCAAAATTCATTATGCGATGTTTATTTTTTAAAATAAGTATCTTTTCCCAAACCATTAAATCTATCGGGACATTTAATTGTTTTAGTAATTTAACTTCGGAATTTATATTATGGTTAAATAACCAAAAATGATCTGCTATGGCCGATTTATCAGTTTATACTTAATGCTACGAAAATGTTCTTTCGTGCTGGTTTCCAAATTACGTTTCGTCCTACCTATGTAAACCCGATCACAATCTAAACAATCAAATTGATAAATACCAAATTTTTTGTTATATTTATTGTTTTCTCCTGTGGTTTTCTTTGACGAAGTAAACAACGGTTCGTGAACTCAATTTCAACTTATACTAATTCAACTAATAAGAAGAATTGACATCATGTTTCTTAAGATAAGTGAAGTTTTTTGTTACAAATAGTTATATTTGTATAATAGTAAAGATAATTTTCATATCTGCTGTTTACTGTTGCACTGAAGTTTTGTTTTTCAATTTCAGTTTCTTTTAATCAGCCATGGAGAAGAGAAAAGAAAAGGGAAATGCTATATGCTACCTCAGAAAGTATGAGTCATATGAGAGGTGGCACTTAATAGACACAAAACCCAAACTGAAATTGCTTTTGACTTCGGAATTTCTTATTGACACTACTTATATGTACAGTTATCAGTGATGGAAAACTATGGAAAAAAACTTACCCAGAATACTCGCCCTGACCAAGATTCGAACTCGGGATGGACATCATATGTGTAAACACATCAGTGTGAAAAGTTGTAGTGAGCAACCTTTTAAGTTTATTATATTTTGTAAAATGAGTTGTATGCATGTAATGCAAGAAAAGTGAAACAATCCTTATCAACTGAATATTATTCACACATATCTTTATTGTTTGTAAAGTTTTACACATACAGGCCCACTGTACTACTTTAAAAAAATTATGCTTATCAAAAGTTTATTTGTATATAATTCTGAATTACAAGTAATCTTTTCTCTTCCCCTTGAATACTCATAAATTGGTTCATTTGTATACACCAATTTCCCTTGTGTGTATGTGTCTTGTCTGATTTTTATTTGCCTTTTTAATAAATCTCTTTGCTCATTTGTTATCTAAGCCTATGTTCATGTAGACATCAATGCCTTTTAGTTTCTTCGCCTGCTTTGTCGCCTCTAAAACTAGTTGTGTACTTGTGAACGTTGCAAATATTTCCCTTCTCCTATTTTTCTTTCAAAATAGAAGACATCACAGATCTCATATTTCACACTTCCACTCGTAGTTTTCCCTCTAAAATATCTTGTACTTTGCATCCTCTTTCCTTTGCACTCCTTCCTGCATTCTCTTTAATTCCCGAAATCACCAGAATATATTTTCTGTCCTTGTCTTCAATATCCTCTACTCTTCTTTTGTGGATAGGACTTGTATCATAATTTCCTCTAATTTGTTACTCACTTCATCTTCTGTATTATCCTTATCTATTTCAATTCTTTATTTTAAGTTTTTTTATTCTCTCAGCACATTTTGCTTTACTTTTGCAAGCAACCTCAGCATGTTCTGCTCGTTGCCATCATTCAATTAGTACTGCCCCAATATTAAGAGGATGATTAATAAGGTCAGAGGTTGAATTGTGTGGAAAAAACCATCAACAGGAGATTAACATAAACGTGAACAACCCTTCCATGAGTCTATAAAATTTCAAATTTTAACAACATGTTATGTCAACATGTTCCAATACAGTTCCATCTCGATATGTTATGTAAAGTTTCTGAGATACTACTGAATATAGGTTAAGCTTACAGATATATTTGAACCTAAAACCAGGAATCTCTTATAACTAGAGGCAGGCAAAATAGTAGGAAAAAGCTGCCAAAATAAAATTATGAAGAAAATATTGTAAAATATTATGAAATATTTATTTTAAAACCAAAGCAACTTAAAGCTAATTTGGAGCAGATTAATTTCATTATTTAAAAAGGTGAACTTTGTAGACTTCTGCCTGCTTTTAATAATAAAAGAGCAATGAAATACAGGAAATTAAACATATTAATATAATTTTGAGTTGAACTATTGCTCCATGCTCCATATATTGCTAGTGTTTATCTAAAACATGTTTCGTTAGGACTTTTCCCAACATCCTTAGCTAATGAGTCAACATTAGTTGAGAATGTTAGGAAGGTCCTAACAAAAACACTTCTAGGTAAACACTAGCAATATTTGGAGCATGGAGTACTAGTTTGACTCAAAATTATATTACTTTTGTGCTTCGTTGTATCACAGTTCATACTCATTACAGAATTACATAGAGTTTAAAGATTTTAAACATTCTGGAAACTTTAAACTTAGAAGAGAAAAAAAAGAGGTTACTAGTTGCTTTCTCTTTTCTTAATATTAATTGCAATAGGCCACAAAGTGGTACAGTGTTCTCCAGCATCTGTCATAATTGTTAGTACAATGAAAACAACTGCTGTACATCACATGATGTAATGGTCCACACAGTCTTGCATTGTAAGTATTTACTTGTGAAACATACTACTATTTACATAAGGACCTAATAATGTCATGTTGCATCTCTCAATCTTCAAGAGAACTGTATAGCTGGTACATTCCTGTCATGGCATTTCTCCTGGATGGAAATTAGTAGTAGTGGAGACTTCTTCTTCCTTAGAGTGTATCTAGCCAGATTCACTGTTAATGGAAATTATTTTAAAAGGGAGAAATTATAAATCTTACAAATTATGAAAAAGACATGATTTTCATAAAATATAAAAATCTTACCGAATATGAAATATGAAATTTCTGCTCATGTACAATGAATTCTACACATAACTGCAAAACATGAAAGTATTGGTTCCTATACGTATAGCAAGCATGGTATGGAATTTGAAATTTCCTATTTTACCTGTCACTTGTTATAACCAGAATATAGTGTGACTTTATGGGTTTGTAGAATTAAATCTCCTTTATTTTCGTAGAAATACTCTTATAGATTACAGCAGCATTACGTTACATCAAATATACACAGTCTTCCAAGGTCGATGACAATAACAAACCGTGACATCTGATTGCATTAGCTCTCTTTACAACAACACTCTTGTTACACAACTACTCTGCTTACTCTGTTTACAACAATTGTCCTGCTGGCGTGTCACAATCCCTTATATATCACATTAATGATTACCAGACTGTTCTGTCAATCACTAGATGTTTCTGGAAAACAAGGCATTTAATGACATAAACCGAATATTCTATCACCTTCAAGAAACGTAACTTAATCTTTGCCGGTGAGTCCTTTACCTCAGTTATCGCTGCCCGCCAGCACTTTGTTTACAATAGCACCGCTATCATTAACTGCGTAGCAAGGCTCATTATTACCATGAAACTTTATCCGCCGACTGTTTTCTTATTTGTATTATGTTCCAAAGGATGAAATAAATGCCAAAATATAGAATAAAAAGAAGTATTTCAGAAAGTGGAGTGCCATTGTTACTAAAATTAGGAAGTGAGTCAACCTTGTATATACTTTTCTCCACTTACAAGTTTTTTATGAAGACTAGTTTCTGGGGACTTCTCCCCTATCGTCAGTTCTGTGGTTGACTGATGATGCATCCGGTGTCTGCATCTGGCTTGGTGTCGTGCTGCCATCTAATGTCCTGGTGTCATCAAACTTACCAGGACATTAGATGGCAGCACGACACCAAGCCAGATGCAGACACCGGATGCATCATCAGTCAACCACAGAACTGACGATAGGGGAGAAGTCCCCAGAAACTAGTCTTCATAAAAAACTTGTAAGTGGAGAAAAGTATATACAAGGTTGACTCACTTGCCTAATTTTAGTAAAAATGCCTAAAGCTAAGCCTAGCAAGTCTGCTAGTTTGAGAAATATTGTTAGTGAGTTTGGGAATGAAGTTTTCTCGACAGACAATTCAGTATTATTTTGTAAACATTGTGAGATTAGGTTGGTGGCCAAAAAGAGATTTACAGTGCAACAGCACATCAGCTGCAAAAAACATAAGTGTGCAGTGAAAAATGCTGACAGAAAGAAAAATTCACATTTACACTTGCTCAGGGTGTAGGGGTAAAAGTAGCACATCCTCCAATTTTTGTAAGGAATTTTGTGATGTCTTAGATCTGCAAATATTCTGTTACATATTGCAACAGACAGGAGAGCTGTTAATTCAAGGTGTAATTTTTATTAAATTGTGTTTAACATGCATGCGTGATCCAGAAACATTTAGGACCAGATGGGGGGGCTTGTTAGTCTGTAGGTCTTGTCCCATGGAAAGCCCCATGGAGGACGCCAAGCGCCCTTTGGGACAGCTCGGATAACTCCCTGGTCGAAGGAGGCCCAGGTCCAGTTCCTACGGGTTCAGGACTAATGGGAGTAGAACCTCTGGGCTAAACTAAACTAAACCCTGTGCATTATGGTGGAATGTGAACGGTTGGTAATATTTTCTACTAGAATTTTACCTTGTTTGTGTTATCTTGATTTAGAATGTGTAATTAGCGGGAAAATCAAACATATGTAGTAGCATCAGGCGTCTTGTTTAACCTTTTATTAGCTGTTTTCTGTATATTTTCGTAATATTTTCATTAATAGTTCATTTGTAATAAGGTTTGGCATAGTTCTGTATATTTATTATTATAGTTCGTTTACAGTTTAGATTTTTCCATAGCGTTAGACAGATTCTCTTTCATAGCGTTAGGTTAGTGTTACAGGTTATATAGGTTGCGTTAGGTTAGTGTTATAGATAATACAGGCTAGATATGTGGAAAATACACTCCTGGAAATGGAAATAAGAACACATTGACGCCGGTGTGTCTGACCCACCATACTTGCTCTGGGCACTGCGAGAGGGCTGTACAAGCAATGATCACACGCACGGCACAGCGGACACACCAGGAACCGAGGTGTTAGCCGTCGAATGGCGCTAGCTGCGCAGCGTTTCGACACCGCCGTCAGTGTCAGCCAGTTTGCCGTGGCATACGGAGCTCCATTGCAGTCTTTAACACTGGTAGCATGCCGCGACAGCGTGGACGTGAACCGTATGTGCAGTTGATGGACTTTGAGCGAGGGCGTATAGTGGGCATGTGGGTGGCCGGGTGGACGTACCACCGAATTATTCAACACGTGGGGCGTGAGGTCTGCACAGTACATCGATGTTGTCGCCAGTGGTCGGCGGAAGGTGCACGTGCCCGTCGACCTGGGACCGGACTGCAGCGACGCACGGATGCACGCCAAGACCATCGGATCCTACGCAGTGCCGTAGGGGACCGCATGGCCACTTCCCAGCAAATTGGGGACACTGTTGCTCCGGGGGTATCGGCAAGGACCATTCGCAACCGTTTCCATGAAGCTGGGCTTCGGTCCCGCGCACCGTTAGGCCGTCTTCCGCTCACGCGCTAACATCGTGCAGCCCGCCTACAGTGGTGTCGCGACAGGCGTGATTGGAGGGACCAATGGAGACGCGTCGTCTTCAGCGATGAGAGTCGCTTCTGCCTTGGTGCCAATGATGGTCGTATGCGTGTTTGGCGCCGTGCAGATGAGCGCCACAATCAGGACTGCATATGACCGAGGAACACAGGGCCAACACCCGGCAACATGGTGTGGGGAGCGATCTCCTACACTGGCCGTACACCTCTGGTGATCGTCGAGGGGACACTGAATAGTGCACGGTACATCCAAACCGTCATCGAACCCATCGTTCTACCATTCCTAGACCGGCAACGGAACTTGCTGTTCCAACAGGACAATGCACGTCCGCATGTATCCCGTGCCACTCAACGTGCTCTACAAGGTGTAAGTCAACTACCCTGGCCAGCAAGATCTCCGGATCTGTCCCCCATTGAGCATGTTTGGGACGGGATGAAACGTCGTCTCACACGGTATGCATGACCAGCACGAATGCTGGTCCAACTGAGGCGCCAGCTGGAAATGGCATGGCAAGCCGTTCCACAGTTCTACATCCAGCATATCTACGATCGTCTCCATGGGAGAATAGCAGCCTGCATTGCTGCGAAAGGTGGCTATACGTGGTACTAGTGCCGACATTGTGCATGCTCTGTTGCCTGTGTCTGTGTGCCTATGGTTCTGTCAGTGTGATCATGTGATATATCTGACCCCAGGAATGTGTCAATAAAGTTTCCCCTTCCTGGGACAATGAATTCACGGTGTTCTTATTTCAATTTCCAGGAGTGTATATGAAATCCTTTGCTTATATATGAACACCAAGAGATTTCCAGTCAAAAAATTTAAAAATAAGTCCACACTACTGTTATTAATTGTGATAATAGTATTCAACAAATGTTATAACTTGGATAAATTCATTTGGTTAGTAGTTTATCCTGATGGATAAATCACCTCTTCTTATATGAATTATCATTTCACAGAGGTATATGCAAAGAGGGAAGGTCTACAAATTACAAGTCATCCATGAATAAAAGCAAGGTTATAAAATACACATTCTGGCAAGGGTAACTTGGTACCTGAAATGTTTTTGTTTTTAAACGTAATATATTTGGCTAGTAATGAAGCAATAACTATGGTTTTATTTTAAGAAATTGGGTTATAGCAAACTTATTTCTTCGTGGCACTTCATAATCAAAAGGCCACATTTCAGTCATAGCATTGTGTCCTTGATTGAAAAATGCAATTGAACAAATAAATAGCTTCATTTAAATACAATGGGGTCCAAGATGGGCAGGTTTTAACATTTCTTTACGTGTGCAATTCGCAGAATGTATTTATGTACTGCATTTGCACTACCTATGGTAGGTCAAAGTAAGAATCAGGAGTAATACTTCAACTTGCATTCAGACAGCGCACACACTGCCTAAACCATAATATAATTAGCAAATGGTATTCATTAAGGCACATTGTAGGACAAAACCATTATGGCATTGTACATGTAATTAGCTACATTACATATGTCAATAGTGTTTGTAATAATGGTTTGGACAACGATACAAATTGCATAACCTAAACAAATTGTTTCATTCACTGTTTGCTTTACAGTTTGTTACTTTCTTCTGGTAATGCTTAAACAAAACGCAAATTAAACATTTCACCCATTATTAGCAAAATCGAATGTTTACTACTTCAGCATGTTTCTGAACTTTTATACCTACCCACCTACACATATAATATTTGGTGTACTTTCCGGTATAGGTTTAACATGCTTTGTTTATTACATTTATGGTCATTAAAACGTGTTTCAATTTGGTCGCATAAAATATTGCATTGCTTGCAACAAGTCACTGACACGATGGGACTCTAGAAATTATCATTCCATAACCTATTACGTTAATATATACCTAATACTTATGTGGTTTATTTTACTTCATTTTCAGCATTTCACGAATATATCACATTTTGTATATACTCGTCAAAATTATCTTCCAGCATTCTAATTCTTTTAGCTCTTCTATTAAATACTGTGCCAACATTTCATCCTCATAATCGCTGTTGACATTCAATCTGGCCTGGAGGTACGCCATTTTATTTTTTGTGTGTGAAAGTAAACTCCAAGTTATCTCACTAACCGCTACTCGAGGTGAGGGTTAGTTTACCTCGAGAAATAACTCTCAGTTAGCTCTTAACCGAAGGTCGTAATATCGACATTTCTGTGTAACTGCAAGTTAACCATTAACCAACACCTTAACCAGAGATCGTAATACAGGCCCTTAGATCATCAAAATCCATCCACTGCTTATAACAAGCTCTGTGTTAGTAAAGACTAATGGAGGACAGAAGTTTCCAACAATTTACACATATCAGTGATTTATTAGACATATAGTTTAAACTTGTTGAAGTGTTAAGTAATCATGTTAGTGCACTAACTGGTTTTGAGCTTTCACATAACAAAACTTGCAAATGCACCAAGTGATGGGTTGCCACTTCTGAGAATACCAATAAGGAGAGAACAGGTAACAGAATAGACTTCATAATAGTAAACCCAGAATGTGTATTGTCAACTTTTTCTTTAAATTCGTACATTTGCCATAGCCATTTACAAGCTTTGACTCATTGGTACAAGCACTATTGCCTTTAACGCAGCTTGACTGTCTTATAAAATATAGATATTAGCACCACGAATGCCTCTCTTGAGACTTGGGCACTGATTTCTATAGCATGAACTTCTGCTTAAAAGATGGAGGGGCTTTAGAAAGGATGAAATATCAAATATGGCCCATAAACCCCAATAGCAGTTTTCCCGTCCATTTTTGAGTCATCTGTATATCATATGGATGACTTATGTTATGATATTTGCCTCCTTGATTTCCCAGAGAATTACCATAGGTCACCAGCTTTAAATACCATACTTCTGTGCAGCTGGAAGGCACTACTTAAGGCTATTCTTTCAACCTCAATATGCAGAGGCATTAAGCCTGTAAGTGCCTCCATGGTGGCACTAATCTCTGTTTCATATAACCTTGCCCCGCTGAAATGTATCACTCCGCGTTCAACTACCTTCCCCCTCACCCTAATTGGCTAATGCTTTCGCGCCATAGGCCATAGGCGGTGCCTTCCCGTCACATTGAAACGTGCAGTAAACGTCATAATAATAGCCGGGAAGATAAATAAAATCATACAAATAAAGATGTGAAGGCATGCAAAAATACAAGTTTATAATGAACTGAGCAAGTTGAAACTGAATGACTGAGCAATGAAACTGAAAGAGTTTATAATGAATGGCCTTTGGCCTTTTCCACTGGGATTTTTTAAACCAGCACACATACCTTTCAAAAATGCTTGTCTTTCAGTCTTAAAAGTTGTGTCACGCCATACCTTACTTTTCGTGTGTTCCTCGTGTATATTTTGCGATTTGTATCTCGGTATAGTCTGATTGTCCTTAAATAACTTCTTCGCCACACAGCAATATCGCCTCTGTCTTTTAGCACATTTTTCTTGCCTCTTTTTTCATTCACATAGCCCAGCTGTATAAGCAATCTGCTGAAATTTGGTAAATCAGCATCCTCATTTACAGCAGACGAAATGTTACTTATGTTAGGGATTTCGTTTCTAAAGAAAAAACTACGCACATGACGACACACAACACTTTTCATGTATTTTCTCCAAGCACGCACTTTTGTTTATTCCTGCTTTTGCCTGGAGTGGTAAGTTTTCCTGTTTTCTCAATTTCACATCGCAATATTCCTACGGATCTAACACTCACACCTGTAGCTTCAGAGCACAGCTGTTCGACTTTTCTCACTGACAAAGACGGATTCTTCTCTGTGAGTGCATTAAACACATGTACCGCATTCTTTTTTCGCCTGTTTGTAAAGAATTATCCTTGCGATACTTCAGCGAAAAACTGGCGGTAGACTCTGCCATTACACATATAATAAGTACCCGCGCAATAATCGATCAATAAAATAATTTTCCTCTCGCACTGGACACAACACACTGTCGGATGGTGATATATGGCTAATCCCGTTCAAAACAAGGTCAGTGATAAAAGTCATATAAACAAATGTCACTACCGCTAACTCACGTGCTATCGTGCCATGTGCTTGAGAGCAAAGGAACCTCCTCTTTACTTCATTTAAGAATTAACATGCATTTCAGATAAATCAACTCTGTTGCGTAATATATTTAATTAAAATAGTTACGAAAATATAAATTTGACAATTCTCTTCCAACATATAAAGATATATCACCATGTTAAATAATGAACTAATTTTTACCGCACGACAGTCTATACTACAATAGTAGCCAATGAGAGGTGATTAGGTCACGTGACCGTTAAGAGATGCGGGGCAAGCTTATGTGAAACAAAGATTAGGACATGTACTAATAGCACTAATTATGCATAAATAGGCCAGCCTTTGCCCTTGCTGCAAACGGGCTGTTGCTGTTTTCTGCTTTACTTTTGGCCACCATAACAAAGAGGCATAGGTGACCATAGGTCTTATTATAGCTGTATATGCCTAAAGGATCATATAAGGCTTAAGATTCCATGTTTTGCCAGAAAGGCTGCAGCAGGTTCTGATTGCCACCAGAGCCCTCCCACAGACTCTTTCTAACTGGGGATTCCAAGACAATCTGCTATCCAGGATTAGACCCAGATATTTGACTTGTTCCTGCAGTTTAAATGCTACACCATCAGGATTTGGGGTTATGAAAAATAGCCTTTTCTTCCTTGTTAATGGTATAGTGGTCGCGCTCAAACCATCCCCAGGTGACTGGCTTTGTAAGGAAAGCCTGTTCTCACCCCTAACCACAATGTCATAAACATCTTAGGTTACACTTACCGGAGTGGAGGGGAACATTTAGAAGGAAAAAAAAAATTCAAGCTAATTTCACTGTACAAACTAGTCATTTGGTTTACTTATTGATATTTTCAAATAGATTTTAAATAATTAATGTATCCTAATGTTACAATGCTTTATAACATAACTGAAAGGAGATATATTACCTATGCTGTTATGGTATAGTACTTATATTACCTACAAGAACTAAATGTGTATTATTAGCATAATATCCAAGGAAAACTTAGTAAAACATTCCGATACCCTGTTGTAGGACCATCATTACAATTTTAAAAGGGTTAAATTGCATCAGTGTACATGAATTTGCAAGGGATATTTACTTGCATATTAAAGAAGCATTTGGGATATACTGGTAGTTAATAATAATTTATAAGCAAAGACTGCACGTTAGAGCTTTGTTTATTGCAACTGTGAGCTGATATACCCTGAAACATTTTCCTATATTCTATGGCAGCTACAGATGGGGAATCAAATTTCAGTTGATTTAACAAAACGAATAAGAAATTAAAGAAAAACTAGTAAGGAAAATCTATTCCTCTTTTTAAATGCTGGAAGCTTTTTACAAGGATGTCTTCTAATTTTACAAGTTTGAATAAAGTTAAGCAGTAATTTGCTTTTTTTTTGGGGGGGGGGGCCTTCTGTTAAACACAATTTAAATAATCACGTACATTCTGCATAATAATTGAATATGTCATAAACACTTTAAAACTCGAGAAAGGTTAGAAATACTGTTAGGTATATATTACAAGTGTAAATGTTATCACTTACAAACATGCCCTAAAAAGGTAGACATTGTCAGACGACCATCAGTTAATATTTAAAAGTAAAATATAAATGTATTTTCCAACGGATATTTATTTACTAATAAAAGAATACTCTTTAGCTTGTCTCTCTCTCTCTCTCTCTCTCTCTCTCTCTCTCTCTCTCTCTCTCTCTCTCTCTCTCTCTCTCTCTCTCTCTCTCTCTCTCTCTCTCTCTCTCTCTCTCTCTCTCTCTCTCTCTTGTAATCTTTAGTTTGGTACAAATAAATGCAGAAGTTCTCCTGAGAATAATTAATTATGTGCATCTGAACATAGTAACAAAATAAATACACATTCTGTTTCTGTGGCAAACAGAGAATGTGTTGAAATCAAACTCGAGGGGATATAAATAAAAGCGATGCATTCGTCAAAACTCAAAAACAAGTAAGAAAAGAAAGACCATTTTCATCAGAATGATACACAATGAATGGTTCTTTTAAGAACGTAGCTTTGCTAGTAATTTTGATCAGAAAATAAATATTTCCACATGACAATGTTTTTAGTATGTAAAATGAATATAAGAAGACATGTATTGTGATTTAGATGTAATGTCAGATTATTAGCTAGCAATGCAATTTCTCTTTATTTAAAAAAATCTCTGAATTACGAAATATAAAGCAAGTACAAAAGGGAAAAATTAGCGCTTTATGCAAAATACATTCAACAAATTCTGAAAAAATAAAAAATTATGCATTTGTGGTTAAAAATGCTTTGATCCTACCTTTACTCATCATTGTCACTGTCTCCTACATTAATCACGAATCTCTCCTGGTTGCTGTCTGCATCGTGACTTCTATATTTTCCCTTGATTTTGGTGGTGCACTGGACGCATGATCACCAAAGGTTGTAGTCAATTCTTTTTGTACCTTCACCAAACAGCTCACACTTTCTTGCACTTAGGGTAGGTGTCATGTTGTGTTTCCTGACGAATCCTTTCAATTTAGTCCATATGAGTTCTATAGGGTTAAATATGGAGTGATAGGGTGGAAGATGCAAAACTTCATGGCTGCAAGAAGCTGCAAGTTCATCAATCGCATACTTTTTAATTATATTTGCAGACTTAATTGTATGTATAAGGACGGCTTTTATGGGAACAGGATTTGGAACCGGTATGTTATGTTCTCTCATGAACGAAATCATATCTTGTACTCTCGTTTTCATGGATGGAATTTTAAACAACTGCCGCGAATGGTAGCTTGCATTGTCCATTATTATCACACATTTTTTTGTTGTTTGGCAAGTTCTCAAGCAGACTACTAGAAAACCACTTTTCAAATACCTCTGCTGTCATTTCATCATGACTATCAGCTTTGCAGTCCCCTATGTTCTTAGCTGACAAAAACAAACAGTTCGGCACCCACCCTTCATTACCCCCAGCATTAAGCACCATAATACGCTTCCCTCGTGACGGCGGAGATTTTAGCACACAGTTGCAGGTACCGTCGTCCCATCCCATCTTAGCAATGTCATGAGTGTCGAACCAAAGTCTCATCCAGATACACAATCCTGAAACCTTGCGAACGCAGCTCTCGTACTCTGTGCAGGAATTTATATCGCCAAGCCACTATTCTTGCTGATTCCATCACTACATTTTTCTTTTTCAAACGGTGAAATCAAAAACCCAGATTCTTTAGCAGTTCCCTAAGTGTAGTTTCCTCGTAAGGAAAATCTGCTACACTTTTCAGATGCTGCAAAAGTCCTTGGACCGTTGGCGACTGCCCTTTACCATAAAATCAATACACCTCGCGCCTTATGAAGTCACAGCCAAAATTATCTACCTTATTAAATTTGGCCCTTTTGTTACCTGGCTTTATAGGAGTCACTGAGCCTCTCTGCATAACATTCTGCACAGTTTTCCTGTCCAACTTCAGTATTCTTGCAGTCTCAGAAATCAAACCCTTGCGTAAATTATTGTTTTTCACATATTCATGAATATTGCACACGAAAATCTGGCATTGCTAGTTCAAGGTTTTTGTACGTCTCTTTTTTCTTCGGAGTTCTGGAACCACTGGTACTTGGGAAGGGGTAATTTTCTGGTGCAGCTGGGGAGAGAGAAACTTTGTTTGATTCCCATGGTCTCCACATCTTAATTAAACTACGCAAGTACTAAACGCTAATAACTATTAAACACTAATAAATTTATAAAACTACACTAACTACACTAAGTAAAACACTATGTAATTTCTATAAATATAAGCTTAATTAACACACATAAGAACACACACGTGTTCACAGTCTAAGCTAATAGCAGAGACTGAACATCTAAGGTCACGAGAAAAATATTGCAACAGTGCTTTTCTTTGGTGAAAGACCACCCCATATGTTTTAGGATGGAGGACCTTTATAATTGCTTACATGTGGAATGTGCTGTCAGAGCTGAAACCTTTCCGTCACCTTTGCAGCCGCGTGGGATTAAAAGAACGCGGCTACTATATAATGGCTGTTTTGTTGAGGTTCACGGATAACCCTTTCCCTTTACACCAGTTATTTACAAGATTGAGGGCATTTTGAAGGAGCTCCATCAAAATGGTCTCATCTCTTCCTCTAACCATAATGACCAAGTCATCTGCATAACATTGAACTTCAACACCAGCAAGAGCCATTTTCTCGAGAAGTGTGTCCATCACCATGGTCACCAAGGTCCATAACAGGGGCAAGAGCACCCCTCCTTGGGGGCACTCCTTGTTGGACCTTATGTTGATTTCTTCACTTCTGAGATTGGCTGTAATATTGCTGCATTGTAGCATGGTTAATATCCATTTGATTATGGCAAGATCAATTCTCTTTGCTTCTGCAGCCTTTCTAATTAACTCATACGTGGTGCTATCAAAAGCCCCTTGAATATCCAGAAAGGCGCAGAGAGCTATTTGCTTATACCTAAGCCTCTTTTCAATCTTTGTAACAAGATAGTAAAGGACCAATATTTGCCTGTTTGATAGGCAAATTGAGTTTTTTGAAGCACCCCTTGGTTAAGATGTCGCTTCTGATAAAATAGTCTTAAGATCTTCTCCATACTTTTAAGTATAAAGGAACTTAGACTAATAGGATGGTATGCATTGGGCTTTGTGGAATCACTCCTTCCTGCCTATGGTATCCATACCACCCTAACCATCCTCCATATTTGAGGAATATAATTTAGCCTGAGGCTTGTGTGAAAAGTCTTCCAAAAATCGGGACAAGAACTTCTTGACCTTTCTGTTGCAAAGCTGGGAAGATTGCATCTCCTCCTGCCACTTTGTACGGTTTAAATGATTTTAATGCCCATTTATAATGACTAGAAGTGAAAATACGACCAGCTAGGCTCTTAGCCCTATTGCTGTACCCTTGAGAAGAAGGTCTTGATTCATGGGCCTTTTCTTCCTCTTCAAGTATATCAGAGACGGGGAAATGAATCTTCATAAGGATTTCTAAGGTTTCCTCTTGACTCTTAGTGTATTCCCCATCCGTTTTTCTTAAATATCCAATGCTATTAGCATGGTTCTTTGAGAGGATTTTATACATGCAAGATGTAGTGGTTATCCCATTAATACTGTCATAGAAGCCCCTCCATGTTTTCCTCTTGAATTCTCTTAAATCTTTATTGTAATTGGTTAGAGCTTCCTTTTACTCACACCAATTACCTGTAATTTTTGCCGTATTGAAGAGTCTTCTGACCTTGATTCTGTGCTTGGCAAGTTGCTTGTTCCACCATGGGACATCGTGATTTCCTTTTTTGATGGTACAAGGACAACACTGTTCATAGGATGAAATAATGAGCCTACTGGGTTGGGTTGCCACATACCAATTCACAAATCAAATCAATAGGTGTGTCAAAATTCTCCAGTTTCGACCTTAGAAGTTCCGGATAAACTTCCCAGTTGGTTAATTGTGGGATCTGACTTCCTTCCTATCAACATGACTCACCTCTATTTCAAATCTCAGATACCTGTTATCTGAAACTAAACTTAATTTGAGACATAACAATTTTTAATTGTTTTACTTATCAGATGGCTAGCCAAGCTTATATCTAAAACCTCTAGTCACCTAGTATTTACAAAAGTACGTTTATTCCCCCTATTGATAATGTCAATATTGTTGTTTAACAAATATTCCAAGAGAGACTAACATCTTATGTTAGTATTCCTGCTGCCCTATACCGTGTAGTGGGCATTTCCATCTCAGCAGATAAGTTGCTTCCTTCTTTTCTTGCAGTATGATATCAGCTCCTTAACCAAAGGAGTAGGTGTATCATCCACATCACCAGGGAAATAGGCTGAGTCAATAACAATCTGTTTTCTTCCCTTCTGTGTCGGTACCTCTCTTACTGCCATAACTATATCTCTGGAGACATATTCTGGAATAGGGAAGAATTTTACATTCTCACTAAATGTTATTGCAACCCTTGGAATTTCATATTCATTACCATACAGTAACTTACATGTTTGTTGGGAGCCCTCTGACTTAGGTCCTAAATATCCATAACTCCTGTATAAACACTACGTTAAGGTGCATCCTGACAAAGCTCCAACTAAGCACCTACGAGGCTGCTTTAGGTGTTGGAGATTTGCCTGGATGCACCTGAAATCTCTGTCTGTAGATGTTGGCATAAAAGACTTATTTGGATAGACTGCTGCCCTTATCCTTTTTGCCACTTCTTTTACTCCTCTTCTTCTGCTCCTTAGGTCATAAGGTCTTAGGAGCAGAAGAGGAACCAGCTTTGCTTGTAGTGGGTTCATCACTGGCCTCAAATGTGGCCTAGTTCCCTTCCTTCAAGCCAGTGGTCTTGGGCTTATCCTTGATCAGAGAGTGAACCTTTCCTGTAGAGGTCCCAAAGAAGGCGTTCTGTCTTTTTGAAGGCTTTTCCTTTCTTTGTTGAGGAGCCCTTTTTTTTACAGACCCCCTTGGATTATTTTAAGAGCTGTCAAGTTGTAGAGTTTTAAGAGCCATGTAGTACTTGGCGAAATTTATAGCTTATTGTGAAAGCTTTCTCCTTAAATTTATCTGCAGACAGTTGATCTATGGAGAGAGTGAGTTGAATTGCTTCCCCTTTGGTAGCCCTTCTAAGTATCCTCCACTTGTTCACCTTTAGATCTTCATTTTGTGCTGTAATGAAGCTCAACATTTTTTCTGTAGTTTCCTTAAGGCTGTTGCAAAAGTAGCCAACCAAGACCATAGTATGAGGAATATGACTTTCCTCCACGGCCTTCAAGTTAGCACCTTCCCATGGCCTGAGCTCTCCTGTGATGCCTTGAAGCCATCTAACCATGGCTTCTCCATCGCAGGCAAGCACAAGCCAGCTAGGTTTATAACTAGAATTAAGAAACTTGGGTTTCAGACCCTCCTCCTTTTGTTCCAGTATTTTATTGAGAATAGAATCCTGGATAGCCTCAAGCTGTTCTTGATTCAGTAGGGTTTGGGGAAAATCTGCTGACATTATCCCTACACGAACACGGCTAGCAATTTGCCTATATGTCTGCAGGTGGAGCTCCAGTGCTGAAAGGCAGCTCCGTTTGCTTGCTATGTTCCCCCTCACCTTTCTTAGCTTTTTGGGCTCAAGATCCGAAGTGGTCTCCTCAGACCTAGGCCTCTTGGTATTGCCCGTCTTTCCTTTAATTGGCTCCAGGGCCATGGTACGGGCTTCTGCTAGTTTATGGCCATGTTTAATTAGCTACTTGAAGTGTTTCCTAGCCGCTCCGCCCAGTTTCACAAATTTAGTTTTAAGTTGGACCTTTTTGAGATTCCTCAAGTTTTGGAGATACTTCAGCCTCTTGTGTTCCTTCCTCCTGTCCGTCAGTTAGGTCTTTGAGTGCACTTTTAAACAGCTTTTCCTCCATAAACCTTTCCTGTCGAGCAGGAGATTGAGGCACAGATGCCTTTTGGTTTGATGCAAATGAAGGCTATCCCCGTTTTCACTAATTTTTTTATGTTCTATCTTGACCTGTAAAATTGGGGTACAAATGGTCACCTGCAATTTCCCAAGCTGCAGGAAGGCTTACTTAAAACCGGAGGTTGCCTGGAATCTGGAGTTTGCATATTAACAACCAAGCTCCTCCTTGGCCATACAGCCATCGGCATATTCTGTTACCTTGGCTTGGTTTTACCAGAGCCTCTTCTGCTGGTTTTCGGAGTTCTTGATAGGCCTTCTTGGCAGCCATAATGGTCATAGGGTACACTCATATCTCTGTCATATGTCACCCTATCAGGCACACTATTGACCACCCCTTGGGACTAGGACCACAGAGGTTGGATTTTGAGGGGCTTGACATACTTTATATTGCTTTTGATAAATGAGGAGTACGATAAATAGGCCATGTACTGTTGTGTAAAGGAGATATTCCTGCCTGTGGTATATTCTCACCTCTCGCCAATGTCTTGTAAAAATATTTTTAAATGGAGATGAAGTGCCCTATCCTCCTAATGCTAAATGTACCAACTTTGGGACCTATTATATCGGAAATTATTTACCATAAACTGGAAATTTTGCAGGATACAGATGAATATCTTGTAAGTTCACTGACTTATTTTCATACAGTAATGTAAATTATTTAAAAAATATGTATTCCATCCAAAATTTCAATATTTAAATTTCACCGGAAATACATGATTTGAGGCCCCCTGAACCCAAAAACAGCATTTTTTAGGGCAAGGTTCTTGTGTATGAGTATGAATGCTTAAATCAAAAATAATGTCCGGTAAATATCAAATCTGATATTTAAGTTCTCAAAATCTTCTAAGGATTAAAACATGATTTTGAACAAACTCTACCATTCTGAACACTTATGTTAATTTTTTTGAAATTTTTAATTTTCTAAAAAACTGGCTAAGAATTTTGATTAAAGAATCGTATTTAAGATATTAACAAACAAATAATCTTATATCTTGGATTTTCTGGGAATAGCCTGTGAAGTTCTCTTCATTCAGAAGGAATTTTGTACAATTTTTATAGCTGGTAAACCGTAACAAATAGGCAAACACATTCTAGACCAAAAATGTAGATTTTTTTTAAAACATAAAATGAATATTACAGTACTCTTTGCAATGAGCCATTCTATTTTGGGGAAAAAAAAAGTAACTTTTGTGTTCTTTCATAGTAAATTGAGCTTCCGAAGTGTTGAAGCCAAGACTTCAGCATTTTGCTTAGACAGGTGTAAGTTGTGCACAGTCATAAAGGTCATTTTGTGAAGGGAAATGTGTATTCCTTTCTTCCATAGCACTGTAAGATGACTCACTAGACATTGCCATTACACCGTTGTCTGTTTCATTGCCCTCTGTTTCGAACATTCTTGCCAATTTGAAGGAGCTAGTCGGATAGTTGAATGCAAATCAGGATATGAATTTTTTTTTCCTTTCATGGAAGTGTTGAAAACAGTGTTGTAATAAATTAAATTTAAGGGTGAGCCAATTAATGACACCAAACAACACTTACTTTTAAATTGCCCAGAACATGTTTCAGAGACTACTTTCCTCCATTGTCAACTGACATCAACTGGTTCTCAGCGGTTTAGCTGGCGATATTTTGTCGGAGGTCTCCTCTGGTGGCGGTTCGAGGAACTTGCTGAACAAATCTTTTTGGGGGATGTACTTTGTTTCTATTTTCGAAAAATAGAAACAAGTATTCAACTTCGACATCCCCCTAAAAGATTTGTAAAGTTCCCGGAAACGTTTTTACTATGTCAGGGAGATGACGATCTGACTTAGGTTGTAGAAGTCAGTCAAATGTGTGACGAGCTACGTATACAAGAATACAAGAGCCCCTAGTGGTTTACCGGGAAAATATATGAGTTATTGGAGAATTTAATGTCATGACAGCACATTGGTCACGGTAGCTCAGTGGGTAAGAGCGACTGAACAGAAACTAGGAGATCCAACCATGGCATTGAATTTTTCAGTTTGACTTTATCCAAAAGCATTATACTATTGCATGACAATGCAAGACTCCATACAGCCAACAACACACAAAATGTGTTGAATAAGTTTGGATGGGAGATGTTCAACCATCCACCTTACAGTCCCGACCTCGCCTCAAGTGATTTTCATCTATTCTGTCGCATGAAGCATTTTCTAGAGGATAATCTGCCACAATGTTGAGGTGCAGAATGAAGTGACTTAGTGGCTTCGAACTTGGCAGCAGACTCCTATTGATAGTGCACTGTTAAAATAAATGCCTCAGCAATGGTGGTGACTTATGCTGAAAAGAAGCCAATGAATCTATGTAATTATTTCAATAAATATTTTTTTCTTAGTGATGTTTTTCTTCACTTTATTGTTTTTGGGACCTACTTTCTGGATGCACCTCATAATATAACTAAATGCACTGAACCACAAATTATAGTTTAAGTATGTTAAACTAATCTCTTCAATAAATTTCTAACATAAGCAAACCCAAAAGTAATATAAAAATTATTTGTGGTTGGTTTATTGACACTCGTCACTTACTTTTTCATATCTAGTCTCTCATAAATATATGAAAAAGTAAGTGACGAGTGTCAATAAACCAACCACAAATAATTTTTATATTAATTTTGACGTCACTGTTACTAAATTCCTCCAAACATACATAAACCCAAAAGTGTTCATATTTATATTTTTTTATGTATATTGTTTTGGAAGTGTTTTTTCTTTTTCCCCTTCTCTGAGACTGTCACATATGTGAACATGAAATTTTGCAGAAAGATAAGCTAATGTATATTGAAATACACTTAATTTTTACTTTCTGTATTACTTAACACAGGTAAATAGAAGTATTGTATTTCACCCAAAAATGTTGTGCTGAGATTTCATCTGAAGAAGAAATTATTGGGAATCTAGATCAAGCAAATAATTCTGCCTGGGTAGTTGCAGGAAATGCATTTCATTTGCAACTCATCATGAGTGTTTCTGCTACTGTGAAGGTGTCATGATAAAAGACATGAAGAAAAGTGTTAATAACGTTAACTCATGGCGCAAAACCCCCAGTGGATCAAGGGCTGCCAACCCGACTGCCGGCCTTATGTCCTCATAGAAGTGGACGATCATCCAACCAATATGGGGAAGAGAAGTGGTCAGCATCTCGGCATCCTCAGCTGGAAAGTTGGCTTTCTAGACCAGGGTTTGCTACTGATTGTAGCTCCTCAGTTTCCTCACGATGCTGAGTGGTCACCGGTCCTATACCCAGGGCTTAATATCTGGGTGGGATTGATCCCGGGGGCCTTCCATGAGAGGGAACCAAAGCAGGTTGCCCTCGCCCTCTATGCCACAGTGCAGGATGAGAAGAGTTATTATATTGCATAATTTCTTTCTGCTTAGTACAACAGAAATAAATACATTGAACACTTCTGAACAAGTAATAGTGAGGGCAAAATCTAATTTTAAAAGGAAAGTGCTATAGTTAAAAGAGTATGTGACATGTATCTTATACATAATTTTCTATGCGATTGAAAATATTAACCATTTTCAAGTATTTATTAAACTGTAGATGAGTTGTATTTATTACACATCGGCTTCACTTACATACCTATATTGAGGACATGTTTTGATCATCGGCTCTAATGCCACATTAGAGCCGATGATGCGAACGATGGTTCACGAAACATGTCCTCAATATAGGTACGTAAGTGAAGCCGATGTGTAATAAATACGACTCTTCTATAATTTAATAATTATTTCGCTTCACTGTGGTGTTCCAGTAATACATTTAAAGTAGTTTTGCTTCACATGACAGCTGTTCCAAATCCCAAATAGTCTGTACCTTTTGGAATATAACATAGCTTCTGTGTTTTGTCTGTAACCACAGACACTTTATTGCAGAGAAATATAGGTTTTGTATGATTCTATATGATGAAAATACAGATATGAGTAGAAATTAAAAAGTCTCAGCAAAGAAACTGAAAACACAAATTTAAACCATTTACATAGATGTGGTGAATTAAATAGAGGTGATTGTTATTTTGTGAACACTGTATACATTTATGGCCATTAAGGCATTCAGTAATCATAGATAGTGAAGATCCATTAAACTTTGGCTGGCAGAAATCAGTGTTGCTGCATTAACAACCAAAGGTAAACAGAAATAGCAAATAGTCCCATACAAAATATGTGGTGGCCTGGCACCTTTTAAAATGTAGTTTCTGTGAAACTTTTTGTCTTATGGAATCAATAAAATGATTGTTGCTGTTACTAGCTGTTCCATAAAGGCTACATCCATATCCTTTACTAATTCATTTTCAGAAGTTTCAGAATTTAAAATATCTGTAAGAACTTCCCTATGTAGCACAAATTGCACTCTTAATTTGGTTGACATATTTACACAGGTCTTTAAGTCTGCTCTTGGATATCACTATTTCATGCTTATTTATACCTTGTCTCACACACACTTATTAACAAATCCTGTTTTGCTACTGCTCTTTTGATACTCTTCTGTACATAGCTAATGCAAGCTCTGCATGTTTGAATTCAGTTTTAGATAGAAAACCAAGGTTTTCTTTAAAATCGGTCAATGGTTTTGTTATCCAGAAGTTCATTTTTAAGTCAGGAGGTAATTTCAAATTCATCATGAACTAAATGCTCATTACAATTGTAGGATAGGCTTGAAATTGTGCCAAATATTCTATTTAGCCACCCTTTGAATTTCTCGGTTATCTATATCAATTTGGAAACTTATGAGCACTTATTTTAAATGTACATTTGTAATGTTTGAGGGGCAAGAATAATATTTAGGAATTTCCAAAAGCTGGTACGCAAACTCAGAGATACATGCTATGCTTGATACATGCTTGATTTGATTTGGCTATAGATTATTGCAGTGAATTGGAGGCGACTAGGGGTCTATGACATCACTTTGTTAGAAACCATCATTAGTTATCATTGGAATTTACAGGAAAAGAGTATCATAGAAACATAGAGGTTTTACTGCTACAGTTTATTAAACAAAATCTTTATTCTGAGAGTCACTTCATTTTATGTTAACAGGCCTTTAAGTTCACCATGTTCCAAGGGTGCAACATGAAAATTTTCAACAAAATCTCTCCTACCCAAACTACTTTCCATGTTAATATTCCTTTAAATAGAATATTTTCAAAATAATAATAATAATAATAATAATAATAATAATAATAATAATAATAATAATAATAATAATAACAACAACAACAACAATCTGGATGGAGACCAGAAGATTCGTGGTTCATATCCCGGCTATGGCATTGAATTTTTCAGTCTGGATCTACTCTTTCATAGTGCGTCCTACACATGGCTAGTGTGAAAGAACAATTCATTTCCATTAATTTAATTATTGTTGCCAAGTTTGAAGTGCATTGAACGGTTTGTAACATTCACAAGGGAAGGTTTGGAAGACTTATACAGATACAAGTCGTGCTTTTTTGTCTCATATGTTGAAAAAATTTATTACTTCTCCGCAGAAGTCTGCTATGCAATGTGCATGTGAAAGTGGGCATAGACAGTAGATACAAGTGCATGACGACTTTTGAAGGCTACCAAGTGGAATGCGTATATCCCACGATTACTGCATGTGATTAATAAAGATGATTCTAATCATCATATGCAAATTTGCAAATGGTATCAGCAAAGGTTAACTGAAGATGAACAATTTGTGATGAAGGTAATGTGGTCAGATGAGGTCTGATTTAAACTGAATGGAACAGTGAATCAGCATAATTACATCTACTGGACACTGGTAAATCTGCATGTTCATAGGCAATTAATTTATTGCCTTCATATGAGCCTCATTTAAAACCTAATGAAGCACATAGCTTTTCGCCTCCTCTGTGACCATGCTGGATTCTCCCACTACCGGCAGCTGTTGTGCGTGGGGTTAGTGGTGTGCACTCCGGTTGGAAGTATTGTACTGACCACCAACATGAACAGGCACTTGACTCTAGAGCAATGCATTGCGGTATGTAAGATAACTACAAAATAAGAATGAACATAAGGCAAGACTAGGCGTTGCTGGTCTATCGCTGACCAGCCAATGAGGTAAGTGCAGCGATGTATGGTTCAACATGCAGACCCGCTCACTTTGCTGAACCCTATTGCTAATTTCTTTGTCATATTTTTTCTGAGGGTGACTGTCCAAACTCCATGCTTGTAGCACATCCGGTTTCAGAGATAGGGAAGGATAAGATGCCTGACTACAAAGAAAAGAATCAATAACAGTCTCTGAAGAAAAACAGACACGTGCTGATTCATTTTGTAACTGGCATTCATAAAGTGGTGATTTTTTAAAAGTGCAGGCATGCTTTTCAAAAATATTAAAAGCAGAAGCATTATTATCAGTGAAGTATTCTTCATATTTGAGTTTGATTTATGAGTCACTATGTTTACACTCAAACTTCACTTACCTGTTGTATAATTGAAACGTTTTCAAGATCATTCGATCTCATCCTCAGCTGTTTGGTGACTAAATGAACCTTCCTCTTCTTCCACTACTACGGAGTTCCAATCACTCTGCCATCTGGTGTTAGGGGCATTAAGTTTTAATACTTCATTTAATGCCGGGATTTCAAAATTTATAACTTTATCATGGTTTTTGTTTATGAATATTTTTTCCCAAATATCCAATTCTATGGGTGTACTTAAAGATTTTAACAGTTTAATGTTGTGGCCAATGTGGCCATCAGCTTCACTTATGTACGTATATTGAGGACATGTTTCGCAAACCATTGTTTGTTATGCTTTATGACATGAGAGAATATCCATCTCAAAAAGGCTGACCAATTTAATGAAGGAGAAAAAATATAGGGACTCTGTACCTTCTATGTATAATGTTCTGAAATCTCTTAGGTTAAAATATAGGAGAACTAATGTTGGTCACAAATTTCTGCTTGAAAGAAGTGACATTGTTGCTGCAAGACTAAATTTCTGGGCACAATGCACAACATTAAAAGTACAGGTGAAATTGTGTAAAAGTGCTTCATAAATACACATTCATATCTTCCATATTTATTAAGTATTTTAATGAAACAAATTGGTTTAAAGTCCATTGCAGGCAGTATATAATTATGGCAACATTTAAGCAGAAACTATATTCACAAATCATTGAAATGTCACTATTTTTTCATTGTAGCAAATGCCATCCTTTCGTCAAACACATTTGAGTCATTTGAAAGTAATGAGTCGGTAATTCAAAAACAAACATCACTTAAATTATCCTTACTTGGACATGTTTCGGAGAACGTTTTGTCCGCATCGTCAGCAATTATCCGACTGGTTGGATCCGTGGTTTCTTGAAGTGAGCTGGTTTGAGTCATTTTGTTTTATGTGCATATGAACAATAGCTGTGTAAGCGAACTGTTCTCCGGTTCAAGGTTTTAAGGTTCAGTTTATGCTACCACGCGATATTCATTGTATATGTCCTCACACACATGCTGAAATATTAAGCAAACTTCTGTCAGCATCTGCATGTACATCTCAGATCACTTGCTAGGTGTATGCGGTGAGACAAAGGCAGACATATTGTGACTTTGTGGGTTCGTGGAATAAAAAGTCTAATTACACCACTCAACAATGTTCTTTATTTCCACCGACTTACAGTTTAACACTTGCCAATTACACAAAATTACTTGCTGCACACAATTACAATTTACCCGTTCGTCCGTTACAATTTCCTTGTACTCGCGATTACATCAACTCCGATACTCATACACAGTTCGTACAGTCTTCCGTTGTACAACCCTTTCGTTCATTGACACGTCACTGACTAACTCTTACACCAAGAACTGCGACTGTCTTCTCGCTCACACTCACTAACCAACTGATTGACCAACTCAACACAGCACAACAACTGACTGACTCCGTCTGTCTGTAACCCTCTTTATAGGAATATCGCCGGTTTCTAGTGACCAGGAGAATGTTCCAGACTCCGTAATTTCTGGAACCAGGTGGGCAGAAACAGACGCACAATTATGTTTCTTTCCGACCACTGGCTGTCACCACTATAAGACAAACGAGGGAAGGGCGTGGCTAACCGAGCCTCCCCTGTCTTCCGTTGCCAGCTGCTCACAGGGTGTTTCAGCGCTCCGTCACAATATCTTCTATCCCTGTCGCACACTCGCTATAAAACTGGCAACACCAAGAGATTGGGATCACCGTATTGGCTGAACCCATGTTCATTCTTATTTTGTAGCTACTCTAAAAGTTGTTATAAATGGAAAGCACCAAGCCTTGTTCTTACAGAGCATATTCAAATATTCCTTGGCGAAGTGCCTCCTTCCAGATTTACAACTCACAAGATTGTGAAGAAATTCGAAATCACTGGTTCTGTGGCAAACAAAAAACAAAAGTGTAAATGTATAGTGTTAACAGAGGAAAAGTTAAGATGACATTGGCACATGTTTTGATCGTTCACCAGCCAAAACCATTCCAAAATGAGTACAACAGATGGGAATTTCAGGGTCTTCTGCACATAGAGTAACTGAATTATTAAAACTAAAACTGTTTAAATGTACAAATGTTCATGCTTTAAAACAAGGTGACCCAGTATCACAAATGCAGTATTGTGAATGGTTTCTTTCATCAGTGAATGACAGTTCAATTGATCCACAGCTTCTCTACTTTTACGGAGAGGCTTGGTTCCACCTCATTGGTTCTGTCAACACTCATAAGTGTCAGTACTGGGCTTCTGAAAATCCACCTCACATTCAAAAAATCCCTCATTATGATGGGAGAGTTTGCGTTTGGTGTGCTGTTAGCGCTAGACACATAATCAGTCCAGTATTCTATGAGCAGACTGTAAATGAAGAGAGATACCGAAATGACATTTTGATCCCATTTTATCATGAACTGACAGAAGAGAAATCATATGGGTGGTTTCAAAAAGATTCTACTACTTCCATACGGCAGAGAAGTCCATGAATAAAATTAGGGAAGTGTTTGAAGATAGTGATTAGTGCTGGTGTATGGCTCTCTCACTACCCCGATATAATTGTGTGATTTTTACTTGTTCGGGTAACCTGAAAGACAAAATTTACAAGCCAAATCCTCATACATTGGAAGAACTAAAACAAAATATTAGAAATGAAATCAGAAACATTACAGTGACTCAATCATGTGAATCACAATGTGTTTTACTGACATAATGCTTGTTTAGCCTAGGGTGGACAACATTTCCAGCATCTTCTATAAGGTAAGTGTGTTATACATGCTTTATGCTCTGAGTTTATGTAGGAGCAAAGTCAGCTGTGGCACACCAAATCGCACATAGGCAAAATGCTGTGCAAGGGGTCATTTGTGGTGTGGACTATCATCTAGGGACTTAGTGAAACCCCTTTTCTTTGATGTTACTGTCACTGGAGAAGCATACCTGGAGATATTACACACATTAATTTTATAGTGTGCATGCACTTTATGGAGATGACATGGGGTGAGGTTTCTTAGATGACAGTCTGCAAGAACATTGGAGTGGACGAATGGGAGTCATTGAGTTCCCCCACAGTTGCCATATCCAACTCGGGGGCCTTTTTTTTGGGGGGGGGGGGACTGTGAGCTCCAAATGTAATCCGTGCACTCTAGGGGATCTTCATCAGCAGATTATAGTGGCCTTTGCAGTGATCTCCATTGTAAGGTTGAACAATGCAGCTTCTGCAATCGCTCATTGTTCCCATGTATGTCTGGCCTTCAGTGGCATTATTTTTTAACATTTATGAACTACTGCTTTGAACTGCATGTATGATCGGCATTTTAATGTCAAATAAATACATAATAAACCGTTGCTTTCCCTTAAGTGTTATACATTTTTTGGCAGACCCTGTATATCTATAATTATCTGAGAACTTATGAATCCTCATTCTGAATGATTTTTGTATTAAGTGCCAATAGATAGACGAAACCTTACTACACAAAAAGTGCAGTTCTCATTAAAACCTACAATTTATGTGAATGTTTTTTTTTTCTGTACAGAGTTAATTGTTTCTGAGATATTCTTTGTGATTTGTTGGTGATATAAAGAGAAGTTCAAGGACATCAGAGTTCAGCTCTTACAGATTTGACTGTCCTTAAATCTACTGAATTTCCCTATTTCTGTTGAAATTACAAGGAAATATTTAATAAAACCATTTCTACAAATGTCTTATCTTTTTTTTTTTATAGTTGTTCCACTTATGGAACATTGTACCATTGTTTCCATTTATTTGTTCCATTGCCTTGAACTGCAATGGTCATATCAGCGGCCCATCTCCTTTGGATCATATCGAAGGTGTTAACTCGTATTTGTTGGGTTTTGATCATTAGATCATACACACATTCACACTCTCATTCATACTTACAGACTCTGGGGAATATGAGGAATTATCTTGGTAGGAGAAAACTTCCCACTCCCACTGCCGGGAATCAAACCAAGGACCCCTAGCACAGTAGGCAGGTGCTCTACTGACTGAGCTACAGGACAAGCATAAATGTCTATCTTGATTAACATGAAATAGAAGAGTACATGTTCTTAAGAATATTTTGTAGTGAGTAAAGAAAGTCATGCGAGTGCAGCTCATGTTTTTTTTTTTTTTTTTTTTTTTTTTGTTTGTTTAATAACCTATAATTATTAATTGGGACCACACAGTTTTTCTTTAGGGATTATCTAGACAAGATCAGATAGAGGTGAGCACATTGATTTCTAAGAATCTTCAAAAAGTTTGTCACCATTCATGTTATTCTTAATGCATAATATAGGCCTAAGTGCACTGCACAACTCTTCATGTTATAAGCTAATTAATACAACTGTACGGAAAGAACTGATTGATTGCAATAAGCAGGTTTCCATAAAACATGCTCATGGCCTCTATGCTGTGTGGATTGAACATATACCACAACCTAAGTTGCTATTATATTTGAAGTATTAAAGTCTACTGTGCAGCATAATATAGGACTTTTAGAGTTACCTTACATTCTTCTATCAGGATAATGGAAAACCCCGGAAAAACCTTATCCAGGTAACTCACCCTGACCGAGATTCGAACACGGGACCTCTTGAACGTGAGGCACACATGAATATAGGACTTAAAATCTATGTGTCTGGGAGAAGATGAGTTGAAGGACTTCATCGTAAGCCAAGATGACACCAATTTTGGCCTTCATAGTTGTAATGAATGCAGCATTTGAAACGTAACATTCAATAAATGCAGAAGAATTGAGTGAAACTGAAAAGTGGATAATTAGTTGAACAATTGAAGTCTGATGTGTGACTGATGTGTGTCTGTGTACAATTTATTTTGAAAGTAAGCATAACTTCAGAAAATTAATGTAATGCTTTTACATCAGTAACAAACAGTTTCAAACAATTTGCCAACCAAGAACCTTCATATTGAAACAAATGACAAGGAAATTGTCTCATTAAATTATTTATAGTTTTAATGTAAATTTTGTGCCACTGTGTGTGGGTGGACAGTTTTGAATTTGCTTTATATCTGTAGAGATTTCTTTTGTTTTTCCCATATTCATTTATTAAACTACTATATAATTAAACAGTTCTTTGAGTAAATAGTGAAAAAGTAAATACACAACCCAATTACACATAAACATGCAATAATAAACAGCCTTATACACAGACTAGTCAACATACCCATGGAAAAAGAAGAATATTTCAAAGAACAAACAGCAATACTACACATAGCAGAAGAAAATGGATACAACAAAAGTTTGGTGTTGAAGAAAATTAAAAAAGCTAAACTAAAGAAAACCATTAAGGAAGCAACCACATTTACAAAAGAAAAAGAAAGCAACAGCATATTCAGTTCATTCATATATCACCCAAAAGCATTTAATAAATTTAAAAAGATCTTCAAGGAACAAAATATCACCTTGGCACCTACTAATAGACACTCAATTTTGAAATTGCTAAATTCAAAAACAGAAGATGAAATCCCATCAGTTAACGGATCCGGAATATACCAGATAAGTTGTAAGAATTGTGAAAAATGCTACATAGGTCAAACTAAAAGAAATCTAAAAACCAGTGTCAAAGAGCACTTTAGAAACATCAGATTGAAACAAGAAGATAAGTCAGCTGTAGCATTTCATTTTTGGAATGAAAACCGTGACATTGATCCAAATTCAAAATTATTGAAAGGAGTGATAAACCAAAATAAATTGACAACATGGGAGAACATATTCATATGGAAAAATAAGGATCGTGCAATGAACTTTGAAATCCCACCAGTAGGTAATTTGACAAAAAAGTTCATAGTTCCACCACCAGAGAGAGCAGGAAACAACAGATGCCAGTTGGAAAGAGATTGAAAATGGAGGCGATTGCCTTTGAAACTAGTTTCTCGTTAATATAAAAATGTAAGTGACGAGTATCAGTGAACCAGCTACAAATAGTTTTTGAGAAATACAGTAGTTTTTATTTTGTCAATTGTTTCTTTTGTTAATATTCCCTTAAAATAATTACCTTATTTGCATATAATATAGTGACTTGCAATAGTATTTCATTTTATATTAATACATTACTTGGCTTCTTTTAGACATTTTGAATTATGTCATTTTAAAGTTTTATTATGTGGTTATTATAATAATTTTGAATACCTCTTGGATAGACAGAATCATGGAAAATAGTTACTATAAATCTGCTCCTGCTATGAGCGTTATCTTTAAAGCAAAAATTCATAAAACAGCAGTCTTTTTCTACAAATCCTCAATTGGTTAGTGCTGACCTACTGATTCCAGAGTGGCAAGTTCAAATCTCGCCCAGACCAATGGTTTTACAAGTGTGCTTAAAAGGAAGAGCTCCAAGCCATTAGATTTATTGGCATGTGAAAAAACTACTGTAGCATGGAATTCCAGCAGTGCTGGTGTGATCCTGGCAATTGATAGTGTTTAATATCAAATAAATATTTATGTACTTTACAGTCATAATGAACTTACAAGGGACATTTGTGACCTCAAACACTCGGAACTCTTCAAAAACATGCTTAGAATAACCCCAACCATTAAAACAACAGTGGTCTGTATCAATTCCATGCAAAACTCTACACTTGTTTACTGGCACCATTATAAGCTCTATAAGCCCTGTATCAGAAGGGTTGCTAATTTTGTAAGACTGCAATGTGCTGAACCACAAGTGAAGATACATGATACTTATTTCATCATCAAACTTAACTCTGTAATTTACAATCAGTTTGCTGCATCAAAGTATAAGCCTAAGGTGCAAATGCTTGGTGAAATGCAGGTTATGAGTTTGACATACCTGTTTCATCACTTATAAACGTAATTAGAATAAGGCTGAATTCTGCAGAATTTTGTCTGGTTCCCTATAGATTGTTGGGTACACCATATTTATCAAATGATCACTGTGGTGCCATGCAACCCTTGGCATGATGAATTTCCATCTTGGCTTCGGATAAACCACTGTCCCTAAAAGTAAGAGCTCTTCCTGGGAGACCCATTAAGGTGTTTCCATCAAGGAGTTCTATTTTGAGGGTTTTCTTCCTGAGTTGCACTTGGGATTGTATTTTTTATGGTAAGCTGTTTCTTAGTTTGACAACTTGCTTGCAACTTCTCTGGCTTTGGTGATCCTACCGATGCTAAACACTACCAATTTGGCCTACAGGATCTTCATTGCACAAGAACCATTCCACTTGTGGCAATGTCTTGCACCTTCTAAGAGCAGTACTTGAGCATATAGAAGATAACCAAGTGTTTTCAGACTTTCCAATATATAACATGAATTGATATTGTCACCATTTGATAACAAGTGTGTGTGTGTGTGTGTGTGTGTGTGCGTGCGTGCGTGCGTGCGTGCGTGCGTGCGTGCGTGCGTCTGTGTGTGTGTGAGAAAGAGAAAGAGAGCTTATTAATATTCAAGTAAAGGTTTCGCCATTAGAATATGTAGTTCTGTTTGTTACGTTTTCATTTTTTTTCTCCTACTTTTCTCCTATTTACTTAAAGGAAGAACTGCATTTACCCAAAAGCATAAATAATCAAGTCCACAAAGTCAAAGGCCTTAAAAATAAAATATATTGATTGAGACAGACAGAAATACTTAACTGAAAAACAAGTTGAAAAATACTGAATATCCCACTTAATTCAGGCATATTTTAAGGATGTAGTGTAAACATTTGAATGAAATTCCACACCAAACAACCTTTTAAAATCTAAAAAGTTTCATAATTTTTCATTTTCTCAAAGAATATATAGTTCCTGAATTCCATGTGAATAACATGAATTAAGTTTTACATAGCTGAGAAATCAGAAACAGTCAAAATTTTATTATAGGAATAATGCATAACTTAGGTATATAATTTAAGTAAAGCAAAAGAAATTTGTGGTATAAGTCATTTCTGAAACATTTGCATATTTAGGTTTAATTTTTCACTCAGTTTAAGGAATGAAATGTTGAGTAACTGATTTTTATTTTCATTATAAACCAACTTACTTTTCTGATCAGTTGACTGTGATTTATAGCTGATAACATGTAGTTAAATGGTATTATCTAATGAAATAATTTCATGAAAATATTTATCATGATTTATAGAACAATCTGGAAAATAAGTTATAAATTATTGAATTAAGGACTTAGGAGGAGGGAGAGAGAGATTAAAAATTAAAATTAAATTAAATAATTAAGAAAATAATTAATACATGTCATAGAACATGTTTGCAAAATATATAATTAATGTCTTATAGGTTTGTGAAGACATTTACTTGAGAATCTGCTGTTTCTTGGAGGAGAAATTTAATTACATAATGGCCAACACTATAAAGTAGTATTTCTTGAATTATCTTTCTGCAATTATCTTCAACTGTACAAAAATGGAGCTTGTTTTTTAATTGTGCAATATGCAACAGTACATTGAAGGTTCAGGTGCAATTGTTAGCTTTTGAATCACTTGCTAAGTAATACTCTTGTTGGACATTCATTGCCTGTGTCTTATACTCATTCAAGTCAAGCAGGACTGATTAGTAGTTTGATTTGGCTTCCAGGAATGTATAAACAAATAAGATCATCTGTATTTTATCAGTGTTGCCTGTTCTGTCATTTTGTTAGTCTGATAGTTTAAGCCTGTATAATTATTTAAGTTTGAAATAAAAACGAACTGTTTAAATTTATAATTCATCTGCAAGTGTTAACAAAAGGGGCAACAGTGAGGTTTTGGTGACTTTGTAGTCTGTAATTATTTGTATCATCATAATCATCATCATCATCATCATTATCATCATCATTGCAAAATTATCTTAAGCAAGGTAAAACAGATATGAATTAATAAATGTAGTATGATTCCTTTTATACATATTTTCTTCAGTGCTGCCATCTGAAGGAATAGTGCAACTGTGATTGTAAAAGATATAAATTTCAAGGACATTTTAAAAGTAGAATAAAACTGATGTATTGAAAATGTTAGAGAAGATTTATTTGATAAATTGAATGACCAAGGAAGCAGTCCTGCAGATGTTTGATATTTGAAGATTATTATGATCCATCTGTATGTTGAGATCAAGAGTTATATGAAGTCAGCTGCTTATACGAATGTTTTTGATTGACAGACTTTGCATCAACTTCCTGGCAGAGGGGCAGTAGCTCTGTCCTTGCATCTGTAATGCGACGCAAAGCACAATACGTTAAGTTGAGAAAGGGAACGCCTCAGAACTTTTTACAAGCAATAGAAGATCTTCGCAATGGCAAATGTAGTTTTGTAGCAGCTGGCAAGAAGTATGGAGTCAGCCACATGACTTTGTACAGATACTACCTGAGCATGGGTTATCCAATGAACAGTAGAGCGCAGAATACTTCATGGAGACCTAAGGAGTATTACAGTCGATGATGGAATTCAACACTGTGGGTTTGCATTCTAGTCTTTCTACGAGTGCAGTAGCAAGCTTATTATTTCAGGCTTTGTTTGCAGATAAACTTTTATATCATACATTTAAACATAAATGCAAGTATGTGCCAAAAGATCATAAGTTGTGCTCTCTATCAAAGGTTATGTACTAAATTTGATAGGCAAATGAGGATAATCAGTTTGTTTTTGTGTTTGTATTTATTTCTCTATAATTGCATGCATCATTTATGTACTACAGTTTTTGTATAGATTTCTTTTGAGTTGCTGTTTTATCCATAATCTACCATACATTTTAACTCTATGGTTATTTATGTATGATAGGTCTTAGCTTATGTTCCTTTTATTTATTTTTCTATGTCATTTTTCCCTTTCTTTTCCCATAAATTACTGTAGTAAATTTATATCTCCTTTCTTAAGTTTTAAAATTGCTGTGTTTTTATTCTCCCATTTTTTAGATATATACTGTTCCCTCCACAACCTTGTTTCTTAATATTCTAATACATCCTCACCCATAATTGAATTTAATCTATTTAAACATAGTTCCTCCTCTTCCCTTCTCCGCTTAAATATACCTTTCTTTTCTAATCTAACAGGTTGATTACCACCTATGTCACTCTTAATTTTCAAAATAATCTTCATTGCAAAGTGGCAGCTAGGGAAGACTTCTTCGTACTATTACAAAATCTACTACAACATTTTCAAAATGAAAGTGATCAACTACACTTTCAACATTGTTATAAAAGTCATTGTTATCCTATCCTTTCCTATTAATCCATTGCAAACACAAATGTTATTTTCTTAACATATTTTACCTTCTTTATTTCCAGTTTTATCTCTGTGTTGTCTTTTTTTGATTTCATACCATGTTTTTATTTTCTACTAAGCTTATCTGTGGTGGGTCACCCCTATTCTAGCATTAAAATCTCCAATCAAAATAGTTTTGTCTCTGGGTATTTATAAAGTAATAATTTAGAGTTATAAAATTCCAACAAACTAATGCCATTTATTAATTTATAGATGAGTCGTATTTATTACACATCAGCTTCACTTCCGTACCTATTGTGATAAAGGTACGTACGATCTCAAAATAGGTACGTAAGTGAAGCCGATGTGTAATTAATGCGACTCATCTATAAATTAAATTATTTCGCTTCACTGTGGTGTTCCAATACAGTTAAATCTCGATATAATGCCATTTGTTTTCCCTACCAGATCTGTTGCTAATATCCACTTCACCTTAATATCTTATCTCCTCTATTATTTTAACCTGAAAACTTCTCTCTTTGTAAATAAAGATACCTATTCCACTGGATGTTCACCCTTTGGTCACTTGACTAAAACATACATAACCTTTTATATCAGTTATCACACTTTTCCATACTATGTCTCTATATCTGCAACTTTTAATAATTGGTTAATTTCACTGTTCTTGATCCTATCAAATAGACCTTCAGCATTTCAAAATAAAACCACCTAGTATTTTCCCTATACTGAATCTTTTCTTTCAAAATGAAATTTCTCTAGCATAGCCTTACTACATGCCATTCTTTTTTCTTTTTCACCTTCTACCCACCTTCTACTTGCATTATACTGACAGCACTAAAATCACCAAATATATATTCCATCTTTAGCGCCTAGTGTCAGCCTTCTTGTGTTATTTTTCAGTTGTTTTGATGGGGAAACTCCCTTTGTCTATTATTCCTTGCTTGTATGCTTTTCTTCCCCTTTCTCCTCTTTTGACATCACTACATGCATCATCCCTCTTCTTGCTTCACCTATTTCTCAGCCACTTATATCCCTTCCTTCCACTGTTCCTAGCATTTCCTTCTAACATTTCCTATACATGTAATTTTTGTGTTGGAATCCAACTATATCCTGCCAACACACAAATCCATAGTGACAACCCTTTTACACAATTTTTCTTTCCTTAATTGTTGGCCAGTTTAATTGGTCAGTATTAAGATACTTCTAAACATTCTCTCTGTTTTGCTGTAATCATACTGTATAGAAATATATGAAAATATTTTACCCTCTTGTAGCTTAGAAGTATTGCTTAAGATTCTTTATTTAGTCTGCTGTTGTGAGCTTAACAATTATGATTTTATGTTTGGTCCCCTTCTTCCTACTGTGAAAGAATCTATCATTTCCCAACCTGCTAATTCAGTTTGTTCCTCAAGATGTCCTCAACATGTTGCCATCTCCATTTACCTCTTTCTTCTTCGAAACCAAAAATGATTATATTCCTCTTCCTTTTGAATTGTATAAATCACTCAAAAGTGGAAGCAATGTAAGACAGTTTTGTAATATAACCAAATTTTTAGTCTTATTAAACAGTGCAGATTTGTAATTTGCAGAAACTTAGTGATTTAAAGACATTAATTTACTGTTTTATCAATATCTGAAACTTTTTATTTATACATAGGTTTTGTTTCACATGGATTGTCATTATACACACTTTTGGGAAAAATAATACTTATGTAAGAATTTAAAACCCTTATTAGAGTGGAAGAATTATGCATCAGAAAGAGTAAGTTTCCTCATTAGTTGTGAATAGACATCAGTTGTTAAGGCATTAAAAGTTATGGTTCATCTGCATAATAAGACATTAAAAATACCAACAGTAAGCATGAAAAGGCATTAAAGGGCTGAATACCCAGAGAAAAGTAATGTATTTTAGTATATTTGCATTTAAGATGAGTAAAATTAGAGAAACACAAAGGGCAGTATAGAGGAATTAATGAAAAGATGGTCGTTTTGGTGTTATGAATGCTGGTAAAAAACAAACAACATTATTGAAGTAATGATAGTTAAGCATATCCTGTTTTGTTTCACTTAAAACAATGTCAGTAATATGTAATTTATTAAAATAAATAATCTACATTTTCTCAGTTTAGAATACTCAGTAGCTGCACCTTTAGTTAAAGAGGAGAAATATGGCTACCCATTATCAGTACAAAAGAGGTATAAATTGTGCTTCTTTACACAATTGCACTGTTACATTTCACTGAAGTAAATCCTAGTCAGTTAAATTGCTTAGCATAATTGGTGCTAGCTACACATTGTCTACGCTTTATGTACTGATTAAAAACAAAATGTAAAGTGACAGTTCTCAAGCTTCTAAGAAAATACTTTTTACTTGATGGATTACTTATTTGCTATGGCATTTATGTATTTAAATACAGATAATGTAGTAAGTCTGAAAGGGAGTAAGTTGTATTAAAAAAAAGGGTTAAACAAGAGTAATTCCATAAATAAGCATTTATATCAAAAAAGGCAAAATGAAACTCCATAAGATTGCCTTATTATGTAAAGTTCTTGCACATTTAGGAAAGTGTACATTCATTAGAGTGGGCTTTTTTCTCAACATCTTATGTTAACGCATGAACTCCAGAAAACAATCATGCTGTGATTGTTTTCTTTTGAAGTACTGTTTATTTATTCTGCTGTCTCTTGACAACCAGGATGTTTGACTGTCAAAGCATGAGCTCCAGAAAACAATTATGCTGTGGTTGCTTTCTTTTCAAGTACTATGTTTTATTCTCCTACCTTACTTGGCAGCTGGAAAAAAGATTTAGTGAAATTGAATATTTGGATTAGATGTCATATTAACAGCAATATACAGAATAATTACACAAGAAACTTGTTTATCTGAATTCAATGAGGCTGGTGATAATTTGGATTAATGGAAATCTGGATAATCTTGAAACGTTGTTAAATGAATATAAACTTCAATGTAAACAGATAAAATAATTGAAAATCCTTTCATGGAAGTGTTGAAAACAGTGTTGTTGTATAAATTAAATTAATTGGGAGTCGATTAATGACACTAAACAACACTTACTTTTAAATTTTCCCGGAACTAGTTTCAGAGGCCTTCCCTCTATCTTCACCCGGACATCGACTGGTTCTCATTGGTGTAGCTGGCAATATTTTGTCATCGGTCTCCTCTGGTGGCGGTTCGAGGAACTTGCTGAACAAATCTTTCTGGGGGATGTCGACATTGAATACTTTGTTCCTATTTTTTGAAATAAAGATTTGTTCCCATGTGGACAGTTCTTCTTTTCCTGTTGTATGTTTTAGTAATTTTGGTTCTGGATTTATGTTGTGGTTTTTTCCCCAAAAATGCGTGGCAACTGCTGATTTTTCTAATTTTTTGTATTTTATGTTCCTAAAGTGCTCCTTTGTTCTTGTTTCTAAATTTATTTTGGTTTTTTCAATATAAATTTGACTACAGTCACAGCATTCAATTTGATATATACCAGATTTTTTGTTAGATGGAATGGCATCTTTGATGTTTGAGCAAATTAGGTTTTTTAAGGAGAAATGGTTGACTGGTGCTAGTTGAATGTTTTTTTTTTGAAGACTTTTTTGAATTTATCAAAGGCCCATGGATGGTAAGTGAATTTTTTGAAGATCATTTTAGTTTCTGTAGCTGAGAGGGTTGTGGTTTCCTTTAGTAGTTTCTTCTTATTTGCTAAGTTCACTTTTTTGTCTACTAGTGATTTGGGAAAGTCATTTTTCTGTGCTATTTCAATAACAGCTTGCATAAAATCATTTGAAAAAACAATAGCAAAATCAAGTATAATATCAAACTAATATACAGTTAAACCAGATAACCCAACCTTACCTAGACTTTATGGCTTACCCAAAATACACAAACCATCCATAACAATGAGACCTATAGTTAGCAGTATAAATTCACCAACATACAAACTTGCAAAGTGGCTAACAAACAAATTCAACTCATTTCCAAAATTCAAAAACACCTATGAACTTATAGAACACATTAAGGATACTGAACTAAATGAAGAGGACACACTAGTCTCATTTGACGTTAAATCACTGTTTCCCAGCATATCAGTTAAACAACTCCCAACATTGATAGAAAAATGGCTCAAATCACTTGGAATGTCATCACTTGAAATTTCAGATTACATCGAACTTACCAAATTATGCATAGAACAGAATTTCTTCCAGTTTCAAACAAAATATTTCGATCAAACTTCTGGTTTAGCAATGGGCAACCCCTTATCACCCTTCCTGGCCGATCTGTACATGAGTGCACTAGAAATAAGGATCACTAAAGGTTTCCCATGGATGTTCAAACTCTGGCAAAGATATGTAGATGACATTTGCCATAGTGCCAAAAAAACACATCAGTCATATTTAGAAAAAAGCATCAAGTTCACTGTAGAAGTTGAAAAAGACGAGTATTTACCATTTTTAGATCTAAAAATAATCAGAAATAAAAACAGAATAAACTTTGGCATTTACAGAAAACCAACACAGACAGACAACTACATAAAAGCTAATGGCTACAATCCAAGATCCCACAAACAGGCAATCTTTAATAGTTTAGCACACAGACTGGTCAACATCCCTCTCACAGCAGAAGAATACAAAATAGAATAGAACAAAATTATTGAAATAGCACAGAAAAATGACTTTTCCAAATCACTAGTAGACAAAAAAGTGAACTTAGCAAATAAGAAGAAACTACTAAAGGAAACCACAACCCTCTCAGCTACAGAAACTAAAATGATCTTCAAAAAATTCACTTACCATCCATGGGCCTTTGATAAATTCAAAAAAGTCTTCAAAAAAAAAACATTCAACTAGCACCAGTCAACCATTTCTCCTTAAAAAACCTAATTTGCTCAAACATCAAAGATGCCATTCCATCTAACAAAAAATCTGGTATATATCAAATTGAATGCTGTGACTGTAGTCAAATTTATATTGGAAAAACCAAAATAAATTTAGAAACAAGAGCAAAGGAGCACTTTAGGAACATAAAATACAAAAAATTAGAAAAATCAGCAGTTGCCACACATTTTTGGGGAAAAAACCACAACATAAATCCAGAACCAAAATTACTAAAACATACAACAGGAAAAGAAGAACTGTCCACATGGGAACAAATCTTTATTTCAAAAAATAGGAACAAAGTATTCAATTTCGACATCCCCCAGAAAGATTTGTTTAGCAAGTTCCTCGAACCGCCACCAGAGGAGACCGATGACAAAACATTGCCAGCTACACCAATGAGAACCAGTCGATGTCCGGGTGAAGATAGAGGGAAGGCCTCTGAAACTAGTTCCGGGAAAATTTAAAAGTAAGTGTTGTTTAGTGTCATTAATCGACTCCCAATTAATTTAAAGAATTGAAAGTTTCTCAGATATTAGAACTGGTATGAAAATTAATTAAACATACACAATTTAGTAATTTTGTGGCACTGACCATGGTAATAGTAGTTATTGTTAGCTTAAAACATGCCAAGTTGGCAACCTCTATATTACTCATATCTGCATTGCCAACATTACAACTGTAGATATATATTTATCACCATATATTTGTGATGAAAAAGTAAGAACAAATCAGTCTGGAGTAATGAGGGTTGGATAAGCAAGATTCTTTTGTGTACTGCACCAAATCATTTCACATTAAGGTTTCAGAAATTTTTCAGAGATACCTAAACCCTTAATTTTGGGGCTCATGAATGTACACCTTTGTCATATGATTAGGTGCTATTATTTAAAAGATGGGCTTCATGGAATTGTATTTTTAAATCTTAATAATTTTCTATAAAGAGCCTTGAGGACGTCAGTTCTTCAACAGTATGGTAAAGTTAACATATAGACTTATCTAATGAGACTGTTTTATTTTTTAAATTTGTCATTTGTAATAGTCTTTATTTGTTGACTAGAAAGTAGTATTAGTTTATACACTCTTTTATAAAGGAACATGAATTATACTGTAATGAGTATATTTTGGTAGAAAGTTCTTCCATTATTTTGAGAATTTTAACTGTGTTTTTTCATTAAGATGAAATGAAAAACAATTAATTTTAAAGTTGCTCTTAAGAACTGTATTACCATAATGTAAACAAGTTAAAAAAATATATGGAAAGGGAAGAAGAGCTTAATGTTTGGTTTTTATTTTGTAATACATTCCTTATTCATGCCTGCAAATTGTATTGCTTTATCAAAAAATTATATTATAACCTTTATTTTCTTCCCTCTTTTCCATTTTTGAGCATTTGATGATAATTGTTCAACTATAAGAAAAAATAAGTAAAATTACTTATCACAAATTGATCCTTAATTGCTGACATTTAAATTAGTTTATCATGTGCTTAAAAAAATATGTTAACAAAGCAACGCTAATCTCAGTTTTTAATAAAAGATATTTTCAGATTTATTTGATGTAAACTGCAAAGCTTAAACCTAGTTTAAATTTAGAGGAAAAATAATTTTATATATTTTGCATGGACAGCTTTTTAAACTCAAATGATTTAATTAGTTTCATTTATCTACCCCCCCCCCCCCGCCCCGTCTCCCTTCCATTCTTTATGAATTCTAGAAGATTTAATGGTGCATCCTGCACTTTATTCCTTATATTTGCAATTTCATACATCCTTAGCTATTCATAAGGATGTACAATAAAACAATGGATAAAAAACTCAATTAAAATTCATGCGAAAGGATCCAAAACATTGGCAGAATATCTGACTTCCTTAACCTCTGCATGGCAGTCTTACATGTTCTGGGTGGGCCCAAATGACCTTGTTGTCGACGGGCCCTAAAACACCACACACTCACTCACTACATGTTCTGGAAATGCTGCTTAGCCTTAAGATATGCTTTGGTGATGGAACAATTACAGTGGTTTGCACCAAAATCCTTTTTGGGAAAAAATGTCGTAGTTATGATTTTCATCATGCTGAATCTGAAAACTAAATTATTTTTCTATGTACTACTTTTAAAAAATCCAAAAATAAAAATAAGATTTTTTCCATGCATCTGAAATTTAGCCTGAAATGTAGTTTTTACATCAGGGAACTAATAACGTTCCAAATAAATAATAAAGCACTCCAAATGTACATAAAAAGAACTGCTTTCTCTTTCTTTGCAAAAAAAATAAACAGCATTACCTACTTGCACAGTGAAAGAAACTTACTACTGATGCCCTGCAAAATCTTTCATATCATTAGAAATAAAATAGTTAAATGCCACAATACTGTAAGTAATAATAATGTGTTGCACACTTGGACATCCCTGCATAAATTTAATAACACAGGTACATATAATATGTGTGCACTTTCATCCACTTTTATTTTAAATTCTAATTATAATTTATCATTATCATAACAATAACACTTTTTATAGCTTAACCCTGCAGTGGTGGCGTGGGATATTGTTTCATTGTAGGTTGCATGGAGTCTCACAGTTGCCAACAGCATTCTTGCGTTAACAATGTACATTTTGTTAAATTTGTTTAGTTTTATGATTGTAAAAGTACTAATTCGGTAAAATGAAATATATGTATACATTATGAGCAATGTAATATGTTTTATTTTTCTGTGTTTTAAGTATAAATGTATTCCAGAAAACTGTTGATTGCTACATTACATAAGTTATAATCTCGTTCATCAGAAAGGTGAAAAACCGTTATCACACCGTTTTTAGATAATAATATTACAGTCCTTATATGGAAGCATTCTTATTTAATACAACTTACAGTTTATAATATAAATATCACATTTACTCAGCACTACAATTAACTGTTAGCGCACACTTGCTGTGCATGTTCTAAACACAGAAATTTCTTTCAACTGTGGACTCTGTACTTTGTGCATCAATTTTTTGAACGACCACATTCATCGCATCTGTCTTTTTATGCCTCGATCCTCTTCTGTGGGTTGCACTGCACCTTCATCTGGAAAAAGGCTCTGAATATCTCGTTTGAGATTTCTTGGCAATGATTAGCACTCAGAACGTCGGCGCAACTAATCCTCAGCTAGATTACGTGCTAGGAGTTTCAGAAATTCACTACGCCTGGTGCTAGCATCAGTATTGTTTGCATGGTATATTATTTGTGCATTTATAGCTGCAATGTTCTCATGCTATAAAAAACAACATCGGCCATCTGTTAGTTTTTCTGGACACGTTATACGTACTGCACAGCTGATCGACAGTATCAACTCCTGATTTGGTTGCATTATAAAATGTTATCATTTCTGGCTTTTTCTTATCACCAGATGTGCATTCGTGATGCATTGTCGAGAGTATCAGAACCACCTTGTTTTTCTTGGCAACATATGACATTAGAGTTGAGTTTTTCTGAAACCCAGTGTTGTTCCCACCTCCCGGTTCTTTGTGTAAACTCTGGTAGATTTTCAGGTTTATTCTTTGTCATAGTTCCAACCAGAGTAAGATTCTTCTGAAACAAGTGATCAGCTAATTCTAAGGAGATGAACCAATTGTCTGTGGTTATATTACGCCCAGTTCCTGAGATCACAAAAGTGAGACATTTCACAACATCTGTTGGTTTGTTGCTAATTGCAAATGGCCCTGCAGGCTGTGTACCAGCATATATTTCTAGATTGGCAGTGTAATACATCCTAGCATCCACCAAAGCAAATATTTTTAGACCATACTTACTTGGTTTGCTAGGGATGTACTGCCTGAAGAAACAGTTGTCCCTGAAAGCTTCCAGCTTTTCATCAATTGTGCAGTACTCTCCAACTGAATAGGCATTCTTACAATTTTCCACAAAGGAAGTAAATATCTCACGTATAGGAGCTAAATTATCGCACTTCTTTCTTTCCTCTCGAGTATCCCTGTTGTCGAACCTCAAACAGTACAGGAGGAACCTAAATCTTCTTTCAGTCATTATCAGACGACATAACTCAATTCCCATTTTATTGGAGGCCCATATATCTTGAGTGTGTGTATGGTTGTCTTTTCTTGCTGCACATAAATACAGGATTCCTAACAGAGCTTTAATTTCGGTTACCTCTGTCAGATGAGTATCCCTTTCTCTGGAATAATGTCCCTGTACTTCAGATATCTTCTTATTAGTGTATTCAACAATGCTAGAGAGCAAGTCATTGTCAAAAAAGCATTCCCAACATTCAGCTGGTGTTTTGGTATTCTTTTCGGCACCTTTCACACCCGGTAAATGACTGACAATGTTTTGTCTTTGAGTGTGAACATTTTTTGGTGGACACACTTTTGACCATTTTGTGTAAGTGTTCCTGCCCAGAAAACATTTGTCAACCTGATTATCACTATCACTATCGCTGGAGTCCACTTCTTGCTCAGTGTCCGTATTTTCTTCTTGTATTTCCACACAGTATTCTTCAACATCACTATTAATGCTGAAGTCATCACCTGATACATCATCTTCCTCCAACAGCCGGAGTACAATTTCCCTGTCACGTGGATTTTCCAGATTGTAGGTCTTCTGTAGGTCATAATGAATCTGAGGATAAATAAATACATATTAGCAAGAGGTATTGCTAATAAATATTAAACAAACAAATTAGAATACTTACCTTCAATAACATGGAAGGTCGCGTGGCATCTGTTAGACTCCAACGATGCAGCTTTGGTAACAACCTCTTCCCTCCAGCACTGTAGCGCAACTAATGCGGTGTTGATGAGGAAGATATGTTAGTATTTACCTAACTGCAAGGTAGATGACGTCACAAGCCCGCCAGTGCATGTGTTCAGCAATAGTGCATGTGTTCAGCAATAGTGCATGTGTTCAGCAATAGTGAGTAAATAAAGTACATCTGGCATCAGTGAGATGCCGCGCGACCACTCCACGGTTAAGAAATGTCCATTTTAATGGAAAACTTATTTTGTTGTCATTTTTTCTTTTAAATAGTTCTTCAGTTGTCTCTCACAAATGAGTTCAATTATAATCAGCAAACATGTTTTCTTTCCACTTTCTGCTGTAACTCATTTCTATTTCATCTATATCTTGTCAAATCTTTCATTATGCTCATCAGAAATAGCTCCCTTACTTGTGGGGAAAATATCCAAATGAGAACTTAAAAAGTGCAGTTTCAAAGACATTGCATTTTGTCCAAGTTATAAAATGATACAAGTAGACTTTGCAAAACTTTTTGTGATTTGTAGATTTCTTGTTTTCCAGAAAATTGCAACATACATTTTCATACATTCCAGTCTCTTCTCACAATTAAATTCAGTTTATCTGAAAAATTTGCTTTATTTGAAATCCATTGAAAATGTAACTTTTCATTTTGGCCTTGCTAATTCATGGAATTTTCCTTCAGGTAATGTATCCTGAACCTTCTCTATCCATTGTCTTCAAAGTTATTATATTAAGCCACGCTTAGTATGAAGAGGAAGGGCCTAGAATGTTTTCTTCTTATGATTGCCATTTTTGTACAATGTAGTATTCCCCCATCACATGACTTGTGTTACCATGTTGGAGGCTGTTACAACTATAAGGTAAATTGTGTACAAATGTTTCAAGAATGGTTTTTGTAGTTTAAGTTATACAAAAGATTGTTGCATATTTGCATATGTTCTTTCATGTTAACTAAATGAGCAAAAGGAATTTATATATACTACCATTATTGGTGAAAACCAACTTCAAATTAGTCTTAATAAACCATTAAAAAGAAGCTAATCAGGTTGAAGTCCTATCATTAAACCACTAACAGTATTACAGTACATCAGATCAGCTTCCATCAAAAAATTGTTTGAAAGTGTTGGCTCTTTCTATAAAAAGACATGCTCACATTATTCTGTTAAGATTCTTCTGTTGAAGATGAGGCTAGCAGTTTAGCTGTGGTTTTGGAGAGGCTTAAGTTTTGAACAAGATGATTTAATTCTGCTTGAGAGATAGTGTGAGGATTCTTGTTTGGCGTCCTTGTAAAAAATCTTAGTCTTCTCTCATACGTGGCTCTGCTTCTGATGATATCTCCTCTAACTCTTGTTCTGGCTCAGAGTCTAGAACGTGGTTTCCAGGTAGTTCTGTTATGAGCAGCAATTCATCTTAAGAAAAAGGAGCCCGCCTTGGTAGCGTGGTGGTAGCATGTCTGCCTCACGATCAAGAGGTCTCGAGTTCGAATCTCGGTTAGGGTGAGTTACCTGGATAAGGTTTTTTCTGGGGTTTTCCCTTATCCTGAAAGACGAATGTCAGGTAACTCTAAGCTCCATGGACCCTGGAATCATTTGAACATTATTTCATCTATTTCATTCATCGTCCTATATGACTTAGCGTTGGAGGACGTAAATTACAAAACAAAAACAAAACAAAAAAAAGTTAAGAAAAAGGTATTGTGCTAAAGGAATGTTGGATGCTGGATTTTGTGTTTCTTTTTTGTGGAGAAGCCAGAGATATGGAACCTACCAGGTTACTGAAATTACAAAAGGCATTTTTTGTGCTTACCTGTTAGCCATCCAATAAGAGTTCTTGAACATGATTACTGAAAAATTTTGGTTACCAAACTTTATCTTACCTTACAGCCAAAGTAAATTTTGTAAGCTTTTTCTTATAATGGGTGACAGTGGGGTTTGTTTTGTTTGTATAGCACTTCTCCACAAATGTAACAAAATGTATCAACTTTGTTCTTACAAACACGTGACATAATGGACATTAAGCTCTGTAAAAACTTAATGCACTGAAAGCAAGTATTTTCCACTAATGCATGCAAAAGAAGTTGAATAATGTGTGTAAAAGTATTCTACAACAGAGAGTTTATAATTCATTTATCAGATCTACTAAGTTAATTTATCTAAAAGTGTTTGTTTGATCCTTGCTTGTTAGACAGAATTGACTCTATTTGTGGAAGAAGATTAATAATTAATAATAAGCTTCCTGTTTGTTATACACACACTATGGAGGTCCAGCTTTTTTAGTTCTTTTGCAATGTCAAAGTATTCATCCAGGTATCATTAGTTGCTAAATTGTGACCATCTATAAACATATATCTGCTACACTTGTCTTATTTTACCAGGGGCGGCTGGTGGCTCTGAAAATCGGTGGTTCACAAATTTATCCATGCAATTTAATTTTTTTAAAGTAACAAACGGTTGTTTTAGCCTGACACCATAGACTGCTGTATACACAAGTTAACGGTAATTCGCCCGCCTCGGTAGCGTAGATGGTAGCATGTCTGCCTCACGTTCAAGAGGTCCCGAGTTCGAATCTCGTCAGGGTGAGTTACCTGGATAAGGTTTTTTCCAGGGTTTTCCCTTATCCTTCAAGACGAATGTCAGGTAACTCTAAGTTCCATGGACCCTGGACTCATTTGAGCACCATTTCACCCAATTCATTCACCGTCCGATATGACTTAATGTTGGAGGACGTAAATTACAAAAAAAAAAAGAAAAAAAAAAAAGGGAAATCACAGCGTATAACAAACACAACATGCGTATTTCAGAAACACTCTAGAACATAACACTCTTCTATTTATGCAGCTAAAAATGGACTTGATATCTCTTCATGACAGACTTCAAGTGTACATTGCAAGATTTCGTTCTGGATTGTCTTGGAGGTTCCCTTAAACACTGTAGCATTCTCCAAATAGGTTTTTCAGAACACAGTCTAGCTCTGCACTGAAGTTTATGCACTCCGATATGCACTGTCCATCTGCTTTGCCCTATTTACATTGTCAAGCATAGCAAAACTGTGTTTTTCATGTGCAGTTTTTAAGTTACGTGTTTTTAGCGCGATCATGAAGATGCTGCAAAGCATGTTTTGTTCACGGATCTTCACCGCCCAACAGAACGCAAGGAAAGCAAAACAGGCTATTTTTAATATTACAACCACACATCAAATTATATTTCTGATATACATTGTTGTTAAAGTTCCTGTTCAAATATCTTGTTTTTGTTTTAACTACCTATGTGATGTTTATATTTGGCGTGGCACTTCCAAGTCGTTTACTTTCAGTTTTTTCTTCTAAGCTCATTTTTAAAAAAGGTTGTGCTAATGGAATTATGGAATTCATTGTTTCTCCTTATATAACACAATATACTTGTATTTAAATAAATCACTCTTATTCACTACTCAAAGCACAACACAGCTAACAAAACACGGCACAAAACATGTGGCTATGCTCTGGTAGATAAAAGGAGAAGGCTTGGCATTCACTATTCTCTGGCTGCTAGGTTAACCAACCTTATGCAGCCGTAAGCCCCGCCCTTCCCCCCTACTTGCCTCGGTACTCCCTAGGTTCATCCTGCCCTATACCTTCCCATTGTATACCAGTGGTTTGCAACTGAGAGTGAACTACTTGGCACCTGCAAACAATACAGCGCACAGAGGGCCACTGCACTAGACAAGGTCGAATTGAACTCCAAATGAAACATGACCTTGCATTAAAGGGAGACCCAGCATTTTGGTTGTAGCGTAAACATGCTACCCCATTGAGAAGCCGGCCCTGTATTTTACATACACATCTGTTCTGTCTAAAGATTAATTATTGATGGCAGTTATTTTATGTACATTAAAATGAAAATCATAGAGAATAATTACTAATAATATTTATCAAAAGTGCACTTTTTTCTAAATTTGAAGGTACCTGTCCCAAACAAAGGTACAGATTACAGAAATCACTAACATATTTGGATTATTTGGATTCATCAATGTTGAGTACATAAGGTAAATTTTTTTTTAAATATATATTTGGCCAACCAGTGTTATTGATTGGAATTGTCAAGTAAGTTTTTAGATATCAATTCCAGTTCACCAAGTTAACCACATTTGAAAAGACTCACTTCTCACGTCTTCTCACTTGTTAATCATAGAATATTGGTTTACTAATTTCTAATGTTAGTTGGACACAATTTTCTCTTATGTACATTTATTTGATATACCATGCTAATGATCTTGATTTTAATATGCAAAGGGAGTGAAGCAAAACTTATCTTCATCATCCTCTCCAGGTCCAACTTTAAAATCAAACCATTACAGCAGCCCCTGCCTTGGATAGAAATAGCTAACTACACAAAAAATGATGAATATAAATTGTATGCTTTGAACGAGATATATATCTTATATGAATAAGATTTTAGCTACTTGTTATGGTTTACCAGTTAGACAAAAGTATTTCAGAAAGAAGAAGATTTCAGAGGTTATTCCCAGAAAATTCAAGAAATACAGTTTATTTGTCAGGAAAAAGCTTTAACATATGATAATTTAATCAAGATTGTTAGATTCATTTCCAGAAAATCAAAATTTTTGAAAAGTTTTCATGTAGAAGGTACAAACTGATTTTTTTTTTTAATTTCATGTTACAATCCTTGGAAAATATGAATTTAAATACCAGACTTGGTTATATGTGTTTGGAGGAATTTAGTAACAGTGACGTCAAAATTAATCTCAAAACTATTTGTAGTTGGTTTATTGATATGTAAGTGACGAGTATCAATAAACAAATAGTTTTGAGACCAGACTTGGTATTTAACCCGCTTTTTAATTTTGATTTTTTCTTTAATTTAATGTTCTCCAACATTGGTCATATTGGGAAATAAATGAAATGAGTAAAATTATGCTCAAATTAGCCCAGATTCCATAGAGCGTTAGCTGACATTCATCTTTTAGGCCAAGGGAAGACATGAAAAAATCCTTAACCAGATAACTTGTACTGACCGAGATTTGAACTCGTGACCTCTTGAATATGAGGTATACATGCTACACCCACACCACAAAGGTAGGCTTTTTAAGTTATGCTGTTTGTTCACACACAACCCCGTTTTTGTGATTTTTTTCCTTTGTTATTTAAGGTTTAGAGAGTCCCAAAATATGCACTTCTGTGACATTTTGGTGTCAAATTTTTGGATGGTATGAAATACATCCTCTATATTGTAAATATACTGTAAAGAGAGTAACAAAATCAACTGGGAAATGGATATCTATTGGATATTATAGCAAATTAAGACGTACAATAAATTGTTGAATTTTTTTTGCAAAATATCTTTTTAAACGAGGACAAACCAAAGATTTCTCCCATCATTCATTTTATCAATTTTGCCATGTCCTTCCTCATTCTCTCTTCAGTTTAAGTAGCCCATGTAATAATAACCTGAGCTGAAATACTGTCTTCTTTTTTTTCGTCTGGGAGCTCATTGTCGATTAATAAGAAAAATAGCTTTAGACCTATAAGTATTTATCTTGAAAATATAAATTAATAATAATTTGTTCTAATAATTTGTTGATGACCATATGTATCTGTCTAAATTCCAATGTTTGGTTGAAATATTTTGTAACTAATAATATAATACAAACTGTATCTCTCAGGTAAAGGTCTGCATTGTAAATGGAAATATAAACTCTAACTTTAAGGAGAAATATTATCACAATTTTGCTCTCTCAAAGCAAATTGGTGGTTTGAGTATACACATTTGGAATGTTATCATTGCAGCTCGCATTCCACCTGGCAAACCACCAAAGCGCCTCCTAATGCGACAGCCTCGCATCAAGAAGGAGAGCGATCCTACACATACATCTCCTGACAGTGAGCCTGGTTCTCCCCAGTTTTCATCCAGTAGTGGAGGAGTTGGCTGTAGTCATCTGTCATTGCCAGCAGTTCGAATGGAGAGGCATTTGTCAGAACCTCCTCCATGTACCTCCCCACCAATACCAAATCCACTCAGCTCTGCAGGAAACCTGCTTACCGTACCACAGCCTACATTTCTTGTGAAGCAACATTCTCATCCCTTGCTCCCTAGTCAGCAGAGTCTTGCACCTCAGTCAACTCCTCCTACGCTACTTGTACAGCGTCAGCAGTCACAGCCAGCTCCTGGACAGTCTTGCCTAGTTTCTCCTCCCCCACTTCAAGTCCATTTAGTGGCTGCTCCTGTCCAACCCCCAGCCAATCAGGAACAATCCAGCCGTTCTATCAGCCCATCTGTGGTCATCGAGCAGCTTCCAGTCTTGAGGGTTGTCACAGATCAAACTCCCTCTGAGGCATCCAAGGGTAGTCAGACTTCTGGGCTTCGAGTTCGCTCAGATGAATTACGTAGGGCATCATCCTCTCCACAAGTAAGTACCACCAGTGGTATGTAAATCATTTTGATGGCTATTTATTTTCGTATTTCATTCCTATATTGAACGTTGTGTATAATTTTAATACATTATATTGTTCTGTGAAAGATGATTTGTAGTTTGGTATTTACAAGATCATCTTAATTAGCTAGGTGTATCAGGTAACTTTTATTTGAATTGCATGGTCCTGAAGCCATGTACCCACCAATCTGACTACATCTCTTAAGGGTTTCCCTCCATCACTGGCAATTACTGCAAGAAGGTAACTGTACAACTAAAAGCCTTCTAGACATTACAACTGTAAGTAGAAATTCTACCATCCCAAAAGTCATCTCCAGTTAAATAAATAATGGTAAAATAGATGATGTGAAGGTAACATACATGAACTTGAGAGGCTATTAAAATTACCTCAAGCAGCTGCTTGTTACTGCATCTAGAGTTGAGGGAGGTGAGAGAAATAGGGAGCAGGAGAATCTCTTCTGTAATGTAATGTGCAAAGATTTTCTTGCTCTATCTACTTTGGCTTATTTGAGAGATATGCAGAAATGGTTTCATTACATATAAGTATTTTGTATTATAAAGAGACTAAAAGTGGTGTAAATATTTTAAACTCTCATTCTGTATGCTGGCCTCAAAATGCTCCTTTCTTAACACTGTGAGAAACAACTGAAGAATGAATGACAAAAGTATTGAAAAATTCAAACCATTAGGAATAGGTATCTTGATTATTTTAGTTAATTGATGGAAATTAATCATTTCTTTACACTAGCTGTATATAGGCTAAAGTTTTTTATAGATAGAGTCAACATGAAAAATTCAATGCCACGGCCGGGATTTGAACCACGAATCTCCTGGTTTCCATCCAGTCGCTCTAACCCATTGAGCTACCATGGCCAACTTGCCATCAAGACATTAAATTCTCCATTTGACTCGCATGTTGGCCATGGTAGCTCAATGGGTTAGAGCGACTGAACAGAAACCAGGAGATTCGTGGTTCAAATCCCAGCCGAGGCATTGACTTTTTCATGTTGATTCTATAGGTATCTTAAGTTTATTATTTATCAAATGTTTTGTTTTTCAGATAATGCACTTCGAACATATACACATAAACATACATTTTCTAAAAGAAATCTGATGTGTTGCTCTTCTTCTTTAACTGCCCTCATATACCATTACGTGGTATCAGGATATTCTTGTTCCTGGGGGTTGAGGAACAGAATCTCTGTTTCAGTGAGAGAAAGAATCCAGGATGGGTGATCAGCCCAATGACTGGTATGAAAGTGAGAGAGGTGGATGACAGAATGAGAGTGAGATGAAATGGTAGAAAAGATAATGATGGAACAATTGGTGGACTGTTGGCAGGAGAAACCGAAGAACTCGGAGAAAGCCTGCACCAGAGCCATGTTTTCCACCACAAATCTCACTTTGCAGTCACCTGGGATCGAACCTGTGCTGCCTTGGTGAAAGCCAAGTGGTCTAAGCACTTGACCACTGCACAGCCTGATGTGTTGCTAGATTTTTATTAAGAGAATTATTGAAAATATTGTACTTTGTATTATAGATATTATATTTAATATTAATTTTTGTACATGTAAACTGTTAGGATTAACAGTTTGTATGAAGTATAATTAGAATTTAATGCAATTTTAAATACTCAATTATTTCAAATAAATTTTTATTTTGTTATATTATTAACTGTTTTATAGCTAAAATATTCTAGAGTAGTGAATTTTATCTTTGCAAACTTTAAGTTACAATTATTATATTACCTAGTGTAAAATAATGTGAACAAAAATAATTTTTTTCTTATTTTATTGATAGAAATAGTATTTTTTATTGAAAATGTACAGATTAAATTTCTATTAATAAATCATAATCCTTACATTTATATATCTGAAAAGAAGGTTTACAGCGTGTACAAAATGTACTAAATTGGTGGTAGGCCTTGAAAAGCTTGGAAGCAATATAAGTACATATTCCTTGCAAATTATGGCATTGCTAAATGCATTCGTTTTACCATATGCACATCTATTTTGATTTGCCTCAAATATAACATGTTTAATTTTTTCTCATTGAACATGATATTTCAACCTGAGATATTGCCTTAACATGTTTGAAATTTTTACATTTAAGGATATTAGTTACTGTCTTTGAAAATTCATCTTAAATTCATTACTCTCTTTACTTGATAATACCACGTTATACAAACATACCTTCACTTATAGTGGTACCCAACTGTACAATAAGTTACCTCTTTATTTAAAACAGATTGACAACCAAAAGATTTTTAAGTTGAAACTACGTAAATTTTTAAGTGAAGCATGTTTTTATTCTGTTCAAGAGAATTTGGAAAGTTAAGTTATATTATTATATTTTTGGCATTTACTCTTATACATGTTTTTTGTAATTTATGTATTTAAATTTTGTACTTAAATTTTGTAAATATTCTTGTTTTGAGTCCACAATCTTGTATGGAAGTTTAAAGGATGAATAAACTGAATTGAATTGATAGATAGAGTCAACATAAAAAATTCAATGCCATGGCCAGGATTTGAACCACGGATCTCCTGGTTTCCATCCAGTTGCTCTAACCCATTGAGCTACCATGGCCAACTTGCCTTCATGGCATTAAATTCTCCATTTGACTCGTATATTTCCCCAGTAGACCACTAGGAGCTCTCGCTCTCACTAGTAGCTCAATGGGTTAGAGCGACTGCATGGAAACCAGGAGATCCGTGGTTCAAATCCTGGCCATGGCATTGAATTTTTCATGATGACTCTATCTATTAAAAACCTTCCATCAATTAACTAAAATAATGAATTGAATTGAATTGCTTAAGAATACCCTTCACAAAGTTCTAGATTTGTAACCTAAAATAAATATTTTTACCTTTATTAACACATTAGAGGAATGATGGCCATAATAGGGAACCATTGATTAATAAAAGGAATTTAGTAACAATGATGTCCAAATTAATTAAACATTTGTAGTATATTTTTTTAATCCTGTCACTTTTTAGTTATTGAGGGAATACTTTCAGGAGCTTTTGCTTCCATTTTCAACCTTGAAAGTCCAAGTGTCATTGGTGGTAGTTCCCTTCAATCTTCTCTCTGGTGGTGAAACATTGAACTTCTTTATTAAATTGTCGACTGATGAGATTTCAAAATTTATTAATTTATCTTCAGATTTCCATATTAAGATGTTCTCTCATATTATGACAGGCCACGCCGTGGCTTAGTGGTTAGACCGCTTGGCTCTCACCAAGGCGGCCCGGGTTCGATCCCAGGCGACCGCAAAGTGAGATTTGTGGTGGACAACACGGCATTGGGGCAGGTTTTCTCCGGGATCTCCGGTTTCCCCCGCCATCTCATTCCACCGGTGCTCCATCTTCATCTCGTGCATCATAGTGTCACCGCCTGCAGTGCCGTATGTAGTAAAAGCGGGCGTTAAACACTACACATTTCATTTCTCATTATGAGTTTCTTATGGCTTATCACGCCTTTCAGTAACTTTGGATTTGGGTTAAATTTATAGTTTTTGTTCCACAAGTGAAATTCTACTGCTGACTTGTGTTCCTGATTCAATTTGACATTTCTAAAATGTTTTTTGCTATAATTTTTGGTTTCTTTTGGTTTGCCCTTTATAGAACTTTTCAAAATCCTTACAACTTATTTAGTATATACCAGATATATTGATTGGTGAGATATCATCTTTTGTTTTTGAATTTAACAATTTCATCAATTATGATTTATTGGTGCCAAGATGATATTTTGTTCTCTAAAGATATTTTTTAATTCACTAAATGTTTTTGGGTGGTACAAGAATTCCCTGATGTGCTCTTGCTTTCTTTTTCATGGTAAATGTGCTTCTTTCTTTAGCTTATCTTTTTTATTCTTCTTGAATACTATACTTTTGCTTACTTCTTCCTGTGTGAAATATTGTTTTTTTTTTTTTTTTTTCCCTTGTAGTATTCTATTTTATCCATTGGTATGTTGACTAGTCTGTGTCTAAGACTGTTTTATTATTGCATGTTTATGTGGGACTAGATTATAGCTATGATTTTTTATGTAATTTTCAGACTTGGTTGGCTTCCTGTAAATTACAAGTTTTATTTTTGTATTGTTCCTGATGGCATTTAGGTCCAAGAAATGAGTTGTCCATTGACTTCCTTTTGTATTTTTCATGCAGATTGTATTTCAAATGAATTGTTTAATAAATTTGCAAAAGAGGTGTAAGTGGATAATCCTGAGTTTTGCCTGTAATACTTACCGCTAAAAATTCGGTTTTGTTCAGTGCATAGGTTTGTTAATGAAATGTATTCTCTTAATTCTACTACTACTGCTACATGACTTTCTTTTGCCTTCCATCTTCAAATTCGGATTCCCAGTTGCATTGGGTCAGTTGCCATTATTCCTTCCAATCCGAGGCTTATCTGAAGGTTTCTTTAACAATAATTTTTTTTTTACAGGGCTATGTTGTTAGCCTAGTGCCCAACCTCAACCTGGATGACCAGGACTCCTAATTATATCCCTGGAGTCAGGGTGGCTCAGCTATACCCCCAATCACTGGGTATCTATTTTAGTCGCCTTCTGCAACATCATGGACTATGATTGGACTATACTTTAACCCTGGTCACCACAAAAACTATTCTCTTGCTTCTATTGGTTCCATTTCTATTGTTATTTTCTTAATAGTGCCAGTAATTTTTCGTCAGTATACTTGGGAATGGTGATGTAACATTGAATTAAATCAATATGGCATTTTTGTTTAATTTTCTGTTTTTAATATTTTATACTTAGAAAATTTTGCCCTGCCAAACTTTACGAGATAATTCAGATTTTTTAATAATGGCCAGTCAGATGTACGCCCATTAATGCTATTAATAACTGATGTCATGACTTTTCCTGTTTGTGTATTTTTGGTAAACCATGGATTCTTTGTAGTAATGGATTATCTACTTTAATTTTGTGTAAATCTTTTTCGTTGATTAATTTACTTCCTTTTAAACTTTTATTTTTAGATTCATTACCATGGTTTAATGCACTGGTTTTCACTTTTATGTCATTATCATTCTTTAATAGGTCTTCCATCCTCTTTGTATATTCTACTTTTTCCAAAAATACTAGTTTATTTCCCTGATCTGCTTTAGTATGTAAGACCGACTTGCTTTTAAATGATCTTATGATGTGGTTATATAAGTTGGGTTTCTTTTCATTTCTGATCTAATCTACAATTTTGGAGTATTTATTTTTCACCTTGTCATTTTCTTCATTTAAAGTTTATGTAGCAGTTTGAATCTCTGCTATGCAATTTTCTACTTGGTTGGAGTAGCCCATCTTGGTTAAGTATATTCAGTTCTGCCATTGTGAAAGTCTTGATTTGACAGGTTAACTACATTGGCTATTGATTTATTTTACAGAGGTGTTAGATTATATTTTGATTCTTTGGGTTGTTTTACTAAATTGTTTACTTTTTGCACAAATTTTTGCTACTTTGTTCATTTTTACATTGAAATATTAAAAAGGATGATTTTTTTAAGTTCTTTCATTGCTTCCTAAATTTCTTATAGTTTTAGATGAAGTAGATAAAGTTTAATCTCTAAATTATATCTAGTTTTGTAGTGTTTATTCTTTCTGATTTCCAATTTTTTTTCTCTCTGCTGATTTATGTGGTTTGCTTTATGATTGAATTTTACTACTTTTCTCAAAACTTTGGTACCGTAAGATAGGAAATATGAGATACAGGGGTGAATTTGGATTGGAACCATGTATGTATCTTTTTACATTGGTAGCACTGGGTGTCGGCTATTATACCATGCCCATGATTTGCTGCTTACACCTTACACATTGTTAAGCAGATTCAAACACACATTAGTGTGCATGAATTTTTTTCCATGGTGTGTAACAACAATTTTATACTGCATTGAAAACTGCTAGTTACCTTTATGTAAATGCTTTTATTATTTTACTATAAGAGAAAAAATAAGTTCACATAATTTTCTTATAATTTACTTATTTAAATATTAAGAAGGAATGGTGAAGGTAGGTTTTCATGTATCTTACTTACAATAATGTCTACAAAATTATTTACAGATATCTACATCTTTTGGTGAATATCAGACAATGCAATGTACTTATAAAAGGAGGCTTATGTGCTTCCCAGGTGCAATTAATGTCCCTCAAAATTCTTGAAAAGGCGGTTGCTGCCGTAAGATCAGGAAACATGTTGTACAGAAAGGTATCCAACAAATTTAACATTCCGTGCAACATTAGAAAATAAACTTAATAATATAAACCCTGGAAAGATAGGAAGACCTTCTGTCTTAAGCGCCACTGAAGAAGACACACTTTCCATAGTATTCCAAGGGTTGTGGACTGGGGTTTACCTTTGATGATTCAAAGTAGATAGTGAAAGGATGTCTCAATAAATGTGGACGAAGAGAAAAATGCTGTTCTTATAACATGCCAAGAAGAGAGGTGTCACGTTCATTCTTACAGTATCGTTCTGATATATTTAAGCATCCAGCTATCTTAGAACAGTAAATGGAAATGTGGTGAAGTAAGTTATAAAACTGAAATCATATTTCTAAAGTGTTAGTGAACAAATGTAAAGTATTCCCCCACAAAAATGTAATCAATTACAATGAGATCAATCTGTGTGATGACCCTGCAGAAAGCATATGATAGAAGGGTAACAAAACATCCAGAAAGAATCTTAGATTCTTATAAGAGTAGTGTTTCAGCTATAATGGCTGTCACTGGGAGCGAAAAACTATCGCCTGCATATGTGCTCTACAAATCAGAGCATTTATGGAATACATGTCATCATAAATGAGGTCTGACAGTTGCTATAATTGCAATAAAAGTGGATGGTTTGATGGTTTATCACTATTGCACTGATGCACCTGAAATTCTTGGAGGGGTAGAAAATTTTGACAGAAGACAATCTTTTAAGTCTCATTTCACTGAAAGTAATTGATGAATGTGAGAAGAATAAAATATATTTTGTTTTGTTGAGTCAAACAGCATTCGTCTCTTACAGCAATTAGATGTAAGCAGGCAGTGCTTACCCAATGAAAGAAATGTTTCTGCGGCCCAATATTGAAAGATAAATTTGCTTCATTTACAAAATTTCATATAATTTCTAATTTAAAAACCAGAGCAGAGGAACATTTCAGAAATATTACATATAAACAGACAGATAAATCAGCAGTGGCTGATCATTTTTGGTCATCTAAACATAAAATAAATCCAGAAGTTAAATTATTTAAACAATTGAATGAACTGATTTAATGTTTTGGGAGAAAATATTTATTTTGAAAAATAAAGATTGTGTGATAAATTTTGATATCCCAATAGATGTCATCAATAAATTTGCATTGTCCCTGGTAGATGGTAGTAAGATAGCAAGCTATTCCTCAACTTCTGGAAGTGGCCAAGAGTTAGTCAGTCAGGAGGCTGAGAATGAAACGGATGCATTTCAGAACCGGACCAGAAAGATATTAAAAATAGATAAGTAATGCTGAAATTGTGTTGCTAAACTTTAGTTTATTCTTAATACTTAGTTTGCTTCACTGTCAGCAGCTTCAGTCTTTTACATAATAGAGATAATGTTGAATCAGTGCTGGAACTGCCAGTGAATAATGATGAAGAAAGGGTCAGAACAGAGGAAGCACTCTAGTGCCCGATTTCACCAACAGATGTTAAAATCGACGTTAACAAATGTAACATAACAATTGTCACATAATGTTAAATTTCTTGCATTTCACCAACCTGTTTTCTTAAAATGTTAACAAACCTGTGTTAACGCCAAGAAACTTGTAAATATCACAGCTATAGAAGGCTATGGATGATTTTCTGAACATACTCCCATGCATTTTTGTTTTCATTTTCGTCTGCACAAATGGCGGATGAACAAAATCATAAATAAAGTCGTGAGACAAATTTCTCATCGACGGAGAAAGAATTGTTAATTGAAATGGTGACGAAGTATAAGGATATCGTGGAAAATAAGAGGACGGATGCAGTGAATGTAAAAGAGAAAGATGTCGCGGTGAAAATATTGGAAACGAATTTAATTCAAATGCATGTGTCACTACTACAAGCACCAAACAACTTGTCAGTATTACGTAAATTTAAAACGAGGTGCGAAGAACAAGTGCCTTAAACGTTTCAAGACGGGAGGTGAACAATGTATTATCCACATAATTCACTGAATTATAAAATTGCAAAGTTATTAATACTTGAAGCAAAGGCGAGATCGGCATATTCCTTTTGATGTATATTCTAACTCATTATTATGTAAATTTAAAACGAGGTGCGAAGAAGGACAAGTGACTTGAACGTTTCAAGACGGCAGGTGGACAATGTATTATCCACATAATTCAGTGAATTATAAAATCGCAAGGTTATTGATACTTGAAGCAAAGGCGAGATCGCCATATTCCTTTCGATGCATGTTCTAATCTCTCTTGTACTTCCGCAGTAACCTTCATAGCAACATGTTTTGACAGTCTATACCTCCGTAAAACAGTTTCCTTCGGATAGTTCCTCAAAATCATTTCTCCTCATAGGCCGTACTCTATTATGAATGCCATTTAGACGGTCTTAAATATAGCAAATCGACATCAACAGCTGAGTTAATGCTCGCCATCTTGACTATTTACAATTGTTAAGGACTTAACATTAGAAATTCGGCGTGTTAGTTTAACATGAGATTTAACACTTGTGTTACGCTAACACTTGTTGGTGAAATGCAATTTTTGTTTTAACTATTGCTAAACTCGTGTTAAGTCTTAACATTTTTTGGTGAAATCGGGCATAGATGTATAGCTTTTGTTCTTGTTGATTATCTGCTCATGACTGAAAGGAAGCAGCTAAATAGGCAGTATGTTAGAATTGCAACAGAATTGGGATGCAAAAGAAGTGGAAGTCAAATTTCTTTATCAGTAACAAAGCGGTTATTTTTCTGAGATTCCAGATGAATGGTACTTTGGACGAACATCACATTGTAAGTGTTGTTGACTCATATAGAAGAAAGTGGGAAATTTTCATTTACTGAAAACTTATTGTAGATTTAAGTTTTATGCTATGAGTGGATTGTCATTATTAATCAAATATTTTCTGAATATGTGTGTCAAAGGTTTTTTAAACATGTGTCGGAGACCTAATGCTTTAGATTAGTGGAAGAAAATATGGCACATCTCAGCAAAAAGAGAACATTAATGATTATTAATTTATAGATGAGTCGTATTTATTACACATCGGCTTCACTTACGTACCTATTTTGAGGACATGTTTCGCAAACCATCGTTTGCATCGTCAGCTCTTATGCGACTAAAGCTGGTGTGGGCAATTCTGGAGTTGCTGCTGCCATCTGTTGATTTAGTGATGAACTTAAATGTGGGATTCTCTTCTAGCAGGATTTCAAAGTTCATTAGTAGGTTTTTATGTTTTTCTATGTATATTCTCTCCCATATGACGAGTTCACTATGTTTTTGTACGTATTTTAGTAATTCGGTGCTAACTTCAATTTCATGATTTTCAGACTAGAAATGAGCTGCTATTGCGGACTTATGAATATTTTTGTATCTTAAGTGCCTGAATTGTTCTTTCTTTTTAATGCCTCTGTCTCTTTTTGTCCTCCCTATGTACAATTTTTCACAGTCTTTACACTTAATCTTGTAAATTCCTGACTTTTCTTCTGGTTTTATCTTATCAGTATTATTACTGTTAAGTAGGTTTTTAATGTTGTAATTGTTTTTTGGTGCCAATGTTATATTGTATTTCTTGAATATTTTTGGAACTTTTTTGTGGCCCAGGGGTGGTAAGTAAGTTTAGCAAATCTAATTTCTTGTTGTATTGGTGTGAGAGCTGTGATCTGTTTTAATCTCTTTTGAAGTTTGAATGATTTTACTTTTTTATCTACAAGGTTTTTTCCATATCCATTTTTAATTGCAGTTTTTAAGATTTGATGGTATTCTTTTTGATATTCTTGCTGGCTGAGGGGTAGATTTACTAATCTGTGTGCGAGACTGTTGATGGTGGCATGTTTGTGTGGAATTGTGTTGAAACTATTTGCTTTGATGTAATTATCTGTGTGTGTTGCTTTTCTATGAATACCAAATCCCAGTTTTTCATTGCTTTTTGTGATTTCAAAGTCCAAAAAAGGTAGAGTACAGTCCTCTTCAGTTTCTACTGTGAATTGTATGCTGGGTTCTGGGTACTTTACAAAATCATATACTTCATTATTTATATACTTATTATTTATGTTATTATTTTATTATTTATGTTATTTGTGTTATGTTATTATTTATATATTTGACAAGTGGAATAATCCAAAGTTTACCGTGTTTAAAAATGCCAAAAGACATATTTAATTATTATTTTTACTTAAAATGTATATAAAATGTTTTTAGAATAAATCTTGAGTGAATGCTGACAAAGGTTTCACTTTATTTTCCTAATTTTGTTTTTATTAATGTTATTACATAAGTCATATTTTGGGGTTTATTAAAGATAACACTGATAAAATATACTGTATTCTTGAGACTCATTCTCAGAAATGAAATAAAATAATGTTAATTTCTGTCAACCTCATTCATGATATACTTTTTTCGCCATTTTTAAAAAATGTGGGTTAACCCATTTTTCCAGGCATGTCTTCGATTGTTGCTACACCTACCTTATTCATCTGATGTGACTCAATCAAACTTCCATTTCTTCCCTAAGCACAAAAATTTCTTTGTAGGACAGAGATTCTATTTATGAATAACTATGAGTTAGCAAATAGTTTGCAAACCAGGAGGAATCTCATTTTTGAGATGAAATATGGGTACAGGAAAACAATGAACCAAGTGTAGTAAAGAGAGAATATCTTGAAAAAAAAAAAAAGATTTTGGATGAGTTAGTTTTTATTTAGTATCTATGTCATTCCGATACTTTTTTAAAGAAGCCTCATATAACAATAATTTAACACATATTTAATTAGTGGATGTTAAGAAGTTATTTATTGTTAAAAGCTAAGCTAAAAAAGGATATAAAATGCTTTTGTTTAATCTGCCATAGGCATCATCACCGAGGGAAGGTCTGGAGCCCCTGAGATCTGGCCATTGTCCAGTATTGCGACCCGGTCCAGCATTGGGCTGTAATTTCTGCTGGAACACTATTGATGGCCATGGTCGCATCCTGCGTCGCAAGACCAAATATCATTGTCCGGAGTGCCAGACAAATCTTTGCATTGTACCATGTTTTCAAGAATACCATGAACGTCAAGCAGTAGCAGGGAGCAGTAGGGAGGCAGCTGGTTCTGTATCTCCCACTATGATGAAAATGCTTCCAAAAACAAGCTCAATATAATATGTGAGAAGGTGAGTATATTACTGCTAGTCCGTAATTTAAAAAAATGTATTGTGATATGAACTGTGCAGGCAGCAGAAACTGAACAATCAGCACAACAATGCATGGTACATAATTTTCTTAAGCTTTGGTAAGTCCATTGAAAAGTAACTGAGCATATCCAGTTCCTTCCTTTTTAGATGATAATGTGTCTTTTTCATTATGTTAGATTCTGAATAAACTTGTTGCATATTTTGTCAATAGATATTTTTAACATCTTCAGTTTTTGTTTGTTAATCTGCACTTTATTTTTAGCTTTTAATCAGCAGTTATGTTATTACATATTTATATATAAACACTTTATATATATAAAATGACCAACAAAGGTAGTTTTCATTTATAAAGTATATATTTGCAAGGTTTTTGTAAATAACTTGCAGAAAATTATTTAAAATGAAATAAAAGACATTATTTTGCATAAGTGAACATAAATGTTTTTAACTTAAGGACTATATACATTAAGCTGGATTTTGAATTTTATTTGTGATAAATAGATTAATAAACAAGAACATATTTTATGGATACATAGAATGTTGACTTGAAGACTGTGAAATGTTACAAATGAAGAGCATTGTTACTGTTTGTCTCTCTCAAGATTAAATTAATATATTGGATTACTCTTCACTGGCAGCTATGTAATCTGATTTCACACTGAGCATTATGGTGTACAGTACAAGTTTTATACATCCGTCTAATATCTTATCTCTAACATGTGTCAACATACATATATAATAAACCTATTCTACAGCACTTTATTTTTCTTTGTCCAACCATAGAATATATACCATATATTTTAAAGAAATACCAGTATTTTTCATCAGTGTACATAATAACTACTCAAAAAAGAAACAATATTCCCTCTATGTGTTATTTACATGTTTTAATTGAGCTTCTGCATATTTAATGGTTATAGAAACCATGTGTATGTAAGGTTCATCACTGTGCTGCATTAACTTAATTTGAACTCTTGAGCATCAAACGTTTAATGACTTCATGTTAAAGTCACCATTTTAACAATACCTTTATGCAGTAAAAAGGTGGAATCCTTAGATATTAAGCTACAGTAAACATGAGGTGTAATGTCATTTTTCTTTAAGAACACTTAATATAAACAGGCTTATGGTTGGGCTAAATTATCTGAGACATTGTCATATTTTCTATTCAACAGAAAAAGTAAATTCTAGATTGCATTAGGTGTTTGTGGCGTTCTAAATTCAAATGCTGTGTGCGTTGCATGATTAGAATCATAAGAATATATCTACATTTTTATGAAGAAAATAATGTCTTCCATACTTTCTAAAATTTAATCTGCAAAGTAAAATAGTGTACTAGTTTAATATAAATGCATCATTGATTGAATTATGCAAATAATAATAATTAATGAATTAATTTGGATTTTAATAATTTGTTTACAAGTTCATTTACAGCTTTCTTGTAGAAATGTAACTATGATTCAAACCATGCATTTTTATTCTACATGATCATTAAAAAGTTCTTGAAAATAAAATCAATCAGCATTTAATGTTATAGCACATCTTTAAATTACTTGGTTAAATCTTCTGATGTTGGAATACCATAACATGATTTTATTTTTTGATTATATCGGTTGTACAATCTTTTGGAAATATTTTTTGAAAATATTTGTAGGTGTACATGAATGTGCATTAATAACATTTTTATTTGGATTATGGCACACTTGTTATAGTTATAGAAATGCTTATGGTGTGGATTGTGTTTAAAAAAAATTATTGAGATTTTGAAACATGTGGCCTCTAATGAAAAACAGAATTTTGTTAAAGCTTTAGCACTGACAAACAGTCTCATTGTTACTGCACAGTGTTAGTTGCCACAACTCTGTCAAATATTAAAATGCTTTTGTACATACATGTGATACTTTATGTAGCAATGCATATGTCCCTGTTCTTAAGCCCTTACACAAGGATTGCTCATACATGTAGTAGCTACTGCAATACAGATGCAATACAATGAAGTGCATCTCCCCATTAAAACATGTGAAAAAGACTGCTTTTAACATCACAGGAAGAATAAGCATAATCACTTATGCTTGCCCACTTGCATTCACATCATTTAAATGAATAGATGTCTCTGGATAATTATAAAATGGTAAAGAAGGTATGCCTTGAGCGTGAACAGCCTACACTGCATTAAAATTTGTTGATAATAACTTTCACTGTTTACTTGCAAATGGCTATTCTTCATATTCTAACATCCTCAGTTTTAAAGCAGAACTAGGCTCAAAATGTTTTCTTCATACCAACCTTTGTTGTTTGTAAAAGTTGTACGTTTAGGTCCACTGTATTCCTTTTTTTATAAAAAAAAGATATGATGCCTTATCCAAATCTCATTTGTAAGTAATTCTGATTTATAAGTAAATTCCCTCTTACCCTTGAAATACACATAAATCATGTTCATCTGTATATAGAAGTTAAATGTCACTAAGTTCACAAGGTTAACAACTCAGTAATAATAGTTAAAAGCAGAGTAAATATGGTATTTTACTTAAAACTTTGGACAAGTTTCTGAATCCAATAGGAAAAACTAAATGTAATAAAGGCTAATAATATTAATCATAGTACCTACCTTAAGAATTACTACTGGAGTAGATGCCACTGCTTTGAGTGCTGTAAGCCACCCACCATCTTTTTTTATTGAGGTTTTCATTTATAGCAAAATCATGACATGCAGACAGTAAAAAAACACCAAGTTTGGGATATTTTGTGGCAACCTAAGGTAGGGCATAAAATCTGTTTTGCAAAATTTTAGGTGCTCCTTTTTCTTCCTCCTTTTGAAGAAAGTTAAACATAATTATTTAAAAATTAAAGTAAAAGTTTTTATTCAAATTTTAAATTTTGTTTTATTCCTAATAAATATTTCATATGGTTGTTGTTCTTCTTTATTCCTGCTCATATATATATATATATATATATATATATATATATGTAAATTCTGAGACAACATGATAGTTCATTATACAAAACAAAATAATGCAAATTACAAATTTAAACTCATATAAATAGTTGGACCATCTAAGCATTTGCTTTGCTTGTAACCACTGATTGCTGATTAATATAAACTTATCTAAAAAAACTAAACCTAACCTACTGTGAATCAAAATCATTGAAGCACAAAATTAATATAGTTTGAGTCAGTGCTCCATTAATTGCTAGTATGTACCTAGAGCACATTTTGTTTGATTCTTCCGAACATCATAAGCTAATTTTGACTTTCAGATTTATATTTAACAAAGTCTGGTGATGATTGATGTGCCTATCTCAGAGATCTGATGCACTTAAAGATCAGATTCTCATCAAATATGGTGTCAGAATTGAAGAGCTTTCCTTCATATTCCTTTATGAAGAATATTTTCCAAGTAGATAATTCAGTTTAACTCTGAACGCTTTTTAATAACTTAATTGACTGTTCTACATCATGGTTCTCCTTCCAAAACTGGTATGCTCGGCATATTTGTCCATCACTTTGTTTCTGATATTCCTAAAATGTTCTTTAAGCCAAACATTCAGATTTCTCTTACTTTTTTCAATGTAGAAATTATCAAAATATTTACAGTTAATAAGATAAACGCCTACAATTGTCTGTTTTATGTGATTTCAGATGATTTTGTACACTGAGTTTCTTTTATGGTGCCAAAAACCAACCTAATTAAATGTGTTCTATCTAAATACCAGCAATTAATTGAGTATTGAGTATTAATTCAACATAAATTATAATTATTAAATTTTAGATGAGTCGCGTTTTTTACACATCTGCTTCACTTTCGTACCTATTTTGAGGACATGTTTCGCAAATCTTCGCTTGCATCTACGGCTCTTGTGCGACTCAGTCGCACTCAGTCGCGACTCAGTCGCACAAGAGCCGTAGATGCAAGCGAAGATTTGCGAAACATGTCCTCAAAATAGGTACGAAAGTGAAGCAGATGTGTAAAAAACGCGACTCATCTAAAATTTAATAATTTTTCGCTTCACTGTGGTGTTCCAATACAGTTGAATCTCGATAAATTATAATAATTCAGTGTTCATTTTGATAACACTGATATGCATGATTCTGGGGTTTTCTCCAAAATATGTCTCCTTTATTAAATTTGACTTGCCGATTCCAAAACTGTAATCAGTTTTTTGTACCACATGCCATTTTTTTTACAATTGGCAGTTATACCTAAAATGCTTTTTCTGTGCATAAATATTGTATGGAACTAAGAAATAGTAATAATTTCATTAAACACATTAAGCAAAATCAATAAATCTTTTGTTGAGACCAAGCTGGACCTTTTCTGACATTGCTATAAATAAGATAGGATGGATAAATGAAATCAGCAGCACTTAAGATATATGCCTGTTTTGTTCAATGATAACAGTGTTTCAATGAATCATTTTTATACATCTCATTCTGAGTAATAGTCACTTTCAAATGTGAATGAATAAGTATTAAACACATATGGCTAACATTTATTTTGTTGAGTTGCCAAGTAATTTTTGATGTCACATATTGTGCATTGGTCTGAATTACAGGCATGTAAAGAATACACTTTCAATGAACTTCTTTATCATTAATTGGGGAAAAAAAAAAAAAAAAAAAACTATTTGTAGTTGGTTTTTAACTTACTTCATCATCACGTGATTTTGGGTCCGCCTTGGTAGCATAGATGGTAGCATGTCTGTCTCACATTCAAGATGTCCCGAGTTTGAATCTCTATCAGGGTGAGTTACCTGGATTAGGTTTTTTCTGTAGTTTTCCCTTATCCTGAAAGACAAATGTCAAGTAACTCTAAGCTCTACGGACTCCGGTCTCATTTGAGCACCATTTCATCCATTTCATTCATCAGAAATGGTGAATTAAAATCATTTTCTAGAAATAATGCAATCTGTCAATTTAAAAGTGATGCCAAATTATGGAAGATTTGATTTTGGTTAATGAGTGGACCAATTAATGGCTCTGCACTGTGATCTTTCACAACTATTGGTTTTTCCATTCTGTGCCCTGTAACTCCAGTATTTTAATGCTCATAATGATCCATGAAAAGCTATTGACTGATATAGTTTAAAGCTTCTTAAATTTATGTAGATTATTTCCCAAAAGTAGATAATTAAGGAAATATAATTCAAGCTGTATGGACATTGTTTAAATGTAATATCTTCAATAAAATCTATTCTGAATGCTTAAATGAGACTACGAGGGGCACTATTTACATTTTGAGCCTTGGCAACTCTGAATGTTGTAGGTGCCATCTGACATTTCCAATGGAAAGTTGACATTGTTGACCATAATCTACTTCAACATTTTGTCAATAGAGCGTCATTTGTTTTATTTACATTAACTTGAAAATTGTGTCACAACAAAAACATGGAATTAACTCGTGAAAATGTTCATGCAATGATTTATTATGACTTTTGACATGGATTATCAAGACAAGAGTGCATCGATCAACTAACTTTGACATTTGGCAATGAAGCTCCATCCTTTGCCACTTTGAAATGCTGGTATAACAAATTTAATCATGGTCGCCATTTGCTCAATGATGAAGTTCATGAAAGTCGTCCAAAATCAGTTGTTGAGCCAGAAAACATTGATGCTGTGTAAAAGTAATAATGCAAGATTGTGATGCGACATATTGTGAGATTGAGGCAACCTTAGGCATTAATTCTACCAGCATATATAAAATATTGCATGATTATTTAACCTTGAAGAAGGTTTACTCTCGTTGAATCGCACATAATTAATGCAATCTCAAAAAGATGCTTGTGTTGATTGGTGTACAAAAATTCTCAAGAAATACAATGGTGGTGCTTCAAAAGACGTATATAAGATTGAAACAGGTTACGAATCATGGATCTATGCGTATGAGCCAGAACGTAAACAGCAGTTCATTGTATGGATGTTTCAAGATGAATCAAATCCAAAAAAAGCTGTTCGCACTTGAAACACTTCAAATCAAATGGTCACCTGCTTTTTCAGCAAAACTGGCCATGTGGCAACAGTGCCTTTAGAGGAATGTAAAATGTTCAATTGCGAATGGTACACAACTATTTGTTTGCCGGAAGTCTTTGACGAAGTAAGGAAGACCAACAAGAACTGTAGGATTGTTCTTTGCCAAGACAACATGAGTGCGCACACATCTCATCTAACAACAGAGTATTTGAGGGCTCAAAAAGTCAAATTGATGGGTCATCTGCAATACAGTCTTGATTTGGTAACCATTGACTTCTTTTTGTTCCCGAACATCAAGAAAAATTGCGTGGACAAAGATTTTCGGCTGCAAAAGAAACTGTTGATGCCTTCAAAAGCCATGTTTTGGAGGTGTCTCAGAAAGACTGGAATAAATGCTTTGACAAATGGTTCAAATGGATGCAAAAGTGTATTGACCATAAAGGAGAATATTTTGAAAAACAAAGAGTTATGTCAGAAATTACTTTTTTAATTATTAGGCTCAAAATATAAATAAATAGTGTTCCTCGTACGTGTGCTGGGCTTCGAGAGAGAAAACCATATCAATATGATAGGTGGCTGTAATTTAGACTTCTGCAGAAGCTCTATATACATGCAAGCCTGTTCATCTACATGCTTAAATGATGTCTCATGTGAATGTATCAAGTCGTACTACTAAAATCAAAGTGACATAACAGTATTGTCCCAGAGGAAGTCTTAGTCATTCAGAGCTGTCTATCTAATATTCAGTAGTGACTGTTAAAATAAATAGAAAAAAAAAACAAAAAAGTAATAAAACAGTGTAAAGGACTGTGTAATGAAAAATGGCATTAAAGAAATAAAGAAATGTGAGATGCTCAGGACAGAGGGGCATATGAAAACCTTCAACTTAGGGATCCCCTTCAAAGCACTGCAAATAATAGAAAATCCAGACTTTTGGCCAGCAGGTATCTTAGTAAAAAGATTTTCCTTTCAAAGGTTAAAGAACAGCACAGGAGTACTCCAATAATAATTTAGTGAAAATTCTACTGTGGAATACAACAGGGATCAAGAAATACTCTAATATATATCGAGATTTAACTGTATTGGAACACCACAGTGAAGCGAAAAATTATTAATTTTTAGATGAGTCGTATTTATTACACATCTGCTTCACTTTCGTACCTATTTTGAGGACATGTTGTGTAATAAATGTGTAATAAATACGACTCATCTAAAAATTAATACTCTAATATATGCTTTATCCACGACCATGGAATATTTCAATATAGTAATCACGTGGAAACCTTCCTATTGGAACCAATAAAACTGCTAAATTTCTGTGCATAACACTTGTACACTATACCAACCAGGGATAGACTAGCAAGAAGAGTTTCATGCTTCATCAATACAACAGGGGCAATGAAAGAAAAAATACAAAAGGAACAAAAATTTATCTTAATTAAAACCACAGATTTGACAATTGTAGAATTATACATACCATTGGATAAACAGAAAGAAAACATAGTGGATAGAAATACTACTGAAAATAATGGATGTGACAATCACCGAAGTCTCCATAAGTAAGTAATCATAGCTGGAGACCTGAATTGTAAGATAAGGCAAACACAAAAATCAGACTAGCAATACAAACACTACGGAAGAGGGCTTCAACTCAATAAACAGTAACCATCTTAAAACTTCACTTTGCACCATACAGATCAAGTGCAATAGATCTTGTGTTCTATAGAGGAAACAAATTCACAGACAAAAAACAAAGAGGACTGTAGTCTTCAGGGTCAGTCCCAATACAAAAACATATTTCTGTATCAACAGAACTGTTATGTGTTTCAAATGGGAAGAGTTCTGTAGTCCAGCTAATCAGATGTGTTAATGCATACAGCATTGCCAGTTTGTTACCCCCACTCTTTTTTTTATTTCCCTCTCTCTCGCACACTCATACAATGTGCAGGTCTGCTTGGCGCTAGACATAAGGGTAACCAAATTAAATTTTCCAAACTTTTATAATGATGCAGTTGTCAAAATGAAAATAAGAAAAAGACTTTTTGCAAATTTTGTATATTTTTAAATGCTATAATTATAATTGTAGTTTATGAACTACCTGTTTCTCTAATCCAATGAAACTGCCAGTGGCTCATCCATATCACTATCAATGTCACTTACATTAAGAGACACTTTGTCATTGTCACTGTCTTCATCATCTGAGTCTTGCAAATTCGTGATTATAGGCTCCAAAATCTTGTCGCATGCTATTTCTTTCTTAAAATCATCTTCTTGTAGGTTTTTTGCATGTCTCAAGCAGTTTTCTCTGCCCTTTTGTGTTACCTTCTCAATTTCTTTGTGAATAAGTTGTTCAAAATCCGTCAGTTTAAAAGTATATATTTTTCTGTTTGCAACCCCTTGGTTTATTTGAGCCCACACCGACACAGTTGGATTATATTAGCAGTGGTAAGGCAGGAAGTGTATTACCTCGTGTCCCATTTCAGTTACAAATTGCTCCAGCTGATACACTTTTTCTGTGGTTTTCAACGGAAGTACTTTTTGCAATAACTCATTTTTAGTTTATGTTTCCGAAAATTCAACCTCCCTTTTTTGCAACCATTCAACAATTTTGTTCTTTCTGCTGGCCAAATTCGGTATTTTATTTGCAATAATTGAATGATACAGCACATTATCCATTATAATAATGCTTCCCTCTTCTAAACAATATAAGAATCTCGAGATTCAACTGTATTGGAACACCACAGTGAAGCGAAATAATTATTAATTTTTAGATGAGTCGTATTTATTACACATCTGCTTCACTTACGAAAGTAAAGCAGATGTGTAATAAATACGACTCATCTAAAAATTAATAAATATAAGAATCTGTTAAAAAATCATTCTTTAAATGTATCAGCTGTCATCTCTTCGTGATAGTCTGAGGTACTTTTGGAGAGAAAAATCCATTTGCTTTCTGATAGGAACCCTGTCTTAGCAGATCCTGCATGACAAATGATGAGCCAGCTGTCTTTTCCAACAGGTACCTTTATGCCACCCTTTCTTGAGGAGTCTTGCCAGATTGACTTTTGAGTGTGGTTTATATTTAACCATGTCTTGTCTAAGTAAAAGATGGGTCTTGCATAATCAAAATGTGTAATTTTGTGCATTTTGCATAAGAATTTTAATCTTGCTGCAACAATGTAACTCCTCTCCATTCAAAATTGATAATTATCATTTATCTTTCTGTACCTGAACCTAATTCCCTCAAAATTCTGGAAGTCGATTTTGACCCAGTGTATAAAATTTTAGCTCTAAGAGCACAAGTTATTTTCTGTATAGTTAGAAAGTCACCTTGTTCATAAAACTCAAACACAGTTCATGTACAACATCCTTGTCAAAGTCACTTAAATTTGTAACCCTCTTCGGAGGACTAACATGTTCTGGGTGACACAAATACTTGGGCACCACTGGGATCAGATTTTCTTGCCGTTTCACAAATGCGGGACACACTTGCTTTACCTACACCGCATGCCTCAGCAGTAAGCCATTGAGCATTTTTAAAATTGAGCTGATTTCTATATTACTCATTGCCCAATTTTCTGAAGAACATGCAGACCTTAAAAATAATACTTTGAGCCTGACTTAGCAATACCTGCCTCTTTGACTTGCCACTAAATTCACCGCAAGAAGCCATTGTACTATTTAACTCTTACTCTGCTGTTGTCTAAAGAACAACTGAATAATATTGATTTGGACTTTCCAGAATAAATAAACACTACCTATCCAGTATTCATTCATAAACATACAGCATTCCACAGGCTAACAGGAAATAAAGTGTTTGCTCTTTCTCAAATTTAACACCTTCGCTCATTCAAAGTAATTTTTTTATCACGTCATATCAATAGTTTAAATTTCAGTTCTGAGTAATTACAAGTATATGTACACTCATACAAACCAACCAACAATGACAGTGCTTTACCTTACAATGTATCAGTATATATATATAGATAGATATTTATTTACTTTCTTGGAAGTGTTGAAAACAGTGTTGTTATGATAAATTAACTTTAAAGAGAGTCGATTAAAGACACTAGACAACACTTACTTTTAAATTTTTCCGGAACTAGTTTCAGAGGCTTTGCCTCTATCATCGGCCGGCTCTCGACTGATTCTCGTTGGTGTAGCTGACGATACCTTGTCACAGGTCTCCTCTGGTGGCGGCTCAAGGAATCAAATAGCTCAAAGATGCTATTCCATCAAACAAAAAATCTGGTATATATCAAATTGAATGCAATGACTGTAGTCAAATTTATATTGGAAAAACAAAAAGAAATTTAGAAACAAGAGCAAAGGAACACTTTAGAAACATAAAATATAAACAATTAGAAAAATCAGCAGTTGCCACACATTTTTGGGAAAAAAACCACAACATAAATCCAGAACCAAAACTACTGAAACATACATCAGGAAAACAAGAACTATCCACATGGGAACAAATCTTCATTTCAAAAAATAGGAACAAAGTATTCAATTTCGACATCCCCCAGAAGGATTTGTTCAGCAAGTTCCTTGAGCCGCCACCAGAGGAGACCTGTGACAAGGTATCGTCAGCTACACCAACGAGAATCAGTCGAGAACCGGCCGATGATAGAGGCAAAGCCTCTGAAACTAGTTCCGGAAAAATTTAAAAGTAAGTGTTGTCTAGTGTCTTTAATCGACTCTCTTTAAAGTTAATTAAGATATTTATTTGTTTATATTAAGAAAACTATTAGAGCTGATACACTTTACCATGGTTTTTAAACAGAATAACAACTGAATAATACTGTTTTGAACTCTCTAGAGTAAATAGAGATTACGAACCTTTCATAAACAAAGACATAATGTGACCAGACACGTTCTGCCAGTCCAGCAGGAAGTGTACTGTTTCCTCTCGCTCAAGTTTAACAAACACCTTTACTTATTCAAAGTAATTTTTTTATCACATAGTGTCAAACATTTTCGTTTCAGTTCTGAGTAACTACAAATATACGTACACGCATACCATAATACTGTTCATTACAGTGTTTATGTTGCGATGCATTGTTATACTATAATAGTGCTTAATTTATTTGTATTTAAAAACTATTTAAGCTAAAAATATGGAGTTTTTATGCTTATGTTAGATACATTACTCTCTACCTTTCACTTGCATTAGTTTTGGCAAAAACTGAATTTTTGTCTTAGCATGAATAGTATTTAATAGAGATTGATTAGGTTGGTGCTCGTCACACACCACTTGGGGGGAATGCAATGCGACAACACTGCAGGACTGGTTGGTTGCTCACGTAATAGCGCTCAAGGACAAACATCATCCCATTTGAAACACCAGTAGATGATAAAGTGATCAAAGAAAACAAAAAAGTGAAATTATAACTAAACTTAATCAAGGGAATTGGACATAAAAAATAGAAGACCATAAAATAAAAGAAGCAAGAACGATAGTTGCACTGGGAAACAAACAAAGCAACAGAATAAAACATTATACAATGAGTCGACTGAGACACTCTGTACTTCACATACCCCAATTTTCTTTCAACATGTTTCACCTCTACTTGAAGCTGTTATCAAGAGGTTGCAGTTCGTCAATTTCTTTATTCTTGATATTCCTAAAATGCTCTTTAAGCCTGATGTTCAAATTCCTTTTTGAAGAATGACAAGAAATTAGACAAATTGGCAGTAGCATACCATTTTTGGAATAGGAATCATGATATAGAACAAGAAACCCATGTATTAAAAAGTGTTCATTGCAACTGCATTAACCACGTAGGAAAAGATATTCATAAAGAAATATGAAGTAAAACTCTTCAATTTCATCTTTGAAGAGAACCCAAACTTCAAGTTCATCAAGATACCAACAGAGACGCCCTATTGCCTCCAAGGAGTTCACCAAATCAAAATTCAACCATTGACATTAGCTGAGTATGTTAGGAAGGTCGTAATGAAATATGTTCTAGGTAAACACTAGCAATATATGGAGTGTGGAGTACTAGTTCGACTCAAAATTATATACTTATCATCATCATCATCATCATCATCATCATCATCATCATCATCATCATCATCATCATCATCATCAGTTATGTCAGATGAGCTTACACAGCTTCACTGGAGCATCCTAAACATGTTTCTGCCATTGAGCACTATAACCCCCAGATATTATGTGTGTTTGCATTTTAGTGTGGGTAGCCAATGACAACTACTGTTGACTGTTACAAGATCTCTCTCTCTCTCTCTCTCTCTCTCTCTCTCTCTCTCTCTCTCTCTCTCTCTCTCTCTCTCTCTCTCTCTCTCTCTCTCTCTCTCTCTCTCTCTCTCATTTTTGTTTTTTAATCAGCTTCAACTTTAGAACATAGTGATTAATGTCCAGGCTCTTTAAAAAGCATTGATCCTTTTCCATTTCATTATTTGGGTTCTTCTCCTGTACCAAGGTAAAATTTCTAACATAATCAGCATGATTGAACCTTTTCTACTCATAATATTTTATGAATTGTTTGCATATGCTTCTAGGGCCAATGTATTTGGAGTTTGTAGACATTGAATATGCTAAATTTAAAGGTAGTCGATTAATGACACTAAACAACACTTACTTTTAAATTATTCTGAAACCTGTTCCGGAAAAATTTAAAAGTAAGTGTTGTTTAGTGTCATTAATCGACTCCCTTTAAATTTAATTTATCATAACAACACTGTTTTCAACACTTCCAAGAAAGGAATTGAGTATGTTGTTATTTTTGCTCTCACCTCTGTTGTTAATGGAACAACCCTAATTCTGAGGCATTACCAGTTTATTTCTTATACTTATATGGAGGTATGCTATTTCTGGGACCTCTAGTGATATCTCTGAGGATTAATTGTGGATTTATGATGCATGCCTAAAAAATCCCAGAGAGCATGTTGGAATAGTACTGATTGCATAATACTTTTCCCTGCTACCCTCTGTCCATTACGTGGGTAATCCTGGTTTACAAATATAGTCTTTTGAACTTAGAGTAAAGGCTGTAACATATTTAGTAACAGACATTTGATATCAGGAGCTCACTAAAATATATTTTTAGCTGAGTTGAGCAAAAGAAAGGGGAAAGGGGAAGAAGAGAAAAATAAAGACAAAGAAATTATGAAAATATGGATTTTTATATGTGCATGCATGAGTTTACATGTCATATGAAACACCATATTGAATATTTAATTAAATTATCTTCTGAAGATGCCGATAAAGATTTTCATAAAATGTTTCTTATTCTAATTATTGTTTTTCATGAAAAAATGTTACTTATCTCAAGTGGTTGTAATGCTTGTAGTTAAAAGCTTAAGAGAAATAGCATATTAAATGCAAGTTTAGGTTGAAATTAATATTAAATTACTTACAATTAAAGAAAACACTGATGAAAACATAAACAAACAAAACAGTGCATCTAATTAGAACTTATTTGTCAATCATTTTTGTGACATTAACCATTTCCAAACTGTTCACTTCTGTATGTTTAAATGTTTGATATCTGTCTTGATGCATTATTAATTTTTATGTTTCTGATATACTCATGGTTGATTAGTGCATTTGTTTTGTAAACAGTGACTGTTATATCGAATAAAATTGTTACTATGGTATTGATTAATAATTATTCAAATAATTATTTGAAAGAATTTCTTTGCAGATAATTTACCATGTTCAATACAAAGAAATGAGGGGGGAAAAAGAATGTTTATATTAATGACGTGCAAATTATTATGGACAGAGAAATTTGTGTTATTGTTAAATAGCAGATTTTGGTTTTTATATTCAGACTGTAAATAGGTACAATATTTTTCTGGTAGGGTTAGTTAAGATTTTGAAGTTCAAGGTCTTTTGTAAACAAATAAGTTACACTATACAGAATGAATGTTCTAAATACATTTGTGCAGTGATAAATTAGGGATTTATCATTTTTAAAACCCTGACACTTTATAATTTATAGGTACTTTGCAAAAGTGGTGTAGAAATATTTTTGTGACAGATTAATTGATGACATGCAAGTAGATTAACAAGCCCCAGAAATAGGGAAGGGAGAGTTACGTGCTTAGTATTTTAACCTATGAGGTCTGTGATTGCATGGATAAGTTTATTGTCACTGGCATTAAAGTTTGTTATGAGGAAAGATTAATATTTTCACATAATATTTGGATAAAAGGGACAAGAGTTGGTGAGACAGGATGCGCTAGTTTGTGATAATAGAGATAATTAAATTGAATATAAATATTGTTAAGCTGCATTGTACGAAGAATATATTTCTTCTTCAAGTGGGTGATTAAAGGCTAGTTATATATTATTGTTCTAAATTGTAGATCTTTTCATAAACTGTTATCATACAAATCCATTATTTCACTAATTCTTAATGTATGAAAAAGTTGTGATTACTGAAAGCAAACATATTATGCATATTAATACAGTTGTTTCTCACTGAAGCTGTTAATATTTGTTTGTTAGTGTGTTTCTTGGTACAGGAATCGTATTTTTCCATTTTGTGGACTACTTCAGGAATGAATACACCATATGTTTCATTACAATTCTTCAGGAGTAAACAGAACATTATTAGTCTGTTATTTCCTCTTACTATCAAAAACAAATTAACATTATTAATAGCTTAAGACAAAGACATGGATAAAAATTAAGTATTAAAAAATGAAAAATGTGTGCTTGTTTATTTTGTGATGCATATTTGTTTTCTGTGTATAAAGCTGTCATAATATACCAAAATTATGTTATTTGGCTAATTTAAATGTCAATCAGCATTTAAAAGAGCACATGTGCAGTATCTTTGTATGAAACTACAAAGCTTCGTAGATTTTTAATAGAATACTTAGCTCTGTTTAAATGTTTAAAATGTATTTTTGTTCTTTCTCCAGAATTAGTGCCTTCAGACTGAAACATTCTTTCCATGAACCAGTTAACCTCCAAACTCTATGTACTATTAAGAAAAATGTATTTTATAGCTACAAAGGTATTCCAGAGGTTAAAATTGGAGTGTGTCTTAAGCAAACATTAGAAATAAATACTTTCAATTACAATGAAGAACATTAAAACTGTTTTGCTTTAATGTCTACAGTAAACATTTTGAATGTTGAGAAAGTACTGTATATTTTGAAAATTTTACCCATGAGTTGCTCTCTATGGAACTCATAATTTGTAAATGTAACCTCTATTTGAATTATTACAAAAATTTACATTTACTAAAATAAAAATACAAGGAACCGATATTAGAACTATATTTTACTTTTTTAGTTTTCTGGCTCTTTAGAAAAATATTATAAATTTTGGGGCCATGTACTGCTGTGTATCACCCTTAATATGCAGGGTTATAAGTAACAGAAACAACTTAACTGTGACCTCTGCAGTCAGCTTAAGCCAAGTGTTATCTAGTATATTGATATTATATTCCTATCGCTTATACTAGCTCTCATGAAAATGGTTGAAGTGCATTCCATAAAAGCACAGAGTATTTCAGACACACTCATCTGATATCTTAACCTCTTATAAAAAGTTCTGTGCCTTGTTCATAAGCCTGTGTGAAGGATTCCAATAGTCTTTTGCAGACATCTTTTAATAATCTCTGGTAGTTTTTTAAACTAAAAGTTGTGTCATTTGTAGTAGCTAGGTTTCAGTTTCAAATTTCTTCATAACAGAACACATACATTTGTGTATTTTTCTAAGCTTTATCAACAGAACTGAAAAATTAAATGGAATAGTTATTATGTAGAAAATGAAGCTAGCTACAGTGAAGCAATGAATATTACACAAATACAACTATTTGTAAAAAAAAAAAAAAAAATCACTTAAGTTATCTTAAGTTGTTCTTCCTTGACAACAAAGTGTGTTGATGGACTGACGATGCAATTGTTTGTGAAATTGATCTCAATTAGAAAAGAGAAGTAACTTCATTTTCTTAAGATAAGTGAAGTTTTTGTTACAAATAGTTATATTTGTGTAATGGAATAGTTATGTTACAGTTTTGAAATTTCCTATTCTGGTGGTCTATCTTTGCTGGTGATCTGTAAATAAATGAAAGAACATATTTGCATGTTTAAAATTATAAGGAAAATGTATTTATTTGTTTTTGAAATAGTAATATTGAGCATCGAATTGTGTTGCTAAAATATGTTATATTACATGACAAATGTACAATGAAACCTGTAAATGATATTCGTTAACATTGTTGATAATGCCAAACCCAGTAAGGTAACAAGTGGATGTGCATTTATAATTGTTGAAATTTCTTCTTGTTAGTTTATGAGGCACTTAAATGGATGAATATATACATATAAATATATATTTTTAAAGTAAATAGTCTCTATTATTTCTATATGAAATGTTACTGAACTTATGGTTGAATGTATATAAAAATATTTTCTGGAAATCGTCTGTCATTATTTTGACATTGTTTTATTCACATACTGCTTAAACTATTGCTCAAAAGTAACTTGCTGTATTTTTATCTTGGAACTGTTAGCATTTAAAGCATCATAAATATTGATGATACTGCTTTGCTGTTTCCATCTTGATAGTGTATCATAAGTACATATATATGTAAATAATGTGTGATACTGAGGTTATTGTGTAGTATCATGTATGTTCTAAGCAGCAAAATGAAGTATATTTAGTTATATTATAGGAGCATTCCATTGTTTATTTCTTTATTATGCCACTTTCCTTTCTTGATATTTGTAAAATTTTGCACTGTATGCATGCAGAGAGCTATGTATTGTTAAAATATATGCCCACTGCAATTGTAGATATATTGAGATGAAACTCATATTACTTTTAGTGTGAAACTATTAAGCAGCTCATAACAACTATTCTAAATCTGAGTTGATCACAGAACTGAGGATAGGGAAGAAGTTCCCAGAAACTAGTCTTCATAAAAGGATTTGCAAGTGGAGAAAAGTGTATACAAGGTTGACTCAATTGCCAAACTTTTAATAACAATGGCACTCCATTTTCTGAAATACTTCTTTTTATTCTATATTCTAAATCAATATGAAGCAATTAAACAGCATTCATATGAGATAAAATAATTTTGAGATAATCCTTAAGGCAATCAATTTTTTTGGATTTGGATAGGTACAGTCAGACTGAAAACTTAACCATTGAACTAACATGGCAACATGCTAGCATTACATTAACTTCTCCAACTGATTCGTATTTTCCTTGTTAAACCACTAGGAGACCTTATGTACAATGAGATATATACCTTTTTCTAGCAACTTAATATGCTGTAAGTACTTAAGTTTCAGGCTTCGTAGTAAGACAACTATTAGCTCAATTGATGGAAATTAATTTTTCTTTCACACTACCCTGTGTAGAATAAGGTTTGGATGAATAAATAAAGAATAAATAAATAAATAATTCTATTATCATTGAGCTGTTCAGCAATAGACGTTAAAAAATAGGATTACAAATTTTTTGGTATTAAACTAAGTCTATGTAATAACCTATTTACATAAGAAGATTATTACTTATGAACCTTATACATTCTTATAACCTGGCCTACAGTATGTAAATAAATAAAGTTATATATACACATCACTGTACAGCATATCAAGTTCAGGTAGAGTCAGACTGAAAAATTCAATGCCATAGCCAGGATTTGAACCACAGATTACCTAGTTTCCATCTGGTTGTTCTTAACCATTGAGCTACTATGTCAACATGCCAGCATGACATTAAATTCTCCAATAAAATACTGACTCGTATTTTTCCGGATAAACCTATCCAAACCTTACACTGTACATGGGTAGTGCGGAAGAAGAATTAATTTCCATCAACTGACTTTTAGTGGAATTCATAACAGGAAGTATAAAGATGCAAGATAATAGAGAGAGCGATAAAAGAATTCCTATATCAATTAAATTGTGTAGCAATATGATCATTCACCTGGAAGATAAGACTTGTGTAGTGTGGATTGATTTACTAGCCAGAAGAGCAAAAGTGATAAGTCTTATGCCTGATTGGAGGAATTTAGTAACAGTGACGTCAAAATTAATGAAAAAGGTATTTGTAGTTGGTTTTTTGATACTTTGTCACTTACATTTTTATAATTTTAAGGGATTAGTTTTGGAAGCCATCACCTCCATTATCAACCTCTTTCCTCCAAAGTTTGGTGTTGAAGAAAATTAAGAAGGCTAAACTAAAGAAAACAATTAAGGAAACAACCTCATTTACAAAAGAAAGAGAAAACATTATATTCAGTGCATTCACATATCACCCAAAAACATTCAATAAATTCAAAAAGATCTTTAACGAACAAACATAAACTTGGCAACTACTAATAGATACTCAGTTTTAAAATTGCTAAATCCAAAAACAAAACATTAAATCCCACCAATTAACAGATCCGGAATATACCAAATAGGGTGTAAGAATTGTGAAAAATACTACATAGATCAAACTAAAAGAAACTCAAAAACCAGAATTAAAGAGCACTTTAGAAACATCAAGATGAAACAAGAAGATAAGTCAGCAGTAGCATTTCATTTTTGGAATGTAAACCATGACATTGACCCAAATCCACAATTACTAAAAGGAGTGTGCCCGCCTCGGTAGTATAGATGGTAGCTTGTCTGCCTCACGTTCAAGAGGTCCTGACTTCGAACCTCGGTCAGGATGTGTTACCTGGATAAGGTTTTTTCCAGGGTTTCACTTATCCTGAAGGGCGAATGTTGGGTAACTCAAAGCTCTATGGACCCTGGGCTCATTTGAGCATTATTTGTCCCATTGCATCATCGTCTGATATGACAACATTGTAGGACATAAATTAAAAAAAAAACTAAAAGGAGTGATAAACTAAAATAAACTGAGACAACATGGGAGAACATATTCATATGGAAAAATAAAGACCGAATAATGAACTTTGAAATCCCGCCAGAAGATAGTTTGGCAAATAAGTTCATAGTTCCACTGCCAGAGAGAGGAGAGCAGATGGCAACAGACAGTTGGAAAGAGGTTGATAATAGAGGCAATGGCTTCTGAAACTAGTACTTCAAAAATATAAAAATGTAAGTGACAAAGTATCCAAAAACAAACCACAAATACTTTTTTTAAGTGGTAAGTCGTATTTCATTCTGAACCCAGTTAAATTCTTTTTCTTTAATAGACCTTTAACATCTATGACTCTCTAGCCATCAGGATATCACATTTCTTGCTTGTTTTGATGATTAATTAATTCCATTTAAGAGTAGAGGCATATGGGTATATCTGACAGTGAACGAGCAAAATGGTTGAAATGATGATCAGATGGGTCCAGTGTCCCTAGAGCTTAAGTTACCAATCAACATTCATATTTTAAGTATTCCGGAGAACATGAAAAATACCTTATCCATCTAACTACCTATATGAGATTCAAACTTGGAACCTCTTGAATGTGAGCAAACACATTATACCCACACCACAGAAATGGGTTCTTAAAACTTCAACTCCAGTGAGGTGTGGTAAAAGATGTCATGGCACCAGGTTTCCATGTGCACAGTCTTTATACTCTGTCTCACGCTAGTTTAATCCTGCTGTAAACAATGGAGCTGACTCAACTCTCCACGTTAGATGCTACATGCACACACATAAGTTTTGCACCACTAGCAGTATATATAGCAGTGCTAACTTCTAAACAATAAATAGAATTCAGTTACACATTAATTTATTAAATCTATGAGTTGGAATATTAATAGAATCATGCAGTAACATATTGTTACTTTTAATCGGATTCCTACGAGAACTTTTGATTTGTCGCAGATATTTACGTCTCCACATCACAATATCTTCTCTGTCCACTATAACTGATTTCCACCTTCGCTTTTAAAATTTCAATCCAATATCTAAGAACAACCGATGGGGGTTGCCTGAGCCACAGGTGTAACATTAAACTAACGCATGATTAACAGTTGGTGGTGACCAGGTTTCATGGTCACCACCAAGAAGCAACGTTGAGGCGCTCGCATGCAACGCATCACAGCTTAGTAGATACCACATACTAACTGGGGTGCTATGTGGGACCCGACTAAGAAGCATGTTAATAAATGCACGCAAAATAATATAAGATCTACGAAACTAACACGTGGAGGGGTTTTTAGTGAGTATGCCTGGCTCCCTCAGGGCACAGGGACTCTCACACTGTCGGCCATCACACGTGGGTCATCGCCTGTAACTGGGTTTTTCCCCTCCACGGTAAAAAAAAAAAAAAAAAAAAATGGTGGTAAATTCATTCACCTTACTTGCACGATTCATAATGTAATTCTAAATCTGCTGTAATCTTTCTAATTGGCTCATCTTCTATTCTCTCTTATCACCCAGATGTTTATGTTTATGTTCCCAAACTTAATAAATTTGTTCTATGAGTTGGTCTGTCTTCTTGTGAGGCATTTATTTATATTTACATTTACAGTTTATATATGTCAACTTCAATTAAGCTGAAAGCTTCTGTTAATGTGCAATTTGTCTTCTATTGGTGTAGTACAAATGTAGTACAAGTTTAAATGTTGCCAACAGACTTCCACAAAAACGGGGTGATAGAGAATCAGTAAAAAGATCATCAAATGATTGATCTGTGGTTCTCAACTAAAGGCTACGTAATGACAGATTGTATTAATACAATCATTGTCAAATACTGCATCACAGTTCTTCAATGTGTTAGAATCAAGCAACTATAATCTGTCTCAACCTAATTTAATCCTTCTGTAAACATCTGGGTGGGAAGAGAGACAGAGACAGAGATATTGGATAGAAAGTGGTTAAGCTGTTGATTGGCTTAGCGAAGTTAGCGGGCATTTTCTTTTATTTGCAAGTGTATGATAAACCCCGCCTTTAAGTACAGTACTGAAACTAGTTTTCTGATCACGCTCTGTGCAAGCTAATTTCGGAGAGAGAAAAGTATGCAAATGTTTTGATTATTATAAACGTAATAGCCCCACACATTATCTTTCTGCTTCACATACTACATAGATGTGTTCTGGACTCGTGAGTCCTGAAAGGAATATTTACAACATATATATATAATAGTATGCTTCATTCAGATTAGACAGAAGACAGGTTAAATTATACACACATTTAACTTATTATGTTAAATTAAGCTTCATTTTAGGCGTCGTTGAACTGCCAAAGCCCTTGGCCTGTCGAGAATGCGGTTTTCTCCTTGTCTCTCGGGCTAGAGCCACAGGACATGCTGGAGGACAGGAGTCTCACAGACCTTGGTGTTCCCCTGTAGTTTTGTTGACGATGACCATCATGGCGTTCAGGAACTTAGTGTTGGTGTCGGCCTTTTCCTCTAGGTTGTTAACGCGGCTCTCCAGGTCTTCGACACGCTCCTCCAACTCTTCCAACTATGCCCAACTATTCAAGTTTTTCAGCGAGGGCCTCGTTCGCAGCCTTCATTTCAGATAGTTCGGCCTTTATTTCCGTGGTCAGTTCGGCTATCTTCGCGGTCAGATTGTGATTTGTCGTCTCCAACTTTGCGGCCAGGCTGCTATTTGTCGCCTTCGTCTTCGCACCTAGGTTGTCGTTAGCCGTCTTTATTTCTGTGGTTAATTCGGCCATCTTCGCGATCATCGTCGCGGCCAAGTTGTTATTTGCCGTCTCCAACTTCTCCAGAATCTGTGCCTATGCAGGTTCCATGTCATAATGTCCCACTCCTGACACCAATTGTGACTTTGTGGGTTCGTGAAATCAAAAGTCCAGGTTGCAAACACCAAACATTAATGTTTATTTTCGTGGTAATCAATCTGACAGTCCAGAATTACGTCACATACACAATACAACTTGCAAGGTCATCGACCACAAACATAGCACACAGATGTGCACACACTCGCACACGAGTTCAATTAACAACTGACTGTCTGTAGCAGGAGGCGGTTCCCTTTTTACAAATTACTCGCTATCTGGAATGTTCTCAAACAATCCAGACGGCGCTACGAGAAAGACGAACTCTCTAGAAATCCGTCTCCTTCCCTCCACCGTTTCGGCGAGCTTTTATCTCCGCATTGCACTGCCCGTCTCTTTTATCTCGTTGCCCGCACAAACAATGTGCTCGCGACAATACTATCGTTTTATATGTTGCATGCATATTAATATAGCAGCTTTGGGCAAAGATTGTGTTAGGATTCTTGTACTAATTTCTGGGGTGTATATTGCAACTTGAAAACCACTATTTCCGTGGGTTATAGGGATGTCAGTGCTTAGCAAGCAAAACCTCCGCACCTCCAAACAATTCGGCCACGAATCGCCACTGCTTATACCACGTATAAGGGAAAACATCGGAAAAAAAACCTTATCCCCGAGACCAAGGTTCTAACTCCGAATCTCTTGCACGTGAGGCAGACACGCTGTCAACTACGCTACGAGGTGGACAATTGTTTTTCGAAACAATGGGGATTCACAACATTGTTAACGTCTTCATCAAACCACAGTGATCTGTTGTGTCCATTTTGCGACAAACACATTCCAGCTGCTTCCACAACAAGGTGGAACTTTCTATAACTGGTTGTGAACAACGTTCATGGGTGGGGGGAACTTTGTTTACTACAGTTTTTAAAGAACACTAAGCAAGAAGATAAGTGGGATGATGTAATAATATGGGAAGCTCATGGTTTGAAGACTTTTCTGAATAATCCAGAATTTTTGTTTCTTCTAGATTTTTTTCTACGACATGAAGCATGCTAACATTCTAACATAATTCAAATGCACAGAGTCGATAGTGTTATAGTATCTAATGCTTTGCAGTATTTTGAATCAGACTGGTTCTGAAATTCGTGAGAACGGTAGAAGTTGATGATACTGCTCCTCCTTCAAGAAAGCGACCTAATTACGGTTCTATAGTGAACCTGAATTCAGGTGCGAAAGAAGTGTGACATAGTAGTCAACCAAATGAAAGGGCGATTTCAACAGTCTTATATATTCAATACTTCTGAAATTATTGATCCAAAGGAGTATATTACAGTCAGAGAAAATCTCCCTGATGACTAAGAAAATTTGCATCATTACAATCCCATTATCACCTTAGAAAAGGTAAAAACTGAAGCCAGTGATTAATCACAATGATACATTCAAAGATATCTTTTCAGGCAGAGAATATTTACAAAGAGGAAATTGGTGAAATCCCTAACTTCAACAACAGAGTAATTGAAACGCTATCGCCCAGAAGAATAGACGTGCTTAGCTCTTGTATAAGTAACACTGCCTTTCGGTGAGTTCTATTTGAACTTTATTATTAGTTATTTAATGTTTAAAAATATATAATGGTTTGACACATTTCTGCTATTACAATTTTTTGGCAATGCAAGTAAAGTTGACCTGTTTTAAAATATATTACCCCACTTTACTTTCATTACAAACATCTTCACATTTGGCCCCACCAAGAAAAATGCTTACGAGCCGCTTCTGCTTTGTTAAACGCTGTAACGAACTAATTTACTAATTTAAGTTTACTAACGTATAGTCTAATGTGAAAACATTGACCTTTTTTTAGCCAAAAACCGTTATTGCAGCTCTACCCTTCTTTTCGGTAATATACGACCCAGCATTAATGCTTACAGCCCTAAATAAGGACCAGGAAGCTGCAAAAAGCTTAAATAAACGACGGTTTTTCATACATATAATACTAGCACGTGATAAATGAATGCTTTTCCAACGAGTGACATAGAATATGTGGCAGCTAGTCGAGATGGTTAGCTGTAGGCAGATGGTGATTCAAGGGCCAGGTTCGAAACCAGGTCACATTTCTTTTCCTTTCTCCTATTATTTATTGTCTGCATTTTAGTAACTAAAATATAAATAAACTGTAACATTGTTTATTGTTGCTGTTGGTTCCCTTCAACACAAGAACGACTATCCGATAATTGGGGATCATGCTTAGCTTTGTGACCATTTTTAATCTGTACCTATCTGGTGTTGCAAACCATATTATGTAGCTAGCTTTCATTTTTAGGAACATTAAATGTTTCATGCTTAAATCTTGTTTCTCACCTTCGGTTAAACAGAAAACTAAATTGTCAGATTGTGGATTTCATCAACGCAGTAAATGTTCAAAATGACGACCACCGACAGTATTTCAGGGGTTTCAAATACTGAATACCTACATATATAATGAAGCGTTCATTTATGCCAAACATTGACGCAGGCACAGTGTAGCTAAAGCCAATTTGCATTTATGAAGTGTCTGAAACTTGGTTGAATGGGCCAAGCACAATACCGGCTATAATAAAATATCTACTACGAACTATAAATTTATATTTATCTGCCAGTGGAAAACATGGTGATTATTATTTTTATAAACACATATGATGTCATAAAACAGTTATTTGTATCATGGTATCAAATTATAGGCCACAAGAGGTAAAAAAATGCTTGAGCTGAACACGAAGGATTTGAACCCAACCTATTGTGGCAGAGTGGCGAGGTAACTTCTATAACACCATTTAGCCAACGCTACCTTGCGAACTGAGGTTTCTACACCAATATGTAATCGCAGACCTCAGACTCCCACCTCGAATCTTCACAACTTTTACAGCTAAATAGTGTTTTGAGCTAGTATTGGTAGTTTTAACGCAAATAAAAAACTGCATCCGTCATTACAATTACTGAATAAGCTAAAAGCTGCCGTAATTTGTGACAGAAGCGAAAACAACCTATATAATTTTTAGCACTTTTTGACATGGCTGTACAACTAAAACAATTATTGGCTGAAGATTTAAAACCAATTGGTCCCACCCATTTTGTGTTCCAAAGTTACAGTCAACTGATGCATGTGATAGGTTGTTCCTTCCGTGGCGTGTTTAAAGACTTGTGTGAATGTACGCTAATGAATGAAATTTGCAGACTCGTCTAGAAGTGCTATTGGAGCTCTCTGTGTCTGGGTATGATGTTTTTGGAATCGACTTACATAGTGATTGCTTTCTGTCCCATACAACACTTCTGCACTGAGTTGTTTAACCTTTCTCTATAAACTGCTGTGCAAATCATCCATTAGGAGGCATTCAAGAAGGGCATGTCGCATATGTCACTTAGCACGTTGCATAAATTACAAAATAAATAGGGGCAGGTGACTCACCTGGTATATATGCAGCATGGAAGGTGAATAAGTACCAATAATTTTATATACAGTACAGAGCAATGCGTATAACGCATATGTGCACCTGGGTTTGTCCGCTTGTTAGTAGCAATGTCAAATGATTCCCAAAGTTAAGAATATCATGTATTTTGAACGGCCTTGCACACGAAGATATCTGTTTACATCACGCACAACGCCGGCCTCATTCAAGCAACTTACAGCGAAGGAATAAGAGCCGATATTCAGCAGCTCACTATCGTTTACAAAGTATACAGTATGAGTGGTTTTACGTATGCTGAATTAGCAGATATTCATTTAATTTACGGTACTGTTGGGGAATCTACCAATGCTGAGAGCAGGGACGTATTTAAGGGGGGTCCAGGGGTCCGGACCCACCAAATGAACTGTTGTTTTAATTTTATAATAATAGTTTAAATAAAGCTCACTTTAAAATAAATCAAAAACGTTTATTCAAGCTTCTCATCTTAACGTCTCTATTCACTGTCAGGTAGACATGATGTTATAAAGGGTGAAGGGTGCGTGCGGAACAACTGTAAATGTAAAGGTTTCCGCCCCTAATCGAGAAATGTTTCTTTTCAACTTCCTGGCATTTCCTATATCCAAGGTCAAGTACGGTGGTAGAAGTACAGTCCGCTGAAAAATAAACAGCATTAATATAGTACTGTTATTGAATTTATAACTGAATACAGTTAGTGAATGAGTGATTTGGGGTTTAAGGACCGTCGACAACGAGGACCTTTGGATCCCATGAATACAGTATGCAACACTAAATACTGCACCTAATGAACATGCGATGTAGGTGAGATACTCCTTAATCAAAATAACTAATTTCAGTAACGCAACACTCTCCACTGCTTACAGACAGTCTGGTTTATCAATACATGTGGATTAACAGTCCTCATTAACATCGAGGGCTGCGGGGTTTAAAGAAAATATTGTTGGATTATTTATTTTTATGCTCAAGATTATGCAAAAGTTAAGCTAGTAAAATACAATTACGTATTCTTTGTCAGAACTGCATTACATTTGTTCCACGTGTAAGTGTAACGTTTTAAGTGAAAATGGCGTCAAATTCTGTAAGTTATACGAGCAACCTGCATAATTATATCAACAACTTTTATACTAATTATTAAAAAATCAAGATCAATTACCAAATATACGACAAATAAATGTTTACATTTTACGGTTATTTAAAACGGCAGTGTTCTACATCTAAGGCCTGCAGCCGTCATTCATGTGCCGAAACTTAATGATCAGTGGAACAACGAATAACATTGGAATAATGGTTTTATAATAATAATGATGATGATGATGATAATAATAATAATAATAATAATAATAATAATAATAATAATAATAATAATAATAATAATAATAATAATAATAATAATAATAATAATAATAATAATAATAATAATAATAATAATAATAATAATAATAATAATAATAATAATAATAATAATAATAATAATAATAATAATAATAATAATAAAAACAATGACGATGATGATAAAATTATTCTTTAAATGTGATATACCTACAAGGTAATTAAGAATATTTTAGAAACTGAACGTAAACTCTCTCAACGGGGCTTTCAGATTAGCGATCTCCCAGATACTTTTACAAATGAGCAAATAATGCAGGAGAGGAGCCTAAGTTTTCCAAACATAAAGGTTCAATGGTGAGGAAACATTAGGAAGAGACTTCATCCGGGAGATACATCAATCGGTAATCGAAACCCTGTCTCTGGGAGAATCACATACATCTACACCATACTATACTAAAGCGGCGGGTTGCAGAGAATGTTAATATTCATTAACTATCATCCTCACTTGTAATGGAGAAAAAGGGGAATAGTTAGGTACTAAACAAAGCCTTCCAATGCAGTGAAAACTCTTAATAAGTACCTTTATCCCAAAATAAATGATATCACAAGAAATAAGCTTCTCTGAGAAAATATTAGCAACAACAACTAAATAATCAAACGAATCTGAAACGGCGGCTCTTTCTTTTGTTCCGACTGTGCACATCTAACTTGTCCTTAGGACTGTCATTAAGAACTGAGTTATTCTTTAAACTGAAAGAAGGGTCATTGACCAATGTGAGTGTCTACCTGCTAGGGTTGAAAAGCCGGACTTAACGCAGTGTAGCTAGTAAGCAAACGTTTCTCATACTGTGAAGGTGTTTTTCGACAGTTTGAAACAGTGTTTTTTTTTAGATATGAAGAGGAACGCAAAAATCGGTAGTTTTTTCAAACATAATGCGAGCAAGATATGCAGAACTAGCGCTTTAAGCGAAGTTAAACCTGAAGTTGGTGAGTTAAAAACTAAAAATGATATGTGCGAGTGAAGAACTTCGCAGTTTTAATACCGGTTGTGATATCGGTATGCTGCTGCAAGAAACAAAATGTGTCAATATTCCTAGAGATGTTAGGTATGACATACTCACAAATGATTTGAAGCCTAATAGTTCATTTGTGTCTCCCGTACGTTTGCATGGCTCTAAGAGACTCAGTTTTCAATATAAGTGGCTGGATAGGTGGGGGTGGCTAACATACTCAAAAGTTCAAGACGGTGCATATTGCCGTTACTGCGTTCTCTTCTGCAAACAAGGCGTAATTCAAGGCGGTCACCAAAACTTAGGATATTTGGTGACAAAATCATTTTGTAAATGGAAGGATGCTGTAGAAGTATTTAACAATCACCAGACAAGTGGTTATCATAAAAACTGTGTCTTATCAGCCGAGCGGTTTTTGACACTAGAGAATGGCAGGGAAGAAGATGTGGCATCTCAGATTAATGGTCAGAGGGAAAAAGAAATTAGGGAAAATAGGGAAGGTCTTCTACCAATAATAAAAACAATTATATTTTGCGGACAAGAAGAACTGCCTCTCAGAGGTGATTTAGATAGCGGTCCCTTAATGTTATCAAAGCCTGATAAGAAAGACGGAAAATTTGGAGCTCTCTTACGCTTTCGCCATGATGTTGGTGACAAAATATTAGAAAAGCAGGTGGCTAATGCGAAGAAAAATGCAACTTATATTAGCCCCTTAATCCAGAACGAAGTCCTGGCATATATGCCGAAATAGTACGAGGAAAGGTTCTCAGTGCTGTAAATGCTGCAGAATGCTTTAGTGTCATTGCTGATGAAGCTTTAGATATTTCCGGAACGGAGCAGCTATCTGTTTGTTTACGGTATGTCAGCTCTGACCATGTTTTGAGAGAAGACTTTGTAGGATTTGTGCCTATATATGACCTTACCGGTAGCAACATTGCTAAGACAGTTATATAAGAATGCGTTAACCTTGGACTAAATATGAGCAATCTGGTGGGACAGGGATACGATGGTGCTTCTTCTATGGCTGGAAAGTTCAATGGAGTTCAAGCGAAAGTGAAACAGCTATATACAAAACTTTATTTGTCCATTGTGCTAGTCATAGACTAAATTTAGCGTTGTCCTCTGCACCTACTGCAACTCACATTCGTAATTGCTTAGGCACGATGAGTGACATTTGTGATTTATTTCGCAATCATCGTTTTGCTGGCAACGCTTTAAAGAATAGCTGTTACCTACCTTTGCAATACAAGATTTGTAGAGAGGCATGATTCTGTCATTGTGTTTATGGAACTTCTAGAACCGATTGTTCAGAGCCTTCAGGAGCTTTCCATAAGCAACAAACCAATTTCCAAAACTGCAGCACAACTATTGGTGGTCATAGAGAATAGTGCCTTTCTAATCTCACTATTGACATGCGAGAAACTTCTGTGTTTCACAGTCCGTCTGTCTACGTATCTGCAAAGCCCGGAACATGATCTTAGCTCTGCTTTGGAATATACCAGTGACGTAGTAAAGCAGCTGGAAGCTTTAAGAAAGAATGCTGTTGAAGAATTTCACAAAATCTTTGAGCAGTGTTCAAACACTATGAACGCCCTATTTGACTCTGAAATCAGAATTCAAAGACTGGCAGGGAAGTAGACAAAAAGGGACAATCACCCAGCAGATACAGCAGAGGAGTACTTCAGAAGATGTCTCTTTATTCCATGCACTGACGAACTGATCTCAAGTCTTAAGGAACGATTTGAACAGAACAAAGATGCATTGTCTGCTTTCGATATTTTATTGCCCAGAAATGTAGGAGAAACTAAAGCTGATAGGTTAAACAAGCTTTCTTTATATTTAGGCGGAAATATCAGTGACAGTGAAACACAGGCAGAATATCGGTTGTGGTGTCAAAAATGGAAATTCACAGAGAAACAAAATAGACCAAATGATGCCATAAGTTCTTTGGTAACATGTTCATCAGCATTATATCCCTCAATTCATCGTCTGCTTAAAATTTTAGCCACCCTACCCATCTCAACTGCCAGTGCCGAGAGGTCATTTTCAACAATGAAACGGCTCAAAACTTGCCTCAGAAATAAAACTAGTGATGAGCGTTTAACTAATCTTGCCTTGTTGTCTGTACACTGGGATCAGAAAATCAAATCAATCCTGAGGAAGTGTTAAATATAATGGGCAGGAGAAGCAGGCGTATCAACTTAGTACTATAGCACTACTTAAGCTTCGTGTACATAGTGTAAATAGTGTGAAAATATTTTCCATATAAACTGAAGGACTGTAATGGAGATCATCATGGACAAGGCTTCCCTTCAACAGTTTCTCAGCTCTTTGTGGTGAGTTTTCAAGTTAGACCCTTTTAATGTTACTAATATATTATTTATTTTGCATTTCTAGGAAACTTCTAGTAATTCCTGCAGTATTTCATGTGTATATTTTGGCTGGAGCCATATTTGCTACTTTTATAATTTTGTTAACCTGTCAATAGGTTTATTATCCTCTATATAGTAAGAAAGTATTGTATTGCAGGTATATCGGTATACTGCACTGAGAATTTGGCCCTAGATATACGTATAGAAGTATCATTGCATTAATGTAACAGCGTATTTCAAAAACGAAAAATCGCAGACAGATATATTTACATTTAGGATGTTTCGAAGATGTGACACGAAGGTTTTGAAGAAATTTCTCCACACCAAACCATCCTTTAGATGGAAAAAGCCCGCCTCGGTAGCATGGTGGAGGCGGGTCTGCCTCGCGTTCAAGAGGTCCCGAGTTCGAGTCTCGGTCAGGGTGAGTTACCTGGATAAGGTTTTCTCCAGGGTTTCCCTTATCCTGAAAGACGAATGTCGGGTAACTCTAAGCTCTATGGACCCTGGGCTCTTTAGAGCATTATTTCATCCATTCCATTCATCTCCGATATAACTTAACGTTGGATGACGTAAAATTACAAAAAAAAAAAAAAAAAAAAAAAAAAAAAAAAAGATGGAAGAACTTTCGTAAATTGTTTATGTTCTCAAAAACACGTCTAACGATTCCGATTAAAATGCTTCACGTTTGAGACACAACAATTTGAATATTCTGGGAATTGGTGATAAACACCACTTCAATTTCACTGATTATTCAACTAAGAAACCATGGCATCATAGATAAAATATCAGGTTACAAGCGAACGTGGAGCTCATAAAATGCGCAAATCCGGCAATTTCTAGTTTCATCTCATGGTATGTAACAAGTTATATGTACATTTGGCAGTCTCAAAATTGCAACTTTTTTCAGCTGCATAATTTCATACGGAACCTAGTTTTTTATTTATTTTTAAATGCTTTAACATCCTTTAAATGGATTATTATATTGAGCAGTAAATGAAATGGATGACACCCTCAAATCAGTCCACGGCCACCAGAACTTAAGTTTTATCCGACATTCGTCTTCTTAAGATAAGGGAAAGCCCTGTGAAAAGTCCAATTCAGGAAACTTATCTTGATCTCAATTGGAACTCGCTTTAGCGGTGCTCAACTTTCGCTCATATGAGGTGGAGGTAAGCCTTCCTTCCCCTCGCGCGGCAAGGTTGGCCACTACCTCTTCACTGGGAGTCAGACACGGTACCACCACATTATGGAGGCGGACTACAGTTGAAATCATTTATAACCTTGCTTTATATGAATAGTGAAACTGTGTGAACCAGAGACTCATGTCAGTGTACGGCATCAATGTTTAGTACCTCTACCACGTGCTTAGTAAGCACAAACGTGTTATATTCCATTTAAAAAATTTGATTTCGAGATGTCACCAGGAATGCAAGTTTAGAGGAAACCAGAACAAAGACAAAAATTAAAAAAGAATGTCCGCACGCGCGCTCCACTGTGTATGTTTTTTGTGTTTGTTAATAGCATCTTACAAAACCCAAAAATTGGAGGAATACGAAATGTAGGTTTTAATTTCGTTATCTTTCAAGGATGCGAAACGAAGATTTTCAGGAAAATCGTCGAAAAATGGCTTCAATAATTTTAATTAAAACACAACATATTTAAGATACCCTATTGTGATTTTTTTTGAGGAAAAACTCGAAGTCCACTTTACTGGAAGTGATGTTCGTATAACTATTCTAAACTTAAGAAATTAACGAAAAGTTACTGCACAGCAGCTGTAGAACTCGTTAAAATATACAAATAATGTCAATTACAATAATGTATTGCAAGGTTAACCAATTCCGATATATTATCTGTTGGTAATTACAATTCTCATATGTTAAAGGTATTTAATTTTTGACTTCTAAGTTCCTATTCCCTTTTTCATTCAAGAACTAATACTTTAAATGCATGAGTCAGTGGTTCGCTTTTTAAATATCCGATTATTGCTTATACCAGTTTATTCCAGCTATAAGAAAAAAACTGTGCAACTAAAGGCCTTTCTACAGACTTTATCCAAAGAATCAAGAAAACAAATTTTTATAAGAAGAATTTTGTAGAAACTTGGGTGGAGAAAGTCATTTGTGTGTGTGTGTGTGTGTGTGTGTGTGTGTGTGTGTGTGTGTGTGTGTGTGTGTGTGTGTGTGTGTGTGTGTGTGTGTGTGTGTGTGTGTGTAATTTTACGTCCTCCAACGTTAAGTCATATCGGACGTTGACTGAAATGATGCTCAACTGTGTCCAGGGTCCATGGAGCATAGAACTACCCGACACTCGTCTTTAAGGATAAGGAAAAATCTTGGAAAAAACCTTATGCAGGCAACTCGTCCTGGGCGAGATTCGAACTCGGGACCTCTTGAACGTCAGGCAGACACGCTACCATCTACGCTAACGGTGCGGGTAGGAGAGAAAGTCATGTGAATGTAACAATACATTTGTTTTTAATTTTTATTGACATGATAAAAACACATCCCTAATTAACTGTTAAAAGTAAATAATTCAACGTAGAATTTTTGGACCCCCCCCCCCCCCGGAAATTAACTTCTAAATACGTGCCTGGCTGAGAGGGATTTGTATCAGCAACTATTTCCAAATCGTCGTCAATCGTCGGCATTTGTAGCCGTAAAGAAGTTAAAATCATACGACGTACACAAGGCATTTTCATTTATTTAATCGTACAGGATATTGTACATCTACTTTTGTATTGTTTTAGTTTTTTTCTGGAGTGTTGTTGTGTTATGGCTTAAATTAAATTTTTCGCCGTTTTATGAGCAATGTAAGGTTGTTTGTACTTTAAGGAACCGAAGAACAAATGTATCTCTATTGATGTTAATGGTGTTGTGTTTAATGCAAATAATATAAATTTAAATAAATCACGGTCGGCCACGCCAACTGCAGAGTGAGGTCAGCAGTGTAAACCCTTACGCAATAAGACGTCTATTAGAGGGAATACTAGCCATCCTAAAAACTTCGCAACATTTCCTCCATGAGCGTTACTATCAGAAATAGTGAAAAAAGGTGGACATTACAGGTTCATTATATTGCCCTAAAACGCTGATACAAATATTTGCACTTATTCACCTCCCATCTACATCTACATTTGTATATAAGCGGCGTATTAACAGCGGCTCACGTAGCTCAATGGTAAAACGCACTGGTATCAACGTGATGAAGGTTTACGGTTCGAATCCCAGTTCATAGTAAAAAAAATTATCCTAACATTTTTAGTTTGTTAGACGCAGTAACGTCCCAATTTGCAGATGTTGTCTTGCGGCTAACTTATTATTACGTGGCATTAAAAATTATGATCGGAAAAACACGTGGAATGACGGATTTATGGAACCACCATCTATGTTGTATATAACCTACGTTCTAATAGCTATTGGCATAGTTCAGAGGTAAAATGCACTTTGTATCAAGTGGACGGAAATAATTCATCACATTATTGTTGGTATACCTTTCATTCCAATTTTTTACTTTGTGATACGTGGTAACGATCAGATTGCAGTTTTTCTCTTGCGGCTATATGTTACACCATTTCTAAGAGTGTGCCAGTAGGTTAAATAATAGTTTTATTATGTATAGAATCCAGGCGCGGATTAGTGTGATAACGTTCGCGAACTGTTATTGTGTATAGAATCCAGGGGCGGATTAGTGTGATAACATTCGCGAACTGTCTTTCTGACTGTAAATGTTTAACCAAGGCCTCCACGCCGTCACATTTAGCAGTAAAACAGATACCACATATTCTGCACTTACACATACTCATAACTAGGGCTGCGACATCGGGGTGGGAACGTGAGGATATCGTATAGAATAGGAAGTCAGGTTACAGCAAAAGGGTTAGAGGTCACTGACGCGGCATGGTAGTGCCCAAATGGCAATACAGGTGCCAGGTTATGGTATTGCAGTCGTACTCTATCGTGTTTCACACCTGATGGCCATAGTATTTTCATGGCATTGTCAAATACTGCACTTATAGTAGAATCATCTGCAACACTAACTACGTCACTTATTAGAAGATACGGTCCAATGGGGCTTTCTGCGTCCAGTGCTCCAACAACCACACTTACCACAAATCGCCCAACATCCGTTGTTTCATCCATTGAAACCCATATGTTGCGGTTGTTTAGATTCATGCTTATACCGTCAATGCACTTAACATAACATTCTTTTTACATAGTACTTACTTAAAGTCGTAGGATGTGGAATTGGTTTGTCAGTGTACTTTTCAAAAAACGCACGCAACTTTGTATCCTGTAATTTATGTAAAGGAATATAGGCAGAAATAAATGTCGGCTGTTCATCAGATGTTTGATTTAATGGAAGTATGTCTTGTAACGATGAATTCTCGCATTTTGCAACACAACGCTTATGTGTTGCTGTACTGACATGTAGCACTTTACTCGGTTTACTACCAGCAATTGTTTTATTGCGGGGTTTACAATAAAGGTTTTCATGAAAAAGATAGAAAACCTGTCCCCCACACTCAAATATATACTTTTGTAAACCTGTGGACGTTGGTAACCTTTCCTTTGGCATTGTGTTTGCCGGAACTCCATGTGTCGATTGCTGTGACTCAACGTACGGTGTACGCTGTGGGTGTACGCAACCCTCCCATTGAAATCAGTCCACTACCGGGTGCCTCGCAACGTACTCAACCGCTCCAATGTCGCTGCCCTACTCCTATCAACTTTTTGGAACCACTCGTTATAATTTTCGTTCTAAAACCATTCTTCACGGAAAGAACTTAAATACAATCTCTTCGTTTCACTGTTATTACTCACAATTTTCAATTATGAAAACTGGTATATTTAAGCACGATCCGAGCGTTCCAACAATTGTCGGTGAACTGGATCAGTTAATAACTGACAATGAACGAAAGAGCGAACATGAAAATAGGTGTTGCCAGTAGTCACGTGGACGTGACTTGCCTGTGTTTGTTTATTGTGCAAGCAGAATATTACACTCAACAACGAAAAGCTGTCGTATAAGAATAGAAACGCAGGTTTTGTAACATTAACAAATTAAGAATCAAACACAATTATTAAAAATAGTTAAAGAGTAAGGTCATATTCAAGCCTGTAGATTAAAATCATTGGCCTGTATACCCGGAAGTCTGGCAACCCTACATATTAACTACAGCCGCAGCTCAGTTTGTTTGTTCTCATTGTTGCTTAAATTTTCTTCTGCTCGAGCAAAGGCAAACGTTAAAGTAATACATTGGTCAGTTGGAAATGGCTGATGTAGTAGATACCAACTGTCTTAATATAAGTGACGAAGTGTCAATAAACCAATTACAAATAGTTTTTCTGATTAATTTTGACATTACTGTTACTAAATTCCTACAATCACGCATGATATAAAGAAAACTATAGTAAATGTGAAATCACGCCAGCGTTTACTACTGCACAGGAATAACTATGAAAAACCCAAGATCAGAGTTGGTGGTTAATCCAAATCAAACCATGGACCACTTGAATGCAAGCCTCACACAGTACTATGGAGCCAACTTGCTCAATTTTTTTTTTTTAGACAGTGCATTTATTTCTTTGTAGGTGACTCCATTTCCAAGCTATGTTCAGTTGCCGATTCATTCTTGATTTTTATGTAGGTGAGGATGACTTGTAGCACACTTGTATTGGTGCTATAGAATTACTGAAAACATATTCTGAAATAAAATTGAAAAAGTGTTTGTTTTTTCAAATGCAGATTTACTTCTAACTGATCAGCTCCTTTGCTTCTTTATTGTTTTAAAAGGTGTAGGAAAGGGATTTATGTAAGGATTTTAGTCCACAAATGAGTGGACACTGCTGGTTTAATTGTTTAATATTTTATCTGAGGTGTTCTGGCTCTAATTTCCACATTTCTTTTTGTTTTCCCTAAGTAGAGACACTATAAACATGTTTCTAATACTTATAAGTGGAAATGGTGATACAGATTGATAGTCAACTCAGATTCTTCCCAAATTGGACAGGTTATATTGATGCATGTTTAACAAAATCTAAACAAATGACTGTTGTTACCTGAATAGATCGAACTTAAGGAAAGAATAACGAACTGTAGACCATGTATCACATATGAAGTTACTAGAGGAGTCATCAAAAATAATTAAAAATATCTAGTCTTTGAGATTACACTGGATGAATTGTAATAAAATGCATATAATTGTTTATCTTGACGTATCCGACAACATGTAAGTGTTATTATGGATGAAATAAATTGATTAAATTGATTCTACACTAGTTAAATTAACATTGCCACTTTGATGCAGATTGAAGCAACTTTCTTATGCATATCTTATGTTACATTTTTCCTTCAAATATTCATCTAATGGTGAAGAATACCTGCAAAATCTGCATATTCAAGAAAAAAGATTTGAAAATCCATCATTGTATAGGCACATAAATGCTGAATGGAATGATTTTACCTCCCGTTTTCAAATAACTCCAAACTTGTTAGCTTATCATACAGACCTGGTTATATTTAATTAATATTCGTTACAGATTTGACAAACTAACCCATTGCACAACTTGTAACAAGAAAGGTGAAATCATTATTATTATTATACAGGAAAGCCTTCATGTTTATATCCTGTGAACTGGTAAACTTGTATCTTGATATTATTTGAAGCAAAAGGTTAGAAACAGTGATGTGTTTAACATTTGAACGTAATGAGTTGGTAATTCAAACACAAACATCACTTAAATTATCCTTACTTGGACATGTTTCGGAGAACGTTTTGTTCCCATCGTCAGCAGTTATCCAACTCTGGTGGTAGGATTGTATAGGATTGTCAGTCGGATAACTGCTGACAATGGGGACAAAACGTTCTCCGAAACATGTCCAAGTAAGGATAATTTAAGTGATGTTTGTGTTTGAATTACCAACTCATTACTTTCAAATTGTATCTTGATTTTAAAAAAGAACACCCAGCAACCACGCTATAAAAAGGAACTATGATAATCAGCAGGCTAGCTGTCAAATCATATTTATATCTATACTCCTGCATTTTCTTCTAGTCAGCTAACAACTCTCAATGCTTTTTAAAGTTCATAGGTTTGCCAGTTTAGGATTGTATAGATTTTAAGGGGTGATTGTGTCAGTTTGTATATTAGTTTTATCTACTTTAATAGCTAAAAAAAACAAAAAATAACTGCTATGTGAATTGAACATTTAACTAAAAATATCTTTCAGACTGATAAGCAAGACCATAGATAAATTTACCAATATGGGAAACCAAGGTCATTAAGGCGCAAATGAGCTTGAGGTTCAAATCCTATCAGGACTGTAATCTCTAACTAATGTTTTTGTAAGTTTTAAGCCTGATAAGTGTTGAAGAGGTACAGTAAACTTACACCTGGAACATTTTCTTACTATATTATAATTTCATTTCATGTAACACCATTATCCACTGCCTGTGTGTCAAATGCAGTATGAATGGACATTAAATACTCTGCAAAGTGTTGCTTTTGTTGAAAGTGCAATATGCAAGAACTCAAGGTTTATCATAGCCCTCGCCTAAAACTATCACTAAAACAATCTTGAATATCATTCTGAAAGATCACAATAAGGCTTGGTAGTTTCTTTGCTTCTGACTGCCATTATTAAAGTCCTGGATTTGATTTCTGGATCTAGCATGAGAATTTGTGACCAAAATCTGATTAGATCAGGCATTTTAAGTTATAGGCCTCATCAATGATACCTTATTGACAAAGTTACTCATACCTTTACCTCTCATTTCTATGTGGGAAGCCAGCTTACCAGGGGAAAATCCTTGAACAGTTAGCACTGGATAAAAAGAAAGGTTTGTGCAGGTCTCTTTGTAAGTGACAAACAAAGAGCAGAAATTTTATTGTAATACAGCTTTTCACAGCTTTCATACTACTAATAAAAATAACAACTGAATCATTCTTTCTTTTCCTTAGGGACACTTAGTTTGAAGTCTATTGGTTTGTCATAGCCCATTATTCTTGCATAATGGTACTGATCTTCAAATAGCCTAGGATCTACAAACAGTGGCACACCTTTGGCACGGAAAGACATGAACATGCCTGGTACATCTGGCACTTCCACTTCATCAACTGAAAATGTGATCTGAAATGAAAAAACAATAGCTTCACAATGTAAATAATTGATCTTATACATTTAAATTAAAATTTATAATTATATCTGCACTGTATAATGGCTACAGATTAATAAACAGTGTTATAATTTGTAGAATTTTTTGAAAAGAAACTATATAACCATTAATAGTTATATATACTTCAGAAAGTACTCTAGATTTAATAAGTTGTTTCATTTTTTAATGACACATTTTGTGTAAATGTGTGTGTGTGTGTGCCTTGATCCACTTTTTTACACTAAAAATGATCTCTGATACTTTTACAATGTCCACAACAAAGTCTATGGGAGATATACATAAATCCAGTGTTTTTCATTGCTGACCCTTCTTATGCTTTGAAGCAGTATTGAATAAGACATTTTGAAATAACACACACTGACTGCCACTGTGGTCGAGTAATTAGTAGACTTCTCAATCCTGAGGTCCCAGGTACTATTTCTAGCTGGCAGGGAGGGACTTTTCTTCATCCAGAATCATTTCCCTGAGTCTGGCAGTATGAATGCAGAATGAATGTGCTCACATAAAATTTAAAAACTCCATAGTTCAGAGAAAAAACACCATTAATAAGTTGTTTCTGAAGTCAAAACCTTGATAGGATTATACAAATAAAACAGTTATTCTGTATTGCACTCATAAGACTTTCTCTACTCTTGTATAAACTATTCCTTGAACCGCTTTTTCCTATATTTGATGCTATCATCAAATACACATAGGCATGACAAAAATAAACTTGAAATCCAGACTAAAAGAACACTTCTGATATATGACATATAAACAGATGGACAAATCAACTGCAGCAGCACTTTTAGAACAACCACTATGATATTATCCCCAAAATGAATCTTTTTAAGTCAGCATGATATACAAAATCATCCACATTATAAAAATCAAGGACTTGATTATGAACTTCAAATTCTGTTAATGGACACCAGTTAGCAAGTTGATATCACCACTACCAGATCTCAAACATTAATAAAACTATTCAGTTGTCAGCTGAGGATGGGAGCAAACGTTTCCAAAATATGTTCTGATTTTACAAAAGTGAGATAGTGTAAATATAACTGATGTTCAATTAATAATGTGATTCCTTATTTAATTAAACTAAATTTAGTATTTAAATAACTTTTCATTTTTTAATTTTGCCATGGTCTCTCTCCCTCATACACAATATTTTTCTAAAATGTTTTTTTGTGGAGTCAGCAAGGCTCAAAACATGTATTTTTTTAACCCCATGCTTTGATCCAGCCTATGTTCTAATTCTTGTAATTCTGTCAGTGCTTTATCTATTCTATCTTTAGTTGCCATGTTCTCTGTTACTCTTTTGCTCAAAATTGCAGGAGTAACCTCAGCACACATCCTTTCACTTACATCACTTGATTAATTAGTACTTCTACTACCCTTAATAGTGAGGGTATGCTGTATTATCTCTATTAACTCTGTCCTTTGTAGCAGATATTTCATGTTGTTAAAAAGAATACTTAAAGGAACTGAAATATGTAATGAAATAGAGATTATAATGTAAGGTAGGTGATGTGTAACCATGACAACCTGATATGACAGAAAGTTATGTCTCAAAGATCTTTCTTCTGCAAGGAACATTTGTAGAGGATAGATGTATATCAGTATTACTCTGCAAGTGTGCAGATAAGGAGTTACAAATGAATGCATTTGTGTGATGCATAATAGATGCATCAATAGCTAGTGTGCTATTAATTTATAATTAGTATTTTGCATCAAAAATAGCAAAAGAAAAGGCAATTATTAATAATCTTCAAGAGTTTGTAAGATCAAGTATCGAATTGTATATGTGGAATAAAATATTCTTCTTTGGGAAAGTATGATTGAAAAGTTAATCAATCAGCAGTAGAATCTAATATTTCTCAGCATACTATGACCCTGGGGAAAAGAACTCATTGCTCCAGAATTACTGATGTGCCTACAGATCCAGAGTTGCAGAGGAAACTAATAGATTTCTTCAAGATCGTCACCGAAGGTGAGAAACTCATCAGCATCCACCATCATCCCATTAAACTGCTTCACCTTTTAATTAGGGACAGTAGTATATTAACAAAGTTTTCTTCAGGAGAGTCATACTTGGGCATATCAATGCAAAAGTTCACATTTTTTCCTACCCAGCACTTCATATTTGAAGATTGAGAGTCAGTTTCATGCTTTTTGTTACATAGACTATAAACTAATTCCACTGATTCCTATACTTGCAGATACTCTATTCGTAAAACTAAAAATCTCGATTTGCTATTAATACCATTAACAAAAAGAAAGAAAGAATCACATGAAAAATTCAATGCCATGGCCAGGATTTGAACCACGGATCTCCTGGTTTCCGTCCAGGAAAAAAAACCTTAGCCTATATATGGCTGGTATGAAGAAATGATTAATTTCCATCAATTAACTAAAAAGAAAGAAATTTATCATTAATTTATAAGTTATTCATTTGTTTATATTTTAAATTTTATTATAACTTTCTGAGATACCTTGGATTTAGAAAGTTTTGCCATTGAGCATTAATATTATTTAGAGAAAATAATTTAAACAGAAATATCACTGTAACAAATATATAAATTCAACTAAATAAAGCACAAAATTAATATAATTTTGAGTTGAACTAGTACTCCATGCTCCATATATTGCTTGTATTTATCTAGAATGTGTTTCTTTAGGACCTTCCTAACATCCTCAGCTAATGTCAACTCCCCTTAGGAAGGTTCTAACAAAATGAGTTCTAGGTAAGCAATATATGGAGCATTGAGTACTAGTTTGACTCAAAATTATATTCACAATTGAGCTTTTTATCTATTTACAGTAAGAACATTGTTTTGAGAATTAAAGTATCTTCTGCTTCTTTATTTTTCAGGAAATGTAATAAGAATAAGCAAGACTGATTGATTGATTCACATACTATTTTGTTCACTGCTTAATTTACTTAATTCTATTTGAGTTTATTGTGGCAGATAAAGAAGCATTAACTACCATGCAAGACATGCTGTATTGTGAGTGAACATTTTGCAGCATTACTTCTATTGATACATGAACTAATGCACAGTAATTCCTTACATCCATGGCTACAGACTTCTGTTAGAGGAAATGATCATTAACTTCAGGGTGGCCAATAATTATGTATATGATGTTTCAAAGACTATGGTAAAAAGCTAGCAACATCACTTGCACATATATTTCAATATCCTTTCTCATATCTTTCCTTATAAGAATTTTAATCTTTGTTCTCCCTACATGGTCAACCAATGCACCATCGAAACCAATACATGCCTGGAGACGAAGAGTAACACTGTCACGCATCTTAACCAACCTATACTAGTATCCAATGCAACTATTCTGTGATACATTTCTTGTAATTTGGCCATATTGTGCTTGTGATGTTGATACATTTTGTTCTTTAAACACCCCATAAGAAAGAATCAGGTGGTGTCAAATTGAGAGATGGGGCTGGCCACTCTTGCACTGGGTGGCCAGTGTAGTGGTGTGTAGCGGTGCTCCATCTTGCTTCCACCACAAGTCATTAATGTCTGGTGTGCAGACAATAAAGGATACACAGGTCTGTAAGCAATTTAAGGTAACTTTCTCCTGTAATATATCATCAAAAAAGAATGGACCAATCAATTTATCACCACCCCAAACCTTGACACCAGAACTTTTATCATGTATACTGATGTTTACATTAAGGTAATTTTTCCTCCAATGCATGCAACTGTGTTGGGTAACACTTCTTAAAATGTGAAATTTGGCCTCATCTGTTCAACTGATGTGTTCTTTCAATCCTGGATTTTCATTCAGCATTTCCACAATTTTTCTAGAAATTCCAAGCGGATGATAAAATAGAGGAATACATCAAATTAACCACCCTATGTATTGAACAAAACAGCTTCACGTTCTCCAGCAAGATCTTCCAACAAACAGCAGGCTTGGCCATGGGTAACCCTCTTTCACCATTACTAGCTAATCTGTTCATGAGTAATTTGGAAACATACATTACTAAAGCCTTTCCACATATTTTCAAATGTTGACATAGATATGTTGACGATGTGTTTGCGATAGTCCCTAGAAGACTAACCGAGGATGCTATAAAGTTGCTAAACCTACAAGAAAAATCCATAGTTTTCACCATTGAAGTAGAGCAGGATGAATGGCTACTTTTTCTAGATTTGAAAATCATTAGAACACCAACAGGATTACAATTTGGAATATACCGAAAAGCAACACATGTTGACAATTACATTAAATGCAACCCATTCAACCCAGTACAACATCAATATGCAGTATTCCATAGTTTAGTTCACAGATTAATCAACATTCCACTAACAAAAACAGAATATGAACAGGAGTACGCTCACATACACCAGGTTGCCGAACTGAACAACTATAACACAAATTTCATCAAAAAACTGATCTACAGACACAAAAGAAACAAAAACTTAAGGGACATTACTATGTTAAAAAAAACTAGAAAACCCAAACACCAGATATGGAAAATTTACATTTCATCCAAAATACTTCAAAAAATTTGAAAAGATATTTAAGAGCTTCAACATAAAATTAGCCCCTCAAAACAAACACAACATCCGCAACTTACTAAACCACCCTCTAAAAAATAGCACACCGAAAACTCAATTATCAGGCATTTACCAAATGAGTTGCCAGGATTGTGACAAGATATACATTGGTAAGACCAAAAGGAATCTAGGAACAAGAATGAAAGAACACTTCAGAAATATTAAATTCAAACAAACGGACAAGTCGGCCGTAGCACATCACTTTTGGTCTGAGAATCACAACATAAAACAAGAAATAGAACTGATCAAACAGGCAAAGAAACCTCTGGAACTACAGATTTAGGAAAACATATTTATTACAAAAAAACAGGACCTCTTGATGAATTTTGAAATCCCCGCGGTAGATGACGTCATCAAACTTACCAGGACGTTAGATGGCTGCACAACACCAAGCCAGATGCAGACACCGGATGCATCATCAGTCAACCACAGAACTGACGATAGGGGAGAAGTCCCCAGAAACTAGTCTTCATAAAGAAAAGTATATACAAGGTTGACTCACTTGCCTAATTTTAGTAAAGCATATGTCGTCTTAAAGAACTTATTGGAGGCTATCCATTTCTGTATTATGGTAAGAAGCATCTATTGCTAACACTGAGTTAAGGGATAAATTTGGAATTAACATTGTGCATAACCATTTAATGTAATTTTCAGTATTCATTTCTTTATGAACACTTAATATGCATATGACTGTCATAGTACTTTACATCAACTGTACTTGGCGGGGGAGGGGAGGGCATCCAATTCACACGGCATATTGCATCAAGTAACAGGAGTGATAAGTTCGTTGAGTATAGGAGTTGGAAGGAGACAAGAGAAAAAAGGTTACAGTTGGGCTCACTGACTGTTCTATTGTTGAAGGCCAGTGTTCTAGAACCATTGATTAACTTATAGTCAAATACCACATGCATAATTGGGGGCCACTTGTATTTGGATTACAATGATATGGTAAATGTATTTGTTGTAATTTTAATTAGGTACTTTAAATTCTACTATGTTTAGTTATGGTTATTATTCCAAAAGTGAAATGCTACTGCTGACTTGTCTTCCTGTTTCAATTTGATGTTTCTAAACTGTTCTTTGACTCATGTTTTAGGTTTCTTTTAGCTACATATGTAGAAACTTTCACAATCCTTACAACTTATTTGATATATTCCAGATCTATTGATTGGTAGGATTTCATCTTTTATTTTAAAATTTAACAATTTTTTTTTTACTAAGTTTCTATTTATAGGTGTCAAGATGATATTTTGTTCTTTAAAGATCCTTTTGAATTTATGAAAAGTTTTTGGGTGTTATATGAATCCACTGAATATGCTGTTGCTTTCTTGTTCTTTGGTGAACGTGCTTGCTTCAATAGTTTAATTTAGCTTTTATAATTTTTTTAAATACCAAATTTATGTTGTATTTTTTCTTCTGCTATGTGAATATGGCTTTTTGTTCCTTGTAGTATTCTGTTTTATCCATGGGTAAATTGGCTAGTTTGTGTGCAAGATGTTTATTATTGCATGTATATGTTTAATTGGGTTACAGCTATGGCATTTTATCTAATTTTCTGACTCTGTCGGCTTCCTGTAAATTCTAAACCGTGTTTTTGTGTCATTCCTGATTATATTTAGGTCCAACAAAAAGAGATGTACACTGACTTCCTTTTCTATTGTGAATTTGACAGTTTTTTTCCTGCAGACTGAATAGTTTTAATGCATTATCTAAATGTATATTTGGAACTATTGCAAAGATATTATCAACATATCGGTACCAAACCTTGAAGATCCACGGGAAAGCCATTTTTATTTGTGTTTCAAATGAACTCATAAATTTGTCAAAAACATCCAAAATTATTGAAAGGTCGGATAAATAATAAACTGATAACGTGGAAGAACATTTTAATATGAAAATATGAAAGTGGATTTGTAAACTTTGAAATCCCACCAGTGGACAATTTATAAAGAAGTTCATAGTTCTACTACCATAAAGAACACTGCAGGCAACAACAAAATAATTAGACCTTAAAGGTTGAAAATGGAAGTAATGGCTCCGGAAACTAGTCCCTCAAAAAATTAAAAGTGACATATTGTAAAAAACCGGCTACAAGTAGTTTTATGAATTAATTTGGATGTCACTGTTACTAAATTCCTCCAATTATCAAATAATTGATAAAGTTGTTGACTCGATGGGTGCCACATTTGTTCCAACTGGACAACAGGCCATTGTAGCTTTCAACTTTGAAGATACATTTGGAGCTATTTAAGTGAAATCTGAAGGACCTTTTGCATTGACTTGTCACTGTCAATGAGATATGGATCAATTATACTCTGGAAACCAAGCAACAATCAAAATAATTAGTTACTTCCAGTAAATATGCTCCATAGAGGGCAAAGACAGTCCTGTTGGCTGAAAAAGTGATGGAAACGATTTTTTAAGATACAAAGGGTATCATAATCATAGACTTCTTGGGAAAAGTAAAAAGGATTATTGGAAAGTACTAGAGTGAGGTGTAGGCCCAATTTGACAGACGGAAAGAGCCCCATTTGGTGAAGAACAAAGCACTGTTTCACCATGACAATGCTCCAGGTCATTCATCTAGTGTTGTCACTGCCAAACTAGATGAAATGCAATATGAAAATTATTTGTGGTTGGTTTATTGACACTCGTCACTTACTTTTTCATATATTTATGAGAGACTAGTTTCAAAGGCCCTGGCCTCCATTTTCAATCTCTTCCCAATTTTGGGAAGAGATTGAAAATGGAGGCCAGGGCCTTTGAAACTAGTCTCTCATAAATATATGAAAAAGTAAGTGACGAGTGTCAATAAACCAACCACAAATAATTTTTATATTAATTTTGACGTCACTGCTACTAAATTCCTCCAAACACACATTAGATGAAATGCATTATGAATTACTGCCACACTCCCAATATTCCTGCAATTTCTTCTTCTGAATATATATAAAATTTTGAATGTTGTTTAAATAACCTGAATATAACCAAATTTTCTTTAACTGATGGAGAAAAGATATGGAGAGGTTACAAGAAATACAGCTCTTTCAAGTGTGCAGTTTGTAATTTTTTTTTGTGTGTGCAATTAACAATTGCTGAATATTTGCTATTGTTGGTCTGAGTTTTTCTATCAAGCTTATGCAAATAGTGCGTAACATCAAAGCTGGCATTTACTGACTTGTGTTGTAACTGCTGTGTTTCGCAGTATCCCATTCTATATTGGGCATACTGCTTAATTTTGCTCAGAGGCCTCTTTTGTGAGGTTTGAGATTCTTGTAGATGCTGAAATCTACCACATGGACAACTATTTCCCTTCTGAAAAAAGCCATGCTAAGGAGTTTTATGCCTGATAAAAACCATCACACTCTGCTGTTTCATTTAGCTGAGGATGTTAGGAAGGTTCTACCAAAATGTATTCTAGTTAAATTATAGCAATATATGAAGTACTAGTTTCACTCAAAGTTATATTAATTTTGTTATCAGATGCTGTTCTTATTGTTATGGCAGGTAAGAGACAATTTTTTGTATAACAAAATGATTTATGCAGTGCATGCAACTCTGTCTTGAATGAAACTGTGTGCTTAAAGTTTCCTGGGTTAACTGTTTAATATCAAGTATAAAAAAGGTTTCCCTTAGAATAAATTTATGCATGATTGGAGGAATTTAGTACCAGTGACATCAAAATTAATTGAAAAAACTGTTTGTAGTCAGTTTTAATGACACTTTGTCAGTTACATTTTTATATTAAGGAGGGACTAGTTTTGGAAGCTGTTGCCTCCATTTTTGAATAAATTTGTCTAAATAGTTGGCACCAGAAATTCCACTTCCTCCTGGATGAATTAAGAGATGGGAGTCTGGTTTCAGGTTACTATATATTATTGTATCAATTTTCACATTATCAAGAAGATACTAGAGGAACAAAAATCTTTTACTAGAGCTTAAATCTGCATCAGGTGAAACTGCAAAGAAAGCAGTAGGAAAACGTAATCACATACATCAAAATAATCCAGATACCATAAATTTCAACATACTGGCAATATCTTGTCTGATAAAATAAAAAGCTAATTATTCAAACTGAATAATCATTATCTCTGGAAGAAATAGCAAACTCTAAATATATACTTACATCTGTTGTACATATAAGTTGTATTTCTCAATAAAAATAAATTCTTAGATGTAACAGAGAAACATTTCTGTTTTCAAATCTTAAAATGGTTGCTAATATATACCGACTGTAATAGGAAGAATTAAAATCACTGCAGCAGCAATTCCAGTTCATGAAGTTGGTTATTTTATAACAGCATTTTATTACTTCGGTAGATTAAACATTTATATAGAATTTTGTGTAAAAAAAGAGGATGAAAAGAACAATTTTGATTCTTTTATTATTACATTATTTTGGCAAGATATATGTTAATGCATATATCCCAATTTTAAATTGCATAATTACACACACATACATTCTGCATTCTGTAATACATAACTATCCTAGCCCTAGTCTTAATGTATTTATATAATTTTAACTGTCTAGGCACTTCTTTTGGACATTCTTTCTTACCTGGCCAGAGAAAAAGGGTAAAAAAGTGAGTAGAATCATTGAGATTACTTTTAGAATTGTGTATGATATATCACAATTTGAAAATCCTCTAACTCCCCTGTGCAAATATTAATGAGCACAGTGAAACATGCTATGGTAGTAGTTAATTGATGGAAATTAATCATTTCGCCACAAATGGTGTATCTCGAATGCGAGAGCCCCTAGTGGTCTTCCAGGGAAATATACGAGTCAAATGGAGAATTTAATGTCATGACAGCAAGTTGGCCATGGTAGCTCAATGAGTTAGAGCGACTAGACGGAAACCAGGAGATCCATGGTTCAAATCCCGGCCATGGCATTGAATTTTTCATGTTGACTCTATCAGTCATGCTATGGTAATACTAAACATGCAGGGGTATGAGTGCCAACCTAAGAAAGGGGGTGAAATCTTCTAATTTGGCATGGTTTAGGTTTCCTTTAGTTTAATGTGTACTATGCATTATTAAATTTGTCCCCCCACCCATCCTAAATCAAGGGGTTAGTCACATTTATGTTTTCACTAAGCTTCCTACTTAGAGTCCTCAACATTGGCAATTGCAATTTCAGCGAGTAGCATAAGCAAAGGAGATAGTGTAAAAACAAACATTTATCTCAGCCCAAATAAGGAAGAATGCTCGAAATTTCCGACCTACAAATGCTTTCATAAATGCTTCTTAATGTGCCCAGAACTTAAGTTCTATCCAGGTATTTGTGATACTATTTATACTTGCACAATAAATGCAAGCCTTTTGTTTTTAAATGTCATACCTCCCTTTTTCTCAAGAAGAAATTATATGTCACTGCTGTATATTTGCCCTCCTCTGGGTTGAAGTATAAATGGGTTACATATTTTCTAGTTATAATATGCAACAATATGGGCGTAACGAATGTAAAGAACCCAACAGCTCCAAACACTGCTACAGTAAGGGGGGTGCCCAAGTTGGACGACTGTTCCACGATCATTGGCTGAGCAGCCAATCCAGCTGCACTCGAAAGAAGAGAGAATATTTTCACAGCTCGTATCTGAGGAGTTAAAGTTCCATAGTACACTATCCTTGTATTTCTATCTTGTTCACCTAAGCTACTTGAACTAAGCCGGACGAAACTATAACGACATTTCTGCCAAGGAACGTACAACACTGTTTTGCATTTGCCACATGGTAGATCTGAAGTATATACATTTTTAAAGATGCAACTTGCTAAACGAAGTTTCTTCTGTAGATTCATAGTGTACACTTCAGGCTGTGAACTAATTTATTAGTTCCAATTGGTAATAGTCAAAAGGGCAATTCCATAACCTGCAAGTATCGCTAATTCCAAATAGCATCCATAGAACATCAAATACATGAATCAGATGATCAGATGTTTCTGAAGTATATGTTCTGTGGTTTTTGAGAAACGTGAGAAACTGTGACATAGAATCAGAACTACCAACGGATACTAGGTAAAGTTAAGGGCGTGTTACTGAGTGTACCGAAAGGGGTTAACCAACATAAAAGCAAATATTGGCAAAAGAGTTTTCCTTTTAAAATTAATTTTGAATGTTACTTGGAATTTTATGAAATATGAATGATATTTAATTTCGTAATATAAAATTCAGGAAACCTGTGAACCTCATCTCAAATGTATTAAATGGTGTAAAGAACTTTTGACAAATATTCAAAGTTGGCTATCACCAAAAAGAAAGTGAAAGGAAGGATAGTTTGGTGTTCTGTGGTTGAACAGTTGTGTTGGCAGGGTAAAGGTTTGTGTTGAAGCTTCCTGTGTTGTCGTGTTAATGGCCTGCTAGTTGAATTTTGTAGAGTAAAATGAACACCGGTACAACTAAGAGTAATATAGAACGAGAGTATTTGGAAATAGATTCTACAGGAGGTTGGCCTTCTCTATATCAGGTATGAACATATCTAAACCAGGTATGACAACTTCCCACTCAAGTTCAAGGACAAAGGGTAATTTTTAAGAATATGTTTCAAAGATTTAAAGCAGTGCATTTCAAAGTAAACAGCGATCTGAAGAAAACTATTTAGTTAGCAGTTTAAAGACTTGGACTAAAGACAGCTCCTGTGAGGTAGTATTCCTGTGAGTTTGGGAAGGATGCTTCCTTTCCAACGTTTTTTATATTATTATCTATTATATTTAATGTTTTGCCAACTGTATTTTATATTGACAGTATGTTGCATTATAAACAAGTGCCAGGATACACACCACAGTACTTAAGCATAACACAAGCTTTCGAGATCAATATTACATTATTATGACCTAAATCATTGTTACCTAAAATGTATAAAATAAAAAATAGTCAACATTAGACAGCTGTAAGTATAGAGTGGCTAACCATAACACAATACTTGTGCACAGACTTTCTAACATAATCTCAGCTGTCAGAATATATGCCATAACACAGTACCTGTGCACATACTTTCTAAACATAATTTCATCTGTCAGGATATACCTATCCTAATTAATTTTGTATATAAAATATATAAAAATTATTTGTGTGTTCACAAATGCATAGTCTTCTTAATGATAATTATCATCCCAAATTTTGCCTGCCTTGGTAGCGTGGTGGTAGCGAGTCTGCCTCACATTCAAGAGGTCCCGAGTTTGAATCTCGGTCAGGGTGAGTTACCTGGGTAAGGCTTTTTACAGGGTTTTCCCTTATCCTGAAAGACGAATGTCGGGTAACTCTAAGCTCTATGGACCCTGGGCTCATTTGAGCATCATTTCACCCATTCCATTCATCATCTGATATGACAACGTTGGAGGACATAAAATTAAAAAAAAAATCCCCAATTTTGCTTACTGCTATTTGGATTTTGTGTTATTCATGTAACTACTAAAGGTTGCAAAGAATAAATAGTGAAAATTATAAATGAAGGCACAATGAATAGAGGAATTTGATACTAAACAAACAGATATTTTCATTTATTCATCCACAAGGTTTAAATGTGTGATATTGAATGTGTCATATAGTAAAACTACCAAATAGACAAATTTCAAAGTGCATAAGATTGAACCAATATGGTGAAATGCAAATTAAAATACAAAATTACATCAGAAGCAGCTGGATTAAGTTCTTCAGTTTCTAAATCTAGGGTCAGTCCATAGTGAATAAGGCTACAAATTGAAGCATGCATTGGTGTTATTACCAGTTACATAAACTGATTTTATGAAATTAAAAAACCAATGGATATAGTTAATGTCATAGAGGCTGTAGGTAATGAAAATTACATTTTTGTGTATTACTAGATGACCTGGCAAACTTTGTACTGATAGTAAAAGTTGTCTGAACTTATCTATATAAGTAAAACAAATTTGGATTAGTTAATTACTTATTCTGTAATTGGGGTGAAGTTCAAATACAACACAGTTATAATTAAGTTAATTTAAAGCTTTCTGATAAACAATAATTTTTGTCTTTTTTGTGCTCCGTAAATATTTAAAGTTTATGGTTTTCAGATGCATGAACATGCAACGTATAATTGTCCATGAGAGAAACGGAAACTCCAAATTGATTCCACAGACTTTCAACGACTGCCCTTGTGACTTATTTATAGTCATTGCAAAGGCCGAATGCATGGGAAATTGTAGACGCTTAAAATCAAAAAGTAAATCCGTTGGAATCATTGGAGTATGCAGAGTATCCTCTCCTTTGTACTTTCCTGTGATGATTGTTGGTTGATGACGTTATTTGCTAGCTTTTTCAAAGTTAGTCTCGTTTCACTGTACAGTCGTGGTTGGTTAATGTTACAGCATGATCATAACTGATTTTAATTTTAATTTCAAATTGTGATGTGGGATTCTAGGCAATTCCAATGAATTTAAAAACTCTGTGGGATAGTTGAGTAGGTCATCCTGGTTTATAACTGTCAACTGATTTGTGTGAAAACAACTGCCCTGGAAGAAACGGACACTCTGGAATGGGGTTCTGACATACGAATACAAGTGTCAGCAATGTCTGCATCTTGATGCTTATCAATGTGGTCAGCATGTGATGTAGCTCGTCACACATTTGACTGACTTCTCCTTGGCATAGTAAAAAAGTTTCCGCAAACTTAACAAAGGCACAATTTTCTTCTTTATGTTCTTTAGTTTTTTACATATTCTTTGAATTTTAGATGGTGTAAAATTTAAATTAAATACATTGGCAATATTTTGCTTATCTTCTTTATCTCTCTATATAATAGGATGTTTAGGAACATTGTTTTCTTTATAATATGCTGAAATGAAAACTTTATATTGTAGCAGGAGTATTCTCACCTGGTGTTGTCCGCATTTTGACTGGGGTTGTGGGTTGTCTGCTGCCCTCCTGGATGTTGACGAAGCAGCGAGTTGCCAATTTTTCTTGGTCCAATCTGGCACTCGGATGTATCAATGTACATAAAAAAAATCTCCAGAACTGTTTCAATCTGAGCTGTGAGAACTCTTTAATTTTTAGATGTGGTCGCAAGTGAAAAAGTATAATTTTTTAAAATAAACTTTGATACCAATAAATTCGTTTTATTTAAAAAATATGAAGATGTTCAATTTAATTTGTATTATTTATACAATTTTTCGTATAAAACTTGACAATAATATTGTATACCTTGATTACAAGTTACAGAAAACGAATAATAAACATTACACAAATAAAAATATTTGTAATTATAATCCACTTATCTTAAGAAGTTGATGTTAAAACTTCTTTCTTCTTTTTCAAATCAATTTTGAAGGCATTTTGCATTCATCCTCAGTGAAAACAAACTCCATTGTTAAGGATATCTCGGTTACCATTTTTTCTCTTTGCTATGTCACGTTCCCAGCACCACCAACATCCGAAGACGAAACAAACCTAAAAACAGAACAATTGCTAGTATGTCAAAATTCATTACAAAATCGATTTGAAAAAGAAGAAAGAAGTTTTAACATCAACTTCTTAAGATAAGTGAATTATAATTAATAAATATTTTTATTTGTGTAATATTTATTACTCCACTGTAACTAGCTTTTAATGTTCTTCCATCAAAAGACACGTCTGTTCTCTTCAACGTTATGCAATTGAAAGACAAGAAGACTGTTACAATATAGCTTTATTATTTATTGGTTTTCATAAATTTATTATAGGACTCCTTTTTGCAGAGAGAATTTCCCTTTTGTATGCTGCTGTTTTGGTTGTCCAGTTGAGGAAACTTTCAGGATCTTTGTTAGTGTCAGCTAACTTTCTGGCTGATTCATGTTCATTTTTTATGGTCTAAATCCTTTGACCATCAATTTTAACTTTTCTTTCAGTGATGTATTTTTTACAGCATCTAGTAGAAGCTGGCAGGGATTATTAATTTTGTTAGAAGAAATATTAATTTTGATCATACAGGCCATTAATTTTTCTAATTCTAATTTATATCCTTTCCAATTAGTTTTTTCAAAGTTCTAAGAACTTAAATTTTATGTCAATATATCAGTAAAAAATGAATATAAAATTTAAACAAAATAAAAAACATCACATTAGCTCAAGGAAAACAATGGGAAGTTCTTGCCCAGAATTCAAAAGTAATACCAGAATTACCTAGGAAATCAGCAGTTGCGACCCTCCGATTATTAACAGGACATGATTGTATGGCTAAACATTTATATAAATTTGGAATATATGAGTCTCCAGTCTGTCCACTATGCAGTCTAAATGAAGAAACGAACTATAATCAGCTTAAAAAATGTACATCAGTTCACAATATACAGAATAATTATGAAAAATATTGGTGTGTAAGAAGACTAATGATTTCATTGTCAACTGTTGGGTATTAGAAAACAACATATTTTATGGAAATTAATTGTTCTTTCTCATTAGCCAAGTGTAGGATGCACTCTGAAAGGCTAGAGTCAGACTGAAAAATTCAATGCCAAAGCCGGGATTTGAACCACGGATCTTCTGGTTTCCGTCCCGCCATTCTTAACCATTGAGCTACTATGGCCAACATGCCAGCATGACATTATATTCTCCAATTGGCTCGTGTTTTTTAGAACAATTAATTTCCATTAATTGTACCTAATAGTGGTCCGAACTATAAAGCCCGGGCATTAAAGTACTTAAGGCATAGTAAGTTACCATTAAGGTAGTTGTCTCCTGTGTTTATGAGAACTCCTGGTGGTTTACTGGAAAAAACACAAGTCACTTGGAGAATTTAATGTCATCCTGGCACGTTGGCCATAGTAGCACAGTGGTTAAGAGCGGCTGGATGGAGACCAGAAGATCCATGGTTCAGATTCTGGCTTTGGCATTGAATTTTTTAGTCTGACTCTACCCTTTCAACATATTGTATGTTTTTGTCTTGTTTTTACTGAAGAATTGTTGCTTGATAGTTGGATCCCACACTTTCAGCATTTAATGACGTTCTTTCTGTTAAGTCTGATGAAACAAATAATTGATCTGAATTATATATCAAATTGTGATGGTTGTTTGTACCAATATTGTCTCCATTGAAAATTAGTTCTATATTATTGGAATGCAGCCTATCTTTTGCTGCTTTCTCTGGTGGATAGGCGGGTTTATAACCTCAGTATTTGGAATGGGCAGTGAAATCTTCCTTTGTTATAGATTTTTGGGTTAAATTAAAAAATCTCAATTCATATGTTTTTTTTGAGGATTGTAAGCAAATATATTGAGGATTGCTGCTTTGCTATCCATAAGTTCAAATAAGCTACAAGTATTTTAGTTAATTGATGGAAATTAATCATTTCTTCACACTAGCCGTATACAGGCTAAGATTTTGGATAGAGTCAGCTTGAAAAATTCAATGCCACAGCTGGGATTTTAACCACGGATCTACTGGTTTCCGTCCAGTCGCTCTTACCCATTGAGCTACCATGGCCAATTTGCCATCATGACATTAAATTCTCCAATTGACTCATATATTCCCCGGTAAACCACTAGGGGCTCTCGCATCCAAGATTCACTGCTTGTGGCATCTTACTGTTGTAAATACTGAAGTCCCAGGCTTCATCATTTAACTCTTATTATTTAAGTTAATTGATGGTAATCATTTCTTCACACTAGCCATATACTGGCTAAGATTTTGGATTGATAGAGTTGACATGAAAAATTCAATGCCACTGCCGGGACGATCATGTAGACTATCAATCCAAGCTAGAAGTAATTCAACTCCATTGTAATTCATTTTAATAATTTTGATGCTAAATTTTTCCTTGGTCTGATTAAAATTTCACTAGCAATTTGCCTACTTTTTGGGAGAAAATAAATATACACGCTTTCATATCTTAATATATCTTTTGGTCTTTTGAAATGTTTGCTTCCATGGTAAGGTATCAATATTTTTCTTATGCATAAATTATGGATCTCTGCTTTCTTATTTTGATTTAATCTTGTTGCCTTCCATTTTAATATGTTCAAAACTCCAAATGTACTCCCCATCCGGAAATCCAAATGGGAGTACGTTTACTCTAGACTGTTTTATATAAGGAAATATAGGTATCTTTAAAATATGCAACCGTTTCACGTAACTTTTTCTGTGATATAAGCTATTTCTGAGATATCCTTTAATAATGGTTGGAATTGTTTAATACTTTGTTATTCAAGTCCTTCAATTTTTACTTGTTTCTCAAATTATAGGAAAAATATATGGAACTTGCAGGCTAGAATATAGCGTCCAGTTCTTGAATATTTGATTTACTGTTACCTTCTTCTTTTATTCATGGGGTTTCTTTTGAAAGTTCCTGTTAGCATTGGCCTCAAAGATCTTTTGATACATTGTAATTTCCTTCATCCTCACCTAGTTGTGCCTGTTCCCTTCAAAAAGTTGAAGGTCCTCCTTATTGGGTCTTCTCGGCTATTTCCTCTTTCTTCACCAGGTAAACCCAGTGTAGCGATTCTAGTTCTTCCCAGAGCCTCACATTCAAAAAGTATGTGTTCAGCTGATTCTTCTGCATCATTGCATTTTCTACATCCATTGTCTCTTATTATTCTAATTCCATGTAGGTGCTTTTTAAGATGGCAGTGTCCAGTCAATAGTCCTACTACCCACCTTATATTTCCCCTGCTGAGTTCTAGCAGATTTTTTGTTTGCTTCTTGTTTGGATGCTGTTACCTTATTACTGAGAGAACCGAGTGGGATGGCTCAGGTGGTTTCATCTGCATTCGGGAGGCCCAGATTCAATTCCCGTGGCTACCTACCTGATCCATGGGATTTTTCAGGGGTTTTCCTTGGTCGCCAGGTGAATGCAGGATAGGTTAATTACATCCTCCAAATTTCCTGTTCATCCATTTCATCTTTATTATCATTTCCCATCATCTCTCATCTGGTGGTCTCTTTCAAGGTAGAAGTATCGGTGAATGTCTCTGTGCTGCCGTGACTCCTTGGGTCGGCCAATCTCTATCTACTCTCACTTCATTCTTCCTCCCAAGGATGCTCCGCTAGGGGTTTCGGTACAATAAACCATAGGTTTTGTGCCAAATCCCCTCCTTAGTAACCCTAAACTTAATACAGACAGACCCAAAAACATCCTAACTGCCTGCTATATGTTTTGTTGTCTGTGTCCTCAGCACTTGTTGCAGTTTGTTGCTATCATAGAAAGCTGCTGCTGAAACTATGCAGCATTTTGTAAAACTAATTTTAAAGGCTTTACTTACCCATGTTATTAAAGGAGATGCTGAAACTGGTCACTGCCGTTGTCCATGCATGTTTGGCAACTATTTAGGAAACTGTACATCACAAGCCGTAGCTCATGTTGAGAAATGGTGCCATTTCTCCATTAGTGAAGAAAGAGGTTTAGGTTGTATCAACCTAATTTTTTTCCTGTCAATGGTTGACGCCCATAAATACGTAAATACTAATCTCAAAAACTATTTCATCATTTATTAGGTGATGAGTATCAATAAACCAACTACAAATAGTTTTTGAGATTAATTTTGACGTCACTGTTACTAAATTCCTCCAAACACATATAACATGAATACTATTTTGCCCCCGCTTTTCTTAAACGTGAATTAACAAACAGGGAGCATAATTTTGCCTTTTTTCAGCAAGACTCTGCAACAGCTCATTACAGCTAATATTTTGAATGAGAACAATTGAAAATATGTTTCATGACAGAACTATTAGTAGAGATTTGTGTCCCTCTCGGTCCCTCATCCAAACCCTCTGCGATTTTTATCTCTGAGGTAACTAAGAGCATAAAGTGTACAAGACATACCCACACATCCTGGAATAATTAAGACAAATTATGTACCAGGAAATTGCCAGCATTTCTCAATGTGAACTACAGGGAGTCATGGAAGGTGCCAAACATGTATGGACAATGTCAGTGGCCAGTTTGAGCATCTCCTTTAATAATATGGCAAAGTAAAGCCTTTAAAGGTAGTTTTGAAAATGTTGCATGGTTTCATGTGCACCTTTGTGCGAAGTGCTGCATAATGTTCTTAGTGTTGACTATCGATTTCCTCATCTTGACGACACAGTATACAGTTTGGAGAAGTAAGTATTCCAATTCTATTTAGGTGTTTTTTTAGGCAGTCATATGTTTGGCAAGCCTCATACTAGCAAGTGCATATTTTCATGGTAGGTCTCGTATTTTATCTAATAGTATTTTTATTTTTCTATTTCCAATTTTCTTGATTAATTTAGAACTGTAGGTATTACTTATTTTTCTTTTGGTGATTCTTTTTATTGATTCATAAGAAGAAGCACTTGCCTCTCTTTGCTGAACTTTGCTAGGATATCAGCCCTTTCATTCCCATTGCAGTGTGCTGGAATCTATTGTAGCCTATGTGTTTACCAAATTTTTACATAGTGTGTATCATATTTCTTATTTCCAAAATTTTGTTCATTTTTGGGTAAGAAGATACTATAGCTTGAATGGTTGCTTTGGAATCTTATAAAACAACAATATTTTTGCAAGATTATTTCATAGTTAAATGACCAAAAATGAATCTGCCACTGCTGACTTATTAATCTGTTTATGTTTAATATTCCTAAAATGCTCCTTCATTCTGGTTTCCAAATTACCTTTGGTCCTTCCAATGTAAACCTGATAGCAATCTAAACAGTTAAATTGATAAATGCCAGATTTTTTTATTATCTGAAATGTTATTGTTTTTAGAAAAATGTAAATTTTTATGTTGTGTTTATTTTAAAGAACAGGATTATACCAAATTCTTAAAAAACAAAAAAAAAAAAAAAAAAAAAAAAAAAAAAAAAAAATGAAAAAAGGATAAGTAATTTTTTTTTAAAATTAGATCTAACATTTTTTGATATTTAAATTTTTCTATCTTCTTATGTGTAAAATCTTTATTAAAGATTTGTTTATATCCTCTTTTAAATTTATCATTATTTAGAGATATATTTATTAGGCTTTAAATCAAACTATTAAAAATAGCAAATTTATGTGAAAGAGAGTTAAAAATTTTATTTTATATGTAATTATCAGTATAAATTGATTTCCTATAAATGCCAAAATTTAATTTGTTATTTTTTATCTTATGATCCAGAGAAGGAAGGTAACCATTATTTCCAGTTTCTAATGTGAACTTTATAGCTTTATCCTGCAAATTTAGTAGTTTTAAGGCATCATCTATATGTCTACTAGAACTATAGCAAAAATGTCATACATATATATACCAAGTTTTAAACATTAAAGAGAATGGTTTAGTGACTTGCATTTCAAAAAAGCTATTAAAAAGATTAGCAAGAAAAGGTGAAAGTGGACTATCCATTACTGAAACAAAGTTTGTTGAAAGAATTTACCATTAAAATTGAATTTTTTTTTTTATCCAAACAAAGATTAGGAATTATTACATTATAGTTGAGTCGTATTTATTACACATCAGCTTCACTTACGTACCTATATTGAGGACATGTTTTGCGAACTATCGTTTACATCGTTGGCTCTAATGCGACTAAAACTTAATTCAGAAGTTTAGGAAGTTTAACTAAACCATCTCTTCTTTATTCAAATCTAGAGAACTCAACCATTTTTTCAAAAATTTTAAAAGTTTTTCTCTAGGAATACTGGGAAATGCAGCAGTTACATAGAAGAAAATAAGTTAATTGTTTTTGATTTTGATTTATGCATTACTATGTTTACACTCAACTTCACTTACTATGTTTTCAATTATACAACAACATAGTAAGTGAATCCTTTTATGGAAGTGTTGAAAACAGTGTTGTTGTATAAATTAAGTTAATTAGGAGTCGATTAATAACACAAAACAACACTCACTTTTAAATTTTCCCGGAACCGCTTTCTGAGGTCTTCCCTCTATCTTCAGCCGGACATCGACTAGTTCTCATTGGTGTAGCTGGCAATATTTTGTCTTCGGTCTCCTCTGGTGGCGGTTCGAGGAACTTGCTGAACAAATCTTTCTGGGGGATGTCGAAATTGAATACTTTGTTCCTATTTTTTGAAATAACGATTTGTTCCCATGTGGACAGTTCTTCTTTTCCTGTTGTATGTTTTAGTAATTTTGGTTCTGGATTTATGTTGTGGTTTTTTCTTTTTTTGGGGAAAAAACCACAACATAAATCCAGAACCAAAATTACTAAAACATACAACAGGAAAAGAAGAACTGTCCACATGGGAACAAATCTTTATTTCAAAAAATAGGAACAAAGTATTCAATTTCGACATCCCCCAGAAAGATTTGTTCAGCAAGTTCCTCGAACCGCCACCAGAGGAGACCGAAGACAAAATATTGCCAGCTACACCAATGAGAACTAGTCGATGTCCGGCTGAAGATAGAGGGAAGACCTCAGAAACCGGTTCCGGGAAAATTTAAAAGTGAGTGTTGTTTTGTGTTATTAATCGACTCCTAATTAACTTAATAGTAAGTGAAGTTGAGTGTAAACATAGTGACGCATAAATCAAACTCAAAAATGAAGAATACTTCACTGTTAATAATGTTTCTGCTTTTAATATTTATGAAGTTAATTGTTCTTAAATAATACTATATTACAGAATTTTTTTTACCAGCTCAACAGACTTTTTAATACTTAAACTCTCAAGTTTTTCAAATGTAATTTTTCAAATTACATTTTTTATGCAACCATTTAGCTAAGATTGTAAGTAGGGGAATTTATATAATTTACAGTGGGTCCCATTTTATTTTGAGGTTTATGAATTTTAGGAAGAACATGAATTCTAGGAAGAACATGAATTCTAGGAAAACTGTATTACTGACTTTTACAATATGTTTTTCTTTATTTGGTATGATTTTTACTTCATGGAGCATCGTATTAATATACCTTAGTCACACAACTGTCAAAGAGTGGGTCCTAAACATAGTATCAAAACTAAAATACCTTGGCATAATACTTGATAGCAAACTAGATTGGGATCATCATACTTTACACCTAGAAAGATCTTGCACATTTGCAGTAACCTATTAAGCAGTTCCAAAACCACCTGGGGAATGCAATTCCATCATCTAGTAACTATATATAACCATTCCATACTTCGTGTCATTACTTACACAGCTCAAGTATGGTTCAATTTAACATCTTGCAGATCCAGAAACAAACTGCGTCAGATATAACGATCTTTCTTAATCTTCAGTACCAAAGCGTACAAAACTGTTTTGAGCATCTCCCTCCAAGCAATTGCCGGAGTTATACCCATCGACCAAGAAATACTCTTAAACGATGACTTTAAAGCAATCTCATCAGACAAACTTACAAATGCTGCCATTTCCACCCTAAGGTTTGCAGAAACCAAATCTAAACCTATGGCTACCCACACAACCCTGTTGACATCGACACCCAGGTTCCTTAGGTAAATATGATTTCCAGATATTCACAGATGAACCGACACTGAATGACATGCAGGTGCTGGGATAGTCGTGATTAAAATCTCCAAAGAAATACACTCTGAAATAAGAAGACTGAGCTCTGACTGCTCCATCATCCAAGCCAACACATTGGGATAACTCAAGCAATGTACTGGATAAAGCATTATTAGAAATGAACACACTTATGCAATACACGTGTACTCCAAGGCAGCTCTTCTCTCAAAAGTGAACAAAATTACTACTCATCCATTGGCTGTCGATGCTAGGAACAATATAATCAACATCGAGAGATCCACTCCCATCAGCCACTGGGTGAAAGGCGATGCTGGTCTTCATTATAACGAAAGAGTGGACCACCTTGCGAAGATCAATGCCAACCTGAGATCCACCATTGACTTCAAGAGAATCCCACTTATCTGGTGCAAGCAGCTGTTGACAGACCACTACGGAAGAATTTGGAACTCAACATATATCAATTCTGAGCAAGGACTCCACACCAAAACCTTCATACTCAACATATTCCACGAACTCTCCCTATCCCTTTGTCCTAACTACATTACAACTCAATTCCTTACCAATCATGTAAGCTTCAGATTCTATTTGTACAAAATGAACAAATGTCCTTCACCAGTCTTCATCTGAAAAACCTTCTCAAACAGCCCTTCACCTGATAAAGGATTGCTTACAATTTGCAAGTTGTCAATCTAATCTACTGCAAACAATTCCTCTGTCAGTGGTTCTTAAACTTCATTTCAATACCATTGAAATCGTTGCCTTTCTCAACCGTATCTTCCGCAAATTGCAAGAAGAAGCTTTAATGTAAATGTAAATAACACTGTAAATCCTCCGTTTATGCCTCACAGTAGGGTACTATAGATAATCTAACCTGTCCTCCCTTGCTGCTTACTTTACTAATTGATTTGCTATTTCATTCCTGTGCTGCCATGCATTTACCTTTACCAGTTTCATTTGGATTGTTTACCCATTACACTTCAAATGCTTAATTTTAGCCTTCTTCTATCACTGTGCTTTGGATTTGACTTCTTGAGAAGTTCTACTGCAATATGGTGGTCAGTGTTCACTACATCTTGTTTTTGTCCAAGATCTCTTCTGCCTTCTATTTTGGTGAGAGCGTGTGTAACATCGCTAAATGTCTCACATGGTTATTAGAATAGTATGTAGTGAGTAAGTACTTTGATTTTTTAACCAGTTCTCCATTTTGAAAAATAATTGCTGCCGGTCCAATTTTTCCTTTATTTTGCTTCCATCTTTATAAATTTCTCTATACCACAGGTTATCTGTGCCTCTTGGACACTAGCTCTATCTACAGGATGGGGCCAGTTGCTTAGTTTTGGTGCTTTTTAAAGTAAAATTGGTGTTTAATTTACACTAAGGTAGCTACAAAATAGGAATGAACACAGGGTGGGGCTAGGCGTGGCTGTTATTTTGCTACTAGCCAATGCAGTGCGTGCATCATTGTACAGTTAAGCACGCATACTGGCTTGCTTTGCCGAACCATACGGCTAATTTCTTTGCACGCTCTAAAGATACTAATCACACTATTATTTTGTTTTTCCCATATTACAGAGCTATTCTTTCTGAGGATTACTGTCCAAACCCCATGTTTGTAGCACTCTGGTTTTGGAGATATGGAAAGATAAGACGCCTGACTAGAAAGAAAATAAATCGATATCTGGTTGACAATGGGAGGCAAAGTCTCTGAAACATGTAAACTGGGAAAATTTTAAAGTAAGTGTTGTTTAGGGTCCTTATTGACTCCCTTTAAATTTAAGAAAATAATTAATTATTAACTGTTAGTGAAGAAAAGCATACACGTTCTACGCTGCACTTGCATTTTGCAACTTGCATTCAGTAAAGTGGTGTTCTTTTAAGAGTGCACACGTGCTTTTCAAAGTTAATATATTGCTTAGCAAGCCTAGTACTGGTGTGTCTAGTAATAACTGCGAAGCAGTTTACATAAGCAGGCTAGAAATAGTCTTGTTAATGTGTATTCCTTTTTCAAACAGATGTCAATTAAAGACATTTTCGAAAGTACAAATTTCGCTTAGAGTTGAGAGTTAATGTTATAAGCTTGTCACCTGAGTGCTCATTCTGTGATGAGCATTATTAAAGAAGGCAAATAGTTCAACAAATTAGGAGAGTTTCCATATTTAGATCTCCAGGGAAACATCGAGCAGCTAAAAAACGTGCTTCTAACTTAGGCAATTTTCAAAAGTGTATTTTACGTAGAACAATTTATGATTTATATGACAAGGCTGAATATCCAACTGCCAAAAGGCTGACCAATTTAATGAGGGGGAAAATAGAATATATGGACTCTGTATCTTCTATGCACAATATTCTGAAATGTCTTGGGTTGAAATATAGGAGAACCAATGGTGGTCATAAATTTCTGCTTGAAAGAAACAATATTGTTGCTGCAAGACTAAAATTACTGCACAATATTAGTACAGGTGATAAATGGTGTAAAAATGCTTCACAAATACACATTCATATCTTCTGTATTTATTAAGTATTTTAATGAAACAAAAATTGGTTTAAAGTCCATTACAGGCAGTATACAAATATGGCATCATTAAAATAGAAACTATATTCAGAAATCATTGAAATGTTACTATTTTGTTTCACTGTAGCAAACACCTTCTTTCGTAGAATGCATCTAATTTGAATCATTTTGTTTTGTGTGCATATGAATGATAGCTATGTAAGCAAACTGTTCTCCAGTTCAAGGTTTTAAGGTTCAGATTATGCAATAATCATTGTATATGTTCTCAAACACATGCTGAAATATTAAGCGAACTTCTCTGTCAGCACTGTATCACTGTACAGATATATCTTCTATATCTGTTGCCCGCTAACCGTGGAACTGGCAACACCAAGAAAATACGATAACCATATTGTCTCAACCCATGTTCATTCTTATTTTGTAGCTACTCCGTTAAGTCCACTTAGTAACACATTTGAGAATAGGGCTAGGGATGCATCAGCTTTCCATAATCCCAGATTATATGACCTAGAGGAAGATACGGAAGAAGTGAAAAAGAAGTATGTATATATAGAATTTATAATGGCAGATTTTAATGCAAGAATAGAAGGAATGTGAAATGTATAGTGTTTAATGCCCGCTTTTAGTACATACGGCACTGCAGGCGTGACACTGATGATACATGATATGAAGATGGTGGAATGAGATGGCAGGGGAAACCGGAGGTCCCGGAGAAAACCTGCCCCAGCGCCATGTTGTCCACCACAAATCTCACTTTGCGGTCGCCTGGGATGGAACCCGGGCCACCTTGGTGAGAGCCAAGCGGTCTAACCACTGAGCCACGGCACGGCTAAGAATAGAAGAGGGAAATAGTAGATTATGTAGAGAAGAATATGTGGGGGGAAGAGTAAAAGATAAAATAAGACCAAGAAAAATTAGTGATAAAATATAAAATAAGGAGAATAGTAAGCTGCTAGATTTTTGTGAAACAAATAATGTAATAATCTGTAATGGCGTTGTAGGGGAAGACAAAGAGAGGAGTTTACATTTGTAAACATAAATGCTCAAAGTGTTATAGATTACATACTACGCAGTGAAAAAATGGAGGAGAAAGTCAGTAATTTTAAGGTTAAGAATGTGATAAATATTAATCACTTCCCATTATTATTAGAAATCAAAGGATCAGAGGGACAGAACGGAGGGAATGAGACAGTACAGTTAAAAGAAATAGAAATATTTAAATGGAGAGATGAAAAGGGGGCGTGATTCTTAGATATGAACTCAGAAGTAGGCCGAATCTTAGAATGTGGAGTAATGATTGTTACAAAAGAAGAAAACATAAGGAAAGCACTTGAATGATTAAAGTTACTAGTATCTAATGCAAGGAGTGAAATGAAAATAAAGCAGGGAAGGAAATGAATAAAAGAGGATGGTATGATGAAGAATGCAAATTAGCAAAAAGAATGGTATTCAGACATCTGAAAAGTTGGAGGAGCATGGCAGACAAATATGATTGGCAAATTTTGTTGAAAAGGAAAAGGGACTATAAATGCTTGTTAGAGGAAAAGAAAAAAGAAAGGCAGGGAAATATGAAAAAAAAAGAACTTAAGAGATGCAGTAGAAGAAACAGATAGTAAAACAGTATAGGAAATAATGAAAAAAGTGAAAAAGAAGTTAAGGAAATAATTTAAAATATTGCCCCAGGAATGGTTAAATTATTTTAAAGGCTTAATAAGAGATGATAAAGAAATAGATAAGAGATATTAGAATGCTGGGGAGGAAATAGTGCAAAAATAGAATACTAGATGGCAAATTTACATTGATAGAAGTATGCAAACAGAAAAACTCTAAAAAAAAAAAGCAGTGGGGATAGATGGGATTCCAGAAGCCTTTTGGAAAAAATATAGCAATACTAGAAGAGGCTTGAAGTATGACAAATGTGTTAAATAAAATTAAAGAGGATGAAGAAATACCAGATTGCTGCAAAACAAGTATGGTAGTACCAATATATAAAGGGAAAGGAGAAAATAATCCAGGAAGCCACATAGGAATAAGCTTATTATCTGTACTAGGTAAAGCAAACTCAGGAATATTAGCAAATAGATTAAGGTATTGGGCAGAGACAGAGGGAAAGATAACAGAATATCAGGCATGATTCAGAAAAGGTAAACAAACAGTAGATAATAATAAATTATAGATGAGTCATATTTATTACACATCATCTTCACTTACATACCTAATTTGAGGACATGTTTCGTGAACCATCGTTCGCATCATTGCATAAGAGCCAAAATTGAAGAAAGAGAAACAATGGTTTTTAGGGGAACAAAAATTGGAATTTGTGAAAGAATTTGAGTACTTAGGGTTTAGGATGTATAATAATGGAGGATGGGAAGCTCATGGCAAGAAGGTGGCAGCTAAAGGAAAGGCAGCAATGTCAGGAATTATGATATGCAAAGCAAAACTCTGTATGTCAAGCAAATGGTTAGAGAGAATGTATGAAACACTGGTAGAGTCAGGGATGTTGTATGCTGCAGAAATATGGGGGATGTCAAAAGTAACTAATAAAATAGACCAGTTATACAATTTGCTAAAGATGTTGGGATTGTCTAGATTGTCAGCTCTAGGAGAAGTAGCCTTAGTAGAATTAGGATAAACCAAAAGAAAAGGTATAATAATTGAAAGAGTTTTAAAATTTTGGTAGAAATGTTTGATAAAAGATGATCATGAAATACTAAAGGTATTATGAATCAACAAAAGAAAATGGGAAGTAGAAAAGATTGGTCAGAGGTGGAAAAAAACCATGGAAGAAATAGGAATTGGCGATTTATGGACACTAGAAAATAGGAATGTAGAAGGTTTCTGGAAAATAGAATTAGAGTGGAGGATATAGAAAGACAAGAAATATGGAGAGGTTTAGAAAGCAGAAAATCATTAAAATTTTACAGGTTAATAAAGAGAGAATGGGGAAGAGAAAGGTAGATCAATGTAACAGACAGGAGAGAGAAGGAATGGCTTAGATTAGAACAGGATCAAAATGTTCTTGAGGGGACTAAGAAGTAGCAGGGTGGAAATATGGGTGGTGGTAAGTCTGCCTAACATTCAAGGGTCTCAAGTTTGAATTTTGGTCATGGTGAGTTACCTGAATAAAGCATTTTCAGGGGTTTTGGTTTTTCCTTATCCTGCAAGATGAATGATAGGTTACTATAAGCTCTGTGGATCCTGGACTCATTTGAGCACCTTTTCACCCTTTTCATTCATCTTCCAATATGACTTAACATTGGTGGATGTTAATTAAAAAAAAAAAAAAACTACCTGCAAACCTCTTGATTGACATGTTGAGCGACATTTAATATGTTGAAATTTTAACCAGCTATTTTCTTCTTGCTTTGAAAGCACTAACTGTATTTCGTGAATGCTTGCTCACAACTCGTCTAATTGTCTCATTTGCATTGATGGAGAAGTGCAAGTTCATTTACTTTGAGGGAGAGGAAAGGTATAAGCAACCTGCAGTGTAAACAACCCTATCTGGGTTCTCTGCAAGACATTGCACAGCTGCTGAAAAATAATCCTTCTATAATGATTTCAAAGCAAGGGTATTTGAAGAGATTGAATCAGTCAGCATCGATATGAGAGGAGTTGGCTGTGGGATGCAGTATTTACCTTCAGTATATAAATTGCTTTATGTGGTAAAAATCAGCATGGATATAGCTTTTATTGACCGGGATTGCATGCACAAAGAAATTAACTTCAGCTAATCTCCTGCTTTTAAGCATCAACCAACACACCAAGAATTTCAGATGAAATCACATAGAAACACTCACATTACAGAAATATTGCTAAGAATGGTTGTTTTTTCTTCTGTCTCTTTCAGTTGTAATGTTTTCACTTGAAGTGAAATTAATGTAGAAAAATAGCTAAATGTTGTATCTATTGTTCACTGTTTACATCAAATGCAATAGTATAATGAAAACTTTTTACTAGAATTATAAAATTTTGCACCACATATATCGCATCAGTAGGAATGGGAATTAAAATTAGGAAGGACCTAGAATTGATTCCAGACACAATATATTATGGGTCAGGGACAATGAAGTTCTGTGCATGTTAATTAAGCAATTGGATAATATTAATGTGAAAATAGGAATAGGAGTAGTATATAACCCTCCAGATTCATCAGCTTTTCATAATTCCAGATTATATGGCAAATTAGAGGAAGATATGGATGAATTGAAAATATATATATATATATATATATATATATATATATATATATATATATATATATATAAAATTTATAATAATGGGAGGCTTAAATGCAAGAATAGGAGATTATATGGTAAAGAATATGGAATGGGAGGGGTGAAATATGAAATAAGAACAAGACAAAGTAGAGATAAAGTAACAAGTAAGGAGGGAAGTAAGATGGTAGGTTTTCGCGATGTAATGGTGATTTAGAGGAAGACAAAGAAGGGAAGTTTGTGTTTTTAAATAAAAATGGTCAAAGATTACATACCATGCAGTGGGGAAATGAAGGAGACAATCATAAGACTGTAAATGTGGTTATAAATAGTAGTTGCTTCCCATTATTAAAAATTAAAGGTTCAGAATTACTAGAGGGGGAGGAGGGATGAGACATTATAATTAAAAGAAATAGTAGTATTTAAATGGAAAGATGAAAAGGAAGATTCTTTTTTCAGCAGATAAAAATTCAGAAGTGGGACAAATCATAGAATGTAGAATGACAGCTACAAATGAAGAAAACATAAGTAAAGCATTAGAATTACTAAAGACACTAATAACTAAAGCAGGTAAAAAATGAAAATAAAACAGGGAAAGAAACCAAAAGAAAGATGGTTTGATGAAGAATGCAAATTAGCAAAGAGAAGTGTATTTAGAGACCTCAAAATATGGAGAAGCACCGAAGACAAACTAGATAGGCAAATTCCAATGTAAAGTAAAGAAGATTTTAATGGTTGTTAGAGGAAAAGAAAAAAGAATGGGAGGAAAGTCAAAAAAGAAATTAAAAGAAGGGTTAGAGGAAAAAGATAGTAAAATGATTCGGGAAATAATGAAAATGGCAAATAAGAGTGTGGGAAAGGACCCAAAATATCACCTCAAGAATGGTTAAAGTATTTTAGAGGCTAAATAGATGATAAATGAATAGATAGGAATATTGGAAAACTGGGGAAGGAAATAGTTAAAAATAGAATACTAGAGAGTAAATTTACATTGCTGGAAGTATACCAATAGCTACAAAATTAAAGAAAAGGGATACCTGAATGCTGGAAAATAAGTATGGTAGTACCAATATACAAAGGGAAAGGAAATGCTGCTTGATGAGGGGTTATTTTGAAGAAAAAAAAATTATATTTTGTACATATATATTTTGAAATTTTAAAATTTAATTTTTACAAAAGGTGACAATTTTAAAATTTTGAAGAAATTCTCAATTTCTAATGTCTCCTTACGTCACCCAAAGATTTGTTCTGGTATCCCCATGACAATCTGATACTGTTACATAATTGAAGTGCTTAAATCTATCCTGTTTAAAATACCCAATGAAAGGATGAATTGTGGCCTGTGTGTTAGTGGTATGACTGCTTCATCATGCAAAACAAATGAGTAATTCTCAGAAAAATTACAAATGTTAACCATCTCTCATCCCAGCTAGTGCTCCTTCAAATTACTTAAAAAAGAACTCTGCTAGATAGTCAACATGAAAAATTCCATGCCATGGCCAGGATTTGAACCACGGATCTCCTGGTTTCCATCCAGTCGCTCTAACCCATTGAGCTACCATGGCCAACGTGCCGTCTTGACATTAAATTCTCCATTTGACTCGTATATTTCCGTGGTAAACCACTAGGGACTCTCACATTCGAGATACACTGTTTGTGGCGACTTACTATCATATGTACTTGAGTCCCAGGCTTCATCATTTAACTCGTATTACTCTTAGTTAATTGATGGAAATTAATAATATCTTCATACCAGCCATGTATAGGCTAAGGCTATTAACTCCAAAAGAGGTAAAACTAGGGATAGGTCCTTGATACTTGCGATACTACAAACTCACAATACTTACATGTTATTGACATCGAACAATACTTCAGAAAATTCACTCAATACTTTTTTGATACTTCAGTGGTGATTCTGCAATTTTTATTTTATTTTAAAATTGCAAAATATTATTTCTGCAAGTTGAACATTGTAAAGCTTGAGAAATTGCCAGGAATGTGGTACCTGTACAATATAATGGTGTATCAAATTCAGTGCCAGTTACTGTTCCCAAAAGAAATCACAACATATCTCAACAATGGTTTTCTAACTCCTCTTTTTAGTGCACTGGATTACTGGGAAACAAATTAAAATTTCCCCCGAAAGAGTGAAAATGCCAGTATTTTTGAACAAAAACTTATAAACGGGGACTGTTTTGCTTTTAAATGTCTAATGTAGAGTTTAAAAATAAGACACTGATGTTTTTCAGTTTTGTCTCATTAAATATGTGTACCTATTTAATTTTATTGGCATTGCCCAGTTCTCCCAACATTACGAATGGAAATATAACAATTTATTTCATTTTTTGAAAGGTATGTATACATATTTTGTATTTTTTCTCTTATATGTGTGTTATGCACTGTAACTTCTGCTCCTGTGATGATTCCATAACAAAACTTTGTGATGTAAGGAGACATTATAATAAAAATTATTTGTGGTTGGTTTATTGACACTCGTCACTTACTTACAAAAGTAAGTGACGAGTGTCAATAAACCAACCACAAATAATTTTTATATTAATTTTGACGTCACTGTTACTAAATTCCTCCAAACACACATCGAGACATTATAAACTTATTTTGAACTTAAAAATTTTAAAATTGTCACTTTATGAATAAATTACATTTGAAAATTTCAAAAATAAAATTTGACTTTTTGTTTTTCTTCAAAATAACCCCTGTCAAGTAGCATCTCTTATGAAGGCCCATTAAATGAGCTTTTAAATGATACCACTCCCAGGTCTGTATATTAATTGGTTGCTGCTTTGCACTTTGATAAATATTTCAAAACATGCTGAATTTTCTTGAAATTTTCAAATTTCAAAATTAAATAACTGAAGAACTAATGGAGTAAGAGTCCTAAACTTTAATATTTTTTTATAGATCTATGAGGCCAACAACTGTACCAAAATACATCGAAATCCAAAGAGGTCAGTCTGGATGATTGTTGAGTTGACATGGAAGTAGCCCTTAGCCCATAGTTCGTGAACAGCTGCAATCTTGATTGCATGGGACTTTAACAGGAAGTTGGGAAATGGGTAGCATCCTTGAAGTTTTATGGGCAGACCTGTTTTCCTGAACTTATTTTTAGTTTCATTGTTAGTTGCCATATATTTAAACCAATTTTGAATGTCAAAATTGCTAACCACACTTCACTACAATAGCAAAAAGGCTTTCAAGGAAGACATTAAGCTGGATTTTCTTGTCCTAATATCACTCTTGAAACTTATTACTAACACAACTGTACTCACCATGCACTTTCTAATGCAGCATAGAACATCATTAAAATAAAATTTGAGTCCTTCTAGCCACACTTGTGCAATTTGGTAGCCTTTTTGAGGAACCCTTATAATAGTTTTATAACACAGGTCCTTTCTTTGGAGTTGCAATCTTGCAACAGAAAAAATTATGAATTTTGGAAACTTGATATTCAATGTGGAGTCAACATGTAACTTTCATATTTGAGTTTGATTTATGAGTCACTATGTTTACATCAAAACTTCACTTACTTGTTGTATAATTGAAACGTTTTCAACATCATTCGATCTCATCCTCAGCTGTTTGGTGACTAAATGAACCTTCCTCTTCTTTCACTACTACGGAGCTCCGATCACTCTGCCATCTGGTGTGCCCCTGAGGATGAGATCGAATGATCTTGAAAACGTTTCAATTATACAACAAGTAAGTGAAGTTTGAGTGTAAACATAGTGACTCATAAATCAAACTCAAATATGAAGAATACTTCACTGTTAATGCTTCTGCTTTTAATATTTATGTAACTTTCACTTTAAAATCAGGGTTGCTATTGATCTTGAAAGACTGGGATGGAGATTTATCTTTTATGGAGATGGATTTATAATGGTAATGGGTTTGGTTAATTTCTTTTGTCAAGTAACTGCACTCGTGTGCACTAAGCAAATGCTGATATGTAGGAGTACTCGTTGTGCTCTACTCCCTATTTTGGATTGGGGTAGATAAATTTTCTCTATAGTAACAATAATAAAAAAAAAACTGATAGTGATGAAATTACTGTTCAGTATTTATTAATTTATAGATAAGTCGTATTTATTACACATCTGCTTCACTTTCGTACCTATTTTGAGGACGTGTTTCGCAAATCATCGTTTGCATCTTCGGCTCTTATGCTACTAAAGCTTGATCCAGTGGTGTGGGTAATTCTGGAGTTGCTGCTGCCATCTGTTGATTTAGTGATGAACTTAAATGTGGGATTCTCTTCTGGCGGGATTTCAAAGTTCATTAGTTGGTTTTTATGTTTTTCTATGTATATTCTCTCCCATATGACGAGTTCACTATAACCATAATCATTGAAAACCAAAACATAACAAAATTTCAGCAAAGAACACATCCCTAGGCAATGTAATTAATCTCTCTAAGCAAAATTTTAACACTGAAGAAATAGATATGCTTAACCAAGGCCTGAAAACGTGTATAACATACTCCAGCAACCCGGATGAATTCATTGCAGATATAGAATTAGCAGTAGAAGGCTTGGAAACCATGGTTAAAAATATAATTAGGAAAAAATCATCTCCTGTATTGGAAAACTTAACAAATAGAAAACCAGGAAAACATTTGAAACAAATTTAGATAATTAAATCTTTACGAAAAAAGGATGTAATCTTCTCAAGGGCTGATAAAGGGAACAAAATAGTAATTTTAGACACAGCTACAGAGTTACTACAACAAAAAGAATTCCAAGAAATATATTCTAATCCACTCAACCGTTGCATAAAAGATGTACAAAAAACCATCATTAATAGTAAAATTTTAACAACTGCAGAACAAAAAACTATCAAACCAGACAACCCTACCCTTGCAAGACTATATGGTTTGCCTAAAATACACAAACCCAACATACCCATGAGACCCATTGTAAATAATATCAACACTCCTACTTACCTTCTGGCAAAATGGCTGTCCAAAAAATTTCAGTCCTTTCCACAATTCCATACTCTGAGCATAAAAAACTCTTTAGACCTGGTAGAAAAAATTCAGAATCTTAAACTAAAACCTCATGACACTTTAGTATCCTTTGATGTCTGCTCCCTCTTCCCTAGCATTCCATTAGAAAAACTTTTGATTCAACTGAAGAAATGGCTAAATTCTATTAACCTAGATGCCAGTGCAATAGAAGAATATTTGGCAATGACTGAAATATGTATACATCAAAATTTTGTTTTCGATGGAAAATATTATAAACAAATTTCAGGACTAGCTATGGGAAGCCCGCTATCACCATTTTTGGCCAATTTATACATGAGCTTTTTCGAAACACATATAACTAAAGCCTTCCCTCATATTTTTAAAACAAGGTACAGATACGTAGACGACATCTTTGCAATAGTGCCCTACAAACAAATAGATGATGCTTTGAAACTACTTAACCTGCAAGAACCCAGCATACAATTCACAGTGGAAACTGAAGAGGACTGTACTCTACCTTTTTTGGACCTTAAAATCACAAAAAGCAATGAAAAACTAGAATTTGGTATCCATAGAAAAGCAACACACACAGATAATTACATCAAAGCAAATGGTTTCAACCCAATTCCACACAAACATGCCACCATCAACAGTCTCACACACAGATTAGTAAATCTACCTCTCAGCCAGCAAGAATATCAGAAAGAATACCATCAAATCTTAAAAACTGCAATTAAAAATGGATATGGAAAAAACCTTGTAGATAAAAAACTAAAATCATTCAAACTTCAAAAGAGATTAAAACAGATCACAGCTCTCACACCAATAAAACAAGAAATTAGATTTGCTAAGTTTACTTACCACCTCTGGGCCACAAAAAAGTTCCAAAAAATATTCAAGAAATACAATATAACATTGGCACCAAAAAACAATTACAACATTAAAAACCTACTTAACAGTAATAATACTGATAAGATAAAACCAGAGAAAAAGTCAGGCATTTACAAGATTAAGTGTAAAGACTGAAAAAATGTACATAGGGAGGACAGAAAGAAACATAGGCACTAGAAATGTGTGTAGTGTTTAACGCCCGCTTTTACTACATACGGCACCGCAGGCGGTGACACTGATGATACATGAGATGAAGATGGAGCACCGGTGGAATGAGATGGCGGGGGAAACCGGAGGTCCTGGAGAAAACCCGCCCCAACGCCGTGTTGTCCACCACAAATCTCACTTTGCGGTCGCCTGGGATCGAATCCGGGCTGTCTTATGGCGTGGCCAGGCACTAGAAAGAAAGAACACTTCAGGCACTTAAGATACAAAAATATTGATAAGTCTGCAATAGCAGCTCATTTCTGGTCTGAAAATCATGAAATTGAAGATAGCACCGAATTACTAAAATACGTACAAAAACATAGTGAACTCGTCATATGGGAGAGAATATACATAGAAAAACATAAAAACCAACTAATGAACTTTGAAATCCCGCCAGAAGAGAATTCCACATTTAAGTTCATCACTAAATCAACAGATGGCAGCAGCAACTCCAGAATTGCCCACACCACTGGATCAAGCTCTAGTCGCATAAGAGCCAAAGATGCAAACGATGATTTGCGAAACATGTCCTCAAAATAGGTATGAAAGTGAAGCAGATGTGTAACACTGTGGTGTTCCAATACAGTTAAATCTTGATATACTGTTCAGTAGTTTGGTTATCAAAAATAAGGGTGCATTGTGGAAAAAATGTTTTCAAAACAATTGATTCCAAACAAGATATAGATCTAAAAGCCAAACTATCCAACATACATCTGATACCTGTGAAGTATTACGTCCTTAGAAAATATGCAAATAAATCATAAATATTGCATTAAGATGGTATAGCTTACATTATTAATATTCGATAACTCTTAACCTTGTACGTTAGGCCTACAAAAATTACAAAATTAGCATGATAGCAAGTGAAGAGTGTCTGATTGTAGCAGGCTGCTTTGAAACCATTGGATCATTGGTTCCTGCCTTAACCATACATAAGTCTTAAGTTATTGAGTGTCTATGAATGGCATGAATGTAACTACATACAGCATGAAAGAGGTTATCTCTTCTTTTATATTATAGATTGTAGCTGTAGTCTGATGGAGAAGTTCATTTACATTAAAATAACTAGGAATTAACTCTCAATAAAATATAAGGCTTTTCAACTAAGTGAATTAGCAGCATTGGCAAGACTGTGTGGTTAAACATGAAGTACCAATTACAAAATTTAAATATCTGTTCAATGCTCAAGGCTTAAGCCTCAATTATATTATGCTAATTTGTTTACTGTAGTGTAGGTAGCCAATGCTTGTTGCACTGTGACATGCCCTTAAGCTCTGATGCCCGAGTGTCTGGAAGCGGGTGGAAGAGAAGGTCAATGCAAATAGAAAGAAAGCTAGTGGTGGCACAACTGTAAGATTTACATTATCAGAAACTTTGAAGGTTACAAAGAGAAATAAACACATTTGATATTACATTCAACTGGGTGCTTAATAGAGCAAATTTAACATTCCATTTCCTAGCTCCTCTACCACTTATAAACTATACTACATTTAACTCTTTCAACTGTATGCAATTCTGATTCAGATGCTGAGCTCTTTGCACTCTTTTCTTTGTAATTATCATATGAATATTTGACATAATTGTCAAAGGCAAAGACTAAATTTCAAGTTAGCAGATAACTGTTTCTATGACAAGGTTTACAGCATTTGCGAAAACAGCTGCTCACACAGATAAGTAGAACCAAACATGCTTAATATGTGGGCAGCATGTCTGATAGTTATGGAAAACTAGACTGAGTGTAAAAAAAGTCTGGCTTGTTTTTTTTAAAAAAAAAAAAAAAAAAAAAAATCCTCCATTTCCTGATCATATTGCAGATCAGTAAGTTTCAATTGAAACTCTGTAGGAACAGGACGTCCACAGTGAAAGAAGTGACGAATAAGAAAATTTATAAATTCCAGGTTTTCTATCTCTTAGAACTGCACTCCAAATTCCCATTGTAGATCTTTACTATATTTGCATATTGCTCAAGCTCTGGAAATTCAAATGATGTGAAGCCAAAGACAGTTTTGGAAGCTGAGATGTGTTTTTGTTGATAAATTGAGTTTATGTTTCAATGCCAGTACAGAGTCGAGCTGAGTGATAATTTGTCCTCTGCCTTGGAGAGAATGATTAAGAACATTGGTGTGTCCTGTTTGTTCTGGAAGGAATGCAAATCACAAATCCAGTTTGAATCATTAAATTTGGGAAGAGGCATTCCTTTTTCTTCTAGGAAGAGTAATGCACTCTAGCTTAACCACCTTATTTCATAATAATAAGGTAAATCGCCAAATTCACTGTTACATTTACCAAGAAAAGCTTTAAACTGGTGATGACGTCCTTGATCTAATGAAAATAGTGGTTTTGATGACTTTTTTTTAATTAATGTCCTCCAACGTATGTAAATCATATCAAATGAATGAAGAGAGTGAAATGATGCTCAGGTCCCGAGTTCGAATCTCGGTCAGGGTGAGTTACCTGGATAAGGTTTTTTCCCAGTTTTTCCCTTATCCAGAAAGATGAATGTCATGTAACTCTAAGCTCTATGGACCCTGGACTCATTTGAGCATCATTTCACCCAATTCATTCACCGTCCGATATGACTTAACGTTGGAGGACGTAAATTACAACAACAACAAAATTCATCTTGCACGATACGGGAAAACCCTGGAAGAGAAACTTAACCAGGTAAGGGTAGAGCCAGAATGAAAAATTCAATGCCATAGCCGGGATTTGAACCACGGATCTTCTGGTTTCCGTCCAGCCGCTCTAGCCATTGAGCTACTATGGTCAAAGTGCCAGTATGACATTAAATTCTCCAACTGATTCGAGTTTCTCCCGGTAAACCACTAGGAGTTCTCATAAACATATGAGACAACTAGTTAGTGGACTAAATGTTGGAGGACACACACACACACACACACACACACACACACACACACACACACACACACACACACACACAAAGAAAGGGAGAGACAAGCAAATGAGGCTACAATGCAAGTTCAAACTGGCTGCCTCACTTGTGAATGCACCAGGACAGAATGGCATCATACATGTTTTGAGAAGTGATGGTACAAATCCTATTGAAATCCGTTGGCGAATGATGGTGATATAAGTCTGTCACTGCAACAAGTGTACAAGTGGAGTGGAAACTTGGAAAATGGTATGACTTATGTGACAGGTGCCTACATCTGGTTCAGGCACACTGCATTGTGACACCAGTCCATTGCAGGAGTTGTGCCAATTTTTTGTAGTTTTATGTCCTCCAACGTTGTCATATCGGACGGTGAATGAAATGCGTGAAATGATGCTCAAATGTGTCCAGGGTCCATTTAGCTTTAGAGCTACCTCACATTCGTCTGTAAGGATAAGGGAAAACCCTGGAAAAAACATTATCCAGGTAACTCACCCTGGCCGAGATTCGAACTTGGGACCTCTTGAACATGAGGCAGACATGCTACCATCTGCGCTACCGAGGCGGGCATTGTGCCATTATCATGTAATATTTCCATCTGGCAGTGGATGAAATAATACAAAATCTGAACATTAGTCATGGCTCAGCTTATGAAATCATTATGTGCTTAAATTTCACAAATTGCCTGCAAGATGGGTGCCATAGCAGCTCACTCTAGAATTCCCACATGTGTCATACTCACCAGATCTTGCACCAAGGAATTTCCAAGAGATAATAGGAGCAAGAAATTTCTTCTCATGAAGAGATGCATCAGGCAGTGCATATGACCAAAAGAATTTTTCTCCATGCACTTCCTACACTCAGGAAGATAATGGAGGGAGACTATGTTGAAACTATAATGGTCTACTTCTTTGATGTGAGGGTAGCCTGTCTGCTTCACATTCAAAAGGTCAAATTAAAATTGCGGTTTGAGCGAGTTATTTGGATAAGATTTATTTCAGAGTTTTCCCTTATCCTGAAAGATGAATGTCTGTTAACTTTGAACTCTATGCTTATTTGAGCATCATTTCACCCATATCATTCCTTGGCCAGTATGACTTACATTGGAGGATATTAAACCTTAAAAAAAATTAAATACTCATGCCTTGTTTTCTTAATTTTTTTTATTTTTTCAATGAAATTTTTTAAAAAAACTTAAGGTTTTGATATGACTTCTTATAGAATTGAACCACATGAAATGCAAAAGGAGAGTATGTTTCCCGTCATAAGAATAAAAGATAAATGAACACAGTTACATGTGTATAATACAGTATTTTCTTCAACTATTGATATACATATTTGTTGCAGATGTGCAATATAATCATATTTTATATTTGAATTCTGCCGCTTAAATCTTACATTTACTTCCTTTTATTAGTATTATTTATGATTTAATTCATGATGCATCTAAATATAACTTTTTTGGTACAAACAACCATGTTACTTTCAGTTGTTGACTTGGTCAACATCATCAGGTTGACTGACCTGTCACAAGTTAGGGAAGCTAGCACATTTGAAAAACTGATATGAGTTAATTTTCTCCTCCTTAAGCACTATATTATTTACTATCATTGAAAGTAGTGCTATGCGCACCTTGATAACATAGATGGTAGCATGTCTGTCTAACATTCAAGAGATCCCAAATTCAAATATCGGTCAGGATGTTATCTGAATAAGTTTTTTCTGGGATTTTCCCTTATCCTGAAAGGTGAATGTCTGATTACTCTGAGCTCTATGGATCTTGGACTCATTTAAGCATCATTTCACCCATTTCATTCATTCGTCTGATATGACAACGTTGGAGGATGTAAATTAAAAAAAAAGGAGTGCTATAGTATGATCCACTAAGTCCTTTACTTTTCATCCTGGCAGCAGAAGAAATTACGAGAATAGCTCAAAAGGAAAACAATATCATACCATACCCCGACAACATAGCGGTCAGTTCAAAAGAGGTAAAACTACTAAACACATTAAATGATACAGAAGAATGATGCTGCTAACATGAGTTTGAGATTAGCACTTCAAAGACGAAAATGATATTTAGACGAGGAAGATGGGCTCCAGCTTCAGCAGAAATCTTTATCAAGGGAAGAAAACTAACTTCGCAAAAGAATTCAGATACTTAAGGAATCACATTGCAAACAAGGCCAAATGTCTTACAAAGCATGTAACAGGAAAACAATGCAAGCTATAAGGGCAATGCACAAAATTAGCTACATCTGAACCCTCAACTTAGACAGCAATAATGCTATTCAGAACAAAAATCATGCCAATCCTAACATGTGGGATAGTAGTCATATGGTCACACCTTAGCAAAAAGAACCCATTTGTACTAGAAAGAGTAAAAGCGTTATACATCAAAAGAGTTATCAGAGTGTCAAAGACTACCAGATCCAGACTTGTCTACCTCATTGCAAGAGAAACATTCTCATTGAAGACCTCAGGACATACTTGCCTCTACCAAACACAGGAGCTTCAGAGAAGTAGCTGAACAGAAGAGAACAATACCAACAGAATTCTGTGGATCAGGGGCCATGGTAGACAGGATGCAGACAGCATCTAACTTCGAGAGGAGGCTTATGCCTACAAGAGTGGCAGTACATAGCTTTCACCACATGATTTGTAACAACTTATTTCATAAACCAACAGAAACGTGTGGATGTAAATCATGTAGACAAATATGTGAATGCTGTTACTTAGAAGTCTGCAGCAAAAGAATAGAATCAATTAGACTATGCAAACCAAGGGTGCAAGAGCAGAGTTTCAGTAATGCTATGTATGTAGTTTACCTTTCTTTATATGGCTATATAGCTGCAATAAAAGTGTTCTATATTATGCAATACACTTTTATTAAGGGCTTTGCCAAAACATGGAAGTACGATAACAAGACAAAGTTGTTAAGATAATGGTTTCACTATGAATTACTTTAACATATTTATAAATTTGTTTACTCAGCTTAGCTCTATTTTTTATGAAACCATTTATAGCTACAACAGGTTATAGTAGTGATCTGACAATGCTTCTGTTTTGTATTTCCACAGAAGACTTAGTAATAAATTTGAAGTAGTTCACTTTTTATTCTTTTTGCCACATTTGTGATAAAACTCGAATATCCTCTTTTTATCTTGTTTGACCCATAACTTTATCATTAGATTTTTTTGAGAACACCTAGTGTATTATCCAGTTTGTCATCTTTTTAATCATTAAAATTATATATATATATATATATATATATATATATATATATATATATATCAAATACTGTAGTAGATTTTTATTCTAAACTAATTTGTTGAAATTATGTACAAAATATTTTTATTTTAGTGTTGTACTAAAAAGCCAATCAGTGTACCATAATGTTTTGGAATTTCATTTATCATGTTGTGTAATTGTAGCCTTATTCTTGGCTAATTATTTATTTTATTTTCTTACAGCATATAAGAAATGAATGTTTAAATTATGATTATACATTTTTGGAAGCTAAAAAATCTCAGAACAAGAACCTGAATAGGTATAGAGATGTCAATCCATACGACCACAGCAGGGTTGTTCTTTCTAAAGGACCATGTGATTATATTAATGCAAATTTGGTCACAGTGAGTATTCAAGTCATATATTTGTTCTCTTCATTCTGTTAATCACTATTGTGTAGTTAGTTACTCTTGGATTTTTTTAGTGAAGTGCAGTGCTTTTTAAAACATTCTGAGCTGAAAGTACCGTAAATGAATTTGTAGAAAGTGCTAAGTAGGAGTTACTAAGTGGAAAGTTAATGAACATTACAATTTTGCTTCTAGGATAGGGTTCATTTTGTATGTAACTTCAAATAAAACTGAAGGATTTAATCTGTAATGACAGGGTAGATTATAAGAGGTAAATATTTTAATTATTTCAATTTTCTGTATTTCATAGCCAAATTCTATGTATATTGTAAACAAATGACAGCACAAGGTTGTGCTAACTCACTGTTGTTGCATAAATAGCATAGCGCTAACCTACACTTAATTTCACTTTTATTAATACTCAGAGCAAACAGGACCGATCGGTAGAGATTACCGTGGCGCTAATTTAAGCCTTTGTTCCACTGCTTTGTAACTTCTCGAATCTTACAAAACCACTTGCTTGACTTATCACCTGGTTGGCTTGAGTTAACTGGAGCAGAACAAAAGGCTACCCATATTCCGGCTTGTGATATCAATGGCAGGGTCGCGTGCGCTGATTCCGTCTTATTTACAGACGTCCTGGCTTTGTGACGGAATGATGCTGCACCTCACGACTGGTGGTCCCGACCAGCACTATAATAGCAGACCCGACCAGTAACTTCTCTCCTATATACTCTCTCTTGGTCTTCCTATCAGGTGGCCCCCAAACTCTGCATAACATGTTGTCCTTGATCTTGTGAATCTCATTGGGTGGAATTGGACTTAAGAGTATATTCACTATTGCTCTGTGCGATGTTCTCCCCTCACAGGCTAGGTCTTGCTTCCACTTCTTCGAGGAGCAGCCTTAAGTTAGCATTCGCCAACTGCCGCCTCGTCGCTTCCCATCCCTCCGCAGGTACCAGTGAAACCACATCAATAGCTACGACGCGCTTCTTCTGCTCTACAGTAATGCAGTGACCCCAATCCTCGGTGCAGGGCCATCTTAATAACCTCTTGATAAGATATCCACATTAGAGGGCTTCTTTCCCTTCCCATGTTCCTATTTTAAATTTTACTCTTGGAACCTCTGGATGCAACAAGTTTCTGGCAGTCCAGGTTCTTAAAATTCAATAGCTAAGTGAGGGCGGACTGGTTAGTCTTCAGACTGAATGGCCGAAGTACAGGTACTTATGGTAATATTCCATTGCCTGCATTCTGACAGGAGTTCCACCAGGTAACAGCAGTATTTTTGGCTTTGGAGAGTGTCTTATTATTGTAGGCTTTTACTCGCTCTCCACCATTGTGGATTGGGTAGTATGCCCCGAATCTGCTGTCACTGGCGTCAGAGCAAATGATGAATTCGCTGTCTGGTTTTGGGAAATCTGAAACTGGCGTACTGATGACTGCTATCTTAAGTGCCTGGAACACATCCTCGGCCTCTTCTGTCCACGTGTAGAACCGGTGCTCTTCTATCTGGCGAGTGAAAGACTTGCGATGTTAGTCCCTGACCAACTGGCGGTAGTAGCTGCATAGAGAAAACTGCCCAACTCCGGTTTATCTTTCGGGCGGGGACAATCCCTCTCAGCCTGAACCTTCTCTGGAATTCGTGGCCAGTCCAATTGGTGAGACCATGTAGCCCAATTAGTAATGGACCTTCTTGAAGAAAATCTGACACTTCTCGCATTCAGTTTCAGGTTTCAGCTGCTGTTTTGCGAGTGCTGGGGAGGCCTAGCACTTTCGACATTACTAGAAGTATGCGAGACCGAACATCCGAGCTCCTCCCGAAGGGGAGCTGTTTGAATTTAATTGGCCTTGATGGGGCAGTAGTTAGCGGCACCCATGGGTATTGGGTACATCGGATGTTATAGCCATTCAGGTGGCGTTGGAAGACGTCCAAGTAAATTTCAGATACTAATCTGCAAAGCCAATAACATGGTGTGCTAGATCACTGGTGGTTCTGCCAAGGTTATTGAAGTCTACCTAGATGGGTTGACGCACATAAGTGGCGTATTTCCTTTCACCCGAAAGGGAGGGGGTGCTTTTTAACCTAGGCTATTACGCTAATAGACTCAAAAAGTTGCTTCGATATCTTCCTGGTTTATAGAGGGGAAATTTCGATTCTCGTAAACCTCTCACAAACTCGCCTGGAGTCTCTTTGGTACCTTTGCTCGGGTTCTTCAGATCTTTGAATGTGCTGGCTACCATGATGTTCAGGTATAGCAGACGTAAAGCCCCATAATCACAGACTCAATTAGAGGTGGAAGGTGGTCGGCGCGTTGCACAGGCCAAAGGCTATTAACCATGAACTGTCAAAGTCTGTCAAATCTTTGACCTTCTCCTTGTGTTTGGATCTGGAGCAACCTGCCAGTATCCTGTGTTTGTAATCAAGGGTAGGCAGCAGGTGTGTCCAGGATGTCGACAATTCAATCTGGGGGAAAGCAGTCCTTTCGAGTGGCTTTCAACTTCCTGTAGCCCACATAAAAATGTAGTCACCGTTCTTCACCATAGCCATAGGAGATTATCAAGGACTTACGGACACTTCGATGATCCCCCTAATTCTCATGTCCTGCAGCATGTCTGGTACCTCTGTTTGCTTCACATCTAGGTAGTTGAGGGATGGGTCGGCGTTTCCGGTGTTGATTTGGGGAACTCTCAGTTCGTGCAGCTGTAATCGCCATTTCCTTGGTTGAAGACTGCAACGCTCAAGTAGACGCCAGACGCTGTCTAGTTAAGCCCTGGTTAGATGGTTGGCCGCTCTCTTAAGTAAGTCTTCCAGCCAGGCGCCAGATCATGAGATGGTGCTGGCTCCACGATTCTGTCGTACATTGTCATTTTCCTAGCTCCATTCTACCTTCTATTTGTGATCAGTGTTCGAAGGGTACAGCAGCCTCACAGCCACTTCCTGTCGGCAAGACAACAGTGCCCTGGCAATGCATAGTACATCCAGTGACGTCTTCCGGTGTAGTACCAGTTTTCTCACCACTGCCCGTGCAAACGCACCTTCATGATAACCTCACTTCTTACAGACACTATCACATCTTCCATCAGTCACTATAATATCCCTGGGTACTCCTTGCAACCTCTGGGTATCACTTCGTCTCGGCGAGTCACAAGATCCCCCCTCCCGACGTCACCATCACATCGTGGCTCCTGAGGGCATCCAGTCCTAGTATCACTTCTTCAGACACTTTTGCGACCAATACCCACAGTTTTAAAATGCTGTTTCAAGGTCAATTCCAGCAAGGTCTCCTTATTCACAGGTAAGGTGTCGCCCGATGCTGTCACTAGCTGGTGAGGCCGAAAGGGTTTCCTTGACTGAAATCTCTTCTGATCTCGATTATTGCTGCATCTGTGTCTACCAGTATTCAGTAGCACCCTTCTGTCTGCAAGGAGGCTGTTTTCCTTCTGCATAAGATGCTAAGCATCATTCAAAGGGTTGCTGAAGCCACTTAGTGACACTTGAGGGGTTGTGATAAGAACCCCTTAGAGCCCTTTTGCCATCTCCATCCTCACTGCAGCCTTCAGAGCCTCATAGATGTTATTGTACTTAAGGCATTTCTTATCTAACAAGGGAACTATCACTATAGTTATACCTTTATTCACTTGGGAGTATGATGGCATCATCTCTGCTCTATGTGGAGCCCGTGTACCAAAAATCGGCAGGCAGCTTCATGGGACATGTTACTGTTAAGGATATACAGTTAAGCTTTACTGGCAACTGCTCAGTTGGCAGGGAAAACTACTGCAGGGTTGTCACCTGGCTATTGCATCCTCTACTTGAACTGGCTACGGTAAGCTGCGGCCAAACAGTGGTTTTCAAACCGGTTTTGCAAGAAGCTGGCTATAAGTTGAGCAGTTTTTTCTTCTGTAGACCTTCAAGTTCTTAAGTCAACCGCTAAGCATCTCTTCCATCATGGCGTCAGTTCCTTAGCATTGCCAGCCTCTCTTCCTTCCAGGACGCTGTAACCAGATTTCTATTCTGCTATGATCCCCACGTTGTGGCGACATATGTAGCAGGATTTCTATTCGTTGCTACTCATGCGATGTTGAATATACTATGATGATGCCCCACATTGTGGCGACATGTGGAACGCAATTTCTTCGTTGTAGATTGAATTGGTTCTTGAATATTGTGTATGTTTAAATAAGAGTCATAAGATCTCTTCTTTGCAAGGGTGGTTATGAGTGAACGAAATAAAATTTGGATAAGTTCAATTTCGTAATATATAATTTAATTGTATCATCTTGATTACATTTCCTCGAACTTTCTTTCCTAGTCAATCATTGCAGGTTACCTCCAGCATATCGATAAATCCTTACTTCCTTAATAAATAGTTTCTGTTAATTACATAAAATTGCTCACTCCTGCACGTCCTCTCATCACTATCAAAACTTTTATCTTACCCATGGCCTTTTTCTTCAAGGAAGCTTATTGAATTTTTCTCTCCATAGCAACCATTCATTTCTTTATACTAACGTCAATTGTACCAACCAATATCTTGTTCAATTTTCCCTCTAGAATTTCATTTCCAGGTGTTACAGCACTAACTTGTTCCCCAACATTTTCGAGGTTATGAATGCAGTGCTCAAGGTCTGCATCTTTCTCCACAGCAGATAGTCATTCATAAACTTTGCTTCACAGCTCATTTGTTCCTTTACACCCTTGACTTCTGTCTTCATTTCTTCCTTGACACTTTCCATTTTTGATTCCATTTAGTCCGTACTGGATTTGACTTCATTCTTAATTTTTGCCTTTTATTTCTTCAGTTCTGACCTTCAATCCAGATTTCATTCTGTGTCCACTTTCCCCATTGTAGTCAATAATAATTTTTCAAACATTGCCTTCTCGTGCCTCTTGTATCCCACTTCTGACACTGGTGTGACAAAATGAGAACTCCATGCTGTGCTAAGCTCAAATTGTTAGCATAGCACTAACTTACACTTTTCAAATGCTCATATCAAACATGAGTGGTCCATAGAGATCACCGTAGCACTAATGTTTACTTAAGCTGCTGTTGCATACATCAACTTGCTTCATAATTTCCCGATTCTCACAGAATGACTTGTTCAACTAACTTAACTATCTGGTTCGAGTGCTCCCTTATATATTCCTGGTTCATGGTAGAATGGTTCTGGAAGCCTCTGGAAGTGGATTGTTCTAGAAACAGCAATACAAAAGGCTCTCAAAACTTGCTGGCAGCAGAAGAGATGACCACATATTTCCAGGCTTGTACTGTTGGCAGTGATGACATCAATGGCTAGGTTGTGTGGGCTAATCTTCTATTTACCATCAGCCTGGCTTTGTGGCTGGTTGACAGTATTGTTAGCTGGAATCTGGAACTGTTTAACATGTAATGATTAGGTTTGAGATGTGTTATAATTGAAAAATAATTTCTATAACAAATCAGAAAGAACAAATTGTAATATTTAATATTTTTTTTTGCTGCAAGAATAGAATAGAATAGAATACTTTATTCATCACATTACACTTACATAGTTGAGCAATGCTCATAAGTTGGTGACTCAACAAGATTTAAGTTTAAGATTAAAATTTAAAAACTATAAACTAAAACTTTTACTAAAGAAATAGTAAGGTAAAGAAATATCAAGAATGTGCAAAATATAGATTTCCTAAAATTATACACTAAGTTACATTGAGATCACAGTTCATCTATTTATTCCTCGATTGAATAGTAAACCTTACTGGCATGTAAACTTTTAATAGACTTTTTGAAGAGATTTTGGTTTTGGATTGCTCTAAATGTTTGGGGCAATTTATTATGTTTTAATTCCCATATAATGAGGACATTTTTCAAGCAGGCTAACCTATGAGCTGGTTATTTGATTGTTTCTCTTCTTGTGTTGTGTTCATGTTGATGCTGATTTTTTAGAAAACTGTTGTAATTATTATGTACCTACATATAAAACTAGGTTGTATCAAAACTTGAATGGGTCATTATGCTTATGATTTTCTTTTAAATTCGAAAGATTCTATCACAACCTGTTGCAATTCCCCATATGGTTATTCTGTATGAAAATATTGAATGAAAGTAACTGTAATAAATGATTTTCCTTGTTTATAAATTTGTTATTTGAGACAGGAAATGTTGAAACAGGCAATATTTAATTTCTTTTATATATAATTTAGTTGGCTAGTCCATCTGAGGCATTCTTCTACCAATAGACCTAAGTGTTTTGCTTCTTTTGTAGTGGCTGAAGTTAGCAAGTTTGCATATTTTCTACTGCGGTTTTGAATTGCAACATTTCTGTTTTAGTCATATTTCATATCAATCTTTTGCATGTAATCCATTCTTCCATTTATTTTATACAGCCTGGTCAATGTTTATTTCTACATTTTTAGTATCTAACCCACTTAAAATAATGGAGGTGTCATCTGTGTAAAATATTGACTGTCCAATAATGGTAAGTGGAAGATCATTAGTGTATACTACATAAAGTAATGGACTCAGTACAGAATCTTGTGGAACCCTGTTTTTGGTAAATTCCCATTTTGTATGTATAGGACTTGCATTACCCTCTAATATAATTTTCTGTTTATGGCCTTTTAAATATGGTTTGAACCATTCCAAGTTAGTGTCTTTTATACCATATTGGTGTAATTTCTTACTAGAATTTTGTGGTTTACACAGTCAAACACTTTGGATATGTTGCAGATTAGGACAGCAGTTTGTCTTTTTTCGCCCATATTTTTAGCTACCTTGTTTACAAAATCCATGAGTGCTGTGCGATTACTATTTTTTTTCTAAATCCATGCTGGGAATTATTAAGAATATTTGCATTTTCAATATAATTTATTGTGAATGCACTATTTTTTAAAAAATGATTGAGAAAATAGGAAGTACCAAGTTGGGGCGGTAGTTTTTTGGTTCATCTCCACCTCCCTTGAGAATAGGATGGATTACTGCATATTTCATTCTTTCCAGAAAGACTCCCATGATGAGTGACTGGCTGTATATATAAGCAAGGGGGACACATAGTTTATCTTGTACTTCTTTTACTAGCATAGTTGGGATTTCAACCCAAACCTTTGACATTTTTGGTTTGAATGCAGATATTAATGTAAGTTACATTTGCTCATTTCTTGCAATGCTTTTGGGACTGATAGGGGAGTAACATGAACATCTGCTACTTCAAGCCGTATATAGGCTAAGGTTTTCGATTGTCAACATGACAAATTCGACCATGGCATTGAATTTTTCATGTTGACTCTATCAAAAACCTTAGCCTATATACGGCTAATGTGAAGAAATGATCAATTTTCATCAATTAACTAAAATAATAAGAGTTAAATGATGAAGTCTGAGACTCAAGTACTTACGATAGTAAGTCGCCACAAATGGTGTATCTTGAATGCGAGATCCCCTAGTGGTTTACCAGGGAAATATACAAGTCAAATGGAGAATTTAATGTCATGACGGCAAGTTGGCCATGGTAGCTCAATGGGTAAGAGCGACTGGACAGAAACCAGGAGATCCTTGGTTCAAATCCAGCCATGGCATTAAATTTTTCATGTTGACTTTATCAAAAAACTTAGCCTATATATGGTTAGTGTGAAGAAAGTATTAATTTCCATCAATTAACTAAAATAATTTTCAGTGTTTGTTAGAAGATCAATGTACTTAAGATTAAAGAAACAGTTCTTAGGATTGTAATGCTTTACAAGGCTTTAATATTTTATGACTTCACATTTATCTAAAAGACCATACCACTTATTTACAGAATAATATATCAAAGGCAAAGTATCCGTAAATTAATTCTTAAGTAGTTAATTAGTGCATACTGTACTGTTCAAATATTAAAAAGATAGATGAATTGAAATATTGAACATTTAGCTTTATCTAATTTAGTTGTTTGCATGTTAGAAATGATATAATAATTCAGCTGCTCTAATTGAAAATGTGTTAAAGAAAAATGTTTTAAAGTAGGAAATTTGTAATATTTGAGGCTTAGGTAATTGCATGTTAAGACACTGAAGAATGATGATGAGTTGGCTGTACTACCTTGCTGGAGAAATCCAGTGCAAGGTTAAGGTATTACTATGTATTTTAGTAAAACTTTGCTTACAAGAGAGTGCACACCACTGATTATAGCACCTCTGGTATATATGTTAAACCAAAAGCTGCGTATCCTTGTTGCTGCATTGGTATTGGTGCTGCAAACTCAAGTAAGCTTGAGTCCTGTGTTTTCATTTTTTGTTCTGTCACAGCGGCACAGGTAATGTTGACAATGAGGTTATTTGAGCTGACAGTGTGAATGAATATTCACAAAATCACAATCCTTATTAATTAATAAGAAATTTTTCATCATTTTCTTTTAAGATAAGTGAAGATTTATGTTACAAATTATTATATTTGTATAGGACAGGTAATGTAATTTCAGTTAATGTTTTTAATTTTCTTATAGAACCTTTTGGATCCTACATCAGATGTGTTCCTAGGATTATATGTATTATGCTATATACGTTATTTGTACACAAGCAATAAATACCACTTGACATGTTTCCTATTCGAATTCAATGAAAGCTTGACTATATTATCTACTGTCTATCCCTTCTATTGTTTCCTGTTGGAACACTGCAAGAGTGACATTCAAAACAGTGACTTCTTTCAATAGAAAAATTGTTGGCTAATGATGGAATTCATGGTACTCGAGAAATATTTGGAGGAGTAATTGTAGTCAATTGTCCTGCACCATGGCATAGTGGACTAAGGCATCCTGCTTTGGTTTCCTGCCATGGAAGGAGCCTGGGATTGATCCCACTCCAAGAGGATGCAGATTTTAAGTCCCAGGTATAGGACCAGTGCCCACTGAGCATCGTGAGGAAATTGAGGAGCTACGATAGGTAGCAAACCATGGTTTAGAATGCCAGCTTTCTGCTAGGGGTGCCGAGATGCTAACCACATCTCCTTCCCATATTGGATGATCGCCGCCTTCTACCTTGTATATGTGGGCATGAGGCTGGCAAGTTGGGTTAGCAGGCCTTGGCCCAGTAGGGGCTGTTGCACCCTGTGTTAATGTTAATGTAGCAAGTTTGTTATACTGAAGTGAATTTCTTCTGGTATATGTGGTCACTAGTTTCAATGATTTTTGGCTGATTTCATTCATTCCAAATGAAAATATGGTAATCCTGATATCACAAAGATAGGTAAACTAAAAATTGAAAGCTTCCCCATACATTAAAGTCATGAAAAGTAGCAGTTTTTCTTTAGTTCCTGCCAAATCTATCCAAAACCTTAGCCTATACATGGCTAGAGTGAAGGAACGATTAATTCCATCAATTAACTTAAATAATATGAGTTTAATGGTGAATCTCGGGACTCAATTACTTCCAATAGTAAGTCACCACAAATTGTGTATCTCGAATACGAGAGCTCCTAGTGGTTTACAGGGAAAATATGAGTCAGTTGGAGAATTTAATGTGATGATGTAGCTCAATGGGTAAGAGCAAATGGACGGAAACCAGGAGATCTGTGGTTCAAATCCCGGCCGTGGCATTGAATTTTTCAGTTTGACCCTTATCTATTAATACTGTTTATTTTATTTTCTTCATGATCCACTCAGTCATACTTTTTCTTTCTATTATCACTAAATTTCATCCACCTTTTACCATCACTTTTATTAATTTGAGATGAATTATTTTTAACTACCATTAAAATGAATTTGAAATAACAAATCTGAAATAATAACAATGTTGTTTTAAAACAAATGTCTCATCCTTGTTATTTGTGAGAATTTTCCAATACTTACTTTTTTCAAATGAAAAGTTGTCATTCACAGAGAATGAAATTTAAGAGCCATTGCATAGCAACTAGGTTTAAAAGATTTGATTAACACTCTAAGCAGTATTCCCATATTTTATTGCACCTACAAGAAAATGAGCAGTAAGGTAATTTGTACAAATATTAATAACATGAAGTAGTTCGGAAATAAGTGTTTATAAGAATAGTTATGCAAGAGTAGAGAAAGTCGTGTGAGTGCAGTACATTAGATTTTTATAGTATATGCCTATGCACTATAAATATTCAATTCAAAATTTATGAGCACAGAACACATCTGCATAGTATGTGTTGAATAAAATCAGATAAAATGTGAGGGTATTATATGTGTTTGGAGGAATTTAGTAACAGTGACGTCAAAATTAATCTCAGAAACTATTTGTAGTTGGTTTATTAATACTCGTCACTTACTTGTTTATATTTATGGCCAGTTGGAAAGAGATTGAAAATGGAGGCGAATGTCTTTGAAACTAGTCTCTCATAAATATAAACAAGTAAGTGACGAGTATTAATAAACCAACTACAAATAGTTTGTGAGGGTATTAGTTTATGAGAATCAAAGCAGTTGCACACCTTTCTACTCTGAAACTTGTTCATACAGAATAGTTAACAGAAAACTATCCATAGTGCTGTACTTCCAGAAGGCAGTGCAGTATCTATGCAAATAAAAGATAACTATTATCTTCCCTGAATCAATCAGGGTTTCACTGTCTCTTCCTCCCAGACATTTACATCAGTATTGAAATCGCCTGAGATGCAGTACAGTACATATTTCATATATTCCATTTCTTACATTCATATATCTATTATTTTAAATTTTATATTATAAATGCTTCACTTTTGCACTAATTGCATTACATGTTAAAGTTAACTACTGGCACAACAGCCCGAAAACCAACATCTCGGAATGTTGGTTTTCGGGACCAGGGCGCTTACCTATCGTAAACTCCTCACTTTCTTCACAATACTGAGTGGGCACTGGTTCTATATCTGGGACCGAAAATCTGCACCCCATGGGTGGGATTGAACCCGGGTCACTTCCGTGGCCAGGGACCAAGGCATGCTGCCTTAGCCCGCTACACCATGGCGCAGGACAATTGCATTACATGTGCCTCTACTTAATACAAAGTAGAAATACCTTTTTTTTTTAAACAACATTAAAATTCTGTATTTGTTTAGGCTTTCGAGATGAATAAATCTATTTTATTTCCTGAATGTAGGTCATGGTCTAGAAGGCATCAAAGCCTAAAGCCCAGGAAATAAGTAGGTATTTAGTAATGAAATTAAACCATGCAAATGGAGTTTTGAACTCTGACTTTTGTGTGGTGTAATACAACTTAATTTATACAAAGATACAATTACCTACATGGAGCAATAAACAACAAGATCCTAAACATCACTTCTCAAATGAAGCCAAATCAATAGTGGTATCTGCTGCGAACATTTAGAATCCTTAGATCATATCAAAATATTGCCCTCAATTTCACTGCAGTCCTTGAATTTCTGCTGTTATTGAATTCTTTAGTTTAATTAGAAGCATTGTTTTGCCCACTTCTGTGGTGTAGGGGTAGTGGTCTGCCTCACATTCATGAGGTTCTGAGTTTGTATCTTGGTCAGGATAAATTATCTGGATAAGGGCCCCCCCCCCCTGCCATCCTGAAGCTTTTCCTTATCCTAAAATATGACTCTCAAATAACTTTAAGCTCAATGGACCCTAGGTTCTTTTGAGCATCATTTTACCCATTTCATTCATTAGTTATGACCTACATCGGGGGATGTTTAGAAAAATATACACATGACAAAATATTTATTTTCCTCAGAGCATAGCAACTGATGGTATACTGAGCCAATAATCATCTTTGTGAAATAATGTTTGTAAGAGTATTTTGTATGAATATTACAAGTAAGTTTTTTGTATATGTAATCAGAGTTTAAGGGTAAATATATTTGTTTAGAAATATTTTTTGAAATTTTGACTGTATGAATAGGAAGAATATTGATGAAAGCATCCTGTTCTTTGATATATTTCTAGTTTCTGGTAGTTATTCTTATAAAGTTTTAGTGTTTTTCTCCATTTTGGTGGTGGTAAGTTGTCTTGCCAATGTTGATATTGTCACAAAGCAGCTATCTACGATCGCGCGGCTTGTTTACACAAACAGCCGTCAAATAAACAGACGGTTAGTGTATTGCAGAGATAAAGGACTTGCTGGTGCAGATATGGTTTCATGCTTCTGGAAGGTGATAGAATATTCGGATTACGTCATTAGATGCCTTGTTTATTCTAGAAACATCTAGTGATTGTACAGAACAGTCTCGAATTTATCAATGAGGTATTTAAGAAGGCGACGACTCGCCAAGAATCAGTTGTAAAAACGAGTCAGCTGTGTTGGTGTTGTAATGAGAGCTGTTTGTTATTGTCATCGACCTTGGGGCTGTAGATTGTGATATGTGATGTAATTCCGCTGCTATGGAGTGTATTTCTACGCAAATAAAGAACATTTAGAATTTCGGCAAATTGGACTTTTTAAATCTACGAACCCACAGTCACATTATTGTAACTGCTGTCTATATTTGAACAAAGTATATGGACTATCCGAGCAAAAATAATTCACATACTCCGCCACCTAACAGCTGTCTTTCTCTTGACTGTGGTTTACGACATATCATCTACAGCTGAATATTATTTCATGTAGAAAAAAACGTAGTTCAAATGCAACTTAAGGTAACAAAACTTATATGAGGGGCACTATTTATATTTTGAGCCTTGGCAACCCTAAATGTTGTAGGTGCCATTTGACGTTTCCAATGGAAAGTTTGACTTTGTTGAACATAATCTACTTCAGACATTTTGTCAATAGAGCGTCATTTGTTTTGTTTATATTGAAAATTGTGTCTTAGAAAAACATGGAATTAACTTGTGAAAATGTTTGTGCAGTGATTTATTACTTTAGACATGGATTATCAAGGTACAGTGCATTGATCAACTAGCTTCCATATTTGGTAACAAAGCTTCATCATTTGCCACTGTGGAATGCTGGTATAATGACTACACAAATAAAAATATTTAGTAAATATTCTCCACTTATCTTAAGAAGCCGATGACAATACTTCTATTATGTTTTTGCGAAATTAATTTCATGAGCATTTGCCCACATCTTCAGTCACCACACTTCGTTGTCAAGGATACCATTCATTTACGTATTTACTTATTACCAACATCTGAAGACGAAACAAACCTAAAAACAGAATCAATTGCCAGTATGTCAAAATTCATTACGCGATTTTTATTTTTTAAAATATTTTTTCCCAAACTAGTACATCTAAGGGAACATTTAATTGTTTTAATAATTTAACTTCGGGATTTATTTCATGGTTAAATGACCAAAAATGATCTGCTATGGCCGATTTATCAATTTGTTTATATCTAATGTTACGAAAATGTTATTTCTTTCTTTTTTCCAAACTACATTTCGTCTTTCCAATATAAACCTGATCACAATCTAAGCAATTAAATTGCTAAATACCAGATTTTTTATTATTATGAATTTTATCATTTTTAGAAAATTGTAATAAGTTTTTAATACTATATTTATAAGTATGATAAGTTAAGTTGGTATAACTTTAGTTCCTGTCTTGGTGAAACAGGATTTTCTTTTTCTGCAAATATGGCCGTTTTTCTGCAAGTTCTGCCTTCAGCTTGTGAAGTAATCATGTGTAGTATGCTCCTGTAATGGTTTTTTGTTTTTGAAGATATCCAATTAAAATAACTCCATGACTATCCCAAAAACAGTTGCCATCACTTTCCCAGCTGAAAAAACAGTTTTTGCTTTTTTTGGAGCTGGTTCCCTCCTTTGCAGTCCACTGTTTGGACTGTATTTTTGTTTCGGGTGTATTATGATGTATCCAAGTTGCATCTAGAGTAATTAATTGGCGCTAATACTCGGATTTATTGCGCCTAAACTGCGCCAACAGAGCTTTGAAATGTTCATTCGAACATGTTTTTGTCTAACGTGAGCAAACGTGGCATCCAAAGCGCAAACAGCTTTCTCATATCTAAATGTTGATTTAATATGTGACAAACACGTTCTTTTGACATGTACATAGCCTCTGCTATCTCTCACTTTAATTCAGCGGTCGTCTAGCACCATTTGGTGAACTTTGGCAATGTTTTCGACAATAGTTGCTGTTTTTGGATGTGCCGAACGTTCATTGTCTCCCAAGCTCTTACAGCAACGTTTAAATTCAGCTGCCCAAAATTTCACTGTGGTAAATGATGGTGCAGAGTCCTCATACACAGAATCCAACTCATCTTTGATTTGCGTAGGTGTATTGCCTTTCAAAAACAAAAATTTAATGACAGCTTAGTACTGAATTTTTCCATTTTCATAAAAACACTCGCATCAACTCACTTAAACGACTGTTACATAACAACTGAGCATCCAAAATGGCTGAAACTTTGGTGAGTAACTGTCAACAGATTAACGAAATTCACTAGCTTTTATTTACAAGTGCTGCCATCTTCATGTTGAGGTCGGAAACTTTTCAGACCACCCTTGTATATGTTAATTATTTGCCTTTTTAAATATTTTTTTTATTTAAAGATCCTTTTTTAGAATTTTTATTTGTCCTTTTTGCCTTTTTAGCTATTTCTTTTTCATTAAAAGGTCCTTTTTTAGCATTTTTGTTTTGCCATTTTTTTTATATTTTTAATTCTTTTTTAATTTTTTGCAACTTTAGCTGTTTTGATCATCTTTTTCCTTTTCCAATTTCTAATGTGCACTCCTAAGACTGGCTAAACACGTCATAGGACCATTTGTATTGTATTCAAGTCATTAGCACCAGCTGAGAACGTAGCAAACACTTTATAAATATCGTGTTATTTTTCACCAGCATCGTGATAATGGCCCCTACCAGGGGGTAGCAGTAGGGTTGGTTTCATTGCAGTTTCACAGTTTGTGAAAGATCCTTGCCACAAATATGTCAGAAACTAAGCCTTGTAAAAAATCTTTACGTCCTTTTCTCCAATCTTTAGGTCCTTTTTGTTACATTTTTAGGTCTTTTTAAAGGTCCTTTTTAGACAATTTATAGGTCCTCAACTTAGCCCTAGTATAAGCATGCAGGAACAAACATTTTACGTACAGTAATTGCAGTCCTCAGGCAAATGTTCCCTGCTTTTACAGGCCTATTTTATTTGTTTGTCCAGTTGATGCACACCTGATGCCATTAGAACCTAAATGTTCACTAAATCACAAGATTTCACCTAACCTTTGCATATCTGCACTATCACATTATGAATGAGTTCACTTATATTTCTTGTATTATGCAAAGTGTTAATTCGGTGCATACAGTTGGTAATTCACAAGCAAAATACTCCAATCATTAGCACAGTAGCAGACAGCATTAACTAAATTATATTTTTTAATATCCCAACAAGTTAGTGTATATTCATTGTCTGTAGCAACAAGTACTTATGATATCTGCAACAAAAGTGCACTTTTTTACCTTTCCTACCCCAGTTTTTCATGATAGAATATATTAAGGAATTATTTACATTGACTAAAAGTACTGCAATAAAATATAATTATTTGCCACAAACTCCACTCATCCTTTTAAGAAAATTGATGAACTATCCACAATTCAAGATACCAGTTTTCATATCCTTAGTTATGTCGTCAGTCTGTTTATTCCTGTTATTGTTACAGCCACTAGGAGACATAAGTTTTATTACCAAATTCTGAAAATTAAAACAAACTTAAAGACAGAATCAATTGACAATATTTCAGAATTCGATATTCGATTTATATTTTTTAAATAATTTTGCCCAAAACATTAAATCTTTTGGACCACTTAATTGCTTTAATAATTTAATTTCTGGATTTATTTTATGGTTAAATGACCAAAAATGATCTGTCATGGCCAATTTATCAAATATTTATTTTGGAGGAACCAAAGATACACCAAATTCTTTACCAAATTTTTGAAAATGTTTATTAGCCCAAAGATGGTAAGCAAATTTTTTAAAATTACAATCATCTTTTATTTTTTTATGAGTAGAAACTTCATTTACGTTTTTCTGATATTTACATTTTTTAATCTTTTTATGTATAAAATCCTTATTAAAACCATTAATTGAAGCAGCATTAATAATATTTTTATTTTCTCTTTATTTAGGAGTATATTAATCTATAAATCAAACTATTAAAAATAGCAAATTTATGTGAAAAGGAGTTACAACTTTTTATTTTTTATATAATTTATGAATATGAGATTTCCTATAATATCAAAATTTAGTTTGTTATTTATTATCTTTAGAACTAGAAAAGCGAGACAACTATTAATTTCATTTTGTAATGCGAATTTAATATTTAGACGTTTTTAAAGCGTCATTTATGTGTATCAGGAACAATAGCAAAAATGTCATCTACATATCTATACCAAGTTTCAAAATTAAAGGGAATGCTTTAGTGACTTGAACGTCAAAAAAGCTCATAGAAAGATCAGCAAGAAAAGTTGAAAATGGATTACCCACTGCCGAGGGGAACCGGCCCCTGTGTGTGCTCCGTGTGCAGTACGCCTCACGGTGCGGCACGTACTGCTTGATTGCCCCCAGTACGCCCGCGTTCGCCAGTCAATAGGCTTGGGAGCTAACTTGCCCAGTATTTTAGGGGACGACCCAGTGGCCGTGATGAAGGCACTGCGGTATGTTACCGAAATTGGTTTTAATAAACAAGTCTACCTTGGATTTTATATTTATTAATTTTAGCGATTTTAAATTATTAGACTTGAAACGGGTTTTTATGTACTTTTAATAGTTCAGTGTTATTTTTAATTTGTTGATTTTAGAGATTTTAAATTGTTAGTCTTAGTAGTGGCTTTTTTATGTACTTTTAGTAGTTGAGTGATTTTATTTTACCTTTTAGCTTAATTTGTGTATCTTTTAGATTTTAGTGTTGACTTAGGGCCCAAATGACCTTGTTGTCGACGGGCCCTTAAACACCACTCACTCACTCACCCCGGATTACCCACTGCTAAACCAAACAAAGATAAGTAAGTTTAACAAAATCATCTATTAATTCCTCACACAAATCTATAGAACTCAGTCATTTTTTAAAAAAATCAAAAGTTTTTCTATAGGAATACTAGAAAATATTGTGACTTTGTGGGTTCGTGAAATAACAAAACGAGGTTACAAAACACAAAAACTACACTTTATTTTCCTAGCAATACACCGTTTACCATTACAAAATTGCTAGATCACCTCAAAACTGTTTATTTTCTCCAACACTACGCTCAACTGTCTCTCGCTTCCGGTAACGATCGGCCCCGAAGTTTCCCGAATCTCCACCGGCCATCATTTATTTTATCGGCTTCGCGAGTCTACCGCCAGGGTAACACTGCTCCCTCCTCAATGCTGGTCGTCCCGAACAGCGCCTTCGTAGCGGGCCAGGCGATCCAGGTGTACCACCAACATCTTTCCTCGGGGCACCTTCTGGATGCGGTAGACCACGTCGTTAATCCTCTTCACCACACGGTATGGTCCTTGCCATGGCTGCTGAAGCTTCGGGTAGCGTCCCTTGGTCCGGGTCGGGCGGTACAACCAGACCAGGTCACCTTGCTGGAACCCTTGGCTGTTGGCTTGCCTGTCGTATCGGGTTTTCATGCGGTCGCTCGCCTTCTGGATGTTCTGGCGAGCCATCTCGTGCATGTCGTGGAGGTGGTCCACCAGGTTCTCCACATCCCTCAAGAGTGGCCCCAAGTCTGCGTCCGCCAGCTGCTCCCTCCTCAGGCCTGCGCTATCCCAGCCATCCGCAGGCACTGCCGTGACTACTCGAACTGCTGCGGCACGCTCATTCCCCTCCACTCTTGTGCATTGGCCGCACTCTTCTGGACAGGGTCTTCGGGACATAGCGTCCGCGTTACCGTGACTCTTCCCTCTGCGATGTTCCGAGGTGAAGTTGTACTCCTGCTGCCTCTGGACCCAACGTGCTGTCTGGCCTTCCGGTCGCGCCGTCACCATCACCTTGCTCCTCGCGGGGTCAACCACGTCTTCGTTCAAGATGACCCTGCAAATTCCAAGGCGCTCTTCTGGTTGACGGAGTATAACCTCTTCTCCGTTGAGCCTCAGGACCTTCCTGCCGACGTCGACCGTCGCCTCGTGGCTCCTGAGGACATCCAGTCCCAGAATCACCTCCTCAGCCACCTTCGCGACGAACACCCACAGACGCACGGCACTCCGTCCCAAGTTCAGCTCCAGCAGGGCCTCCTTCTCCACAGGCATGGTGTCGCCCGATGCCGTCACAAGCTCGTATGGTCGGCTCGGCTTCCTTGTCGGCAAACCCTTCGCCACGTGAGGTCTGATGATGGTCACGGCCGCCCCGGTGTCCACCAGCACGCGGCACGGCTTTCCTCTTACCCAGCCGTCCGCGATGAGGTTGTCATCCATCCGCCGGCTGACGGCGCGGATTATCACTCGAGGGGATGGTGGTGATGGCGCCGACGTGCCCCTCTCCACGACGGCCCTTACTCGTTTTCCGGCTGCTCTTCCTGGTGTGGGCAGTCTCTCCGCAGGTGTCCGGGCTGTCCACACCCCCAACACAGGCCACTAGGTGTTCGCCGGCGTCCCACAGCTGGTCTTCTGTCTCCGGCGTAGCGGACACTCCTCGTTCTCGACGTCGGGATAGATGCTACCTTGGCCGCCTCCATCCTTAATGCCGCTGTCAGCGCCTCGTGGATGGTTTTATAATCGCCGAGCATTAGGCGCTGATGAATCTCCGTGTCCCGTACCCCGTCGACAAAGTTGTAGGCGGCTTCCCGGGATACGAACTCCAGTGGCAGGTCAACCAAGGCCTTGCCAGCTAGCTGCTCAATCGCTATGGCGAACTCCTGCAGCGTCTCCCCCGGCTGCTGTGACCTTGCCTTTAGTTGGCTGCGGTACGCTGCGGCTAAGCGGTGGTTCCCGAAACGATTCTCCAGGGCCTCCCAGATGTCCTTGGGCGCCGCCGTTGTCTGCACCGCGCTTAGGACTTCCGCGGCCCGTCCCTGGAGGCTGGCTATTAGCTGTGTGGCCTCCTCCTCCGGTGACCATCTGTTGTGCTTGGCCACTGTGCCGAACTGGCGGCGGAAGACCTCAAATGTTGACGCACCGTCATATTTCGGCGGTTTGACGCGCGCAGATGATGTGTCGCGTCCCGGCGCGTCGGCCTTCAAATCCTTCAGTTTCCTACCGACGACATCCTCTACTATGGCGTTCAGGGGCTTGACGCTGCTGTCGGCCTTTCCCTCCAGGTCGTCAACGCGGCTCGCCAGGTCCTCGACGCGCTCGTCCACTTGGCCCATCTGCTTGCCCAGCTCCGTCACGTTATCCCTCACGCCGGCCAACTGTTCTTCAAACTTCACGGCAAGGGCCTCGTTTGCCGCTTTCATCTCCGTGGCCAGGCTGTCGTTCGCTGCCCTCATTTCTGTGGTCAATTCGGTCTTTATTTGTTTCAACTCCGCGGCCAGGTTGTTGTTTGCCGCTTCTGTTTTTGCAGCGAGGTTTTCATTTGCCGTCTTCATTTCTTCCATTTTCTCTAAAATCTTTGCCAATGCAGCTTCCATTGTTGTATGTTCCACTTCTGACACCAGTTGTGACTTTGTGGGTTCCTGAAATAACAAAACGAGGCTACAAAACACAAAAACTACACTTTATTTTCCTAGCAATACACCATTTACCATTACAAAATTGTTAGATCACCTCAAAACTGTTTATTTTCTCCAACACTACGCTCAACTGTCTCTCGCTTCCGGTAACGACTGGCCCCGAAGTTTCCCGAATCTCCACCGGCCATCATTTATTTTATCGGCTTCGCGAGTCTACCGCCAGGGTAACAATATGGCAGTTACATCAAATGAAGCAAGTTAATTGTTAGATTGCTGATTTTTTTTTATTAGTTTAAAAGAAGTTTTAATACTTAAACTCTCGAATTTATCAAAAGTACTAAATTTTTTGTGCAACTATTTAGCTAAATTGTACAGTTTTATTTTATTTCATTTCATTTCATTTCATTTTGTTAGGTATAAACAGATTGATAAATGCAACAGAATTATGTTTGCAAAAGGCATGGTGATGGATGATTAATTACTCTCACCTTTGGTGACGATCGGGTAGAATTCTTGTAGATGCCTCGGCACTCTGGAGCAATGAGTCTTATCTGTGGTTGCAGCATTGGAGTGAAAATATTTTATGCTGCAATTATTGGGAAATAACAATTTCTTTCCTTTAAATATTGTGGAATTTATTCTGCAAAACCATTAATAAATTCTGTTACAATTTTTAATGTTGTAAATTGTGTCATTTCACAAATTGTTGTTGCATCGATGAGCTTTAAGTTTCTGGCACACACCACTAGTGTAACACAAATGCATTTACAACTAAAACGTTTTTCTGCAAACTTGCAGAGTGACACCAAAAACACATCTTACTTACAAGACCGTTGTTTGCCAAGTGATGCTAAGCTATCTGAATATTCTGGGTTCTCTGCACACAATGTTTCTAGAACAACTAAATTACTTCTATTAGTCTGCGTCACCACATTAAGTAATTACATTATTGTAATTACCAATAGCAACACTATTATGTAATATTCAACTTGCGTTATATCACTCCAATTCCTACCCAGTTTCATATTTCCTATTTTGTACAAATTGCTTTTTCCAGAACAATTCAAAATAAATTATTAAAATTTAAAAAATATGAAATAACCGTCACATAAATCAGCCATAGCAAATCATTTTTGGTCATTTACCCTGAAATAAATCCAGAAATTAAATTATTAAAGCAGTTAAATTGTCCTATAGATTTAATGATTTGGAAAAAAAATGTTTATATAAAAAATAGAAATCACATAATAAATTTTGAAATACTGCCAATTGATCCTGTTTAAGTTTGTTTTATTTTCAGGGTTTAATAACAAAAGTTATCTGTCCCTAGCGGCTGTAATGACAACAGGAATAAACAGACTGACAATGCAAATAAGGATCTGCAAAACTACTCTTTTGAATTCTGTGGATAATTTATTAATTTTCTTAAAAAGATAAATAGAGTTTGTGCCAAATAGTTATATTTTATTTTAATATTTATATTCCTTTGCTGTTTGCTTCTATTTTTATGTATTAATTGGCTAAGAGGGTTTGCTTTAGGTGTGTGACAAGCAGAAACACATGCTTTTGTTTACATCAGTAGAAATTGGCTTGGAATGGAGAATAAGTGGATAATATGCTTCCCAAAATCTTCATTAAACTTTTTTTTAATGTCTACAGAGAAAGGTAATAGGTCACGCCGTGGTCGAGTAGTTAGACTGCTTGGCTCTCACCAAGGCAGCCTGGGTTCAATCCCAGGTGACCCTTGTGTGATCTGTGGTGGAAAACATGGCACTGGGGTGGGTTTTCTCTGGATCTTTGGTTTCCCACACCATCTCATTCCACCGGTGCTCCATCTTCATTTCATGTTTCACCAGTGTCACCGCCTGCAGTACCGAATGTAGTAAATGTGAGCGTTTAACACAACACATACATACATACATACATATGCATGCATGCACGCAAGCACGCACACCCCCCTCGACACACACACACACACACACACACACACACACACACACACACACACACACACACACACACACACACATACATACAGGGAAAGGAAATAAAATGAGAGGTTTTCAGAATGGCTGATTAAATTTTAATACACACTCTTCTCCCTGCTACCTTTTCTAAGTTAGTTAAGAAGAAATAATTTTTCTTCTCTTGAAAATCTTGCAGATGGAAAGGGCTCATCGACGATACATCCTAACACAAGGACCCTTGCCTAATACTGCAGGTCATTTTTGGCTGATGGTATGGGAGCAAAACTGTAAAGCTGTTCTAATGCTCAATAGAATAATTGAAAAGAACCAGGTAAGTTCCTTCAGCAGATCAGAAATAAACATAGATGTATGGCAATTGGGAGATAAAGATTAAAATCTTTGCTTGTCATTGGATTTTTATATAAGCGGCATTCAAAAAGAAACAAGCTGTAGTCTGGTATACACAAACCGGTGACATGGTGGTAATATTGTGGCGTGTGTAACAAAGTGTTGTTCCAGCCAGAGCGTGTAAGTTCACAGCCCATTGCTAGAGGGCATGCGTGCACGTCATGTGACTATACAAAGCTAGCAGCAGCATGCATCAATCGTCCAACGTTGCCAGTCACATTGCAAATAGTGAAATGGAGGCATCAAAAGAAGAGCAAAGAGGTGTTGTTTGTTTTCTGACAGCGGAAGGAGTAGGGGTAATGCACATTCATCAATAAATGCCTAGTGTACGGCGAACACTGCATGTCCCTTGCAGGGGCCAAGGCATGGCACAGTCACTTCAGGAGAGGACGGGTGTTGTTAGCCAATGATGCACGATCTGGAACACCACACTGCACTACTGATGACATTGTCCATCTGGTTCATGCACTCATTATCCAGGACCATCGAGTGACGTGAAAACCATAGCCGCTGAGGTCGGATTGAGCGTCAGAGGTGTTCACACCATCATGAAGGAACGATTGCTCTTGCGCAAAGTGTGTGCCCAATGGGTGCCTCACAGTCTTCAACCACACCAGGAAGCATGTCAAATGGCCCATTGGTCATCTGCAGCACTGTGCTAGGGAAGGGAATGAGTTCCTGGCACGAGTGGTGGCTGGAGATGAGTCATGGTGACATCACTTCGAAACAATCAAAAACAAAGTCTCCAGTGGAAGCATCCAGGATCACCACAAAAAAAAAAAAAAAAGCCAAGGCCATCCACACAAGTGCAGGAAAGCTTATACTGATGTTCTTCTTTGACCAAGATGGCCCCCCTTCTGATACACTTCCTGCAGCATAGGACAACAGTGAATACCCAGCGTTACTCGCTATCCTTGACCAACCTTCGCAAAGCGATCAAATCAAAATGATCAGGCAATCTCACCTGTGGGCTCATTGTGCTCCACGACAATGCAAAGCCTCATATGACCAGCACAGCTGTGGCACTCCTGCAGAAATTCAAGTGGGAGGTTCTGGGTCACCCTCAATACAGTCCAGACCTCTCTCCTTGTGATTATGCCATTTTGGTCCCCTTAAAAAGGCTCTGAGGTGCGAACAATTCACCTCGGAACTCAATGTCCAGCTGTACGTGTGGAACTAGCCCACATCGCAGCCCCGGGACTTTTATGAGACAGCCATTCAGTGCCTTGTATCAGTGGGACAAGTGTCTCAACAACCAGGGCCAATACTTCTAACATACAGGTACTGGTTTCTGTAATTGTCTCCGGCTCCTTTCTTTTTGAATGCACCTTACATGATTAGTGTGAAAGAATAATTAATTTCCATTTTATTGGCTTTTAGACAAATTAATTTGTAAATTGTAAACTAATAAAACATTTCTTTAATAACTTCAGTTCATTTCATTTACCGTTCTTCTGTATTTTTCTTATTCATTCTTGATGGAAAACACATGGACAATTGTTAATGACAAAAGTGTGCATAAGATCATCTAGTAACTGATAGCTTTAAGTACATTGAAAGAGAAGTTGAAATGATGAATGCAATGTAAGAAAATAAATCTTCATTTGGAAAGGTGGAATCAGACTGAAAAATTCAATGTAGTAGGCAGGATTTGAACCACGGATCTTCTGGTCTCTTTCCGGTGCTACCAGAGCCATAAAGCTACAGCATGACATTAAATTCTCCAACTGACTCATGTTTTTCCCAGTAAACCACTACAAGTTCTCATAAACACATGAGACAACTACCTTAATGGCGACTTACTGTGCTCTAAGTACTTTAAGGCCCGATCTTAATAGTTCAGACCACTATTAGGTCAATTAATGGATATTAATTGCTCTTTCACACTAGCCTTTTGTAGTTGTCTCATGTGTTTATGAGAACTCCTAGTGGTTTACCAGGAAAAACACGAGTCATTTGAAGAATTTAATGTCATGATGGCATGTTGGCCATAGTAGCTGAATGGTTACCAGGAAAAACATGAGTCAGTTGGCTGGCATGTTGGCCTTGGTGGATCAATGGTTAAGAGCAACTGGATGGAGACTGGAAGATCTGTGGTTCAAATCCCGGCTATGACATTGAATTTTTCAGTCTAATTCTACCATTCCATACTTTGGCCTACACATGGCTAGTGTAATAGAACAATTTCCATTAAATCTTCATTTATGTACTTTGTGTTGGTTAGTATATTAACTAGCAAGTCTCTCATTGGTAAAAGTGCTTTTTCCATGTTTGTCTTCAGCTCTTGCTTGTCTTTATTTAACAAATTTGAAATATTTTGTGCAGGTGAAGTGTCACCAGTACTGGCCTATGGGAACTGTATCTGGAGTTGATGATGTAATGGAATTAAAAGATGTGGGGTTATGTATACAGTTTGTCTCACAGACCGAGGCTTCTTACTACACAACAAGAATACTCAGGTGATTTGTCATGTTTTATTGTGGTCTACTGGAACTTCATACTTGAAACATTTGCAGTTGGTGTGTAACATATATGCAATAGTAATGAACTTATCCTAAGATTAGTAAAGAAATCACTTTTTTTTTTTTTTTTTTTTTTTTTTTTTTCCCATTTGCTTAGTTACTTTAGATAAGTTTCAACATTCTATTTAACTTGGGTGTTTTATATTTAAGTGAAGTTTACAAATTTCTGCATGCTAATATTCTAGCTTAGTTTTGCTTTATACTTTTCCATGTATAAATGCATGCCTATGTGCCATGACAGGTTATCAGAGATAGAATCTGGAAACAGTAGGGAGATAATACATTTCCATTACACAACATGGCCAGATTTTGGTGTACCTGAAAGCCCAACAGCATTTCTGAATTTTCTGATGGTGGTGCGAAAAAGTGGTGCTCTGGATCAGAATGTGGGTCCTCCAGTGGTGCACTGCTCAGCTGGTATAGGTCGCTCTGGAACATTTTGCCTTGTGGATTCCTGTCTTGTGCTGGTAGGTATATGAGTCAAAGATCTTCGTTTTCCTCTGAATCTCATGCTTTTATTTAGTCTAATGTTTTTCTCACTTTATTTTTTTGATACTTATTATGTGGGTAGTTGCTTTACCCACAAGTAACATACTTATTGCAACATTATTTTTAGCTGCAATGGATTTGAATCAGAAACTCAAGATGATTTTTTTTTATTACTCTTAAATTTCCCAAGTTATCTTCTAATAAGATATAATCCATATGAAAATTATAACCAAAGGTGATGCACAATTAAGAATATAAGCGACAACTAACAACTGCGTAAAGTAGCTGCTACAATTGTGACACATAACAGGGGGCTGGTAAGTTAGACTGTATCTCATACTTAAGAATCTTTATTTTTAGTACTTGCGTTAATGTAAATTTTTGCATGAATTATGGTGTTTTTACATGAATAAAGACATTTTCAAGTTTGTGTAAAACAGTGTTATGAGACATGTTTGGAAAGTCAGTACTGTTTCATTCTGATGCCTCTGCAGTGCTGCGGTCTGCATTGTGTACATTGCACTAGTCTTCCTTGCTGATGCCGTACGTTGTATTTTCTGTGTGCTGTACACATTTAAAATGTTTAAGACAATTACTTATCTCATTTATTGAGAGATTTGTGCCGTAATTCGCTTTTTGAGTGCAGGAAATGTGAAACCAGCCAAAATTTGTCACCAAATTAAAGATGTTTACAGAGAAGATGCAATGGGTGATGGAATGAAGAAAAGGTAGGTTAGAATGTTTAATAAAAGTTGCACAAATGTCTATGATGAGGCTATGAGTGGTTGACCTTCTGTTGTCAATGATTTGGTGAGGAAAATTGATGAAAACATCCAGGAGAACAGACTTTTCACAATGACAATGCTTTCAGATGAATTTCTTAAATGTTGCAAACTGTTTTGTGCAAAATTGTTACAGTCCGCTCTAAAGTTATCACAAGGTTTGTTCCCATTGGGTTCCAAAAATGCTCTGTGAAATTCTCAAAACTGAGAGATTAGGCAGTGCTTTGAGATTTCTGACACAGTGAAGAGGGAGAGGATTTTTTAAACCAAATTATGGCAGGTGATGAAACTTGGGTTTGTCATATCATCAGAATCCAAACAACAGTCATTAGAGTGGAGACACACTCATTCTCCAAAAAAACGAAAGTTCAAAACAATGTCGGCACAAGGAATCATGTGCACTGAAAGGAGTTTCACTTACTGAATTTCTTTCCAGGGTTGAAAGGATTAATGCAGCAAGGTGTTGTGAAACTGTAAGAAAACTGTGGCATGCTATTCAAAACAAATGGAGAGGAATGCTCAGTAAAGGAATTGTGTTTCTCCATAATAGTGCTCACCCCCATACTGCTGGTGACACTCAGTTATTCAACAGTTTTGTTGGGAGCAGTGCGATCATCAACCATAGCCTGCTTGACTACCATTTGTTCATGCACGTGAAGCACGAGCTATGTGGCAAGCACTTTGGATCTGACGAACTGAAAATTGCTGTGGAGTTATGGCTATCATCACTTGTGGAATTTGTTATGCAGAAGGTATAAAAAAAGCTGATCACCCACTATGACAAGTCTTTAAACATTGGCAGGAATTATGTAAAAAAGTAATTTAAGGTTTGCTCTTTCATGTAAAAATAAAAATGGATAGAAAAAAGGTTTTTCTTTTTCTTTTTTTTCCTCCCCTCCCCCTCCACCCAAATGGTACTTTCTGCCTTTTAATTTGCATCTTTTAGTCTGGAAGAAAGCTTTGGATTGTATTTCATTGAAGTTTCAAATAGAAGTTCCAGTTAGACACCACATACTGCCATTCTAAATAGATTGCACAAATTCGGTTTTCCTTTAGTTTACTTCATATTGTCACCATGTGGCATTGTTATGCTGCTGCCACAAGCCAGAGCTGGACATGTGACAGGAGAGAAAGAGACAGAGAGAGGCTCTAGAATGTTCTGCCCATTGTTGCTGCTGCTAAAGTTCCCGAAAGGTATGCAGCTTTCTAGAAACAATGGCTGGGGAGGTATAAATAGTATAAATACCTGCCAAGTGTTAGGAGCGGCAGTTGTTTGTTTGGTTATTGTGACAGTCAACGATTTAAGTGCACCGCAGTGATTTCTTTCATTTGTTTTTGTGCAGCAAAACACGAAGTCAGCCTTGAAGACAGCTGATTGTCCATTTCACGTCTTTTTACTGCAGCAAAAGTTGTTCTAAATTTCTGCAAACCAGATTTCTGAATCTACGTAACCCTCGCAGTCACAATATGTAAGCAAAAGTTATGTGCATCTAGTCTTCTCATATTGTTTGAGGACACATAATTACTTATTGTAACAAAAATAAGTTCTTTTATTACATAAATATAACTATTTGTAAGAAAAACTTCACTTATCTTAAGAGAATGATGTCAATTTGTCTTATTAATTGAGATCTCAATAAGAAAAATTGACATTTTCTTAAGATAAGTGAAGTTTCTGTTACAAATAGTTACATTTGTGTAATATTTATTTTTCACTGTAGCTAGCTTTATTTTCTACGTAATTATAAGTCCTTTTGTTTAAAACAGCAGCTGACCTTCATATATTTGAAGAATGACAAACAAAATGTATGTGAATGCATGAATCATTTTGATAATTAAGGATAAAACTGCCGAGAAGGAAAGAGAGTAGAAGATCTTTTAAGGTGAGGTGGTGTCACCAAGGAAGTGGATACTAGACCCGGGTTCAGGTAGGAAGGCGGGCAGAAGTTGAGGTTCGTGCATAGAAAGAGAAAGAAATATTGGAAGTGGTGTTGCCATATCATTCCACTTCTAGATGCAGTCAAACATTCTGACATGTTACTAAAAGCTCTTTCAAGCACAACAGCACATTCTTATCACACAGCTTAAATAATCACCAGATAAAAGGAATAAAATAGACCGTATAAAATGAATAAATACAAAATAAATGAAAAAAATCCACACTTAAATATTATGTGCTTGCTGTGTTTTAAGCTTTGGCAACGCCTGACCCAGAACCACTTGTTACTTCACTGTTTATCTCTGTTTTTTTGAAATAATTGTACACACAATTTCTCTTGCCTACCTACTCAATGCCTGATGTACTGTTGTATCTTACATTATAGTTCAAACTAACATTTTATTTCACCACTTATTTCCTTACAAACGTAAGGAAACTTCAAGAAGCGAGTAGAGAACAGCTCTGCTTTCACGCGGACGCTTAAATGAAGCGTATTGGTTGATCAAGTCACGTGATATGTCCAATTTTCTGCGCAACTAGCAGACGACTGCTTTCCTTACTGAATCTGAGTCTAGCAGATAGCTTTTGCAGATGGTGTCCGAGTAGATTCTTAATTCCAATTACTCATCTAGTATTACATAGAACTCAGGCAATTTAGACGATTACATCGCCGACGTCACCATAACTTCTAACTATTTGGAAAATGGTAGCGAAAAAACATTAGTAAAATCAAAATGCTTAGAAATTCTCAAGGGGATGACATTCGGACGGGAAAATAACTATAAACAAATTATTTGAACACTGAACCAAAAAGCAGTTTTTTATCTGAAAGCAGACAAAGGAAACACGGTAGTCATTATGGACTGAAATGATTACAACCAGCGAGTCGAACATCTACTACAAAATCCAGAATATACAACCATAACAAAAAAAAAACCATTAAAGAAATACATAGAAACTACCAAAAAAGCAATTAAAGAAAATACCATAGTGCCAGATAAGATGAAAAACAGCATAATTGTAAACAACCCTAATTTGCCAAAATTATACTGCCTACCTAAGATCCACAAGACAGACAACAGCATGCGACCCATTATTAACAATATAGATGCCCCGACTTACAAACTGGAAAAATGGTTGGCGGAAGAATTTGACAAGTTTGAAAAATTTGAATCTCTAAGCATAAAGAATTCATTTGATTTGGTAAAGAAAATTTAAAACATAGTTATAAAAACTGAAGAGGTGATGGTGTCCTTTGATATCAGATCTCTATTCACGAGCATACCAGTAGAAAAAATTCCAAAATTGATGAAAGGCTGGTTATCCAAAAGCAACGTTGCGGATGATAAAATAGAGGAATACATCAAATTAACCATCTTATGTATTGAACAAAACAGCTTCACGTTCTCCAGCAAAATTTTCCAACAAACAGCAGGCTTGGCCATGGGTAACCCTCTTTCACCATTACTAGCAAATCTGTTCATGAGCAATTTGGAAACACACATTACTAAAGTCTTTCCACATATTTTCAAATGTTGGCATAAATATGTCGATGATGTGTTTGCTATAGTTCCTAGAAGACTAACCGAGGATGCTATAAAGTTGCTAAACCTACAAGAAAAATCCATAGTTTTCACCATTGAAGTAGAGCAGGATGAATGGCTACCTTTTCTAGATTTGAAAATCATTAGAACACCAACAGGATTACAATTTGGAATATACAGAAAAGCAACACATGTTGACAGTTACATTAAATGTAACCCATTCAACCCAGTACAACATCAATATACAGTATTCCATAGTTTGTTCACAGATTAATCAACATTCCGCTAACAAAAACAGAACATGAACAGGAGTACACTCACATACACCAGTTTGCCGAATTGAACTACTATAACACAAATTTCATCAAAAAATTGATCTACAGACACAAAAGAAATATAAACTTAAAGGACATAACTACGTTAAAAAAACTAGAAAATCCAAACACCAGATGTGGAAAATTTACACTTCATCCAAAATACTTCAAAAAATTTGAAAAGATTTAAGAGCTTCAACATAAAATTAGCCCCTCAGAACAAACACAACATCCGCAACTTACTAAGCCACCCTCTAAAAAACAGCACACCAAAAACTCAATTATCAGGCATTTACCAAATGAGCTGCCAGGATTGTGACAAGATATACATTGGTAAGACCAAAACGAATCTAGGAACAAGAATGAAAGAATACTTCAGAAATATTAAATTCAAACACATGGACAAGTCGGCCGTAGCACATCACTTTTGGTCTGAGAATCACAACATAAAACAAGAAATAGAACTGATCACACAGGCAAAGAAACCTCTGGAACTACAAATTTGGGAAAACATATTTATTACAAAGAAACAGGACCTCTTGATGAATTTTGAAATTCCCGCTGTAGATGACGTCATCAAACTTACCAGGATATTAGATGGCAGCACGACACCAACCAGATGCAGACACCAGATGCATCATCAGTCAACCACAGAACTGACGATAGGGAAGAGGTTCCCAGAAACTAGTCTTCATCAAGAAACTTGTAAGTGGAGAAAGGTATATACAAGGTTGACTCATTTGCCTAATTTTAGTATCATCTAGTATTGTTCAGTATTTTAATCACAATCAATGATTGGATCTGCTAAAGAAGAATATTTAATTATTAAATACTAGGAAGGAAAAAAAAATAATGGAAAGAAATTTTTGGGCTATTCTTGAAAGTCCGAGAATGTTTCAGGATTTCAAACATTTAATTCCAAATAGGGAAGTCAAATGAATGGGGGCTACTTGGCTTAATTTTTAGGATTTAACAGTTTCAAAGAGGAGTGTTTTAACTGTCAGAAGATTGTAAGAAGCTCAGGTTAACTGAAACTTAAAAGTTGTAGCCCATTCTTTAAGTACTTTTTTTTATTAGTGGATTACTTTAGGTTAGAAATTGTGGCTTGATAGAGGAATAGTTTTAGAGAAGTGCTTTTCTAATCAGTAGCGGAGTATAGCTACATAGAGCAGACTAAAAGAAACCTAAAAACCAGAATCAAAGAAAAGTTTAGAAACATAAAATTGAAACAGGAAAAATCAGCAGTAATATTTCACTTTTGGAATGAAAACCATGACCCTGACCCAAATCCAAAATTATTAAAAGGGATGATAAACAAAACAGACATTGTGAGAGAACACTTTAATATGGAAAATTAAGGTCAGAGTAATGAACTTTGAAATCCCACCAGTCGATAATTTAATAAGGAAGTTCATAGTTCCACCACCAGAAGAACTCAGCAGACAAAACAGATGATAGTTGGACCTTAGATGTTTTAAATGGAAGCAACAGCTCCAAAAACTGGTACCTCATAAAATAAAAATGTAAATGACGAAGTATTAAAAGCTGACTACAAATAGTTTTTTCAATTAATTTGGACATCACTGTTACTAAACTCCTCCAAACATGCATAAATAGCTAATTATGCTTTGTCCATTCTTGCTATTGAATAAGAATCCCACACTTTCATATTTACTGCATTTCCTATATAGAATAGTTGAGGCATTCTGTTCAACCTTTACCACCAGAAACTCTTCTTAGTCCATGTTTACTAATAGAATCATACCTCTGATTCGTAATGTCAAAGTGTGCAAAATGTTTGAGAGGTATGATACTTTAATTTGTCATCTGCTCAACTGGAGTAGCCTTCCCACATTTAACGTAGTTTCTCTTATCAGCTGGACAGCCAAGACCGCTCTCTGTTACCCAGAGATATTCTTCTCTTCTGTGTCATTAACATAAGGAGTTCCTTGCGTGAATTCTTTGCTTTATTAGAACGCCCATTTCTTCTAATATGTGATGTGCTGTCACTTCAACCATTAGACTTCCTGGCATTTAAATTCTAAATATTAAAAGCAGAAGCATTATTAACAGTGAAGTATTCTTCATATTTAAGTTTGAATTTATGAGTCACTATGTTTACACTCAGTCTTCACTTACTTGTTGTTGTATAATTGAAACGTTTTCAAGATCATTCGATCTCATCATCAGCTGTTTGGTGACTCACAGTAACCAAACAGCTGATGATGAGATCGAATGATCTTGAAAACGTTTCAATTATACAACAACAAGTAAGTGAAGACTGAGTGTAAACATAGTGACTCATAAATTCAAACTTAAATATTTAAATTCTAGCTACATTTGTTGCAATTGACTAACTTATTTCCTTTTCACTTCTGTTACTATTCCTTAGCTCCTTTTCAAACTCTACCAGTCTATACTTAATCCAGGGGTGTAGGTTGCATATATATCCTTTTGCCCTCTAATCTTGACTTCATCTGCTGCAACAGTTTTTTCTTCAGAGTTCTATACTCCAGTGATAAATTTTATTAATGTGTTCATCCCTATTAATTTTGGGATATTTCAATACTGGATTGATAATCTGCATGTTTATAAATCTTCATTAGTTCTTTCTCCCTTCTAACCAAGTAGGAAAGTTGTGGTGATTTCCTTCCATTCAAAGGCATCTCCAATTTTTCTTCCAAAATCTATCTTCTGATTTCCTAAATGGGCCATACTCCTCATCTTTCTTCAACTCTAATATTGCCAAATTAAATAACTAATATCGAAATTTCATAATGTTGACTGTGAAACAATTTATATTGGGAGGACAAAAAGAAACATAGGCACTAGGAAGAAAGAACATTTTAGGCACCTAAGATACAAAAATATTGATAAGTCCGCAATAGCAGCTCATTTCTGGTCTGAAAATTATGAAATTGAAGATAGCAGCAAATTACTAAAATACGTACAAAAAGATAGTGAACACGTCATATGGGAGAAAATATACATAGAAAAACATAAAACCAACTAATGAACTTAAAAATCCCGCTAGAAGACAACCCCATATTTAAATTCATCACAAAATCAACAGATGGCAGTAGCAACTCCAGAACTACCCACACCACTGGATCAAGCTTTAGTCGTATTAGAGCCGTAATGCAAACGATTGTTTGCGAAACATGTCCTCAATATAGGTATGTAAATGAAGCAGATGAGTAATAAATATGACTCATCTATAATTTAATAAATAACTAATGTTTATTTCAAAGTATTATTCTTCTTTTGATGGCTTGCACATTTGCTTTAATATTTTGTATTTGTATTTTAATTTCATCTTTCATTTCTCTCTCTGTATCTTCCATTTCATTCCCCAGCATTCTTGTATCACCTGTAGTTCAAGATTTCTCTAAATTCCTACCAGATCACTAGTAGGTCTAGGATTGATCTCAGCTCCTCCAGTAATTATTAACAACACAACAATTATAAACACCACAGTGAAAATATTTCCATTCTCCAATTTGATCCTTTTTCTTGAAAGATTCCATTCCATATTTCTTGCTCTATAATGCTCTACCAATTCCAATTGTATGATATAATATATGATATGATTTATTGAGTGGCGCCTTTGTTAACTGGGCCCTGGCGCCTTTGTTAACGGGGCAGACCAGTACAATTACATACTTTACTTGTGTTTGCCCCTATTAACAGTCATTGCTTTTCATTTAATTTTCTATCCTGTGCCATATTGTTTATATTTGTCAAATTTTTGTCTATCTCTGTAAATTATTACACATTTCTGCTTCATATTATTACTGTTTCACTGTCTGTATTCCCTTAACCTCACTTTTCAGTACTTTTCACTTGCACATCACTGCATTTGCATCCCCTTTCCCTATTACTAATTATTTAACACTTCACTAGCAGCTTTCCGCAATTTCTTCAGACTTACCACATCTGTTCATATCTTTCCTATACCTCTCACGACACCATTCTATTTCTTCCCTTCTACAATTTATCCATAAAAGCCATATTTATGCCTTGCTGATGCATTCCTACATCTTGATATCCCCTGCCTAAATCTCTCCCTTTTTCTAACCCCTTGAATCCCCACACTTGTTTCACACTGATTTTCCCTGATCCCTTGTATCCCTTTGTTTCTTTTTCTTGATCACCTCAATTCCCATATATGTTTCACCTTGTATTTGACATAATGCAATTACATTTTTTATTTTCTTCTTCACCCTGCCGACTGCCATTTCTGAGATTTCCCTCTCTTCTCCATTTACGTTGCTCATCACTTTCCCTCCATCAATGCACACTGCATGTATTCCATGCGCATTCCGGACATTCACACCAGATATACCATTTCTCTGGTCAGCCACTTGCCAATCAATCCACAGTTTGCCATTTTGTAGAAATGCATTGCAACCAAGTTTTCTAACCTTACTTCTTTCTTCAGCCAGCTTCCTCCTTTTTTCTCTTTGTTCAGAAGTAAGATCCTTATTAATATTGACAGATGTTCCTCCTAGCTTTTTTGTTTGTTTTAATATTTCCATTACCAGTTCCATATTGCTGAATTTCACCAATATATTGTTTTTCCCTTCCAATTTCCGAATTCTAAATGTTTCCTGCAGTTCGAAATCTTTCATATTCATCTCTAACCTCTTAATTAATAATTCCCATATCTCTTTATATGCTCCAATTCCTTTTTGTTCTTCTATCCCAGAAATTATTAGGTTGTATCTTCTCATGAAATCTTTCATGCTTTCCATTCTTTCCATTTTTTCCCATCTTCGATTTCATCTTCTCCAACTCCTTAGTTTTAATCTCCAACTTAATCTTATGCCACTTCCTCCATTCATGCTTAAATTTCATTGTCAAACCATTATTTCTTATAACTTCTTCAGTCTGCTTTGTTTCTGCCATCTCACTTAGTTCCTTTTTCTTCACTTTTGTGGGAACAACTGCATTGCACTTCCATTCTGCTTCACTGCCTAGAGTAGCTGTAAATATGGTCACAAACTTTCGTCTTGGACTGTAGAACCAGTTTTGTAGATAGCAAATAATACTTGTGTAGAAGGTCTGCAATCAACTGTGAAAGAGAGTGTGGTTCTTCATTTAAGCATGGAGTTCGGTGATCATGAAAACAGGATATCAGTAATTACGTAGAAATTGAAGCTAGTTACAGTGAAGCAATAAGTATTATACAAATATAACTATTTGTAACAAAAAACTTCACTTAAGAAAATGATGTCCATTTTTCTTATTAGTTGAATTAGTTGAAATCGATTTCGCGAACCCTTGCTCGTGTCCTCAGTCAATACTTTGTCATCAAGAAAGTTACTATGTTACTATGGTTTTTCAGTATTACCAAAATCTGAAAATGAAACAAACTTAAGAACAGAATCAACTGCTGGTATTTCAAAGTTCATTACACAATGTTTATTTTTTAAAATAAATATCTTTTCCCAAACCATTACATTTATCGGAACATTTAATTGTTTTAATAATTTAACTTCAGGATTTATTTCATGGTTAAATGACCAAAAATGATGTGCTACGATTGATTTATCAGTTTGTTTATTGTACTTAACCGAAAATGTTCTTTCGTTCTGGTTTTCCAAATTACGTTTTGTCTTACCAATGTAAACCTGATCACAATCTAATCAATTAAATTGATAAATACCATGTTTTTTATTCTTAGGAATTTCATCTTTTTTAGGGAAATGTAGTAAATTTTTAATACTATATTTATTTTGAGGAACTAAAGTTACACCAAACTCTTTTAAAACCCTTTGAAAATGTTTATTAACCCAAGGATAGTAAGTAAATTAAAATTATAATTGTTTTTTATTTTTTAAGCGTAGAAATATCATTAACAGTTTTTTGATATTTAAATTTTTTTTCCCGATAGATTTAATGGTTTGGGAAAAGATATTTATTTTAAAAAATAAACATTGTGTAATGAATTTTGAAATAACAGCAGTTGATTTTGTTCTTAAGTTTGTTTCGTTTTCAGATTTTGGTAATACTGAAAAAACATAGTAACATAGTAACTTCCTTGATGACGAAGTGTTGACTGAGGATGCAAGCAAGGGTTCGTGAAATTGATTTCAACTAATTCAACTAATAAGAAAAATTCACATCATTTTCTTAAGATAAGTGAAGTTTTTTGTTATAAATACTGATATTTGTATAATAAGGATATCAGTATTTGGCTTCCACAAGATAGGAATGTCACCAACTGAGATTTTCTAAAACATGAAACAGGTGAAAATCAACAAGATTTGTTTATCGGATTATCCAGCTATTTACTGAGACTGGCAGTCCAAAATATTGTCGGAGAGTTGGTTGTCCTTGCAGTATGAGTACAGTGACAGCTGTTAAAACAATGGCAGCTTGTATCTAGCAAAATCCATTCTGGAAGCAGAAGATAAATGACATGTGAACTTAACATTTCCTTATGATCGATATCCAGGGCATTTTCTGTAGATGGCGTTAGAGCTTTCGGCGGAGTATTGGACATTTCCTAATACCACTGCTGAAGCAACAGACAAAATTGAAATCAGAATAGGTCCTGCAGCAGTACCCAACAATGGGGTTTGCAGAATTCTCTTTACCATTGAAGCAAGCTTTGCCAAAAAGATAAACATGCTTTCAAAAAGAAATGAGCCAGAAACATAATTACAGAAATCAGTACCTGTATAAGTATTGGCCCTGGCTGTTGAGACACTTGTCCCACTGTGACACAAGGCAGTGAATTGCTGTCTTATAGAAGTCCCAGGGCTGTGATATGAGCCAGTTTCGCACATACAGCTGGACATCGTCCGAGATGAATCGTTTGCCCCCTCAGAGCTTTTTTAAGGGGACCAAAAATGGCATAATCATGTCGAGAGAGAGAGGTGTGGACAGTATTGAGGGTGGCCCAGAACCTCCCATTTGAATTTCTGCAGGAGTGCTGTGACTGAGTTGGTTGGATGAGGCTTTTCACTGTTGTTGAGCAGAATGACCCCATAGGTGAGATTGCCTGGTCGTTTTGATTTGGTCGCTTGGTGAAGGTTGGTCAAGGATTGCAAGTAACGCTGGGCATTCACTGTTGTCCCGTGCTGCAGAAGGGGGCCATCTTGGTCAAAGAAGGTCAGCATGACCTTTCCTGCAGTTGTGTGGATGGCCTTGGCTGTTTTTAGTGGTGGTGACCGTGGATGCTTCCACTGGAGACTTTGTTGTTTTGATTCTGGTTTGAAGTGATGACACTATGACTCATCTCCAGTCACTAATCACGTCAGAAACTCATTCCCTTCCCTAGCATAGTGCTGCAGATGACCAAGACAGTGGGCCATTCGACATGCTCCTGGTGTGGTTGAGGACTGTGGGGCACCCATTGTGCACACACTTTGCACGATAGCAGTCGTTCCTTCATGATGGTGTGAACGCTTCTGACGCTCAATCCGACCTCAGTGGCTATGGCTTTCACTGTCACTCTGCGATCCTGGGTAATGAGAGCATCAACCAGCTGGATGATGTCATTGGTAATGCAATGTGGTGCTCCAAACAGTGCATCATCGGCTAATGACACCTGTACTCCCCTGAAGCGCTTGTGCCACGCCTTGACCCTTGCAAGGAACATGTAGTGTTCGCTGTACACTTGACATTCGTTGATGAATATCTGTTCCCCCTACTCCTTCCGCTGTTGCTCTTTGCTCTTCTTTTGACACCTCCATTTCACTGTTTGCAATGCAACTGGCAGCATAGGACGATTGATGCATGCTGTTGCTAGCTTTGTATAGTCACATGACATGCACAGGTGCCCTCTCGCGACGGGCTGTGAACTTCCACACTCTGGTCGGAACAACACTTCGTTACACATGCCATGATATTACCATCCTGTCACCGGTGTGCACATACCAGCTCGTTTCTTTTTGAATGCCCCTTAAACATTCCTCCTCAGTTGTATGATAGAGCTGAGCTATGAAGGCCCCACCAGGCTTCAATTTGTGAGAAAAGAGTAAAAACAAGTGCCAGAATATGTGTGGAAAGTATTCTGGATTACATTGTGAAGGACTTGAGTGACACCATGTACAACAATGAGTAGGATTCAGTAGGATTTTGTGTGAGCTCATAAGCCAAAGATGACAAAAGTGTTTGCAGTCCAATGCACCGGACTCAATCTCCATTGTTGAGTGGTCTTCTGATAGTCCTGATTAAAAACCCCTGGACTTCAAACTGTGATCAGTGCTAGAAGGAATGGTTTGCAAGAAAAAGCACTCTTCTATCTAAAGCTTGAAGTGTTTCTTGGTGGTAGCAGTGGCAGATTTCCTGTGTAATAATCAGGGCTATTCTGCAACGTCTGGTTGAAGCTGAACCACTTGTTAAAGCTGCTAACCACTGACTACGCACCATTTGTTATTCTGTTACATTGTAACCATAGCAACATCTTGTTGAGAGGAAGAAAGTTATGGTTAAGGATAACAAGAGACGAGACTGTGTTGTTAGGGCCAGCAATATTACTTTTTCCTTGCTGAAATTTGATTTAGAAGCCAAAGGAATAAAGGACACCGCAGGAGATAGATAACCTTATGTTATTCTTACATCGTAAAGTGAAACCATAAATTTGTGTGTCTGAAAATAAAGAAAAGTGTGTGCTTACACGAGAAATATGTAAAGAGTTTCCTAACCTCACGTTTGACCTTTTGTCATTTATGCAGTAGTAAAGAACATATAGAAGAAATGTTTGCTCTGAGATTCATTTCTATGTCAGAATTATCTTGTAATCAAGCATTTACATTTAATTTTCTGCAGTGTAACCTTTGAAATGCTGGTTTGGGTCAGAAAGTCCTACAAACTGTAACTTCCATATTCCTTTAGCAGCTGATACCAAAGCAAACAAATAACCAAAATTAAAGCAGTTTCTTTCAAATTAAATGCTAGAAGATAGCACATGTATATTACGAAATCACTAGAACTCGTATTTCATTTCAGTATTGATTACAGATTATCATAAGCAATTATACTGTCCTGTAAAATATAACCTTTTTTCGCAGATTTGCAATTTGAAAGGTGATGTTAATTATTTTCGGTGTGCTAAATTGAATCCTGCTATCCATTTTTCTCTATCACGAAGGTTTTCTCTCAAATCACAAGTAATAATTTGAAAGTGGTGTTTTTATGTAAAGATTGAATACGAAAATGAATACAAAAAGAAAAATTTCTGAGTAATAAATATACTTGCATATCTGTAAAATAAGGTGTAAATATTAAAAGCAGAAGCAGAGTCATCAAACAGCTGAAGATGAGATCGAATGATCTTGAAAAACGTTTCAATTATACAAGTAAGTGAAATTTGAGTGTAAACATAGTGACTCATAAATCAAACTCAGAAATAAGGTGTGAAGTTATATTTCCCTTGCCTGGAAAGTCTGTTGCGCTGATTTATGTTTAAGTCATGATTAAGGAACTTATGTTTTCAAGTACCAACAGTAGTCTGCATTGTTCGATCGACCCTGATATCTCCTGTCCATCTTCTTGATTTCTCGCTGAACATCATTCACCTTGTTCATTTCTGAAGGATCCAAAATTATCAAGAAAATAGTTTAGCTAAGAGTACAAGTAGTGAAGCTTTAAACTCATATTTCACCCTGGAGCTCATAGTAGCTTTTGTTGTATATTTCTCATAATTTTTTCATATCACAGATAGTGCATAAGAAACTTATTGAGTTAAATTTAAAGGAGTCGATTAATGACACTAAACAACGCTCAACTTATTGAGTACCTATATGAAAGTATACCATGGTTGTGGTTCTCTATCATTCATGGTTCATCAAAACCGGGAAAATGCTGTAGGACAGTGTTAAGTGCAAAGCATTTCAAATATTTAGCTGTTACTTCTTGTTTTCATCACTTTGCGACAATTGTTTAAATATTAATCCTGTAAATTGAAAGTATATATGTATGTGCTAAGTGTGAATATATACGGTGGGACCACCATATGCTTGAGCGGAAGAATTTGCTAACTATTCTCTGATGAATTACGCTAATTTCTAACGGAGAAATGCATCTTTTATATGGTCCACAATTAGTTAAATATTTGCAAAATAGTATATTTTTTCAGCTAAATAGAAGGTTCATGCTTAGGATGTACTAGAGCTTGTACTTCATTCCAGTACTGGATGGAGACTATTACAATGAAAATACAAAATTCAGTTTTAATTATGCTTTTAGTACTTAAAGAAGTACAAAGATGTTATTAGTTGTATTGCTTTCCAATAAATCATTGATATACCAAATAAAAATTTAAAATGCTTAGTTCATATAAGACAATATTTACAAAAAATTATGTACTACCCTAAAAACCAGCATCTTTTCTTATACCTATAAATCATGTCGAATTAATCATGGCATTTCTGCAATCAATATATATTTTGCATTTTGCATTGCTCTTCCGAAGACTTTATAGCTCGCTTGCGTTCCAACTTGGTCTGTACAGAACGGATATCTTTAAGTGATCGCAATTGCACTATTTGAACTGACACGCCAAAATCGGTGGAAAAACAGAACATGCCTGCAAAGCGTATGAATTTGTGATGAGTCGCTCCACATGCTTAACAACATGGTTGCCTGCCTTGGTAGCATAGATGGTAGCATGTCTGCCTCACGTTCAAGAGGTCCCAAGTTCGAGTCTTGATCGGGTTGAAGTGCCTGGATAAGGATTTTTAGGGGTTTTCCCTTATCCTGAAAGACAAATGTCAGGTAACTCTAAGCTCTATGGACCCTGGGCTCATTTGAGCATCATTTCACCCATTCCATTCATCGTCTGATATGACAACGTTGGAGGACGTAAATTACAAAAAAAAAAAAAAAAAAAATTGAGAAGTTCCGTTGCCATAACAAGGATGGCGACAGAATATAAAAACCCGCCATACTTGTTAGCACTCGGTTGAGTGCTTGTTACCATTATTGTTAGCCGTAACAATAATTGTTAGCAATATTCTTAACCAGAAGTTACAGAATAGCCCTGATTGTCTGTGTTGCAATTATTAATGATTGGCCAAAGATATTCAGAGCCTCTGTGTGCTAATGGTGGAGATTTTGGGGTCTGATAGATGCAAATTCTGTCTAGTGTATGTGTTTATAACATATTAAACGGAGTAAAATTGTTATATTTAAGAGTGTTGTTAAAAGTGAAGTTAATTTCATGATACAAGACTTACTTGGCATATATTAAAACTTAAAGCTTCACTCAGATGATTGCGGATCAGCTGGGACGGTCACGAAAACATTTCTGTTTTTAATAGTTGACATGAGTGAAGTTCAAGTTTTAATAAATGAATCAGTGTCTTTAGTTATATTAAAAAAAATTGCAAAATCTGAAATCTTGATAGTCAACATGAAAAATTCTTGAGCAGATCCATGGTTCAAATCCCAGCCATGGCATTGAATTTTTCGTGTTGATTATCAAGAACCTTAGCCTATATACGGCTAGTGTGAAGAAATGATTAATTTCCATAAATTAACTAAAATGTGAAGTCTTGTTTCACCTAATCACAAATTAGCTTGTGACAGAATTTATAGCAGGCTGGATGTAGTGATTTAATATTCCAACACTTCCCAGAAAAGGGAGCTTCTTCATTTACACTAGCTTAGCACTCATATATTTGCTCTTATAGTGGCTCATGCTTTATATAATGTTTTGAAAAGGTAGCATCGGACTAAAAAGATTAATGCCAATACCAGGTTTTGAACTATGCTCTGGTCTCCATCTGGTTCAAATTGTCATTGAATGTTTCATCTGATTCTACCTTTCCACCTTGTCCGTATAAGGCTAGTGTAAAAAACTAATTCATTTTAATAAGAATTTGTTGTTTTTGTGGCCTTATATTAAGGAGGCATATAGTGATTTAGGAAACAATGTTCATTTCATTATAATAATTTCTTTGTCAATGAACATGAATGCTTGTAAAAGTGTACACTACAGAGGAAAATAATTCTTATAAAAATTGCATGTTAAAAGTGAAGTATTAAGAAAGAAAATAATTTAAAAGACTAACTTATGAGGATTAAATTATGTATATATTGCATGCATACATATTGTAGGATGAATTCAATGTGGAACAGGTTCAAGGAAAATGTAGCTTTGAAAATACATGTATTTGTATTAAAGTGAGCAATCAGAAATATGAAGGAATTTCAGAAAAGAAATAGCATTGATTTTATGAGCTTAGGAGCATGTTAAATACAATGAAGATGGTAGTGATGTTATTGAGAGAATAATGGAAATGAAAGGTGGAAAAGAATAAATTAATCAAGGAAGATTTTTAAGCTATAGATGTAAACCCAGAGAAAAATGGCTTAGGTTAATTGAGGAGTAGCATTTAAGAAAAACTTGTTAGTCATGCTCATTTAAAGAAATTAAGGAAATATCTTTGCATTATCAAGATGAAATGTCAGGTGGTTAACAGCAAGTAGTGATTGTGGTTAATGTTAGAGTTGTGGTTTAATAAATCTTTGTTTGTATTAAATAATTGCTTGCATAGAAGTGGCACCCCCAGATCCTGTAAACTCCACTATATAGTTTATTTAGATTAAAATAAAGTTGATTTCAGTTTATATTGAGCAGAATCAGCAAAACCGTCATATACTGAAATTCTGTAACCTTTACCTGCGATCTACTTTCATATAGCACTAACATAAATATTTGTACCTTTGCTTAGATTGAGGAGAATGGCATTGATTCTGTAAATGTTCGAGATGTGCTGCTGGAAATGCGGAAGTTCCGCATGGGCTTAATTCAAACTCCTGACCAACTTCGGTTTTCATACCGTGCAATAATAGAAGGAGCCAAGAAATACATTGGTAGAAATAATATTGTAAGTATTTATAAAAAGAAAATAAATTTTTTATTAAAATACCCCTTTTTGTGTTAAATTTGTCATTTAACCTTTATGATATTGCAGAATGACTGTGAACCAGAGACTGTAGAACTGAACTCGATAAACCACACAGAAAAAGAGGATGATGATTGTGATGAACCTCCTCCTCTACCACCACCTAGAGGAGAATCACTAGCCAGGTCTCATCAGACAGAAAATGAAATAGCACATGCAGACAATCACAGTAAGTTAGCTCTTTTCTGCAGCCAGATTAATTTTTGTATGTCTTTGATAATTAAGCATGCAATAAAGGTTAAGGTAGCTAAAAAATAGGATGAACATAAGGAGGGGCTAGGAGTCACTGGTCAATCACTACCAGCCAATGTGGTGCATGCGACATTGTACAATTAAACACGCTACTGGCTCGGTTTGCCAAACCATACGGCTAATTTCCTGCACTCTAAAGATACTAATTACAGAATTGTTTTGATTTTCCCATGTTACAGAATTATTTTTTCTGAGGATGACTGTCCAAACCCCATGTTTGTAGCACATCTGGTTTCGGAGGTATGGAAAGATAAGATGCCTGACTAGAAAGAAAAGAATCACTGTCACTGAAGAAAAGCACAAACGTGCTATGATGTTATTGCTTTTTAACCTTGCATTCAGTAAAGCGGTGATCTTTTAAGAGTGCACATGTGCTTTTCAAAGTTAGTAAATATACTGCTTAGTAAGCCTAGTACTGCTGCGCCCAGTAGTAACTGTGAAAAACTCGTAAGTTTTTACATAAGGAGGCTAGAAATATTCTTTTTAATGTGTGTTCCTTTTACAAACAGTTGTCAATTAAAGATATTTTCGAAAGTACAAATTTCGCTCAGTCAAGAATTAGCTTGTCACAAGCTTGTCGTGTGAGTGCTCATACTGCAACAAACATTGTTAAAAAAGGCAAACAGTTCAACAAATTAGGAGAAGTTTCCATATTTAGATCTTTAGGGAAACATCGAGTAGCTAAAAAACTGCTACCAACTTAGACAATTTTTAAAAGTGTGCTGTATGTAGAGTAATTTATAATTGTATGACAAGGGTGAATATCCAACTGCCAAAAGGCTGGCCAATTTAATGAGCGAGAAAAGAGAATATTTGGATTCTGTATCTTCTATGGATAATGTTCTGAAATTTCTTTGTTTCAAATATAGGCGAACCAATGATGGTCGCAATTTTCTGCTTGAAAACAAACGATATTGGTCCTGCAAGACTAAAATTTCTGCGCACAGTGCAGAACATTAGAAGTATAGGTGATTCATGGTGTAAAAATGCTTCATAACTACACATTCATATCTTCCGTATTTATTAAGTATTTTAATGAAACAAAAATTGGTTTAAAGTCCATTACAGGTGATATATAATTATGGCATCATTTAAGCAGAAACTTTAGAAGTAGAAACTATATTCACAAATCGTTGAAATGTCACTATTTTGCTTCAATGTAGCAAATGCTTCTTTCATCGAATGCATCTAATTTGAGTCATTGTGTTTTGTGTGCATATGCACCATAGCTACGTAAGTGAACAGTTTTCTGGTTCAAGGTTTTAAGGTTCAGATTATTCTACCACGTGATAATCATTGTATAGGTTGTCACACACATGCTGAAATATTAAGTGAACTTCTCTGTCAAACTCTGTATGTACATCTCAGATCACTTGCTAAGTGGATTCAGTGAGATAAAGACAAATATATCTTCCATCTCTGTCACCTGTCCGCTGTGGAACTGGCAACACCAAGACAGTATGATATCTGTATTGGCTGAACCCATGTTCATTCTTATTTTTTAGCTACTCTAGTAAAATTTTGTTCCTGTTAATTGTGCCAGATAGCTTAATGAACTGATAAACAAGAAGTATTAGTATGCTTAATTACTGCAAATCAGCTTGAATAACTGTGAACTGTATGTATAAGGCTATTGTCAGTAATTCTAGTATATTTTATCTGTGCAAACTTTATTCCCTCTAAACCAAGTAGTAACAACACTTGGAATATTGTAATAATAGCTTCAATAGAAGTAACAGTTACAATAATTGAACATTGCAGTATTGCACCATGGTCAACACGTGACTTGCACACTAAGCCATAACTGCCAAGTAACATCGTACATTATGCATGATTATAGGAATTTAGTAACAGTGATGTGAAAATTAATTGAAAAAAACTATTTGTAGTCAGTTTTTTGACACTCACATTTTTATATTATTGAGGGACTAGTTTCGGAAACTATTGCCTCCATTTTCAACCTCTTTCCAACTAACGTCTGTTGTTGTCTGCCCTCTTCTACTGCCAGAGAGAAGAGAGCAGATGATAACAGATGTTAATTGGAAAAAGGTTGAAAATGGAGGCAATGGTTTCCGAACTAGTCCCTCAATGATATAAAAATGTAAGTGATGAAGTGTCAAAAAACTGACTACAAATGGTTTTTTCAAGTAACTCATACATGTCAAGCTGGTATTGAATACTGCTCCCTGATAGGAAGCGTATGGGCAGGTCCACTTAAACTACAAACTTATTATTACCATGGTGCAAATATGCTATACCCCAAAAAATTAATAAATTTTATATAGACATATAAGTATTAAATTATACTGTTACAAAAAAGGGGAATGGGGAATTTTGTTCATATGATTAAACTGGAGAGGAAAGAGCCTTACAGATCTTATAAGCCTTACAATGAGATGCTTGGTAATGACCCTTCGAAGTTTGCATTGTAGTTTCCTGTACTAAATTTTTGTGAAGGTGAATCTCAGTAATGATTCAAGCTCCCAAAAGAGGGGTGAGGAATTGTCTTCCTTTAGCAGAACCATGGTCCGTGGTTTCTTTTTCTTATTGGAGCTGAATCATTTCTGCCTCTGCAGGAGGGAATAGAGATAGTCGACCATTGTTCCTGCATTGCTGAAGCAGCTGCACTGATTTAAATTGTTTGAACAAGGAGAAGGTATGGAAGTCAATAGTCCTCCGATGTGAAAATGACAAGGGAAAGTAGGGAGTGTCAACAGGACATTAGTAAGATGTAGAGTCAACTGAGTTCAAGCAAGCCTTAATTTGAATTCATAATGTAGGTAGTTGTTCATTGGTCAGGACTTGTGTACCCATGATTCTATGAAGTTGGTATTTCATGGACTTAACTCCAGTCCTCTGAAGTGGAGAGCGTTGGATATTATAAAATACCATGTGCATTCACTAGGTGAAACATTAACTTTGTAATCTTTTGATCCTAGTAGATTGCAACAGTAATCAAAGGTCTCTGAGCTTGTTGTTAGCACCTAAAAGTTTGTGTGACTTGTTACCGAAGATTTTCTTATATTTGAAAGTAATGAGTCGGTATTCAAACACAAACATCACTTAAATTATCCTTACTTGGACATGTTTCGGAGAACGGTTTGTCCCCATTGTCAGCAGTTATCCAACCGGTTGGATCTGTGGTTTCCTGAAGTGAGCTGGTTGTCTGTGGTGGCATTTGTTGTCTGTGAGATGAACTTCCAAAGAGAGTTAATTGATGGAAATTAATAATTTCTTCACACTAGCCGTATATAGGCTAAGGTCTTTGATAGATTCAACATGAAAAATTCAAGGCCATGGCTGCAATTTGAATGTTCTCCTGGTTTCCGTCCAGTTGCTCTAACCCATTGAGCTACCATGGCCAACGTGTCGTCCTGACATTAAATTCTCCAGTTGACTCATATATTACCCCGGTAGACCACAAGGGGCTCTCGCATTCAAGATACACTGTTTGTGGCGATTTACTATCCTAAGTACTTTAGCCCCAGGCTTCATCATTTAACTCTTATTATTTTAGTTAATTGATGGAAATTAATCATTTCTTCACACTAGCCGTATATAGGTAATGTCTTTGATAGATAGATCAAAGATAGATTCAACATGAGTACTGACTTATGATGCCTGCCTGTTATATCTGGTCGACATCATCATCGAAAAGACTTTCGAAGACCATCTGGAGAATCTGAGTAAGGTGCTACAGAGACTGCAGGTGACCAACTTGAAGCTGAACGCAAAGAAGTGCCAGCTCTTCCACAAGGAAGTCAGCTACTTGGGCCACATATTCTCACCAACTGGAGTAGCCACAGACCCGGAGAAGACACAGGCCGTGAGAGATTGGCCTCGGCCGAAGGATAAGAGAGAATTGCGCTGTTTCCTGGGGCTGTGCAGTTATTACCGCTGCTTCATAAAGGGATTCTCTAACATTGCCAAACCCCTCACTCACCTGACAGAAGAACACCGACCTTATGTGTGGACAGAGGACGCCGAAGGCGCTTTCCAGCAGCTGAACCAGACACTGTGCAGTGCTCCTAATATTGGGATTCCCACAACCAGGCGGCACCTTCATTATGGGTACTGATGCCAGCGACCATTGCATTGGAGGCGTCCTATCCCAAGTCCAGGACGGCCACGAGTGGGTGATAGCCTTCTACAGTAAGATACTGTTCAAGGCAGAGAAGCACTACTGTGTCGCCCGGCGAGAGCTTCTGGCGGTAGTAAAGACCTTGAAGCACTTCCACAAGTACCTGTATGGTCAGCCATTCCATCTGAGGACTGACCTCTCCGCCCTAACCTGGCTACTGAGCTTTAGAAACTTGGGAGGCCAGACAGCCCGTTGGGTCCAGAGGCTGCAGGAGTACGACTTCACCTCTGAACATCGTAGAGGGAAGAGCCACGGCAACGCAGATGCTATGTCCCGAAGATCCTGTACAGAAGAGTGCAGCCAGTGCACAAGAGTGGAAGAGAAGGAGCGTGCCGCAGCTGTCCGAGTGGTCACGGCAGTGCCTGCGGATGGCTGGGATAGCGCAGGCCTAAGGAGGGAGCAGCTGTCGGATGCAGACTTGGGGCCACTCTTGAGAGAATTGGAGGCAGGGAAAAGACCAACGTGGGAGGACATCACACCAAGGAGCGTCACATACAAGTCGTACTGGGACCAATGGGACTCGCTGAAGATCAAACAGGGCATGCTGTTCTTGGTATGGGAATCACCTGATGGGAAGACGCAAAGAGAACAGTTGCTACTTCCCCGGAGTAAGGTCCCGAAAGTGTTGGAGGAAGTGCACGCCAGTGCTTCAGGACACTTGGGAGCAAACCGAATGATCGACAAACTCCGACAGCACTACTACTGGCTGAGGCTCCGAGCAGACGCTGAGAGATGGTGCGGTCAATGTCACGTGTGCGTGGCAAGTCGCGGACCCCAAACTAGGAGCCAGGGTCGCATGCAGCAGTACAACGTCAGAGCACCATTCGAACGGATCGCTGTCGATATAGCTGGACCATTCCCAGTGTCCGACCGAGGCAATAAGTACCTGATGGTGGTCGTGGACTACTTTACCAAGTGGCCGGAGGTGTATGCCATCCCAAACCAGGAGGCAAAGACAATCACAGACTGCCTCGTGGAGCAAGTGTTCTGCCGATTTAGGGTGCCGTTAGAGCTCCACAGCGACCAGGGCACCAATTTTGAGTCCAGCCTAATGAAGGAGGCACTAGAAAGACTTGGGGTTAACAAGACCCACACCACACCCCTACATCCACAGTCGGATGGCATGGTCGAAAGGTACATCAAGACCTTAGAAGAACACCTGAGGGAGGTCGTGGCCAGCCATCAGCAAGACTGGGACGTCAAGGTGCCACGGTTCTTGCTGGCCTACTGCTCGTCAACACACGACACCTCTGGGATGACTCCAGCCAGCTTAGTGTTCAGTCGAGAGTTAAGCCTCCCTTGTGACCTGGCTTTTGGAAGCTCCCCGGACGCAAAACAGCCAGCAACCTAGTATATGGAGAACCGGGTGGACCATCTCCACGACATGCATGTGATGGCTCGTCAGAACATACAGAAGGCGAGTGACCGCATGAAGACCCGATACAACAGGCAAGCCAACAGCCAAGGGTTCCAACAGGGTGACCTAGTCTGGTTGTACCGCCCCACCCAGACCAAGGGATACTTTCCGAAACTTCAACAGCTGTGGCAAGGATCGTACCGGGTGGTGAAGAGGATTAGCGACGTGGTCTACCACATCCAGAGGGTGGCCCGAGGGAAGATGTTGGTGGTACACTTGGATCGTCTGGGCCGCTATGATGGTGCTGTTCGGGATGACCAACCTTGAGGAGGGAGCATTGTTGCGAACCCATTATTTACGATAGCGCGCCGCAGAGAGATAAGGGAACAGATGGTGCCGGTCGAAGATAAACAGCTTGTCTAAGCAGATAAACATAGCATGGAGATAAAGGTCTGCAGAAATAAATAAAGAGATGAATGGAATATTCTAATGATATATTGATTGTCTTACAGAACATTCAATTTCTTGTTTGTTCCAGAAGTATCTAGTAATATGAGTCGTGGTATATAAGGAAGCTGCGACTCGCCAAGACAGTTGTAAAGACAGCCGAAACAGGAATTGTAACAAGAGTTGTTGTAAACAGTGGAAGTTGAGTAAGCTCTTTGTTGTGGTCAACGACCTTGGTAGATTGTAACTGTGTATGTGACGTCATCCTGCTACTGTGCGTGTATTTCAATGGAAATAAAGAACATTTGGAATTTCTGTAACTTGAACTTTAAATTCTACGAAGCCACAAAGTCACACTATATAATAACATGGTGATGTTATTTGCAGCAATACTGTTGAGTAGATTGAAAGCTCTGTCTCTTGAGCTTGCTAAGATTTTAGCTATATTAACAAAATGCTCATTGAATATATTGGAGATTCTATAGGGATTCAAGACTTGTTCTCCACCATGAGATAACATTAACTCTGAAGTACCATTTTCAGCATTTCCTCAAGTTGCTGGTTTTCCTAGGACCTCTAGGCTCAGATACTATAGTTACTAAGCAATTGGGCCCTATTGACTACTTTTTCCTCAAATAACTACATTACTAGGTTATCATTATTAATTTTCCTCATTTACCTACTTCCCAGTAAACTTAAATATTTTCATATTGTATATTTGTCTAGGTTTTGCACTCAGCATCTTTTTGGCTTCAATTTTACATGGTACATTAGTCCATTTCTTCTTTCCCCATTTTTCACTTATCTTTGTTTTTCACATTTAGTAATTAAATGCCAATATTTATTATTCCTTTTACACAATGGACACCCCTACATGTTCTGTCTCCCCTGATGAACCTTTTAACTTCACCTCTGTCCTGCCTCATGCAAAGTCTTCTCTTGCTGTTCTCATATATCTACATAATGTTCTCTTTCCTACATCACTTTTAACTCTTTATAGAAATGCAATATTTTAAAATTGAAACTGCCAAATTTATCCTGCCTCTCTAGTGTTTCAAATCTCTATTTTACACTTTTCCGGAAACCTTTCTCTAGTATATGGTTATTGCTCCAGATATCCCTATAACATATTTCATTCAGAGTTCCCTTTATGCTCTTAATCCTCTGCAATAACCTTAAGCTGCACTTCGAGACACTGTTGTAAAATATTACTTTGCATGTCTGAATTCTAAATCAGTGTTGCAGTACTCTTTCCACTATTTTGGGTCTACTATCAAATCTTTTTAACTCTGTTTCTCACTCCATTAGGTGAAGCTCTTGATAACCCCAAAATTAGTTTACAAAAGCTCCTGTGCACCTTATTGTCATGCAGCAGCAAATAGCTACTGTAAAGGGATTAAGGTGAGTTACCCCTATCCACCACCTTTCTTAATTTCTGCCGAGAGAGCAATAATGGAACATTCAAGGACAGCCTCTGAACGTCACAAGCTAGAAATATGCAGCCCCTTTGTTCTTGCCTTATCAGATTAAATTTGGATTAAAAAATTCTGAGACCTTTGGGTTATACACCACTTCAGTGCACACACTTTTCCTACCCCACCCCCACCTTCCCCCTGTCCTTGTGGCTGTGCTGTGGCTGAGTGGTTAGATCGCTCAACTCTCTCCGAGGCAGACTGGATTCAATCTCATGCGACTGCAAAGTGAGATTTGTGGTGGACAACTTGGCACTGGGGTGGGTTTTCTCAGGAATCTCTGGTTTCTCTCGCCATCTCATTCTGCTGGTGCTTCATCTTCATTTCATGTATCATCAATGTCACTGCCTGTGGTGCTGCATGTAGTAAAAGCAAGCATTAAACATTACACATTGTCCCCCTATTCCATTTAAAACAAGCCGTAACATTGAATTCTTTCCTAAATCTGTACAAACTTTTACTTTAATTTGCAAATCTTTCCTGCAAATAGCACTATTCCACCTAACTTAAGACCTCTTTCTTTCTTTTTTATTCCAATTTTTCATAAAAATCAAATTCAGTCACTTCAATTGGAATATCATTTGCCAACCAGGTCTCAATAACCTTTATCAGATCTTCTAAACATAAAATCTGTATTATTTCTCCATTCTTCGGCTTTTCAAATAACCTGTACATGTTCCAGGATGTAACCTCCAATTTCTTTTCATATACCAATCCCTTTGTCTCAATCCTGAATTGTTGCAATTTTGCACTGCTCCTTGTGTTCTGTCCACATGTTCACATCCTGCGGCTCCATCCTCAACATGTAGAACGCTTCCTCCTGGTGAATTTTTTTTTTAATGTTTTGTCCTCCAACGTTAAGTAATATCGGACGGCGAATGAAATGGGTAAAATGATTCTCATATGTGCCCAGGGTCCATGGAGCTTAGAGCTACCCGACATTCATCTTTAAGGATAAGGGAAAACCCCGGAAAAAACCTTATCCAGGTAACTCACCCTGACAGAGATTCGAACTTGGAACCTCTTGAACGTGAGGCAGACACGCTGCCATCTACGCTACCGAGGCGGGCCCCTCCTGGTGATGAAATTATGTTGGGCCCATCTCCTTCCATATGTCAACTCCACAGCTGCTCCCAAGACCATTTTGTGTGTGTCATTTCCCTTGCTTCTCTAGTGCAGTCCTTTTAACTGGTGACAGTGTCATCGGCTCACCCCTCCTTTTTTTCTCCTCAGCTACTGCTTTTGATACTTTATAACCTACTCATGTTGTCACCTGTCCTCTGTCATATGTGGTCTCAGTTAACTGCCTCAAATTCAGCTGAAGCATTTCCTGTTTTCTATCACTGATCCAAAGGTCTAATCCTCGCAGGTAAACCTTGTCTCGCTTTTCTGTTGTATTTTTCATCTCACTATGTGCTTATTTCTCTCTTTGCCCCCCCTCCCCCCCTCGTTAATCTTGTTCCACAAATATTCTAATTTCTTTTATGTTTTTGTCATTGGATGAAATTTCCCATTTTACTTTCATGTTGCCAACTTAATTATTGTCTCTGGTTCATTCCCCTTCTGCCAACTCTAAATGGATTAATCATATCCCAGCCACCAGGCTTTATTCTTAAATTTGTCTTGGATAATTTCCTACACTTGCTCCCAGACTCGTTTCTTTCTTATTTCCTCTGCTCCAAACATTATAACATTCATTTTTCTTCTCCTTTCCAGATTTTTTCTCCAAATTTGTCTTTCTTCCATTACAGTCCACAAGTCCTTTTCACCTCTTGTTCAGGATTCCCCAATACTGATTTTATCTCTTCAAATTGTTTTATCATTTTATCTTTGATTCTCTTTTCCACTCCTTTGTGATTTGTCATTTCCTCAGCAATGGACTTCATTTTCATAACTTGTTCCATTTCTGGTTCCAGGTTTGGCTCCATTCCTCCAGTTACTCAACACCATTAATGCCAACACAAACCACATCATTACAATCGTTCTCCCAAACTCTTGCTTTCTGACTTATATCCTATGTTGTTAAGTAATCCTATTCTGATTCTGTATTTCAAGCTATATTCTCATTTTTTAACTCTGCCAAATGCACTCGCACATAGTTCATCTCCTCTTGCTTCCCACTACCAAATCAGAAGTTATTGTCAGATTACGATATGTGTGTCAGGAATTGTAACTTAACTAAAATGGAATATTAAAATTGAACTTACATAATTACAAATAAAAACTACATGTTAAAAATCATACAATGACATATGCCACAGAAGTCTAGTTAAATATGCTCATTGCTTGTTGCAGTGAAGGTAGTATCCATATATTGCAAGTGTAAAATATATAACATTTTCTGTCATGCTGTGATCAGGACATATGAATTCAACCTCTGTAAACATACTGCATAAAAATTCAAAATACAGAATGTAATCAAATTATAAGGTGCCATGCTCTTTTTTCAACACAATATTGAGAATAAATAATACAGCAAATTAAACAATTTATTTGCTTTTTAAAAAAAAATTCAGCACAACATTCTACAGATATAAATGGTTCTCAAACAAGTGCTTGTGTAAAGAACCATGTCAAACTTACATATTTCTTTCCCAAGTGGCTCATAAGTTAATTATGGCTTTTTAATTGAAACTCATGATAAGATATTTGATTCCTATTCTTATCAATGGGAGATAAAATAAATTTCAAAACAAGATTTTGTAATGAATAATATTATGGTAAATAATTATTACAGTTTAATAGTGTGCAAATACAGCAGAATTATTAGCAGTTAAGGTAAACTTTTCAACAATGAATTTTGTTATTGTGATCAGTGAGTATCTCTTAAATAATATAAAAATGGCAACTATTCCAACAATTCATATTAATTACCACATTAGCAACGTTGTCCATCGTTATATTCGTAATATATGGGGCATCCATTTTTCTAAATCTATTAATTCCCAATATCAAATTGACATTACAGATAGACAAGGGTAAAAATAGTCTTGTTCATTTTTTCCCCCTGCCCTGAAAAGTTTGTGTTTTTAATAAATAGTTGTCAATAAGATCTTCAAGCAGTAAATAGCAGATTTAATTTCTATATTCTGATCCCTGCTGGTCTTTGTCAACCTTCTACAACTATCACATGCACTTCTGTGCAAATCTGAATCATAAGGGTTTACGATACATTGCACAGTGTCTATATCACATGTTATTTTGTTCATTGCTGTTCCCATTATTGTATGTAATACTAACAACTAGAAAAAGAAATGTAATAAAATAATGAAAATTATAGCTACTAAATTAAAACAATTAGGTGCTGGAAAATGGAGGTCATCTTGCATTTGAGGTTGTTTTGAATTTGGATAGTGTCCAAAAGTTAAGTATAATTAAATATCTTATTACCAAACTATCACAATTGTACAAAAGTTGAGCATAATGCAATATGTTGTTACCAATGCATCACACATAATCTGGAATGCCATAGAGTGAGAAATAGCAGATAGTTTTGACCTCAGGACACCTTGTTACGCAAACTCAAAATCTGACAATCATTTCCACAATGACAATGATGGTGTTGTGCGGTTAATATAGGGTGTGGTGACCTCTCATGGCTACACAGGCTTTGCAGCATCATGGCATGCTCTGTAATAAGGTGGTTCAAGAGCTCTGCAGTCCGCAGTTCCCATTCTTCACGGAGAGCATGTCAGAGGTCTGGAAGTGTCCTCAGTAGGAGTTGGTGGGCTGCAACTTGTCTTCCTAACGCATCACAGGCATGCTCATTGGCTAGTCCATCCGGTAGGTATCTTCCCTCTCAAAATCATCATCCCATCAGGTGGGCTCTATGCAGACATGCATTATTATCCGTTAAAATGAAGTGTGAATCAACTGCATCTCTGAAAAGTCACACATGTGGGTGCAGATCTGTACGTCCATTGAACATTACACCTGCACACACGAGTATGCCCCACTACCAGTAAGGAGAGGCACACACTGTGATAACGTTTAATGACACATGCTCACTGTTTTCCCTTTCGGTTCTCTATTTTCTGAGTTAGCTTAACTTTTGGACACTGGTGTACGAGTACATACTTAAGTAAATGCAAAGGGAATGCACAGCTTAAACTTGAGTTTTAACCTTGTAAATTATTCAATACAATAAATGATGGGAAAACCAGGTATTTATGTATGATAGGTGTGCAAAACTTGTTGTATAATTCTAAACAGATAACAGATAACATTAACCCTTTGCGCCGCATATTGTAGTAAAGCATAGCAAATTTAAATGAACCCTACGCTGCATATTATAGTGCAGTATAGTAAAGCTGTATTTGTCTTAAGATGCCCTCTTATGACATGCATCTTAACTTCCTTGAAGGTTATTTATTTCTGTGTATAGAGAACCTGAGAAATACTGGAGTACATTGCCTTCAGTTCTTCATCATGTCAAGTTTAAAAATAAGCAGTTGCATTTCCGGCTGCAGGTTGTCACTTTGTTAAGCAGTAATACCGTAACTATGGCCATGAAATGTCACACAGGGCCTTCGGGTATGTGCATAAACAGATATTGACTATAGACAAAGGGATACAAGTCTCTGTTTTGGAAGAACTACAAACAGAAGTGACAACTCTAAAGCATCATGGTTGACTGGCTCAGTGCTAGACAGTGATATGGTAGCAACAGTGTAGTAGTGATTTTGATGTTAGGAATTCTTCGGTTCCGCAAAACATTCCACCTCTTAAATGGTCATGTTAACTCTCTTTTACAGAAATTGAAACATTTACATTCCCTTTAGGTATCTGCAACGATATAAAAGTAGGATGTGAAGAAATTGAATATTTAGTCTTTTTCTACACAGTAAATTTTGCATTTTATTGCATTGGAGACAAATGTGCAAAGCTTTTCGTAGTTGAATAAACAAGATATATAGGAAGACACATGAGAGAGAAATTAGGGCATATTTGGGGATTTTTATCTGTATGGGAATGGAGATCTGTCCAAAATTGGAGAAGATTTTACATAAAATTTTTGGAACTATCCTGCTATAAAGCAGGCATTTGCATTCCATCATTCTGAAATGCTTTCTCTGTATTTTCATATAAATGATGATGAAGCTAAACCAAAATATAGAGAAGAGAATTTTATTTATATAAAATTTAGTCCTCACTTAACAGTGTAAAGAAATTTAAAATTCATTATTATTTGGGCTGCGATCTTGATGTGACAATGATAAGTTTCAAAGGAAGGTTTCATTTGAAGCAATATGTGCCCAAGAAATCTACAAAATAGGGACATGGGATATTGCAGTCAGCAAAGCTGGTTATCTTCCCTGGGGAAAAAAGAAGAAAAAGAGACTGTTAGCTCTTTCTAGTAGAACCAGTTGTTTTGAATGATTCTAAACACTATTCAGATCAGTGGCATCATATTTATTTTTACTATTTTTTTTTAGCTCCGCAATACTACATAATTGAAATTTTGTTAAAAATAAGATATAGCTTGTGGTACAACATGAACAGCATACCTAAACAATTAAAAACCGGCTAAAATTAGTCCTGTGCAAAAAATTGTTTTAAAAGTAAGCTAAAGATGTATCTCATTCATAAATGTTTGTATAAACTGGAGGAATTTTAATTTTAATTGTTATAAACTATGTATATTTGGTGATTTTTGTTATTATTATTATTATTATTATTATTATTATTATTATATACTTTTTGTATAAAATAATTGATTTTTTATAAACTTTGTAAATATTGTAGTCTCTGACAATGTCAGACACTCTGTATGAGTCTATTGACAGTAATAAACTACTACTACGACGACGACCAAAGTGAGGCAAATCTTGTAAACTTAAAAACAAAGGGTTGACTGCAATTGAGATGTTTTGCCTGCTCTCCATAAATTCAGATCAAAGATCAGACGGTGAAGTGGTAAGAAAAAGCAATAAAGAAAAAGAGAAAGTGAACATTCCATGACATAATGCTGTCATGAATTAGCTTCATGGTATGGGGTTATCAACCTTGTGGATCCACGAAGACAATGCTATAGGATTGGAAGGCAAGCAAAAAAAGGTGAAAATATTAGTTTTATGTTGTTGTAAATGTATCTATTATAAACAATATCATTTATGATTTGAGCAGCAGATCTGTTTGAACTGCTCATGAAAACCGACTGCAGCAACATAGGAAAAATTGTGTAAATTAGTTAATCAGAAACTTAAAATCACGCAAATCTTGTGGCAGAGGAATCAAACACAGTACAAACCTCAGCAATGTGACCTTCCATTATGCCAAACGGGGTGCTTTCTTCACTGTCACCATGAAAGAGGGTATGTGTTAAAAATATAAGCAGAAAATAATAAAAAATTATTAAGAGTAAATAGTGAAAATATCCTAAAATGTTTGCTTATATTCTTTCTCCAAAACGATAGTTTTGTGGCAGTAAAAGAGGGCTACAAATTAATATCATAAATGAAAAACATGGTGGCTACTAAAACATGTACCTAAATATACGTAGAAGTATAATTTTTAATTTAAAAAAAAATCATGGTGTTGTAACTAGATCCAAATAAGTTTATTATTTGATCATTTCTATGTTAATAGGCCATTTTTTGCATTCAAGCTCAGGCTCTGTCAATTTAAATATAAATGCCTGCAAAAGCAGAAAGGCTATAGAATAATTTCTGAGTAACCGCAGAGGGAGCAAAGGGTTAAATGATATGCAAACAGTCGCCAAGTAAATAGAAAAATATCAAGTCAAAACCTTCTCTGATGGAAAAAAAATAAAAGTCCACAAAAGCTAACACAAATTCAGGATTACACATGGTGTTTGTATTGAACATTATCTGAAAACATAGTCACTGGTAACTATGAAATTCTCAAATATCCTTTGTGTATAAAAATTATTTAAAGTGGATGTACAACATAAGTGCAATAAAAGCTTAAAATAGGTGAGCTAAACATTAAAATTTACTGTCATGCTTCATTCATCACATTATCTCTTTGAACAACTGTGTGGTATTGAACCAAGTTTCTTTTTTATGACATTGTAGCTTCTGCTTGAAAGTTGTGGCATTAGTTTTAAAGATGAAGTTCATAAATAGAAGGTTTTTCATATAACCTATGTGTAGAAGATTTTATACAAGTGTCTCACTATATCAATTGCTTTAAAATTAACTTATATATAAGTTGCAATTTTTATTTCCTTATGTTGATTTTCAACACAGATGTAGTTCCTGGAACTGTGCTGGTTTTATAGGTCCCATTAATTTTAATTCATTTTATGGTTTTATTTACAGAAATATTTATAATATAATTGATAGCTTCTTTCTTCTATTTTAAGTTGAATCATCAAGTGACAGTCAAAGTCAGCCACCAGACAAACCTCTTCCGAGTGAACCATTGTCACCAGAAGGGAATATTGACAATGAAAGTCCTCCTTCCAGTCCAGAGAATAGTGTATCTGGGGATAGGTAAGTTAAACACTGGCATAGTCAATAGAAAGTTGTTCTTAAGTTTGGAAGCATTTTAACTCTTTTGAAATAATGGGAGTACAATAGGTAAGAAAATGTACAACCCTTTTTTTCTGTTAATGATCTGCCAAAATTAATGCTTATTTTAGATTTTTAAAAAATTTAATAAGAAGACATGTGGTCATTGTTGAATAACATGAGAATGGTTTTACTTTTAAGGAAAGTTTGTTTTGAAATCTCTAGATTTGGTGTTGAATTGTATTTATCTACACAACTATAAGAGCTTAAATACATTCTGATGCAGGAATATTCTGTTGCCCCTCCAAAGATGGAACTTAGTTTCAGTTTCTGTAGCTCTGAGTTTCAGGCAGAGATATATGGAATCCTTGTCTGTGCACAAAGTGGTTTGGAATAGGACTACAAAAGTAAGCACCTACTTATCCTCCCTGACAGTCAAGCTGCCTTTAAAGCCTTAATTCACTCCAATTCAAATCAAAATAGGTATGGGAATGTCTTCAAACCATACAACACAATTGTGTAGTGCTGGGATGGATGCCAGGCTAACATGGTATTGAGACCAGTGAAAGAGCTGATCAGCTAACCAAGAAAGAAGTTAGAATCCCATGGACTTGAACCTTTCTACAGAGTTACAAATCACTTGCTGGAACTGCATGAGTACAACAAACCTGAGAGAACATAAAAGATGAAAAAATATCTCCAGCCAACCTGCTGTGCAAACATAAAAGGATCCAGTGAAACCTTCACTAAATCACTTTTACAATTAAATAGGAGTAGAATCAGCAAGGCATTTCGATAAAAATTAACTGGGTTTGGGTACTACAAAAAGCACCTACAAACTATAGGTATCCACCATAGGGATACTGCCGCAGACTTTATAGGCAGCATGAAGAAATCACCAGTCATTTACTGTTATGATTGTATGGTTCTAGGGAGGAGAAGATATTTACTCTTTGGGGCTCCAACATCAGATAGAACAAAGATCTTATCTCAGGAAAGGCAGTAATGGGGCTGACAATCTCCAAGGAACTCAGATTCCTATAATATAGGAGATATGGTCATTCAATTGAAATTAATTCTTCTTTCACACTGGCTGTGTATAGGACAAGTTCGGAAATAAAATCAGACTGAAAACTTAGAGTTGGTGAAAAGTGGGAGCACAAGTTGTTACAGCTATTTCAAATTTTTTCATATATTTGGGAATTTGTTCTGGATTGTTCCAGAAAATGTGATTTGTATAAAATAGAATGTGAACCTGGGTAGACCACAGAATGACAACTTACGTAAGGGTGTACCTATTGGTTGTTATAATAATGTGGTTACGTAATGTTCTGATGTGGACTCATGGGATAAAAGTAATTTAGATTTTTCTAGAAACTTCATGTGCAAGGATTTGAACATGCAAATAGTTTTGGCGTCACTCTGCATGAGATCATCGAAGTGTAAAGACATGTTATATGTGGTGCCAATCTGCAGGTCTGCAGAAACTAGAAGTGCAAAGATGCCATGTTAATCATTTTATGAAAGTACATAATCTACAGAGTTTAACATTGTGATAGGATATAATAATGGTTTTTATGGAATAAATTCCATTATTTTAAAGAAGAGAAAAGTTATGCCGAGGCATACATCTACAAAAATTCTTCGAGATCGACAGAAAAGGTGAGAATAATTAACCATTTTCCATCCCTTGCGCCTTTTGCACTGAATTATTCAGCTTCAAAGTAAACACAAGCATTTCCAAGAAAGAGAAAATGTTTAAGGAAGTAAACATGCATCATAACTGTGGGAAGAAAGGCAGTATATATTGGTGCCATAAGTGAAATATTTTGAGAGACAGCTCCAAAAGCAATTAGGAAAAATATATAGGGCAGAAGGGATTTAGTTTAAGTTATGGTGAAGGAAGATAGAATCACTGATCAGAAATATGCAGCAATAGAAAAAGTGAAAAGTAATCAAGAATGAACAAGAACTTACAGATCATATGACTAGACAGAATAAATGAGGAACAGATCTAGGTAGGAATAACAAGATGAGCAAGATAGGTAATTGAAACTAAAGCAGGGCAAATAAGAGCAAAATGAAAGGGTGGAAAGATGACAGTTGTAAGCATTAATACAAATTTCTTCCAGGTTTAGAAGCCGTGGTCTGCTGGAGTTTAGGCCACAACTGAGCCGTTTGCTGGAGGTGTCATATTTATATCCGAGTTGTTCTTAGGGGATTGGCTCGGCTTAAGCAGAGGGTGTGTGCTCTGTGGGTGGGGTTTCTCCACTCTGATAGGTGATTGGTGCACATGATTCCTCTGTATTTGGGCTTGTTTTATGTATCCAAATATTGGATACCAGTAAATATGTAAAATATGAAGCTAATAACAGTGAAGCAAACAAATATATACAAATATAATAATTTTTAACTTAAAAGTTCACTTATCTTATTAGAAATGATGAAACCTTTCTTACAATTTGAGTTTGATTTATGAGTCATACACTCAAACTTCACTTACTTGTTGTATAATTGAAACATTTTCAAGATCATTTGATCTCATCCTCAGCTGTTTGGTGACTAAATGAACCTTCCTCTTCTTCCACTACTACGGAGCTCCGATCACTCTGCCATCTGGTGTTAGGGGCACTAAGTTTTAATACTTCATTTAATGCCGGGATTTCAAAATTTATAACTTTATCACGATTTTTGTTTATGAATATTTTTTCCCAAATATCCAATTCTATGGGTGTACTTAAAGATTTTAACAGTTTAATGTTGTGGCCAATGTTGTGGTTTTCTGTCCAAAAATGATGTGAAACTGCAGATTTTTCTATTTGTTTCAACTTAATGTTCCTCTGGTGTTCTTTTTGCCTGGTTAACAAGTTTCTCTTAGTTTTTCCTATGTAGCTTTTTCCACAGGTTTCACAATTAATCTGATAAATTCCTGATTTCAAATTGTTGGGGATTGTATTTTTCAGTGGTTTATTTAGCAGGTTCCTCAGACTGAATTTGTTTTGGGGTGCTAGTTTTAAGTTTAGTCTTTTGAAGATTCGTTCAAATTTTCTAAAAGCCCATGGATTGTAGGTGAATTTTCTATATTGCCAATTTGTGTTTTTAAGTGGTGTGAGAGTGGTATTTTTTGATATTATCTTCAGTTTTTCCTTTCTCTTCATCATGTTCCTTATGATAGCTGGGTTGAATCCATTTAATTTATGTGTTGTTGTTCTTTCAAAAATTCCTCCTTACTCAGTGGGATGTTGTATAGCCGGTGAATTAGACTTCTAAAGGCAGCTAGTTGATGTGAAACTGGGTTGTATTCATTTTTCTTTATGTAATTATCTATGTGTGTGGGCTTCCTGTATATTCCAAAATCTACACCATGACAATTTCTAGTTATCTTGAGGTCCAAAAAGGGTAGGGTGTTGTCTCTTTCTACTTCCATAGTAAACTGGATGTGATTATCTTGCAGGTTTAGTAATTTTAGAGAATCTTCTCTAAGTTTTTCCGGAATGATAGCAAAAACATCATCAACATATTTCCGCCAAAATTTATAAATCTGTGGGAAGGCCTTTACTATGTGTGTTTCAAAATAGCTCATGTATAGGTCTGCTAAAATAGGCGAAAGTGGGCTCCCCATAGCTAATCCTTTTGATTGTCTGTAGAATTTTTGGTTAAACATGAAGTAATTATTCCTTATGCATAAATCTGTAAGATTGATAATGTCATCTTTTTCTCTGGGGTCCGTTGTAGTCTGGGTTAGCCATTGTTTGAGGAATGTAGGTATTTTTTCTACTGGAATGCTTTTAAAAAGTGCCTTAACGTCAAAAGAAACTAGTATGTGATTTTCCGGGATGTTGTACTTCTGTAGGTGATTTATCAATTCTAAGGAGTTTTTTATTCCCAAACTTTGAAATTTGTCATATGATTTTAATTTTCTTACTAACCACTTTGCATGGTTAGTTACTAACCACTTAGGTGAATTGATGCCATTGATGATGGGCCTCATGCTATTGTCTTGTTTGTGGATTTTTGGCAGACAGTACAACCTTGGTAGTGTGGGGTTGGAAGATTTTAAGTTGTATTTTTCAGATGTACTTAATGTTTTTGTAATTGATAAAGCTTTATTAACAGAAGTGATCCATTAACCCAAAGTGGGTTTTGGGTTTTCAGTTTGTGCTGAAAATTAACAGCATGCTGCAGGAAAAAGCCTGTGCAACTCACCTAGTTTCAAAAAATGAAGTCCATGTGCCGATGTTTCTTCATGCAGAATTGGTTGATCACTCTGCTGTTGAATTCCTGTGATAAGCTTCTTTTCTATAGATAGCATGGCGAGAGAGGTGAGCTGATCCTGAGTCATGGTGTTCCTCAGAAAGGTTTTTATCCTTTTCAGAGTGGAGAAACAGCACTCTGGTTCTGCAGTAGACATGGGAATTGTCACAATAATTCTTTAAACTTTGGTCACTTCACTGAAGGTGTTTTGCAGATTGTTCTTCAATAATAACTACAATTAGCAGAAAGAAACCTTCTATCTTCCTGAATTCCAAATGTTCATACAAAATGCTGAGTTCAGTTCGAAGTTTGCTTTTGTCAAGTTCTTTATAACGATCACTGACAATGTTAAGTTCTGTTTCAGGAAACACTTGAGAAAAGAATTCAAAGTTTTCGGTATCTAGTAGTTTTGCAGCATACAGATGTTCCGTAGACTCGAAGCAGCTATGCGCCTCTGATATATTCGATCACACACTTCTTTGGCATCTGCTGCTAAGTTCGTTTCCCTACGATGTCTTTTTGTATATTGAACATTACATGATTCAATCTCTATATCTTCTGTTGTACTACGCACAGTGGTGATTGTTTTGACGAAAGATTGAATCACAGTTTTTGCCTTCATTGCATGTACCTGTTGTTCCTGAAGCTGATTATATAATATATCAATATGGGGCATAACTTTGTGACACAAACCGTGAGCTTCTTGCGCTGTCTTGTCTGATAAAGCTTTTTCTAGCTCATCAAAACAGTCTATCAAAGATTCTCTGTGCTCGTATATAGTGTTCATACATCTTGATTTGAAATTCCACCTCGTTGCAGAGCCTTGAGGCACTCTCCGAGCAACAGTTGCTTTCAACGCTGCTAAACGTTGGGAAGATCTTGAAAAAAATGTTGGAAAAGCCGATAGACTGCAGAAAAATATCCTAGCAGAATGATTTTGTGAAGCTGCTTTCTCCTTCAGATTTAATTGATGTGTGTAACAATGCACGTACTGCGCAAGAGGGTAGTGTTCTTTCACTTTGATCTGCACACCCTCTGTGTTGCTGCTCATTACAGATGCACCATCGTAAGTCTGAGCAAATATTTTAAAGCGATTGTGCTTAAAAATTGTGTTGACTTCTTTCAAACTACATCCGGCAATAGAATTGGCAGTCTGATCTGCAGGATTAAAGAAGCCCCAAAACTGTTCATGTGTAACACTGTTTCTTTCATATCTATAAACTAAAGCCAACTGAATTTTTTCACATTTGTCATCTGCCATAATAGCAACATAAGCCACTCCTTCAATTCTTTTGCTATTTCTTCGTAGCACAGTTCCAACATGCAATCAAGTAATTCATTTTGAATGGTCTTAGGTAACCCTTTGAATACTTTGTTGCTTTCAGTGTGTTCTTTTACTGAATTGTCCCGACTGCCAATGAGATTTATAAGACCTAAAATATGCTGGGGTTATCTGATGTTTCAGTCTGATTATGTCCATGCAAAGCAAGTTCAAATGCTCCACAAAATTTGATGCAATCTATTATCCTTGATTTTATATATATATTTTTTTTTAACTTGCTCATTATGTTTTAGCGTTGCTTCCTGATATGATCTGCTTAGCTGCATTGCAATATTTACAACTCCAAGCATTGAGAATTCAAATTAATTTTTCATGTGCTTCTTGCTATTTGAGTGCTTTTTTATGTACTCATTAGATTTTTAACAACCGTCGTAGACCACAAATCAGTACTTCCGAACAAGAGGCAAGGAAAACAAAACAGGGCATTTCTAATTTCACACCCACAGATCCACTCATTGCTGTTATATATATTGGTGTTAAATATCCTGGTATAAACAGAATTTCTACTTCCTTTTGCTTTTTGCTCAGTTTTTAGATCGGGTTTTGGTTGCCCTAACATTTTTATACTAACCCTTTCTTCTAATGCTCGCCTTGTAAAGGGAGTTTTCAGAAGTTCACTGTGTTCATTATATATTGGTTAATGTTTTCGTAATATTAAATTACTCGTACACTGAATAATGTGAATTTATAACACGTTTCACACTCACACACAAAATAAAGAAACTGATAGGTATAGCCAATAAATAGCATTATACAAAGGAATACTTGGATACAGTGCGAACATGCGAACCACATGCACTTGTTACAAGGGATTCCCATTATGGTCACGGGAATGGAGTATCGTGTCAACACGATAGGTGCATCACAATCTGCCCTGCGAGTTTATAACCATTGGGTATTGGATTTGTTTACGTAAGAAGGATGAAATTAGTCTCTAGAAATAAAATATAAAGCAATGATAGAATGCTTAATGATTTTCAATGCATATTCAAGTTCTACAGCTGTAGCTAGCAGAGTTAGTGGCCCTGCTTCATGGTGCAGCGAATGATCACCGCGCAACACCAAGATACAGCATGCATTTGTGCGAAAATCTAGGGAACTTAGGACATCACGGAGGCAAGAGGGGAAGATTGTACACATGCACAATACTGATTACCGATCTTGCTGGCTTTCAGCACGTTGACGTCACGGATGCGTTCCATTAGTTATGCAGTTGTTATCCATGCATCAAGAGTTCATTATTGGTCGTACTCGATTTCTTATACTTATAATAATGCATTGTTATTTACATGGTCTTTTAAAATTTCTACCATGTGATTTATAAAACAGAAAAGAGTGTACTGCAGCACATAAGGGCGAGCTGCCCCTGAGCTATTCGTATAACATAAGGGCAATAAACCAGTCAAGGATAGCCTGTGAATTTGTGTGAATTAAAATTACTAAAAGTTATTTTGATGTTTGAGTTTAGGCAGTAGATGATTTTATTGATATTAAGTTAATTGGAATGTATTGACATTCAGTAAATTTTCATTTTCATGTGGAACATATAGCAACAATTTGTCTGCAGTCCTGAAAATATTTAATTATATAATAGTGCTTAATTTAAGAAATGTAAAATACTTTCAGAAGACATTTTGCTCATGTTTATCTTTTGTTTTTAGGGACAGTGGTATTAGGCAGCGCAAACGAGCTGAGAGAAATGAGCGAATATCTCAACAGGTGCGAGAAATGAAGAGGAAGCAAAAGGAGGCAGAGAGCTGGCAACAAATGAAGAGGTCATTATTCCATCCCTTAACAATCGGAATAGGGGTTGGGGTGATACTTCTAGGTGGGGGTTTAGCATACTACATGTACTCAGGGAAGGTCTGAGCTGGTGCATACTTTTCATCTAGCAACTCACTTGTATATTAGTATTCATTTTCATCGTTGACCATGTTATATTCATTTTCACACAACATTACCTTTAATTTAAAGTCCAAGTTCTGAACTTGCATTTAATGTTTATACAATAAAGACATTTTCTGAAAACATGTAGAAAATATGTAGTTTTGTTACTTTTGTGATTTGTAAAACAGTGACTATCTCATACCATACTAATTGCTGCTGGGGTACAAGAGAATGAAATTAGTCATAAAAAACTCAGCATATGTAAAGGGAAGTATTTGTAAAAAAAAAAGAAAAAAGCATTAACACACATTTGTTCAAAGCTTTTCTTGATGACTTTTATACTTTTTAATATTTCAACTACACAGTCTTGACACTATTTCTATACTTATATGAAACTAGAAAAAATTTATATAAAAGTAAGATAAGAACATTGTGGACAGCATATATTTTGTACATAAAAATCTAAACTGAAAATTTATAGGGCAGTACTCCATTTTCTTCACTATGGATTATAAAATGTAGAATTATCATGTTTGGTAAAGGTTGCACATTAAGGCAGGGAATGAAGAAGCATATTGGTTACATGGTTAGAAAAGTAAATCATTTAGTTAAATGGAGATTTCTTTCTCAGTTGGGATTTAGTATAAGTGGTGCTTTCATTTGATGATCTCCATTGCATGTCTAGTCCATAATTCAAGGCGAAAATGTCATTGCTCCTTCTGTTTGATTGCACCAGAAGGACATAATCTTTTGCTAACTTACTCCAGTATATATACATGTAACACTGTGCTGTAAGTACTGTAAGAACTTTTTCTTGATGTTAAGCTCTGATTTTTTTTTTTCTTCTCACGTGTTTAACAGAACATTCTCAGTGCTGTTACTACTTATGATAGTGTTGCATATGTAAGTTTTGTGTAAAAAATGTTTGTGTATTAACTGAAGTGAAGAAGTTAAGAATAGTGAAGTGTTATTACCTGGTAACAGCAGGAGGAAGAAACTTCATGTAAGTAATGTCAGGAGCATTTGCTTCCATCCTCAATTGGTAACTTTGCCTGCAGGCTGGAGTTGCCACTTGATGGTTCCTATTGGTGCACATAGTGTTGCCTAGAAGCTGAATCTGCAAGGGATCTAATGGCTAGGGGGACACTGAAGTTAATTTAGTGTTAGCAGCTATGGATACACTACTAAAAGAATACTCCCTCATAATTAATACAGCTACCTGCTCTGAATTGTAGATAGCTACAATAAAGAACATTATGAATTCTTTGTTGGAAAACAGTTAAGTTTTTGAAATATTAAATACTGGGAATGCATTTTTGATTATTCTAGCTTTACTTCTATATGAAAAACTTACTGGAATAATTATTAATTTATAGATGAGTCGTATTTATTACACATCTGCTTCACTTACGTACCGTAAATCTCGATTTACTGGAATAAGTTTTGGAGAGTGTTGTATCTGTCTGTCCAGAATTTAAAAGGCAGGCTTTATTGTTATATATAATTAATTTTTTCCCATAGAGAGTTCAACCAGTTTCCAAAGATCATTTACAAGCTTAGAATTTTTTCCTTCATCTGATGATCTGTGGAACAAACATGCTCCAATTTCCAATTAATCAGTCTGTTCTGTAAGCCAGTGATTAGCAAGTTGCATACTGTGTCATTTTACTGTTTGTTTTCTTGGTAGATCTGCTTCCAATGGCACTGAGGATAATCAGACACAGACCTTCCACTCAATGGTGGCAGCTTGTGCATTTGTACATGGTTGTGCATTGAGTTGATAAATCAATAGCTCAACTAGGGTTTTTTACTTATGTTGAGAAACTTAAGTTTTCTTAATTAATTTATTTATGCCAGTTAACTTTTCTCTTCTGTTGTCTGAAACATGGAAAATGTACAATATTACAGTAATATATAACAGCATAATACAACATATCAAGATTTAACTGTATTGGAACACCACAGTGAAGCGAAATAATTATTAATTTATAGGTGAGTCGTATTTATTACACATCTGCTTAACTTACATACCTATTTTGAGGACATGTTTTGCAAACCATCGTTTGCATCTTTGGCTCTTATGCGACTAAAGCTTGATCCAGTGGTGTGGGTAATTCTGGAGTTGCTGCTACCATCTGTTGATTTAGTGATGAACTTAAATGTGGGATTCTCTTCTGGCAGGATTTCAAAGTTCATTAGTTGGTTTTAATGTTTTTTTATGTATATTCTCTCCCATATGACGAGTTCACTATGTTTTTGTACGTATTTTAGTAATTCGGTGCTATCTTCATTTCATGATTTTCAGACCAGAAATGAGCTGCTACTGTGGACTTGTCAATATTTTTGTATCTTAAGTGCCTGAACTGTTCTTTCTTTCTAGTGCCTATGTTTCTTTTTGTCCTCCCTATGTAAATTTTTTCACAGTCTTTACTCTTGTAAATGTCTGACTTTTCTTCTGGTTTTATCTTTGCCTGTTGTCTTCTCTCTGGTAGTGGAACTATGAACTTCTTTATCATATTATCAACTGTGAGATTTCAAAGTTTATTAATCAGTCTTTACATTTCCATATTAAGATGTTCTCCCATTTCAGTTTATTGTTTATCACACCTTTTAATAATTTTGGTTTTTTGTCAATATTATGGTTTTTCTTCCAAATGTGAAATGTTACTGCTGACTTACCTTCCTGTTTCATTTTTGATGATTTTAAAGTGCTCTTTGATTCTGGTTTTTGGTTTCTTTTAGTTTGCCCTATGAATCATTTTTCATAATTCTTAACTTGGTATGTTGCGGATCTATTAATTGGTGAAATTTCACATTTTGTTTTTGAATTTAACAATTTTAATACAGAGTATCTATTTGTAGATGCCAAGATATTTTGTTCTGTAAATATATTTTTGAATGTATGAAATTTTGTTTTAATTAAATGATTTTGGGTGGTTTGTGCATCCATTGAATATTTAATGCTACATAGGGCAAACTAAAAGAAACCTAACAACCAGAGTCAAAGAACATTTTAGAAACATCAAATTGAAACAAGATAAGTCAGCAATAGCATTTCACTTTTGGAATGAAAACCATGACCTTAATCCAAATTCCAAATTATTAAAAGGGATGGCAAACCAAATCAAAATGACATCATGGGAGAACATCTTAATACAGATCAATGAGGACCGAGTAATGAAATCCCACCAATTGATAATTTGATAAAGAAGTTTATAGTGCCAACACCAAAGAAAAGACAGCCAATAACAACAAATGATAGTCAGACCTTTGAGGCTGAAAATGGAAGCAACAGCTCCCGAAACTAGTCTCTCAAAAATTAAAGAAGAGTGTGAAAAATGACTACAGAAAGTTTTTTCAGTTAAGTGCAAATTGAAATTTGAATTAGCTAGAATTAGATTACTTTCAGCCAAAAATAAAGTAGTTAAATTTTGTAACAGCGAGTGTCACCACATTTTTTTCTTCAACAATTATTTATTGAACACAATGAAACCTACTCACAGGAAAGAATTGATATTTATTGTACACTCACTATTTTTCCACATAATCTGCTTTCCATTTTATGGTATTCCCCAGTAAGACAGAAATGCCTCTAGCATGCCGTCTCAGTACCATTTTGTGGTCTGGTCATGAAACCATTTTTTAACTGTGGGAATCACCTCTTCGTCATCCTAAAAATGTCTTCTATAAATGACATGGTTTATTGGCCCAAACAAGTAGAAGTTTGAGGGAGGCTGGTCACAGCTGTAGGGTGGATGGGGTAATGTCCACCTCTGTTTAGCAGTATGACAGTTTTTGAGAAAAACAGGGAAAATGCAGGGAAATCAAACACAGAAAATATTCAGTGAGAATGCAGGGAAATGTTTTTGTCAGTGGTATGAATGAAAGAGTGAAATGAAGTGCGCAAACTATTCTGATTCTTTCAAAGTAATCATTCATTTGACTCTACCTTGTGAACCACTTCACATGGTTCATATGAGTCTACTTTGACAAATCATGGTCAGTTGTTATGAATCATCCAACTGGCTGTAATCTATCATTGTTATGATTTGTTCATAATTAATCCATGTTTGCAACTCGGTAAAATTCACAATTAAGTTAAATAAAATAATATTAAACAAGCATCCAAAATATAGATTGTTTGTTTAGTTCCACAACACATTTAAAGAGTACTTTTGTTACTTGTTTAGCACTTCTATTATAACTATAATAGGTTACATCGTGAAGGTGGGAAGAAATTTGTGTGTACAAGCTCACATATATGGATGTGTTAAACGTTTTCTCATGTATTCATGTATCACCAATGTATAAGATTACAATACCCTATGTGCTTATATTAATGCCTTAATAAACTCTGATAGCCAATCTGATTATTATAAATAGCATAAATGTCACATGTTTAATGTTTCTTCCGTTGAAGTTTTATGACAGGAAAAATGGTATTTAAGTGGTCTACCCAGCCCCATAAAACCTTGTTTTGCTCTCATTTTGTTTTACATTATATTAAGAACAATCTTTGGAAAAACTCAATAGAAATTCCTTTCTTGGAAGTGTTGAAAACAGTGTTGTTATAATAAATTAAATTTAAAGGGAGTCGATTAATGACACTAAACAACACTTACTTTTTTTAGTGTTATTTAGTGTCATTAATCGACTCCCTTTTAATTTAATCTCAATAGAAATCCCAACCTCTCATGATCAGCTGGAAGATGGGTTTTGTGGTCTGCATGTGGGCCTGAAATATACACGATCATGAAGACAGTGGCAGCATAGTCACATTATTGGCATGGGATAATTTGAAGTTGGTCAATTTAGTTGTGCTTTAAGTTGTGCTTTACTGATCTCTGTTTGGTTAAAAAGTATGTGACATCGTTCTAACACATAATAACGCCTGATACTTATGCAGTGCACAAGCTGACTGAAATTCTTCACAACCATTTTTTGCTCCCTAAATTACAGCTCTGCTTGATGATTGCTTCTGCATTTGAACTCTTCTTAGAGAATTCCAAACACCGAAGCCTATATTCCCCTACTGCATTCTGTAGTTGAAGATCTTCTTCAAGCACTAATGGAAAGGTTCATTAATCCTTTTACCTATACTGATGTCATATGACGTCCTTGTTTAAAGGCTGGAGAACCGTTATAGATGTGTATAGACATCCCTTGAATACATGTCTCTAATGCTTATTTAATGTTAATTATTTTAATCTTTCTCTTTTTCAATAAATTTATCTAAATTTTTTAAGAGATAAAAACTTACCTTTAAAGGTTTCTTGTGAATGATGCACCTCAAAACAAGGGCACATCTCCAAATTCATGGCAAATCATACTAGTTTCCCTGCCAGCAACTTTTTTGTGATATACAAGACATTTTCAAAATGGACGCAACTTTTTTGTAAGGGGTGGTATCCTTTTTGGAAAGCATTTTCCCTCAAGTATGAGGGGTGATGGGTTGTTGGATTTCTTACCCCCACTATAAAGAGGCCTCTGAATGTCATAGTGTTCAATTAGGCTGTGAGCTATTGATATGCTAGAGTCTCGTTGGGTCAGTCTTGTGTGGTTTACAGCTCTCCAAATTACTAACTCATGAAAGCATGTCTATTTGTGTTCAAGTTATTTTGACCACTTCACAGTGTTGATTCTTAACAGACACCTGAAGGAAGTGGGTCATTTTCTTCCTCACTGCTACATACTGCAGTTTTCAAAATCTGAAAACTCACCAATATCCAAATCACTGTCAAACAGTAAAAAGTCCTCCACATTTTCTAGAGTGATATCAGAAGCCCATACACTTCCTACACAAAGTAATTGATTTGCTATATTACTAAGATAAGCCATAATTATCACAGAGTTGTAAACCTTTAAAATGTGCTTTTCAATCAATTCCTGGTAGCTAAAAGAAAACGCTCTGAACCCAGAGGGACTCTAAATAACTAAATTACTAAGTGAAAATAGCAACTGCATTAAAGTACTATAAACATCAATTGTGAAATATTATTAGATGTACATAGAGATGTACATGCATACAGCATGTGTGACACAACATATACAATGATTATTGTGTGGTAACATAAACTGAACCATAAAACCTTGAGCTGGAGCAGCTGTATATACATACATTGTGTTCCTGTTTCATTTTCCAGTGTCTCTTTTAACTGTTGTACCAACTTCTCCAGATCCTCTCTCTCTAGTTGTCATATTTCTTTACATGACAAGATAAATAATGGCACTGTTAATTGAACTTTTTAATATATTGGAATACCTTATAACAAATTAAACATTTTACCATATCAATACTCTGTAAACAGGTATAAAGTTTTTCACACAGGTACCAGGTATTGATAGTCTGTCACTACTGCTCCCTGCTACATCCACCATAGTGTATAAATGTACTTGTGTATAAGCCAGTAAACAAACATGTTGACAAAATGAACAACACAGGCCACAGTGGCACTACACATCTTTAAGGCTGCTTGATGTGCACTGCTCATGACTCTCCTCACACCACGCCCTGTTGGTATTCACCTGTTCCAATGTCACAGGACCAGCACTTGCCAACTGCTGTTTTAAATCATGTGCCCATGCTCCTCTTTGTCTTCCCAATGTGTATCTTTTCATAATCATTACAATAAATTTTATAAATGCCTGAATGCCTGAAGTTTTTCTAGTAGTGATTCTTTCCTTTGTGTTGGTACTGTACCACATGGCAGAGGACTATTGACCTTCAGTGATGACTGCTGCATTCGCTTGTTATCTTGTTTACTATAAGAGTGAAATATTAGTAACTTGGCACACAGTAAGTTACAAAACACAAATAGAGCACTTGGGAGCTGTGTATGCGATATGAATGGTTAGTCATACACAAGTGTCGCTTTACACAAAAAGATTTTTATCCCCTCTTCTTTCTCCTTGTCTTAATATTCATTTATGTTGTATATTATTTCTCGTGCCTGTTGATGTGTGACATGTCCAGAAGACATGAATGTATCCAAACAGAGTGTACACATGCATGCACACTCACAGACACACACACACACACACACACACACACACACACACACACACACACACACACACACACACACACACACACACACATTTTTGCTGTGTGTGATTGATAGTCTTGCGTAAAGAGCTCCATTGTTCGCATTTTTTCCGATACTTTCACGCTTTGCCACAAGTATATGTTTTTAAGCTATGCTTGTATTTTTTTGGCGGGGGGGGGGGGTAATTTACGTCCTCCGTTCAAGTCATATCGGACGATGAATGCAATGGGTTAAATGATGCTCCAATGAGTCTGGAGTCCATGGAGCTCAGAGTTACCTGACATTCGTCTCTCAGGATAAGGGAAAACCCCCGGAAAAACCTTATCCAGATAAATCACCCTAACCAAGATTCGAACTTGGGACCTCTTGAACGTGAGGCAGACACGCTATCATCTATGCTACTGAGGCGGGCAGCTTATTGATGGTTCTAGGATTATATTATGTTCCTTAAATACTTTGAAAAATAATTAAGAATTAAGTTTGTCTGCATCCTTTGACATCATTTTGCTATTCCCCAGCATACAAAAAAGAAATTACAAGATATATTGAAAAAAATTGCTGAACTATATAAACATTGATAAAGAAGTACCAGAGGAATACCCAATACTAACCACACTTTCCATCAAATCAGAAAAACCTGTAATCTGCAAAGGGATTAGAAATGGACAACTCAGTTGCTTCCTCTTCTAGGTTCTCCATTCTTGGAAATACATGTAACTTACACCACTTTCTCAATGTAAACATTGTAAAGAATCACGGTAAAATAACTTTTCAACATCTGTAGGAGAGATCATTAAAAGGCAGCAACATGGAGCTTAACAGTGTCATTTTCAGTCTCTGAGTGCAGGAGAATAAAATATTGCATACAAATGGGATTAGACACTTATTTAAAAATAACTTAAAAATATATATTATGGACAGAAATATACAAAATTTTATAAGGAGAGACATATAAAGTGCCACTCTTGCTCTTCCAGAAAAAAATATTATGTAACTAAGTTCCAATCAGTAAACATTACTTAAAATATGTATTTTTCACCTACACAAAGAGTAGTATTCTACTTGAGGCAGTCAAATTGTTGTAATATTGTGTCCAACTATATTTAAGGAAGAAAAAATTCATTTGAAATTTGGTTGAACTCTCTATTTGGGAAAGTCTATTTATACATTAAGGTAAATACAGTGGTTAAATTGTTAAATTTTAAATGAAAATGATCTCATCATACATTAATTACATTGTCCAGCTAGGATGCACTATCTGCAAACCGGTAATCTGCAGTAATCTAAACTGATGGAAACAATCTTCTAAACATGTCCAGTAATTCTTTGATATATAGGCTATAGTGATTAAAAACTGATTTTGAGTATTTAATATGAGAAAATGATAACCAAGTTTTGGTAAAAAGTCATCAGATATACCATCACAGTGAAACCAATCAGGAGGTAAAATGTACATAGAAAATTAGTTTATCACACTGGATTATAATATATGGATTCTTCAAACACCATAACATTCTCATATTACAACATAAATACTTCAAAAACATACGTAGGAAATTGCTAATAGATGAAATACCCCTACTTATTCGGGCCCAAATGACCTTGTTGTCGACGGGCCCTAAAACACTACACACTCACTCACCCCCCCCCTCTCTAAAAATATTAAAATAAGTCATAATATATAATTCCTTAAGGGATCGAGACAATCCATTTTGGGAAAACTAAAAGGAATCTGCAAACCAGTACTAAGAAACAAGGCGGAGTGGCTCAGGCAGTTTGGTATGTGGCCCGCATTTGGGAGGTACGGGTTCAATTCCCGTGGCTGACCTACGTTAACCATGGGTTTTTTGGGGGGGTTTCCCGGCTTGCCAGGCAAATGCTGGGTAAGTTAATTTCCTGTCCCTCCATTTCATCTCCATTATCAATTCACATCGTCTTTCATCTGGTGGTCTCTTTCAGGGTAGAAGTGTTGGTGGGTGTCTTGGCACTGCATGGCAGAATGATATGCTCTTGGTAAAATTTCCTTCTCCGGTAGAATGGTCTCAGATCTCTGAACCCGGTCTGGTGGGGCCATTTCCGGACCACAGTAGGGTGGGATGCTGGTTGTATGGCCTGTTGGGGAATTTCAAACTGGTTAATTGTAGGGACCCTACCCTCTGCACTGTCTGGCTTCTTGGGATGCTGCCCTTGTGTCCTCTCGCCTCATCCTTCCTTCCAGAAGTGTCACACTTGGGTGCATAGGTATAATAGAACAAGTTTGGACCTCCATGCCGAATCCCTTCCATAGCATAGTCCAGACCAGCACTAAAAAATAGCTGGACAAATCTACAGCTCCTTTTTCGTACCATTATAGTGAAATGTAAAAAAAGAATAGATGCAAATATATTATACAACTTTGCTGTTAATAATAACCAGAATTTATGTTTTAATAATTTTGAACATCAAAGGAGACAAAATGTACATATTCCAAAACAAGAAGCATGTAATGAGCTTCTGTGTCTCTCCTGCTGACCACTTTGTAGATTAGTATAGCAGGAACAAAATGCTGCTGCAATAAAGCAGTTCCAGCAACAGTCAGTCTCAAGCTGAGGATGGGAGCAAGTGTTCCTGGAGCCATTTCAAATAACATCTGCCCCTTTTGTGTTTGTGTGTTACTTGAAGAGGAAGGGAAGAGGTTTGTGGCTGATAAGAAGAAAGAAAATTTACATACTTCTGCTAGATTGTCAAGATTTTGTGATACTGTGGATTGTTATGAAAGAAAAGGTTTGGATATTTTGTGCTCACTTTGCCAGTGCCAGATGAATTCAAGGAGACAATCAGTGATTATGTTAAGGCTGTCAGAACTTTATATTGCAGCCTCTAGAGAACAGTGGTTTATAAACAAGACTGATTGGCAGTGTACTCAGATGGACACTGCATATGAAGTTCATTCTGTGATAAAGAAACAAAAGCAAGGCCAGAGTTGGAGAAGTAAGCACTATTGAGTATATTAGTATCAGCATGAAACATGGTATGAATCTCTATTATGATGAATTGTTAATTTAAGAAGTTTCACATAGTCGACAGATTTACTTCATACACTTTAGCTAAAGCAAGATAACTCTGCAATAAATAAGATAAGGACAGGGGTGAAAATATAGTCTTTTTGGAAAAGGGCAATACTTTTACATATTTTTGCATAAATTAACTTGTATATGCCTCTTTCATATAATACCCTGCAATCTGTAAGTGCTGTAAATGATGTGATGAGATAGACTTATGTATTCTCTTTTGAATTCTACATTTCATTAGAATTATTTTACCAGAATCTTAGCATCTGCACAAATGAGACTGACTCACTTCAATACTGTACAGTTGGAAGAAACATTGTATTAATTTTAAGGGATGGTTGTTAGATTATAGGATTAAAAAATAGTAATGCAACATCTTTCTCTACTTAACACCTTTGCTATCATTTCAAATGTCTGGTTCAGAGCAGCAGTCATCCAATATTGATTAAATCACAATTGGTGATTTAGTAACCTGATGAATCTCATGGAAGCACAATTTACTCTTATTATTTTTCATTATTTCGATAGGACAAGAAGTTTGTAATAATAAACACTATTATTTGTTAGGAAACATGTATACAATTATGCTCAATTTCTTCTCAGGCAGCAAGCCAGGTGAACAGACGATTATTGTGGTTATAACATTTAATAAATATCCTGATGATGGAAGTGATGCACACTCTCAAAACATTGATTTCTAATCGTCTGTTCACCTGCCTTGCTGCCCGAGAAGAAATTGAGCATATTCGTCGCCAGGAAAGCTTCAGGTCTTATGTATATAAGTAATTATTACTGCTATTACGTACTTAAATTTGCACTGATTGATTTAATTTTCCATGCAATCTTAGCATTTAACATAATCTACAATTGATACCTTGTACACCACGTATGGGCTATAACATTCATTTTAACCTTTGCTAACTGAGCGGGATGACTCAGGGGTTTCATCTGTGGACTACATTCGGGAGGGCCAGGTTCATTTCTGTGGATGATCTACCAGACCCATGGGTTTTTTCTAGAGGTTTTCCTGGGTTGCCAGGTGAGTGCTGGGTAGGTTAATTACATCCCCCAAATTTCCTGTCCCTCCATTTCATCTCCATTATCATTTCACATCATCTCTCATCTGATGGGTCTTTCAGGGTAAAAGTGTTGGGAGGTGTCTTGGGCTGTTGTGACTCCTTGGGTTGGCCACCCTTTGTCTCCTCACGCCTCATCCTTCCTGCTGGGGATTCCCCAGTTGGGTCTAAGGTACAATAAACCACAGGTTTCAGTACCAAATCCCCTCCATAGTAATCTTAATTCTAACCCTTGCTATAAAGTGCTCAGTATTTAAATTCCCTATTGACCTAAATGCTCCAGAATGCTCTTGCATTGCATGTGTTTAGCAGTCACATTGTGAGAATAAAACAGCACCTGGCTAATACAGTCACTTAGTAAACTTTCTTGCACATATATTAGTGTAAATAAGAACTAAATGCTGACCCAAAGTACAAATTTCCAGTGTCAAATGTTAGAATTTTCCTGACAGTTTAGATTAATTTGAGTCGATGGGTTCTACATCTTGTGCATCCTGTAAAGTTCTTATCAGATGCATTATTAACTCTTTACATTAGAAGTAAAGAGGGTGGCCATGGTTAGTTTCTTCCGCTTGTTTCTATAAATCATTTTATCTAAACTTAGTTGAGGTGGTAGAAATATGATTTATGTTATCGTTTCTGGTATTATCCTTTTTGTTGACAGTATAATTGAAATAATTAGTTTCAGAACCTTCTTAATGTTTTCATGTTCTTTTGACTTTTTAATACTTAGCACACCAATTCTGAAAATGTCCCATTATAAATGATAGTAGTTAATGTTATTTGAGGAGAATATTAAATTAGAAAGCAGGTATCATTGAAAGACAAAATATTGTCAGATGTTGTGTAGCACAAACCTTTGATTCTGAAATTTCAGGTCTAACATATTTACAAATAATTTAAGTCAATTAGACATTGTTCCTCTCTCCCTTGTTGCTCAATCTGTGATTCAAGTACAAAATTAGCACTGACTCCATGTGGAATCATTTGTAAAATTCTTGGAACTAACAGATTGGGAACCAGATGTATGAATGTTACTCCTTCTGGTGCTTGAAGAAATACGGTCATAGTTTAAGAAATGTGTATGGTTTTGACAGTTTTCATGAGTCTTTGATATAGTATTTAGAGCTAGCTGCAGTTTAATGCATCGCCCAACACAGTAATTTCTTATTGGATAATATGTTTATAATATATGAAATTGTTATTAAGTGAAGTGAAGTAGTAAAACTAATATCTTTAGTAAAATATGAAACAATATAATTTTTAAATGGCTTTATTTTACTGTAATGTCAGTTTATTTTACAATTAGGAATAGACTTGAATTTGCAGACTAGCAAAGCCACATTCTATGTAAGACAAGAGGGTACATTTAAGAATATAAGGGAAGTGTAGGGAGTAAGAGAGAGATCTTGTAACATGGTATTGTGTTATATGTAATATAGATTATTATTATTATTATTATTATTATTATTATTATTATTATTATTATTATTATTATTATTATTATTATTATTATTATTATTATTATTCAGCCATGACAATGTTAAAAAGGTTGAGGCTTTGGCCATTACAAGCTCCATGGCCTTCCTCAGGACCTGAATGAAAAAGCTTGCTGACCATCCGAATATATACCCCTCATCATCTGGGTAGGGCATGTGTCACCCCAGCCAATAACTGCATAGGAGTCTTCCATTGGTCTGGCTGGTTCACAGGAAGGATGACCTTATGTTTTGTATTTTCTGCATGGTTTATCTGGTCGGGGTATCTATCGCCAAAAACTCATGGGAGAACCCCAACCAGATGACGGACCGTACAGAAAACGCAAAACTTGAGATCATCCTTTCTGGGTATCAGCCAGATCGATGGCAGACTGCTATGCAGTGATTGGCTGGGGTGACACAAGTCTTACCCACATGATGAAGGGTGTATATTGGGACAGTTTGCCAGCTTTTCCATTTTTTTTATTATTTATTTATTTATTTATTTATTTATTTATTTATTTATTTATTTATTTATTTATTTAATTTTACGTCTTCCAAGTTACCTCATATCAGACAGTGAATGAAACGGGTGAAATGATGCTCAAATGTGTCCAGGATCCATGGAGCTTAGGGTTACCCGACATTTGTCTTTAAGGATAAGGGAAAATTCTGGAAAAAAACCTTATCCAGGTAACTCATCCTAACCAAGATTCGAACTTGGGACCTCTTGAACGTGAGGCAGACACACTACCATCTACGCTACTGAGGCAGGCTTTTCTGTTTCATTTAGTTCCTGAGGAAGGCCATGGAGGTTGAAATGGCCGAAAGCTCGACATTTTTAACTGTGATGTGGCTGAACACCTATGAAGCTGATTAAAATCTTTACTATATCTTTATTATTACTAGATATGAACTTGAATATTGATTTTGTGTTTGTTTTTTATATTCTGAGGCTCCATTAGAATCCGATGCTTACAGGGCTATTGGGTTCACCCATGCTTTAAAATAGCATAGACAGTTCAACTACTTGAATCGAGAATATATTGACACATTGCTTCACTCACCTGTTTATTCACAGGACATGTTTCAAGAGCTCTTGCTCTTATCCTCAGCTGATACTCTAGTTTGTGCTTCACTGTCCCTACGCTTCTTTCAAGTTTATACTTTGAGTTCAACTACTGTTTAACTGATTCTAATTTAGATGTTGTATGTGCATGCATATGTTATATGTGGAACGTAAGTGCAGGGGTGGGCAGGTGTGTACACATGTCAATGTTACAGCTTTGCTAATATAAAAGTAATTTAACAGCAAATTCAAATATAAGTAACATATTAAATAAGTCACTTAAATATTTTTTATATTAAAAATACATCAGTTTAATCTAAGCCAATTTTGAGTTGTAAAAGCAAGAAGTTAATTGGAATTTCAAGGCAGGTTACTGGATTATGAATTAGAATATTCACCACTATGTAATACACTTGCTGAGAAGCCATAAATTTAAGTAAAGAAACTATGGAAAATCCATTGAAGACATTTATTGGAGGCTACAGCTGCTGTTTCCTTTGCATAGAAAGTACTTAAATTCAGCAAATTTAAAGCAAGGTTCTTGTTATACAACTTGATTATTTATGGTGAATTTTAAAATGTTCAATAACAAAATGCATATCATATAAGGGGAGTAACAATATGAATCACTTAAATCAGCATTGAAGTTTTATACTCGCTATTTATGCTTCACATACCACAACTTTTGCAAAATGCTTCAAAGGCCATTATTTTGAATGTAGGCTGTGTATGAACTGTCGGATTAGGTTCATCCTAAGACTGTCCTATAATAGTCTTAACTTTTGTGTTAAGAAATAAATATTCACTCAAGTTAGGCAAGTGAGTCAACCTTGTATATACTTTTCTTCACTTACAAGTTTTTTGATGAAGACTAGTTTCTGGGAACCTCTTCCCTATCGTCAGTTCTGTGGTTGACTCCTATATAAATATTCACTCGTTTTGTTTTTAAATAAAAGTTTTACTGACTCAAAAGACATGTGGATGAAGTCTATAACGCTTGGGCTCTTGTATGAAATGAAATGTGTAGTGTTTAACGCCCGCTTTTACTACATACGGCACCACAGGCGATGACACTGATGATACATGAGATGAAGATGGAGCACCGGTGGAATGAGATGGTGGGGGAAACCGGAGATCCTGGAGAAAACCCGCCCCAGCGCCATGTTGTCCATTGTCCACCACAAATCTCACTTTGCGGTCACCTGGGATCGAACCCGGGCTCTTGTACAGGAGATCAACAGCTTTAATCCAGACAGGATTGCCCTTTCTGGCCAAGATTAATTCCAGTTTCCCTTGGAGCTCATAAACATCAAATGTTGTAAAGGTGCTGAAAACTTAGGCTCGAACACTTTGTTTCCCAATTACCATTTCATTTTATGTACCATCAGTGTTCAATCAGCTGCATGGCTCAGGTGGTTTTGTCTGTGGTGGTTTTTTGGCTCACATTTGGGAGTTCCGAATTCAATTCCTGTAGCCGACATACCTGACCTGTGGACTTTTTGGAGGGTTTCCCTGGATTGCCAGGTGAATGCTGGGTAGGTTAATTACATCCCCAAATTTCTTGTTCCTCCATTTCATCTCCATTTTCATTTCAGATCATCTCTCATCTGGTGGTCTCTTTCAGGGTAGGAATGTCAGCAGGTGCCTATCCATTGCATAGTAGGTTGATAGCTCCGGGTAAACACTTCCTCCTCTGGTGGAACGGTCTCCGGTCTGGCCTGGTGGACCATTTCAGAACCATGGGTGGGATACCAGTTGTACTGGCCTGATGGGAAGTTTCGAGCTGGTCAGTTGTAGAGATCCTGCCCTCTGCAGTTGTGGGTGCTTGGGATGACTGCCCTTTGTCTCCTCATCCTTCCTCCCAGGGGTGCCCCATTGGGAACATAGCTACAATACACCAAGTTTGGACCTCTGTGCCGAATCCCCTCCATAACATAGTCCAGTCCAGTATTGTCATATGCTGTAAGAATGGGTATCAAATATCACTTTAAAAATAAAAATTAAATTGTTTAGTGCAGACTGTTATTGGAGTTTCAGTGCTAGCAAGTGAACAAAAATTAATAAAACAATAAAATAAATTCCAGTTCCTTTCTTGGAAGTGTTGAAAACAGTGTTGTTATAATAAATAAAATTGAAAGGGAGTCGATTAATGACACTAAACAACACTTACTTTTAAATTTTTCCGGAACATTTTTCAGAGACTTTGCCTCCATCCTCAACCAGCCATCGACTGGTTCTCATTGGTGTAGTTGACGATATTTTGTCATAGGTCTCCTCCTTGAACCAAAAATAAATGTGAGTTATACACAATTGTTTCTTCAACATGTTAGGCAGACAGAATCATGAAATGCTGTAAATTTTACTATTTCTTGTTTTATATATATATATATACTTAAATTATAAATTAATTCTTAATACACTAATGATTTTTTCATAGTAAAATGGGGTAGGTTTTTATAATAAAGTAACTAAGAAAATTTTTTAAGACACACTTATGATATACTAATCATTAAAATGCTAATTTTAAATTTAAAGCCTCTTATCCATCAAATCAATTGTTCTGAAATCCCCATCCTCCTTCAAGCCATAGGAAGTGTTTCAAAAAAACTGGAGGATGCCTCTGTGTAATGATTTGGGATATGGTTTTACTCTAAACACCTTGTTACCAACTATTAAAAAGTAAAAGTTGCAAGCATTGCTTCAAACTCTGAGTTAGTTGTTTTCCTAGAGGTTAGAAGTATTTGTAATATGAAGAAAAATAGTATCAGATAAATTCTGTGACATAAATTCTGACCATCTGTTATGGGTCTCCCTTTAACAAAAAGTTCCACTTAATTTATACAATAAAAGGAAAGAAGTATACATAGATAGACATAAATGTGTGTATATATATTTACAGTCCTTATAATTTATTGTATAGACCCTTTTGGGCTCCCTTGACACATATCCATTCTGTCCCCTGTTCCTTATATGTGTCCCTTATAGGAAACATAATAAACCCGGTGATATTTAAATGTAGTTCATATATGAAACATTCATATGTGAATGTCTACTCATTTACTATGATAGACATCAATTATTAACCCTTTACTGCATTAATTATTTTGCTACTTACGTCGCTCATGTAATTCATAAACCGGTTATTATATCCCTTTCTGCAGTGTCTCAATGCAATTGATTCGAATAGCCACGGTCGTTAAAGCCATACATAATGAACTGGCTATTCATTTAAAGCCAAACATTGAGACCTTGAATTTCGGCAACTCCAGTCAAATGTGCCTGTGGTAAAGGATGGGAAGGGCCCATATAAAATAATTGGTGTGATGGTACACATAGATGTTGACATTTGACTGCAGATCCTTGGATTTGCTGTTTTATATTAAAAAGAAAAAACTACAATGTAATTGTAAAAATAATATAATATTTACATTCAAAAGACTTAAAATTTTGTGTGTAACTGATAAAGGCCAGTACAATATTATAATAACAAAAAAGCCATACTAAAATATTTCTTAAGCTGAATACAGTCTTATGTTGTTCCATATGGCAAACCATGCATTTAAGGGTTAAAATGAATATCTGAATGAAAGCTGTTGCCCTGATCCAGGCATTCACCTTTAACTAGTTATTGTTAAATATTTTGAATGTTATTGTCATTAGGAGTGTAAGGTAAAAGATGTAGGCACCCTTTTTCCATTGTCATGTATACAGATGAATAGATACACAAGCAATGCTAATAGGAGCTTTGCTCTAAAATTTATATATGATATACTAAGTTAGCATTTCTAAGAGTAGGGTCCCTGGAACTGTGACTTACTGTGAGTGCATAATTAATGTTCCCTCCAGATTGCAGATTATCTTTTATAAGCTAGTAACATATAAAAGGTTTTTTGTTTTTGTGCTGTATATATATATATATATATAATTTATTTGTACTAAGCTTATAAATAAAAAATAAAAGGAATATGGTTAAGTGTTCAGCTAGGCTGTTAACTTATCATATTCAGTATACAACTTCTAACTAGCTACACACTAATTTCTGTTAAAATTTTAGCTTGTTTACTTCTCTGTTTAATAATGAATTCTATTTCTTTTTAACTGTATATAAAAACTCTCTTGCTTTCACATAGTCTATACTAAACATTTTAATTAATGCAATCTGTCTTTCCATTTTGCACCATTTCTCATACATTCTTTTCTGCATATCTCTCTCCCTTTACAATAAAATATTATGTGCTCTATATGTTCTTTTCATCTGCATATTGAGTACTGTTTTTATGGAAAACCTTTTTATACAAAAATATATTCTCTGTGAATATCAGTTATATTGAAACAAATTGAATGTAGAAAGAGCTTAAGGTTTTAGTTTTCTACTGTGTCGTTTATGAAATCTGCAAGCATAAACATTGAGCTCATTACCTCACTGGTGTAATTAAAATAGATTCTTTCTAGTAATAAAGTTAGATTAAATAATTGTAATAAGCTTCATAAATGGCAAAGCTACCCTTCAGGAAGGAATCATGATAATGTTTGAGGCATACCTTATCTGTGAAGTCATGTTCACATTTTTTGCAGTGTTGCTGCGTTTTGGGCATATAATACTATAAACAATTTTATTTAAAGTTTTTGTTTAACAGTGGTCTTTTGTGTGATACAGTTAATAATAATAATAATAATAATAATAATAATAATAATAATAATAATAATAATAATAATAATAATAATAATAATAATAATAATAATAATAATAATATTATTATTATTATTATTATTATTATTATTATTATTATTATTATTATTATTATTATTATTATTGGCATAATCTCGCAACTTTATCCATAGCGGTTTACGAGTGTTCCGTATAGTTGTATAACAAATTATCCTTTCCACTCTCATTTGATTTAATTTTATATTCAGAAATTATTTCAGCTTGTGAAGAATTTATAACAATTGATTATTGTTTGTTATGAGCTTGGGTAGGAAGGGGACTTAGTTGATGCATCATACCTTTAGTTATGCTGCAAAAAGGGGCACACTACTCAACATAAGCTTTGAAACACTTGAAACATATTTCAGAAATGGCTAATCCACGATTAAGGTTATTCAACATAATTGTGTATGCTAATTTTTCTTTTCATACAATACATTATAGGCATTAAGTTGGAAAGTTATGATACAACTTTCATAAATGGTATATCTTAGTGAGATATATGAAACAACTTTGCAACTCTCTTATGGTTTCTCATTTAAATAAAATGCATTAAGATTGCAAATGACACATGCTGTTTACATAAAATTCAAGATGTGCATTTTATTTGCCGTAGTATCATTAGTATCTATTTCAGTCAAATTCCAGGCATACAGTTTATTTCGTGTGCTAATATTGCTAGTATGTATTTCAAACAAAATTGTTGGACTTCTGAGAAAATGAGTAAAAACTTTTCAATTCAAAGGTTGTTGGGGATGAAAAAATTGCTTGACTATTTTCGCCTTGCATTCTTAAAAGATGCTGACTTATACATACAAAGAATATGTCAAACTTTCTATTTTTGTGTTATGCATTTTATACAAATACTGTCTTTTAATGTAAAGCAACAAACCACAAGACTGTTTCCATTAAAATCACAGTATAAAAACACAGTATGTCTTCTACCTGGGCAAGCAACAAAAAGAAAATGTGTGAACTTCCTGCTAATAAGGTGCAGTTTTGAATTAAAAAATATGATTGAATTATTGGCTATGCATAGGGAAAGTAATATAAATTTATTTTTTACTTTCCTCCAGATTATATGTCTCCACATTCACTGACAATACACAGGTTTTCATGTAAAGTTTTATATACAGTGATTTATATAGAACTGACACATTTCTTTCATTAATTGTTTCAAAACAAATTGTGCTAGCGACAACTTATACCTAAAATGTAGAGGAATTTTGGAAGATTATTTACCTCTATAGCAAATGTTGAAAATGTCCCTCATCCTGCATAAGGCACAACTCAACATGTCATTCTATGTTACTGGCCACTCAGAGGACTTTGTTGTCAATAGCTTGAATTTCCTGTGTGATGTGCTTCAGATCGTTCAATGTCTGGAAACGTGTGTCGTAAATCCTATCTTTTAAGTAACCCCATAGAAAGAAGTCTGGTGATGTCATATCTGAAGATCTCGGTAGCCACAGGTCCCTGGAAATTATCTGGTCGTTAAAGAAACTTGCAATTAGTTCCATGGATTCATTTGATGTTTGGCATGTAGCGCCATCTTGCTGAAGATATCCTTGATTCAGCTCTACATCACAAGTTTCTCAACAAACCCATGAAAATCAGTCAGTACTCTGCAGTGTTCACAGTCTGGTTAAAAAAAAATTGGCCCCACTATTCTATGTGCAGATATTTTGCACCAAACTCCGATTTTAACCAAGTGCATAGGTGCTTCATGGATGACTTATGGATTTTCAATGACCCAATGGTGTGAGTTCTGTGAGTTCACATAACCGGATAAATGGAACCATGCTTCATCTGTGAACCATGTGATGGACAATATGGCAGGATTTTGCACAATGAACATCTGAAACCAACGACAATAGTTCAATCTTTTATCCTTATCTGGCTTCTGTAGGTGATGAACAACCATAACCCTATATGACCTTAGGCCTTCACTTTTCGCAGCTCTCTGACACATTAAGTAGGTGTAACTTGTCTCATGTGACAAATGTCTTAATCATTTTTTGGGTGTCTGCTCCAGTCGTGCTCTTATGTCAACAACTGTGGGAAGCCTAGATGAATGGTACTTGCCTTTTTCACTCACCAGAGATCCAGTTGTTTCCAATTTGTTAACCAGTCCCAGTATTGTTTCTTTTGAGAGGATTGCGAACACCAAATTCTCTCCGGTATGCCCTTTGAGTAGTTGTAATTGAATTGTAATCCAGTATTGCTTCACAAGGAAGAGTCGTTGATTTAATGTGTACTGTATTTTCATGTTGACTAGAACAAAATGTAAGAAATAGCTGCCAACAATAGCAATGAGGAATAAAACATAAATATCTTCACATCTATTGACAACGAATCGAAACTCCAGAACATTCTGTTTCGTTGATTTAATGTGTACTGTATTTTCATGTTGACTAGAAGAAAATGTAAGAAATAGCTGCCAACAATAGCAATGAGGAATAAAACATAAATATCTTCACATCTATTGACAACGAATCGAAACTCCAGAACATTCTGTTTAATCTGGTGCTAAAATTGGGTCATTGAATGAATTTCCAGTGGAAGAATTAAAGGAAGAAATGTGTCAGTTCTATATAAATCACTGTATCATTCCGGTATATAATGCTTTGTTTAAAGCCGTATTTGTTGCTTTTGCTTCACAAATTACTAAACCTTGCTAATTAAATCTGCATAAACTTTACTTTTATGAATAATTCCTGCATTATAAGTTCTCTGATTATTCATCTTTTATCCTAGAATTGCTTCATTTTATCAAATAAGTATGTAATTTTCATATGTAAGGTTATATGAAGATAAGATGCAAGTTATCAGTAACTGTCAAGATGCAACAGCAGGTGCATTTGGAAATATCTGAAAATTTAATGGACATTCCACTTCAGTTCTCTGTGGTGTGTGTGCATGGCTTTTTTCTTCCATCTGTGGTTATTAATCCTTGTGATTTGAGTAGAATATGTTAGTTAACAAAGTGCAGAAATTTGTTATGTGAGATAGAGCCATTACTGGATAAGCACAATGTGATATATTTGACTAAGAGACAAGCAGAAATGTTTGTATTGTCATTGTTTTAGTTTTTGATACACTCACAATGAAGAAAATAAATTTTACAAGTTACACTTTCACTCAACCACTTCAGTTTTTATTGTGCCTTATTAGGACATGCTTTTTGACCCTTTGTTTGTGAAACATGTAATAAGGTACAAAAATGGTGAAGTAATTAGTATGTCTCTCCCAAAATGTATTAAGAAATATTTATATTCAGTATTTGAATGTTAGGCTTTCATTGAAATACTTGGTGTGCTAGTGCAGGTAGAGTATATTTGTAGCATGTTATAGCTAAGTGGTTTGAGTTTGAACATGCTTCCATGGAGAGAAGTAGCTTCAAGTAATGTTTGGAAAGAGATCCGTAGTTGCAATAAATCATTCTACTGCCAATCTCTATATCTGGATGTGTACATAATATTGACAGCAAGAATGTAAGCTATTCTAGGATTTTAAGAAGTCTGTGATTGACATCAGGACCATTAGTGTTGTAAAAATTATAGAAAATTGAAACAACTGACAAAATTTTTCATCTACTCAGAACTTTAACATATTAAAACAAGTTGACCTCCGTTTGCATATATATATTTCAGTATAGAACTTATAAGGTATAAATGGAAGAGAGTGCATAAATGTTTCATTAAAAAATATATAGACTTCATTTGATCAGAATAAATCAAGATAAAGCAGCTTAGGAATTTAAAGCTTTTCAAAACAGTGATATGTTAACTTCTTGATTAGGAATTCTTAGAGAGAGCTCTAAGGATGAATTATATAATGGACACCTAAATTGGTTAAGAAGTAAAATTCAGAGTAGGTATTCCCATGTATTAAGAAACACATATACTTGAAAAATTTGGCACTTCTTTTTTAATTTTAAATACTTTAACCATGTAGGTCATATTGCACGTTGAATGAATGAAAATGAATCTCGGATGGGGTCCAGAGACTTAAAATCATTTGACATTCATCTTAAAGGATAAGGGAAAAATATAGAAGAAACCTTACTGAAATAGCTCACCCCAACCCAAGATACCCACTTGAGCCCTTTAGAATATCAGGAAGATATGCTTTTGCCACACCATGAAGGTGTACTAATCTGGTAAAATATTTATTAAAGATGTATATTACAGATACATAATAATGCATTGGAAAAAATTTGATCATTAATATATTTTACCAAAATAAACTTTTCCAAAGTATTTTCTCATACTGCTATAGAACTTGCGTTTATTTGTACTATATTTCTGTTACATTTATACATTGTCTTGAAAGAACTATGGTATTTGGTGAAGCAATATTTTGAATAAAGTAGTGTCACAGAAGTGCATTGTTTTCAGGTATCTTTAAAGAACTATGACAGTTAAATCAGCTGTTTGAAACTAAACAAAGTTAATTATTTTTTAAATTAAAAAAGCTGTTTAATGGCAATATTCAAGTTTTGCAACCGTTTGCCAGTTTTTTTGTATATACTGAAGCATCATACAAAGAGTTTATTTTACTGTATCTTTTGCGAGTAAATGCTTCGTTTAAAATTTTATTTTTAATGTGTATTTTGACATGAAACAAAAAGAAAGTGGCATATATGCCATTGTAAGGAATGCATGTTGTATCTACCTCACATTAACGGTACAATTGTTTGTCCATTTAGCATTATATTCCTATAAAAGCTTAATCTTAAGTATCACTGTATATAGTCAAACATGGATTGACATTTCTGAACAATAACTGTGATACACATTCTTAAATTTTTCCATTGCACACCATACTTAACAGTTCCAAATGAAATACAGAATGAGATAGAAGAAATGTAATATGCAACATTTCTGAGCATCCTGTGTCTCCCCACAGCTTTGATATTTGTGAAATTAAAATAGAGCAAAATGATTCAGAAAATGATTGTTTACTTTAGTCATAAAGAATAGACAGTTATAATTGTGAACAAAATTAAGTGACATTTGATAATATGTTTTTAAATGTGTGATAATTTTCATATTTATTGTGAAATTGTGTCATTTAATGTGAAAGTTCACTCCCATAGATATACAAGAGAAACTTGTGCAGTACAACTGAAGAAAACAATGGTGCTTATATGTATATGTGTGTACCAAGCTTACATTTTTTTAGTGATTATAAAGGTGTAATGTAGTAGTCATTTTGTGCCCGCCCAACCTTTGTATGTGATTTGGTAGCAGGTATGTCATGGAGTAGTGACAATGTCACTAAGAGGCTCAAATATTTTGTTGACACCATGCTCCTACTATGTAGAACTGCCTCTTGCAAAATGATGTGAATGTGTACTAATAGTTTTGACAATATGTAATGTTAAAAAATTAGTGGAGTGGTTTAATCCAGTGTTTAGGTTTAAGTTGTTGCAGAGAATAGAGGTTGTGAGCAGATCTCCCCTAGCTGTATTGCAAAATTCCAAAATTTTAGTAGCGCATTTGTGAATGCCTTTTATCCAAGGAAATAGTATTTGTTAGCTTTCTTTAATTCTCAAGGCTCAGAATAAAGTATACCAAAATAAATTTTGCTGCATTTTTGTAATGCGTTACCTACCTAGTTGTTTAAGAATATTGCCAGTAAACCTTAAAACCTTCACAATTGCTATAAAATAACAATGCATATTTAAATTTTTCAAATATTTTGGCTGTTGAGGTGTTTATGGTTTGGCTTGGAGTTGTCACTTATAAAAAATGACTTAAGTATGTTACTTTCTGTTTGCAAATATGCTGATAGTATTTTTCAAGTATAGCTGTTTATATGCTCTTTTGCCACAAAGAGACTGTGTTTATACTAATGGTTTAAAACAATATTGTCATAATTAACATTCCTTGTATGTTTATGATAATTTAACATTCCAGTTATTACTAAAAATTATCTTGAAGTCCTAAGTTACCAGCATATCTTTTATATGCAATTCAAGTATAAGGCTCTGTTATGGTTTTTAGTAAGTGAGTTTTTAAGCTTTTTTGTTAGGTATAATGAATGTTTGATACAAAATTCTAAACCATTGATGCAGACAGTTTTGACTAGATTTCTTCTTCTCGAGTGGCGCTACAGCCCCTTCTGGGCCTTGGCCTCCTTCAGCAGGTGCCTCCATTCCTCTCTATCTTCAGCTCTCTTCCTCCACCCTCGTATTCCCAATATATGTTGTGTGTCTCTCTGTATGGCATCTTCCCATCTCATTCTCGGTCTTCCTACTGCTCTTGTGTTGTAGAATTTACCATTAAGGACTCTTTTTGGTATTCTTCCTTCTTCCATTCTTATTATATGACCTGCCCATCTCATCCTCCTGATTTTAATATCCTGAACAATATTTATATCTTTATATATGCTGTACAATTCTTCATTCCATCTTATACGCCATTGCCCTCCTTCCTGTATTGGTCCATATATTTTCCTCAGAATCTTTCTTTCAAAAGTTTTTAGGGCATCTTCCAAATTCTGTGTCAATACCCATGTTTCACTTCCATAGCACAGTACTGGTTTTATTAATGTTTTGTATAACCTAATTTTGTTGTTCCTATGGATTTGTTTAGATCTAAGTATTGCGTGAAGTGAGTAATAAACTTTATTAGCCATTAAGATTCTTGTTTTTATTTCTTCCGATTCATCGTTATTGTTGTTAATTATTGTTCCCAGATATTTAAAGTTCCTTACTATATCTATGTTATGTTGGTCCATTTCCAGTGTTCCTGTATACTTTCTTCTCCTACTTTGTATCATGGCTTTTGTTTTAGATATGTTAATTTCCAGGCCTATTGTTTTTGCTCCTTCTTTTAATTCTCTGTATGCTTCAGATACTGCTGTCCTCGTTCTTCCCATTATATTAATATCATCTGCGTACCCTATTAATTGTACTGACTTATAGAAAATTGTTGAGTTTGTTCGTACGTGCATTTGTCTAATAACATATTCCAATGCTATGTTAAAAAGGGTAGGTGCCAGCCCATCTCCCTGTTTCAAACCGCAATGTACTTCAAACTCATCTGTTATACTTGTTCCTATTTTAACATGGTATTTGAGCTCTACCATTGTTGCTTTCGTTAAACTAATCAGTTTCTTTGGTATTCCAAAACTTCCCATTATAGAGAGTAACTTCCCTCTTTTAATGCTGTCATACGCTTTTTGGAAATCTATAAATATTTGATGTATTTCGATATTATGCTCCCATGCTTTTTCTAATATATTTTTAACTGTGAATATCTGGTCAATGGTTGATCTCCCAGGCCTAAAGCCTGCCTGATACTCCCCAATTATACTTTCTGTGTATTTCTGAAGTCTATTATTTATGAGTGAAGTTAATATTTTATAGCCTGTACATAACAATGAGATTCCCCTATAATTTTGGCACTGTAGTTTGTCTCCTTTATTTTTGTATATAGGTACTATTAAATTTTTCTTCCAGTCTGTTGGTATCCTTTCTTCTTCCCATATCTGTGTAATTAACTCATGCATTGCTTTTAATAATGTCTGTCCTCCCCTTTTATACATTTCGGCCGGAATGCCATCTATACCTGGTGATTTATTATTTTTCATCTTCTGAATGGCTATCGCTACATCTAATTGGTCTGGTGGTTCATCTTCCGTCTGCAACTGTTTTGGTTCTATTTCGCTTCCTTGTTCTGGTGTTAATTCCATATTTCGTTCTTCTATGGGGGTGTTCAGGAGTTCTTGAAAATATTGTTTCCATCTGTTCCTTATTTCTTCTTCATTTGACACTATTTCATTGTTTCTTCCTTTTGACTAGATTTACTCTATACTATATTAATTCTGGAGATACACCAAGTAGCTTCTCTGAGAAACGTATTTATAGTATTTGCGAGCTATAAGTATTATGGCAGTCCTGCGCCGTGGCGTAGCAGGCTAAGGCAGTGTGCCTTGGTCCCTGGCCACGGAAAGCGACCCGGGTTCGATCCCACCAATGTGGTGGGGATTTTAGGTCCCGGGTGTAGGACCGGTGCCCACTCAGCATCGTGAGGAAAGTGAGGAGCTTACGCTAGGTAAGCGGCCCTGGTCACAGAAACCAACATTCCGGTTGGGGGATGCCAAGATGCTGACCACATCTCCTCCCCGTATCGGTTGGATGATCATCCACCTCTGCCGTGCGTAAGTGGGCGTGAGGTCGGCAGTCGGGTTGGTAGGCCTTGGCCCTCTAAGGGCTGTCGCGCCATGGGTGAAAAAGAAAAAGTAGTATGGCAAAAATCTCTTTGATATTACAGAATGAGTATCTTATGAAGTGTCCAGAAAATACCTTTAATGTCTAAGCTCTGTTGCAGCTAAAACTAGTTTCTGCAGCTAAACAGTGCAAATATCAACTCTTTCAAGCCATGTAACCTTTAGTTTTAACATAGCTGTGCAATCACTGTAATAAGCTTTGCTGCTTACAAGGTATGAATTGGTTAAAAGTGGAAGGAAGAAAGACATTGCAACAGAGCTAGAGAGAGAGAGAGAGAGAGTGCACGTGCAAGTGTGTGAGCCTACTCCCTATTTTTTTTTTTTTTTTCTATTCTAAACAGCAGAAACAAAATGTTTGCAAATCTTTTTATTTCTATCTAAAAGAAAACATTAATGAAATTGAGTAGAGTAGAACCTCATTTACCCGACCAACTGGGACCAGGGCGGATCTTAGTTAACGAAAATCTGGGTTATCCAGAGAATGATGGAAAAGCGATAACAAAAACATGTGCAACATCACGTAAATATTTTAAATGGAGTTTAGAAATTACTGTTGGCACACGTTCACCTAAAAACACAAACACTGTATATACTGTAATAGCTATCTGTACACAATGTAGTTACAAACTAGTTGGTAGTAAAAAAGGCAGTGAGTTTCTGAGTCTCAGTTTAGTGTATTACTTACAAACAGTGGGATGTTAAAGTCATTGTAGTGAAACTGTAATGGAAACTGTACAAATAAATAAATATACAAATACACAAGCAGTGCAATCTTGCATCCACTTTAACATTAGAAGTTCATTTGATAACGTTTTACCTTGCTAAAATTTTAGATTACTTACGAAACATGATTATTTGGCCAAACACTTACACAGAATAGGAATTTATACAAGTTCAAATTGTCCTCTGTGCAACAAAGAAGAGGAAATGACTGAAGAACATCTTTTAACCTGTGAAGCCCTACCGGACCCATTACACAGAAATATTGGAGATTGCCAAAGCCTAGCATTTGAAAACAACAACATGTTTCACCTTGAGTCTCAATATAAAGCATTAATTTCTCTATGTTTGCTACTGCCTGCACATGATCATAACCATAGCTGGTTCAGCAACAGTGTCTGAATCTGAATATTCTTCACTTTCAGTGACACTGCATGATGCCATAATGCCTTCCTCTCTAATTGGTTTATAACGTCTGTTATTGTTATTGTCTTCCTCTACCCTTGTTTTTTCTTCTTCAGTCTTGTTTTCTAGTAAGTTACACATACCAGGCCACAACTTTTTCCATGATTTTATCAAAGTTTTTCTTCCAACCTGGTCCCAACTATGTGGGTGAGTGCAATGAATTCGCCGCTGGCGAGAGAATTCGGTAATGTTCCTGCTGAAATAGCAATTTATAGTTTGTAAAACAAGTCTTCATTTACTATGCTAAAGAACATAATTTTTTTCAAAACTGGTCCCCGTTAATGAGATTAATGAGGTTTTACTGTATTTATTTTACTAGGTAACTAGTTACTAATAAAAGCTTATTTTACCTTTATTAATGTTGAAATTTAAACTTCTTATGCTGAGACCATGTGTAGTAGGTCAAGGAGGAACTGTATGCAGTATTATTTTGTGATGCTAAACTGGAAAGGTCCACTTTAATAAGTTTTATGGTGCTGAAGAGACTTACTTTATCCTAAGTTTAATACTAATAGAGACATTTCCTTTTTGAGATTAAAAAGAATTAGTATTATAATTCTGTTTCTGTGGACTGTAAGCATTTCTAAAAGAAACAGCTGTTCTTTTCATCATAATTCAGTTCATTTCTCTTTAAATGATGCATTGATCCAAAAATGACCCAAATGGTCCAAGTTGACCTAAAAGTACACTTCGTTAACTTTAATTCTAATTAAACAACTTGAAACAGCCAAACTTGTCTGTTTCTAGTTACTGTAGCTGGACTAAATTATGTGTCTCTTTGAACAGAAATTTATGCATACATAAAGGAAACGAAATTTTCACTTTTCAGTAGATACAGTAATATACATATCTTGAATAATTTCCATTTTAATAATTGTATATGCAACAAAATTACAATCATACTTTTAGATGCTTAAAATAACTTTATAAACTTCTGACTAGGATTTAATAAGCTTGTATAAACTTTGGCAAACAAAGAAAAATTCAAAACTGGATTTAAGATTAAAACAAAATACTCTCCCCCCCCACCCCCCAAATAGTTCAATCACTATTAGAAGTAATGCTAAAGTTCATTACTACGTTTTTAACAGTTTTGGAAAGGTGGAACAATTGTGAAACTAATCTTTTCTGCCATTAGGGAGGTCCTTGACATTTAATGCCCTTTTACTAAGTAGATAATATTGGATAACGAATAAATGAAAATGGTTGAAATGATCTTAAATGGGCCCAGGGTTTCTAAAGCTTGGTTACCCAACAAAGCTGTTCTCAAGATTAGGGAAAACTCCAGAAAAATCTTATTCAGGTAGCTCACGGTGACCAGGATTTGATTTTGAGGTTCCAGACACACTACACTATATTAAAGGAGGTCATATACAATAAAATTAAAATTTGATTTTGCAACACCATAATAAAACCTACACTTGCAATTTCTTAGTAGCTACTTCTAACACTGCATCATGTGATTCTGCCTACTGTAAATTCAGAAAAAGCTCAAGGAAGAACTGTATAATAACAGTTCATGTCTTATCTTTGACATCAAGAGTTGTTGCAGTCTTTAAATAATAGGGCTTAGAATAGAAGAGAATCTTTATTGTTACATAACAATTACATTATGAGCATGAGCTGGTAATCTGGTGACTCGTCAGGTTATATATAAAACAAAAATTAACATAAAAGAGAAAACTAATTCTAATGTGTAGATTATATACAAGGTATTGGCTTATTAAAGCCAATAGAATCAACTAAAAATGGATGGCAGATATTTGTAATGCCTCTTTCTGGATTAAATGTATTTTCAATTGGAACAGCATCAAGTAGTTGAGAGATACCTTTAGGATCAACTCTAGTTGGATTTTCATCTATTTTCACTGGATGCTATAATTTTTTTTATGGGGGGGCAAGATATTCCCTCAAGATTTGGTAAAGTTTTTATTCCGTTTTTTGGTTACAAAAATGCTATTTAATACTCCTAACTTTTTGAAGTTTACCTACACACAATATGTATGTTAGAACAATCGCCTATTGGTGATTGGACCTATAAATGGAGAACTTTTATTTCTGTTGTTATATAAACAGTCATATAATAATTACATAAAAAATTAAGCTAGCTACAGTGAAGCAATGAATATTACACAAATATAAATATTTGTAACAAAAAGCTTCACTTTATCTTAATTAAATGGTGTTAATTCTTCTTTGTAATGGAGATCGATTTCACAAACATATCGCTCGTCCAATCAACAAACTTGATACAAGCGATCTGTTTGTGAAATCGATCTCCATTAGAAAGAAGAATTAACACCACTTTCTTAAGATAAGTGAAGTTTTTTGTTACAAATATTTATAATCATATAATATTTTGGTAAACTTTGTTTTGTGTCATATATCTGAGTTAGTGATTCTGTTATTGCTATAGTGACAGCATCAAGGGACATGTGTTTGTTGTTTAACACAAAGTTATTGATAAAAGACCAAAGGAATATGTCAAAGGGGATATCTGACATTTAGCTGTGTTATATAATAAAGATAATTGAAATTAACAATTTTGTTTGGTATATTTTGAAATATATTGCCAGAGCCTTGTATTTTCCAGTGTATTATCCAATTGTAATTCAGTGATAATTTTAATGGTAAATAAGCTCTGTATTGTGACAACCTAAATTGTTCATGTTTAGTTTTAAAATGTGATTTGTCACTTTTACATTGTCACATTCCATTTTACTCTTTTGGGGGAGAGGGGATTAGTACTTGTGTTGTCTGTGCTGTTTTTCTGTAAATCACAGCACAAGTTTGCAATGTTGGAAAGTGCCTGTGTTGATGAGTGCTAGATTGCTTTGACAATACATTTACTGAAGCTAATCTGGAATCTGTCATAACTGTGGTGAGAAACTTTGAATCGTCACATGATTTCATGAAAAGTATGTTTTTAAGAAAAGCATGTGAGATTGGGAATACAGGCTAATTTTGATTTGTTCAGTCTTCCAAATGTGCAGCCATGAAGGCAACCTAGGAATATGCAAATAGAACTGCTTGTAAAAACATTTACACATGTTTGTGATTGTGTACCAAAACTTGACTGCTGCTTAAAATAGCAGTCTAATCTGCAAACTTGTTGATTCTAGTGTTTGGCAAATTTACTGTTTTATGCTTTATTAATTGATATAATATAAACAGATTTTACAAGTGAATTGATATTGAAAACATCCAAATTAAGAATCTATAATGGCTTTTTTGTTTTATTTTCTTATTTGTTGAAAATTAAAAGTTGGATATTTATTATGAGTGAACATCACCTCTCTGATTTTCCTTTCTTTCTCTCTGATTTGTTTTCCTCTCACTTGTGCTTTAAATTACTTTATTTGCAGTGACAAAATTTGTAGGTGTCATATTTTTCTGGCTCAGTCAGTAAATATTGATACACAGTCTCCAAATAACATATACCAACAAGGAGATAAAACTTTTGTTAATATATATATATATATATATAGGTTCTCCAAAGAACAGGATTTCATAAGTTGAAAGTAAGATTTTGAATTTTAGGAATAAATATTTTCATTTTGGAAAAACAGGCTAAGATTCTACTGCAATGAGAAGGGAAGATGAGAGAAGAGAAAATACCCTTACATTCTTCATTAGCTGAACCTAGACTAGGGCATAAGATCAGGTTTACAGATCAGATTGCTGACTAAACTCATTATAGAATATGCCTGTATACACCTGTAAATAAGATAAACTATTATGTGATTATTTCAAATAATTGCAGATAAGTTTTATTATCCCTTGTTTCATAACACATAATATCAGCTAAGTACCAGTTTTTAGTTATGTTTTAATTTGTTAACGTAACTTTTGCTTTGTTGCATTTGATGTTCATGAAGAAATCAAAAGTATGTTTGAAAAACAGAAAAAAAATTAAATGTTTTTTATACATTTCCCAAGTACAGGACTTAAAATACAACTTATTGGAAGTTCTTCCAAAGAAACAAATGATAACTAATGCAGTTTGAAAATACAGGATTTTGCTGTTTTAACTTGTCTACTGTGGAAAAAGAATTGCTATCCTATTTGTGCAAATTTACATAAATTGCCTTGCATTAGAGATCATCTCTTGCAGCCAGAGGACATAAGCAAAATTGGTTGTTGTTATCATCAATGCTGGCATCTAATTGCACAAGTTGTTATACTACAAACTTTGATGGTGAGATGCAATTTAAGAGTGTGTAATAACAAAAGGTTTGAAAGTATGGCAGCAGTTACTTTACCAAGTAAACAAGTTCCTGAGTTTAAGGGCCATGGTCTATTGGATTCCCTTTTCTTCCTAGATATTTTGTCTAGTGCAGCAATAAAATTTTTCAGAGACAGTAGCGAGGCCAAAGTATTCTAATGGAAGACTGTCAGCAACAGTGACAGGACACTTCGACCTTACTAGTAGATGAAATGTTTGGGAAGAAGAATGAGTGTAATAGATCACAAGCCAGGAAACTTGTTTACTTAGTATTAACTCTGGCTATGAAAGTCTATGAACTTGAAATGATTACCTTCTTTTATTAAAAAGAAAATGTGATATTAATGAATAAAAGATGAGAAAAGATACAGGTTGCTGCAAGTTTTTCAATATTTATAGAAACTGGAATAGTAATTAACATATTTTGCTTATGTGACATTCATAACAAGGCATATGTTGGCAGATTAGAAGAGATGTGAAGATATAAGGCAAGAATGAACAATTTGTTAGTTAAATGGATAGATAAAGGAAGTTAGAAATGGGGTGGCTATTAAGGAAAATAAATGACTGACAATTTAGTAGAGTTGTCACCAAGGTACAAACATATAGGAGAATAGATGTGAGTCTTTAGGAAAAGTTTGACAACACAAAATATTTAAAATCCTAAGGCCACAACAGCTAGAAATGTCCTAGGCTATGGCAGTTATGTGATGACATGCCTAAACCAATGGAATACAATTTTATGCTGTCCAGAACTGTTATTTTTAACAGTGCCTTACTCCTTGCATTAGAATGAAATTAAATAAACACTTCAGTTTTATTAATCTTGAACATTACTTTAATTAGATCTATTCTTCTATTCATATGCTTATTCCAAATAATTATACCACATTTCTTGGTTGAGCATCCCTTGGAAGGAAGCTCTTTTCAAATTTTAATTCATTAAATTACTATATATGGAGTAAATAATATTAAATTTACCAGCATGTTTTTCTAGGAAATACTAAATTAAGCACCCGATAATTTGGAGCTAGTTTAGGCTATTCTGAATTATTGGAACTACAAAACCAACCCACATTAACATTTTAATATTATTTTAATTGTGATATGAAACAGGGTTTCAGTTTTGTTTAGTTCTGGAGACCTTGAGAAATATAAAATGAATTTGGATAGCTTTAAAATTAATTATCTTATAAGCAGGTTTATACAGAAATTGTGATGCGTTTTCTTATTTTACCTTACTTAAGGTGAAAAGCATCTATCACAAGGTTTCATACTTTTCCAGGGTTATGTGCACAAACTGTACCATTTATGGGACTGTACCTTATGTATCAGTTTCTGTACATATTAGATTATGATTGCTTGTGTAGGATATTATGTGTTTTAACGTGACATGTCAGAGGTTTCCTGTGTTCCAGTATTTATCCAGTGTTTTTAAGAATTGCCAGTCCTTCATGTTATACATATAATAGCTTTTTTTCCCAAGCATAAGAGATCTGTAATAAACTAGATCAATCTCAGCCCTTTTTTGATTGGTAGACTGATCTGTTGTAAACAAAATGTATTTTAATCACATGTTCTGACTCGTTTAGAGTTAAACAGTTTTATAACAATAAAATGTTATTTGCAGAAATGTTGTTGGTTATTGCTGATCAGCTCTCACAGTTACGTCAGTTATTTGCTTTGCAGGTCGGGTGTCAAGCGGAAGCGAGACCAAGAAAACAGCTAGTTTAATGATAATGTGCTTAAAAGGGTGAGTTGACTTCTATTCCAACTAATACTTCTGATTACTTAACTGTGTTAAACTGGGTGAATATATAAATTATATTAATTTTGACGTCACTATTACTAAATTCCTCCAAACATGCATAATTATAAACTTTGTTCTTATAATGAAGTATTTCTGTCTTTGTGACACACACACACACACACACACACACACACACACACACACACACACACACACACACACACACACACACACACACACACACACATACAGACATATATATATATAGTTGTAAATATAATGAGAGCGTGATATGTATAAATCAATGAGTATATGCCCAAAATATATGTTTTCTTTAGAATGGCACATGAAAAGTTATTTTCTGTACATAATAATCACTTTGCTGCCATTTCATAATTCTAACAGCTACTTGTAGTTTTGTATGTACATCGTGAAAATGATAACAAATATCTGAATTAGTTTTATCATGGGTTAGAAATAGCTTAGATTAGGTAATGCTTATTTTATATGCAGAACAGTAGTAATTTCTCATTCTTGTGCTGCAAGCTAAAGCAATTCATATTGATTCAGACTGTTTTAGCTTTCATTTACACACTCATCTCTGATGGATTTGACCAATTCATTTGAAATTACAATGGAGAGCAGATCATGAATGAAAGAACTCAACATTTGAAATGGAGAGACAATCCAAGAATATAAAATTTCAGAAAATGATAAAGCACATCAACTGCAAATGTTTTTAGAAATTGAAATTGGGTAAATTAATGAGACGCATGTCATGCCGATAGCAATGAATGATGCAAGATTTTGCACACTTTACATTATTTGGAAAATGCCTTCAACACCAATATTGATTAATTCGAGAACTTGGTGACTCTTGAAAAATCTGTGTTCACAGTGGGAGCAGACAGTCCAACACATCTAGCAGCTGCACTAGCAGAAAATCAACATATTCCTTTGTTTTAGTTAATTGATGGAAATTAATCATTTCTTCACACTAACCGTATATAGGCTAAGGTTTTTGATGGATAGAGTCAACATGAAAAATTCAATGCCATGGCCAGGATTTGAACCACAGATCTCCTGGTTTGGGTTAGAGCAACTAGATGAAAACCAGGATATCCGTGGTTCAAATCCTGGCCTTAGCATTGAATTTTTCAAGTTGACTCTATCCATCATATTCCTTTGTACTTATCTCTGTGTGCACATATTACATGCTTGAAACTCTTTACAATACCAAAATGAAACTGTTAAGAAGTGGTTGCATTTGTGCATATGAATGCATCTGCATTATTTTATACACATTACAACTTGTCACTGCTGTCGCAAAACTAATTATCTGCTGAAGTTAATTGCTGCAGCAACCAAATGTTCCACCATGTCAGCATAGGAGATGCATAATGTACCTGGCAACCTCCAGCATGTACTCCTCTGAAGAAGCAAGTCAGGGTATGGGACATGCTGGAGGACATAAGATCCAGGGGTATAAAAAAACAGTCTCACAGCCCTTGGTGCCCCCTTTAATTCATTGAAAGAGGTTTTGCTTTAATTTTTTAAAGAGAATACTCAAGAATTTTATTTATTTATTATATATTAGTGGCAAACTATGCTGCTGCATGGAAGTATAGAAAGCTGAAAGGAGTTTTCTTTTATCTTGAATTGATGGTATCTGGACATTTTTATGGTGCCCAGTATTCTTCCCTAAAATTAGAATAATGGCAAGTGCCTGTAGATGCATTCTCAATGGTTTTGGCAGTTTACAGATATACCCTTTGACCTTTGCAACATGTTTACAGCTAGGCTTTTTGGGCTCTGTAACATCCCAGCCAACTTCCAGCGACTCATGGAGATGATAAATGGGCTGATATACAGCACCTGTCTGCTATACATGGACATCATCATTGGCATTACCTTTGAAGATCATTTTGGGAACCTGACATAAAGACTGCAGGCCAACAACCTGAAGCTGAATGTGCAGAAGTTGCAATTGCTGTTTAAGATGGTTCACTACTTGTGCCCATAGTCTCACAACTGAGGTGATCATGGACCCGGAGAAGGCTCAGGTGCAAGAGATTGTCCTTGCCTTAGCTACAGTTTTCTGTGTCTATGCAGCTCCTATTGCTGGTTCATCAAAGCGTTCGTTCACTCTAATATTTGAAGCCTCTCAGTTGCCAAATGTAAGAACCCTGCCTTAATATGAGGATACGTTCCAGGCGCTAAAGTTAGCACTCTGCAGTGCTTCTTTTTTAAATCTCTGCAGCCTGGAACTGATGGCAGGGAGAGCAGTATTGGAAGCATGTAACCTGGGTCCAGGTCAGGCCTACTACAGTAAGATGCTCTCCAAGACCGAAAGAACTATTGCAGTACTCAGTGTGAGCTCTGGTGATTGGAACATTTCTAAGTTGATCTGAAGCTTTGCTCATCCAGGCATATTTTAATTATAAATTCATGAATTTAAACTAATTTAATAAATTACAATCTTATTTTAAAACAGAAAATAAAATGAATTAAAATAGTCATAATTTCAACAAAGTGTTATTGGTCAGCCATGCCTTCTTAGGACTGACAGTACCACTCTCATCTGGCTGTTGAGCTTCAAAAATCTAGAGGATGAGACAGCCGATTGCATCCAGAGGCTGCAAGAGTATAGCTTTGTATTGAAGAGAAAAAAGCCACTCCAATGAGGATGCCGTATCAAAAATACCTTGCTCAAAGGAGCCACTGCAGTAAGGTGGAGGAGCATGTGCAGCTGCCCGCTTAGTCCTAATGGCCCAGTGGTGCTCACTAAAGATTAAGAACTGTGTGTCATTCAGAGTTTCGGAGTTATCAGGTGGAAAGACCCAGAAAGAGCAGCCGATTCTTCCTCAGAGTAAAGTTGTGAAAGCCCTGGAGGAAGTGATACAGGTTCTTTGGAAAGGCATTTTCTATTCAATTGAACAGTCGACAAAATCCAATAAGGTACTGCCTACCCACCACAAAAAGTCAAGTGGGGCCTGAAGAGGGAAAGGGATCTGAACTGTTTATCTGCTCTGGTAGTGGATCTGACTATGAAATGAGTATGAGAGTGCATATGAGTCACCCATGCTGCCAGATCTAATGCTTGTTCAGTAACTGCAGTGATAGATATTATGTATGAGTGAGTTATGTGCCCGCCTCGGTAGCGTAGATGGTAGCATGTCTGCCTCACGTTCAAGAGGTCCCGAGTTTGAATCTCGGTCAGGGTGAGTTACCTGGATAAGGTTTTTCCGGGCTTATCCCTTATCCTAAAATATGAAAGTCGGGTAACTCTAAGCTCTATGAACCCTGGGTTCATTTGAGCATTATTTCACCCATTCCATCCATCATCCGATATGACTTAAAGATGGAGGACGTAAATTTAAAAAAAAGGTGAGCTATGTGACAACACTGTATTTTAAATGAAACCTAGCATCCTTATCATATCCGGAGGCAAGTATAAGGATCATATGCACAGCAAAAGTGATCATGTTACACATTACTTTGCCTTGCCTTCTTGTGTTAGATGGACAGACTACATGGTTGTGGTTATAATCAGATGCTGACAGATAGTGCCACCAAAGTTATGTATATGCAGAAGTCATGGGTCCCCATAGGAAACGGGGTCACTTGTAGGAGCATAATATGGAAGCAGTCTTTGAATGCATTGTTATCGACATAGACAATTTCCCTTGTCCAACAAGGGTAAAAAATATCTGTTGGTGGTCACAGATTACTTCAAGTGGTTGGCGATGTATGCCACTCCCAAACAGGAGCGACTCGTTTTAATAAGATGTGCATAACAGCAATCCATCCACAGTTGTACCGTATGTTCAAGCAATAAATTGTACAATTGTACAATTTGCATAAAAAACTTACCAAACAATTAGGAAGTATATTTTGGGAAAATTTTGAAAACAATTTATTCGCATATCTTAATAGAAAAATGAAGACAAAAACAGCAAAGTTAAAGAATAAATTAAAAAATTTATGCCAGAAAGCAGGCACTTTTAAAAAGATAAATCAAAAAGACAAACATAACCTAAAAGATCATCTAAACAATGTGGTTAACCTATCAAACCACAATTTTACAAAAACAGAACTGAATATGCTGAATCTAGGTTTAAAGACATGTGTAGATTATTCCAACCAAATTGAAGATTACATTGCTGACATCCAAATTGCTACACAAACACTTAATGAAGAAAGTAAAAACACAGTAAAAAACAAATGCTCCAAAATAGTAGAAGAGATTAAAAATGAAAAGAAAAAGAATTTTAGTAACCAAATCATAAAAGCTCTTAAAAAGAAACCGGTTATTTATACTAAAGCAGACAAGGGAAATAAGCTAGTAATTCTGGAAAAAGAAGAATACACAAAGAGGATGGAAGATTTGTTAGAAGACAGTAATTACCAAAAAGTAGAAACTAATCCATTAAAGTACTGCATTGAAACCACAAATAAAACGCTAAAAGAGAGCAAAATAATCAACAAAAAAGAATTGCACAAAATTAAAGTAGATAATCCAACATTACCAACAGTATATGGGCTGCCAAAAATTCATAAAACAGGGAAAGGCATGAGACCTATTACTAGTAGCATAAATGCCCCCACATATAATTTGGCCAAATGGTTACTAAGTAAATTTAATAGTTTTCCAAAATTTGAAAGTGCAAATTTAAGAAACTCTTTAGATTTAGTAGAAAAAATCAAAGATATAAATTTGGACAAAAATGACAGACTGGTTTCATTTGATGTCACATCTTTATTTCCAAGCATACCAACAGAAAAATTGCAGACTGTGTTAAAAAAATGGCTAGCTACAATTGATATGGAAGCAATAGAAGCAGAAGAATATATTTCTCTAACAAAAATATGCATTGAACAAAACTTCTTCAGCTTTAATGGAAAGCACTACAAGCAGAAATCAGGATTATCAATGGGCAATCCACTTTCACCTTTTTTGGCTAACTTATTTATGAGTGCATTTGAAACACAAATTAAAAAGTCCTTCCCATTGATCTTCAAGGTTTGGTATAGATATGTTGACGACATCTTTGCAATTGTACCAAGTAAACATTTAGATAATGCATTAAAATTACTCAATCTGCAAGAAAGGACTATCAAATTCACAATAGAAAAGGAAATCAATGGACAACTACCTTTCTTGGATCTAAATATCATCAGGAATGATACAAAAATAAAATTTGGAATTTACAGGAAGCCAACACATTCAGAAAATTATATAAAAAATAATAGCCACAACCCAATTACACATAAACATGCAATAATAAACAGCCTTAAACACAGACTAGTCAACATACCCATGGAAAAAGAAGAATATTTCAAGGAACAAAAAGCAATAATACACATAGCAGAAGAAAACGGATACAACAAAAGTTTGGTGTTGATGAAAATTAGAAAATCTAAACTAAAGAAAACCATTAAGGAAGCAACCACATTTATTAAAGAAAAAGAAAGCAACAGCATATTCAGTTCATTCACATATCATCCAAAAACATTTAATAAATTTAAAAAGATATTCAAGGAACAAAATATCATCTTGGCACCTACTAATAGATACTCAATTTTAAAATTATTAAATTCAAAAACAAAAGATGAAATTCCTTCAGGTAACAAATCTGGAATATACCAAATAAATTGTAAGAATTGTGAAAAATGCTACATAGGTCAAACAAAAAGAAATTTAAAAACCAGAGTCAAAGAACACTTTAGAAACATCAGATTGAAACAAGAAGACAAGTCAGCAGTAGCATTTCATTTTTGGAATGAAAACCATGACATTGATCCAAATCCAAAATTATTAAAAGGAGTGATAAACCAAAATAGATTGACAACATGGGAGAACATATTCATCTGGAAAAATAAGGATCGCGTAATGAACTTTGAAATCCCGCCAGTAGATAATTTGACAAAAAAGTTCATAGTTCCACCACCAAAGAGAGCAGACAACAACAGATGCCAGTTGGAAAGAGATTGAAAATGGAGGCCAGGGCCTTTGAAACTAGTCTCTCATAAATATATGAAAAAGTAAGTGACGAGTGTCAATAAACCAATCACAAATAATTTTTATATTAATAAATAAAAACTTTAACACCAGAAGAAGGTATATCCTATTTGGGATAGCAGGGTGTCTCTTTTTTTTACTGACATATCATTCAACCCACGATACCACCGTGATGACACCATTTAGTTTGGTATTTGGCAGGGAAATATATCTTCCATTCGGCCTGATGTTTAGAGTCCTGTAACCCCCGCTCCTCAGGTGCAGATGAATATGTGAAGAGCCTCAAGTACAGTCTCCATGATATACCCTGTATGACCTGTAAACACATCCAGATAACAAGCAACAAATGAAGACCAGCAAACCAACAGTCATTTTCATTAGGCTGACCTGATCGGCTACTGCACCAAGGAATGTTGCATCATGTTTGCAATGACCAGCCCTGAGAAGGGAGCAGTATCACCATGGTGGCAAAGCTAATTTAGCTGTTGGGGAGGAATTCAGTTCATACCAATCTGCTCAGTTAAACAGCTACCTGCCACGAATAGGGTCCTTGTGACAATTACCTGTATGCTATTTTCCTGTTCCTGAATATTATTTTGACCTATTTCCAGCAATCTCGCTCTCTAGAATGTTTGCTTTGTATTCAGGCTCTATATAAGCAGGTGGCTAGTGCCCAGTGGTTTTTCACTAGACAGTGGCATTTCAGTTGAGTGCAGTTGCATTTCAATTGTAACTCAGCAGTTCAGTTTTAATTAAATTTTATGGATTGATTTTGCTCTGTGTACAACATCTCAAGCTTGCACTACACTAATGGTAAGTGCTGAAGAGAGAAAGTCGTATAACAGTAATTGTGTATTTGTTGCAAATGGATCAATGTGCAAAAGAATAAGGATTTCATAAAATGCTTTATAGAGCAGGTCAACCTATAGAAAACTTAAACTCTAAATGAATTCTACATTTCTTGCTCAGTTAAGCTTTCATCTTTTATGGTTTACTAATTATACAAATTTAATTTAGAATGAACAGGACTACACAAGCTATAAATAAAAAGTTCAAAACATACAGTTTATTAACCATGCAAATATCTTTAAACATCTGGCATAGTCATTATTGAGAAAATTAAAAGGAAAAAAAAATGTGTATATATATATATCTATATCAGTGATGGCATACCACCATTTAAGCACTGATACTTAGTGCTCACCTTATAAAACACTATAAAGTAAATTGCTTGTTCAAAGAATTATGAGGGTCAGCTGATAAGTCCTAGGCGTTGTAAAAGAAAAGTTTTTTTCTTTATTTCTTAACATAATCTCCAGAAAGGCTAATATATTTGTCATGTCAGTGTTATAATTTAATTAAACCATCTCTGTAGTATCATGGTTCTCAAAATAACTGTTTACAGCACAATGACCTCATTGCTGTGAAATTTTCGTCCTCCAAGAAATTTTTTGAGGTTCAGGAACAGGTGGTAGTCACTGGGTGCTAGTTCTGCTGAAGAGGGTGGATGATCAAGCAATTAGAACTTTTTGTGTGCAGTTTGCTGAGACTTTAAGAGGGTGGATGATCAAGCAATTAGAACTTTTTGTGTGCAGTTTGCTGAGACTTTAATTCACACATTTTTTCTTTGCCAAATGAGGTCTTTTTCTTTTCACCTCATTACTTAAACGCTGCAGTAAGCTTGTGTAGTAGTCACCAGTGATACTTTTACCCTTTTCCAAGTAATCCAATTAAAATAATTCCTTGTACATCGTAGAAAACACCATAACTTTATTATCTGAAAAAATTGACTGCCTTTTTTGGAGTTGGTTCACCTGGCACAGTCCACTGTTTTGACTGTGATTTACTTTTGGAGTGTAGTGATGTATCCAAGTTTCATCCATGGTAATAAGCTGCCTCAAAAATTCATTGGAATGTTTATGGTAGAGCTTCAAATTAACTGAAACAGCTTTTCTTTGCAACTTTTGATGTTTACAAATGCTGCATCCATCTTGCAAAGACCTTGTGAAAACCCAAAACATTACTTAAAATATTGTCTGCACGTTCTTTTGGTATGTTCACAGCCTCTGCTATCTCAAACAACTTTAATCTGAGGTCTTTCAGCATGAAACAAAGAATTTTTTCAATGATCTCTGGAGTTGTAACTTCCACAGGGCATCCAGGGCATCACTAGTGCTTGTACGTCCCATTTTACACTCTGCAACCCAACCTTTTAATCATTGTATATGAAGGGGCAGAGTCTTGTCCATTTCCTCCTTGATTTCTTTAGGCATTAAGCCTTTCAAATGGAATCATTTAATCACTGCTCCTTTTTCCAAATCCTCTATATTTTCGTGAAACTACTACACTTTTCTTGCTATCATTCAAAAACTAAACAAGCTATTGACCTGTAACTATGGATACAAGCTAGTCTAGAGTTAAACTATATGATGCCATCCGTCAAACTGGCCCAATGGCACCATATCTATGTAAGGCCCAGGACTTATCAGCCAACCCTCATATATTAGTACTTTTCTGTATATAAATTATTGTAATCAATTTTGTTTTTTCTCATATTAGATATGATATCAATTTTCATAGCAATGGGAATTATCATACATTGCCTTTTCAATGTAAATGTCAATCTTCTGTAAACTTAACTCAGTGTATGAACATGTTTCCTTAAATTTGTTATATTGTGTGACCACATTGCAAAATGTTTCCCTCCATATTCTACACACTACTGTTATTATTGGCACTGTTACTTCAGAATAGCTTCATACTTCACCCATGTTTTATTTAAAGGTCACATTGGTATATAAAACAAAATATACTTGTACCGCACACCAATAAGGTATGGTCTTGAATGGAAGGAAAGAAAAAATATTTCCATGCAATATATTATCTCATGTCTTAAGCTCTGATTTGTTTTTGTGGATTCACAGATTTTGACCACGGGAGTAGATTCCCATTTGGGCTATTGTAGATACGTGATTTTAGTGTATCAGTTAAATCAGTTTCATTAACACTTTGTTAATACTGCATGTTAACATGAGCACCTCTATTTCTTCCCCCTTTGTTCTGCAAGTTTTCATTTAGACAAGAATGTTATGAAATGTTGTATTCGTTCACTCATGGAAACATTGTCAAGGTCTTCAAGATCTATAGTCCAGCAACTCTTCGGAAATATTTGCGAGGCAGTAACATGAAGTCTTGGTCCTTTGATTCCTTATAGTACGAGGTGCGTTCTATATTGTTTTACACTTTTTTTTCTGCTGGGTATGATTCGCTGTTCAATTGTGACGGCAGTGACGTGTAACTAGTTTCTTGTTCCACCGCTTGGTAATAGTACATGCAAAAGGGACAACGGATGCACACGTTACAGCCCACTTCATAACAACACTGTCAGTGTAGGAGCAGATAACATTTAAAGCAACCAACAAGGACAGCTCTATACAACTTGGTTCATATGGAAAGAGGGCATGACTACTGCAGAAATTCATAGGTGATTGGTGGCAGTCTGTGGGGAACATGCACCTTCACTGAAAACTTTAACTGGGTGGATGGTTGGAAAACGGGCTACACATCAATGGAGAAGAGGACCAGTTCTGGAAGGCATGTGACAGTGTCAACACCAGCCAACATTGCCTGGGTAGAACAGGCCACCCAAGAAAACAAATGCATCACATTTACAGAAATGGAGGCAGCCACTGGACTTACCAGAAACACCCTGCAGTGCATTGTGCATGACCACATACAGTTGGGGAAGGTGTCAGCTAGGTGGGTGCCTAAACCCTTGTCTGCAGACCAAAAGCAGAGGTGTGTGGATGTGTGCAGAGATCTTTAGCAGCACCATGATCAAGATCCAGCAGACTTCATGTCGAGGATTGTGACTGATGATGAGACATGGCTCCATTACCATGAGCCACAAATAAAACAACAATCGATGCAGTGGAAGCATAAGGGCAGTCAACCGCCAAAGAAATGTTGAACAGTGCCATCAGCTGGCAAGCGAATGGCTACAGTGTTCTGAGACACAGAGGGCATCATCCTCATTGACTGGCTGGAATTTGGGGCCATGATTAACAGTGCAGCATATGTGGCAATCCTTAGGTGCCTATGCCATGCTATTCAAAAGAAGCAACAAGGAAAATGGGATAAAGGTGTGATTCTGCAGCATGACAATGCACCTCCCCACACTAGCTGAGCAACCACTGCTGCCATTGATCAAATGGGATTCATGGTGCTGCCACATTCACCATACTCACCAGACTTGGCACACAGTGATTATCACTTTTTGGGAACATGAAGAAACCTCTGTGTGGTTGTCATTTTGCAGATTTTGAAGAACTGGAAACAGCTGTCAAGGCATGGGTATGCAGCACTCACTCCGAAAGAATGGTTTCTGGAGGGTCTGGAGTGACTACCACATTGATGGCAAATGTATATACGGTTACAGGCAGTTTATGTTGAGAAAGTGGCCATAAGCACCGATGTGTAATATGCTTACTGTGTGAAGAAACAAATTAAGTGTAAAACAATATAGTATGCCCCTCATATAACACAAAGTGGTTGGTTGTTATCTAATACTAAGCAGTTGGCAATGAAGCCATTCGCTCTCTTGCACTCCAGTATTTTTATGTTATGTTGGTACGTTGACTAAATGTTGGGCAGTAGTGTAAGTGGTTTCCATTCATATCTTCTTAAGTGTACACAAAGGACACAGAGATGTCACTGAATCAATCCAGAATAAATGTTTTTTGAGACAGCCATGGCCTTAGGAGTCTAAAAGTTGCTATAGAGGATCTTTTTGGCAGTGTATTGATTTTAGTCATGCTGTTATATAGGTTTCCCCATAGTTTTCCATTTGTTTGTAATATATTATCGTCTTTAATGTTTTGATTATATGTTGATATAATTATTCTTTTAACAGAGTAATAACTTAGTGGCTCAAATAAATTATGATAGCTGTGGAAAGACTTCTGTTACTAGATGGGAGGAGATCCTCAAATTCTTTTAATGATCAATTGAAGGCTTAAAGGAACTAACCTGGACAAAAACCTAATGTCCAATCGCTCACCTTCAAGCAATGCAGCTCTTAGTAATCACATATCAATTTTTTTATAGTAGAAAAGTGACCCTTTAATTACTCGTATAATCTGAAGACTCAAAGGAAGCGATCCAAACAAAATATGTGATTAACTAAGTGGAAGGTCTACTTACCAATAAACACTGGTCAGTTTGGTGAGTTATTGACCTGGACTGATATTTCTTCCTTTCCATATATCAGATCCCCTCTTTTATCTTTCCTATCCAGTTATTCTTGACTCAACTCTTGTTTTCTTCGACTCTGATGGTATTCGAGTATTCGAGATCTAGGGGATCATTTCATTTTCTTTCCTGTTCATACTTTTCTCTCTTAGGGTGAAGTAACCGCCATTTGTGATGCCCAATTTTAAACTGTTATAAAACAGTTAAATAAAAACACTCCAGATAAATATAACAAAGTTAAATATGGAAAGGTGGAGTCAGATTGAAAAATTCAATGCCTTAGCCGGGATTTGAACCATGGATCTCCAGCCGCTCTAACAAGAGTCAGTTGAAGAATTTAATGTCATGTCGGCATGTTGGCCATAGTAGCTCAATTGGTTAGAGCGGCTGGATGGAGACCAGAAGATCCGTGGTTCAAATCCCGGCTATGGCATTGAATTTTTCAGTCTGAGTCTACCTTTCCATACTTAAGCCTACACATGGCCAGTGTGAAAAAACAATTAATTTTCAAAGTTAATATTTAAAAGCATTGAAGGTTTTCTCAAGACACTTTTTGATACCACCAAGTATCAAGAGTATTGAGATACTTTCCCTAACTTATATCCATAAAAGGGTAGTCTAAAGTGGACAGATGTTCTTGAAAATGTTAAATGTCCCATTATTGGGAAACTTTAGACTTGAACATCAGCTTGGTATTCAAACGTTAATTTTTAAATTATTTTATTGATAACATGGACTTTTTTAAAATGCTTTTTGTTGGAGTAAGGGAATTTCAAAATGGGTATTTCTGGTGAAATATTGATATAAAATATTTGGAAGACAAAAATCTATCACATTCACATGGTTTTCTTTACCTGCTCTTCCATAAACTATTCTTATATCTACTTCTTTTAACCAAGATATACTTTCATAACAAATTTTGCTGTAGGTACGAGAGGCTTAAGCAGTAGGTATATCTTCACTTAGGTTGCTAAGTGTGCACCTTTAATTCCATTATTTGTATGACCACCAAGAAATATACAAATACCTATTCAAGGTTGGAAAGATTATATGGTTCAGTAGTAGAGAGTAAAATTATATGAAGGGTAGAAATTTGGGGGCCAGATGGTGTTAAAAAACAATAAATATGATAAATAGACAATTTTGTAGGCTTACCTAGATCTTTGTCAATCGAAGTTGCTCTAATGAAATTAGTAAGATTATGCTGCAAAAGTAACATGGTGGAAAAAATATTGAAGTATTGGTACAGAATGTCAAAGTTAGAAGAGAATATTATCAAACAATTCATGTTAATGCAAGTAAGAATTAAGGAGACAGAAACATGAATATATAAAATTCAAGTTATTCTAGAGTAAACTGGTTTGGGAGCAATGTGGTGTGATAGAGAAAGAAAGGAAAAGGGACAATGGAAACAGCCAATAAACAGAAATAGAGGATTTAGAAAACAGGAAGTATGGGCTAATCTTAATAACAAAAATTCTTTGAAGTTTTACAGATTATTGAAAGTGGATTGTGAGGAGGAGAAAACATTGCAATTTGTGATAAAGCAGGAAGAGAACAGTTAATATGGTTCAGAACAGGGGTGATGTATTTAATTGTGATAAGGAATGTATAAGGGAAAATGTCCAATATGTGATGAAGAAGGTAACACACGGAAAGGTGTTCTAGAATGCAAGCAAACTAAGATGTGGAGGGATGAGTACCTTTTGCGAACGTGGAAGAATTTACAAAATGAAATAAGAGGTATAAGAATTTTAAATTTATGATCAGATGAAAATGTTGAAAACATAGGTAAAATGAGGTAAAAAATGGCTATGGAAGGTAGGTAATATTAAGGGAAAGGACTGGATTGGATTAGGCTACAGAGGCGATTTGGTACGGAGATTAGACTTGATCTATTGAACCTGTGCCCCAAGTGGGGCACCCCCAGGAGGAAGAATGAGGTCAGAGGAGATGAGGACTGCCTTCCCAATATGTCATGACAGCACAGAGGGTCCCTACAATTGATCCATTGGAAACTCCCCAGCAGGCCAGTACAACGGTTATTCCATTCACCATGATCCTGAAATGGCCTGCTAGGTAGGCTCTGAGACCGTCCTACCGGAGGAGGAGGTGTTTAGCAGGAGCATATCATTTTGCCTGGTAGTGCCGAGACTCCTGCCAACACTTCTGAAAGAGGCCATCAGATGAGAGATGATGTGAAATAATAATGGAGATGAAATGGCAAGACAGTAAATTCAGGGGATGTAATTAACCTACCCACATTTGCTGGTGACCCAAGAAAACCACTGAAAAAACCCATGGGTCAGGTAGGCCAGTCACAGGAATTGAACCCATACCTCCTGAATACGGGCCACAGATGAAAATGCCTGTGAAATCCTGCTTGCTAAGGGAAAGAATGGAGAGAATTTCAATTAAGATATAAAGAACATTTTAACTTTTTGGATGAAAGTTATAAGATATAGTGCCATTATATAGATACCAGGTGTTATAAATTATGGGGAAACAGAAATTAAATAAATTAGAAACTAAAAATATAATTGGAACTAAATAATATATAAATGTTATCATAAAGAAATATTTTACACATAATCCAATTATGCAGCTTTTTTGTAAAGAAATATTCATTCACTCATTCATTCATTGATTCATTCACAAATACCGGAATGAATGAACCTTTATTTCCATTTTACATCATTTACAATATCTCACCATATTACTATTGCCTACCTTATCCTAAGTACAAACTGTAGTCTAGCCATTCATTCTCCCCTTGGTTCTCTGGTTGCCTGGCTCCCTGGCCTTTGGCTCACCTCAGGGTGCCTTCCCTCTACTTCCTCCTCTTTCCCTTCCTTCTCTCTCTCTCTTTTTTTTTTTTTTCACCTACTCCACTTCTCATTCGTCATCTTTAAAAACTCCCCTATACTCTTATTCTTCTCTCCCCCTTTCCGTCAACATTCTCATGGCTACTATTTTTTTGCCCATTTTATCCCATTTTTTCCTCCCATAACTTATTTCATCACTCCTATTTCCATGTGTTCTATCATATAATGACCCATGCTCTCTTCTCCCCTACATAGTTCACACACCCCTTTTATCTCCCCTTTTAGCTCCTTCAGAAATAGTGCTCCTGTCCTCATCCTTGCCAGCCCTTCTCTTTCCCCCTTATTGCAATGATCCACATATTCCTCTCTTCCTCACTCTTTGTTTTATTATTCTATAGGTTCCCAATTATATTTTTTACTTTCTAAGCTCCATCATATTTCTTTTCTTCCCATGTCCTCTATCCTGTTTCTCACCATCTTTCAAAATCCTTCTCCATTTCCTCCTCTCATCTCCCAAATGTCTCCCACTTCTATTTCTCTCACTTTATCTTCTACTCCTATCCACCAACTGCTCTTACTTTTCATACCTTTTTGCTGATCCATGTATAACCTGCTTGAAAAAGGATGATATTTGAAAGAAACTTCAAATCAATAACAAATATCTTAGAAATAATGTCACAAGATCTGTCTTTTTATGCACTAAGTTTTTGCCTAACATTAAGGTTACAAATTGCATTCCTTAGAATGCAGAATATTCAAAATTCACAGAAACTTCACATATACATTTTATTTGTCTTGCATATATCTTAAACATAATTATGGTATATTAATCAAAATAATTATATCCACTTTTGAGAAAATTTGATTTAAAATTATTTTCCTGTCTAAAAGGTTGGTTTGGAATAGAGTGGTTGTCCTTTACATGGTTCCTGCATAAAGCTGCATTGTTATAGTGTTGAAAATTGCCAATTTGATGAAATTCTACCAGCATTTATAATAGTCTTTTAAGGCCATTTTTGTTTCATTTTTTTAAGCAAGTATGATCCTTTACTTTCAACATTTCTCTAGAGTTTCAATTACTACAGGCTTCTATAAATGACTTCACTTTTTTCCTGAAGTTAAATGTGATGGCTGAAATCTAACACCATAAAAATGAAACAATAAACAATACTGAAACACATAAATATGTTACATATTTAGTAGTAGAAGCTTTACAGTGGAAGGAATGACAATTTGCAATGAATGCAACAAAAGAATATTGCAAGGAGTGATGATGCCAAAGAATAAATCAGGATACAAAAATATTGTGATTTACAAGAATGTAGGAAAACTTAGCTAACAAGAGATATGGGATAAGGGAAATGCTTAGGTAGTAGAATAGAATAGAATATTTATTTCTGATCTTTCTTCATACAATCATTAATGCAGTACCATTAACACATTCCTAGCACAAAACAAACTTTCTTGTTTACATCCAATATACCCTTCCTACCTGCTTGCCTTAGATTTGGGTCTCAATACACACAACCCTTGATTTTCTGTGTATTGATGACCCCCTGTTCTCTTTCATCCTTTTTTCCTGTTTCTCTAACCTTAATTATTGATTATTATTAATCATTCTTAACCATTTTTCTCTGACTTTCCCCATAATTACCTTATTGTCTCCTTTTACAGATAACATTTTCCTGATTATTAAGACTTCTCCCCCCTCCTTAAAACTATTCCACTTTAGTTGCCAAATTTTTTCTTCCCATACCTTTGTTTGCAATATAGTATATCATGTCAGTCTGTATTATCTTCTCTACACAGTGGGCATTTCCCCTTTATCCTTATGTCTGATACCTTTCAAATTTCTTACTCCTGTCTTTGCCCAAGTGAATCCTTGTTGCCCTAGCATATTACATACATCTATGTACTTTTCCACTCTGTTTTTATTTCCCTATATATCCTCAACAAACTTTTCTTCTTTGTACTAGCAAAAATAACTTGATTTTCAATATCTTCTAATCTTGATTGTACTTTTTCCAAAAGCCTCTATAACAATACTCTGCATTCCGCAAAATATGTCCGATAACTATCTGTTCCATCAATTTCCTTAATTTTTGTGCCCAAGACCCTTTCCATTTGCTTCTCATTTGCTTAAGAAACATTCTTTAATAATATTGCTTTCCTCCAAATTGGCAACTCTATATAAATATTTCATTACCCAAGAGACAATTTTCACCCTAGTTCAATGTCTTCCCTACCTGTGTTGCCCCATTAGGTGGTGCTAATGGCAAGCCTAGAATATATATTCAGAAGGATCTGTTAATAACATCCACCTCTGCCCTGCTTCATCTACTCCCCATATCTCTGCCCCAATGTAGCATTTTGGTTTCTAATATGCAGTATAGATCCTGTCAAGTCATTTGAGCTTAGGTAGTATGTGTATGCCTTGGAACTTGTAGTAGAAGTTGGAAGGAATAGAAAGAATCTTTTCTTGGGTGAGGTTTATAAAAGACATCAAATTAAGAGTTAATTTATTGCTGTGAAGTTAAGGTATTACTTGGTGTAAGAGGTACTTTGATATGTATAGGCTATTTCAGAATTCATATGAACAATTTTAGAGGATTACAGAGGGATGTTGTTCGAGATAGGACACGTGTGGTCTCAGAGTGCATGATTTTGTGCAATAGGCCAAAATAAATTTGAGCCAGTACACCACTGATATTGCCTCAGTGGTATATTGCATGCATTTGCTACACTACAAGTAAGTGTTCAGTGGCAACATAGTTAAGCCAATTACAGTAGTTTTCTCTTTTTCTTCTTCTTTTATTTTAAATTTATTTTTGTTCTTCATATTGACTGTAAAGATCTGGAATACTGTACTTTCCATTTATGATTACTGCTGCTGTTTAATGTAACCATCCAAATCAAATGAACCATATGAATTTTAGACAAGAATGTAGAACATAAGATAAAGTAATGTTTTCAAAGTAGACATGATATGTAATCAAAATTGTTTATTGAAGGTGACTAAAAATGGCATTATCATAACCTGGAACTGAACAGTATTGTGCTTACAATTTGAAAGAATGTACAAGTCATGTGCCTGCTTAAGCTTTGTTTATTTACTTACATTAAATGTAAAAAATAATCTCTTCTTCAGTGAGATTTCTCATTTGTGAACTTGGATTTTCTTAAGTATTTTCCATTTGAGAAGCGGGTATGAATCAGGAAATAGCACTATACATTTGCAGTAGGTTAAATACACCCATGAAAGTACCTGTCAGTTATTCGAATAACTCAGTCGGTAATATTGTTGGCTATAGAGAAGTAATGCTGTGTTTGATTCCCACTGTAAACTTTCATTTTTATATAGATAGAGCCAAACTGAAAAATTCAATGACATGTCTGGGATTTGAACCATGGATCTCCTGGTTTCCATCCAGTCGCTCTTACCAATTGAGCTACCATGTCCAACGTGTCGTTTTGACATTAAATTCTCCAATTAACTCATATTTTCCTGGTAAACCTCTAGATTATTATTATTATTATTATTATTATTATTATTATTATTATTATTATTATTATTATTATTATTATTATTATTATTATTATTATTATTATTATTATTATTATTATTATTATTATTATTATTATTATTATTATTATTATTATTATTATTATTATTATTATTATTATTATTATTATTATTATTATTATTATTATTATTATTATTATTATTATTATTATTATTATTATTATTATTATTATTATTATTATTATTATTATTATTATTATTATTATTATTATTATTATTATTATTATTATTATTATTATTATTATTATTATTGATGATGATGGTATAGCATATGATTTTTTGCAATTTACGTCCTCCAACGTTAAATCATATCGGACGATGAATGAAATGGGTGAAATGGTGCTCAAATGAGTCTGGGGTCTATGGAGCTTAGAGTTACCCGACATTCATCTATCAGGATAAGGGAAAACCCCAGAAAAACCCTATCCAGTTAACTCACCCTGACCGAGATTCGAACTCGGGACCTCTTGAACGTGAGGCAGACACACTACCAACTACGCTACCGAGGCAGACATATGAATTTTAAACAATACAGCAGCAATAACATGATGGTGGTCTAATGCAGGTGTGATTTAAGTTAATAAAAATGAAGGTGCTTTCATATATGTGTATTTTACTTACACATATATAGTGGTATTTCTTGATTTATTGCTGCTTCTCAAGAGAAAAATATTTTAAAAAAAATCCAAGTTCACAAATGGAAATGCTCACTATTTCTGTGTACCTGAAGAATTCCTGGTTGTGATAAATTAAGCTCAAGTAAGAATGTCACTGTTCTTTGTCTTGCCCACTTGTTATTTCTTTTCCAGAGCTAGTAACACATTCTTTCAGTTTGTAAACACAATACATATCAGTCCCAGGTCATGGTAATGCCATTTTTAGTCCCCTCCAATAAAGGATTTTGATTACATATCAACTTGAGCTTTAAAACATTATCTTATGTTGTACACTCTTGTTCAAAACTTATTTGATTTGTTTGATTTGGATGATTATATTTAACAGCATTGGTGATAACAAACAGAGAATACAGTATTCCAGGTCCTTTATAATAAAAAAACTGAAGAACAAAAATAAAATTAAAAAAGAAGAGAAATATTTGGCAAGGGTTGAACTTGGAACCTATTATCGTTGGCTTAACTATGTTGCCACAGGCACACATTTACACTTGCAGTGTAGCAAATATGTGCATATACCATTGAGGAGGTACCAGTGACATACTGGCCCAAATTTATTTGGCTTATTGCACAAAATCTGAGACCATAAGTGTCCTATCTCGAATTGTTCCCCTATCATCTCTCTATAGCCCTGAATTTTGAAACAACATGCTAGAAATTAGTGATTCAAAATAGAAATGCAAGAAAGGGCAAATCTTTGTCAGATTTTGTAGATACACGGTACTCCAAATCAGTCCTACTTGATGAAAGGAAATGAGCAAAAACCCTCATGTGCACTCACATGGCTTTCTCTACTCACTCTTGTAGAAACTTTTCATAAAGATACATTGTCCTATTTCTGCTTTATGTTAATTGAGACAAATATTTGCAATGTAGAAATGGTTTTCTTATATATTTCCTTGTAGGTACAATGAGAATAGAATGCAGTATGCTTAAGCAATAGTGAAATCTTTCAAGAACTGGTTACTTATGTGATTGCCAGGACAGAAAATATTGTGACTTTGTGGTTTTGTGAAATTAAAAGTCCAGGTTACAAACACTAAAAATTGCTCTTTATTTCCGTAGAAACATACTTTGTCAACCTTTACAGTAGCAGAATTACGTCACATACACAATACAACTTTCAAGGTCAACGACCACAACACAGCTCACACAGCTGTTCACGCATGCGAGTTCAATTAACAACTGTCTGACTGTGGCAGGCCGCAGCTCCTTTTATAGTTATTCACTATTCCAGAAATTTGTGGAATGTTCTCAAACAATCAGGACGTGTTAGAAGAAAGACGAACTCTCCAGAAATCCATCTCCTTCCCCCCCTCCCACCGTTTTGGCGAGCTTTTATCTTCACACTGCACTACTTGTGTTTTTGAACTCGTCGCCCGCGCCGCTTCGCCACAACAATGCATTCCCAACAATATAAATTACTTCCTTTTAAGAAAAGTTTTTGACAAAACAAACTTGTGCTGAAATGGGATCTTTTTTGGCATAAATAGATCTATCTCTTATGATGGCTTACCAGAAAATTCTAGGTAGACATTGCATTTGTCATGAAAATATCTTCACCATATAATATTTTAATCAAAATCGTTAAAAATCATTTTTGAGAAAATCATTTTTTCTCTTCCTATTATATACTTGATAGAAAATAATGAGAAGTTCTCTTGCTGAGATTAAGAGCAATCAATGAAACCAAGTTTGGAGTTGGAATTACAGATGAGCAGTTGTACAAAATATGAAGACTATCCAAAAAGAGAACTATCACTATGCTCACATCTGCAAGCACCTGAGAGTTTGATGGCATCATCTCTTCTGTATGCCAAAAAGGGGTGTGAAGTGTAGCTGGAAGTACCGAATAAGTCCAGCAGCAACCCCTGGGATCCCGGCTGGAAGGCTTACTGGAGAAGGCGGCCGACACCTGACTGCAGAACAATTAGAGAAGGTCCTACAACTACTGGGACGATACCAGCGCATCTTCAGCAACAGTTAAGTGCAGAGTTTCCACTCCCATTAGTCCTGGACCCGTAGGACCAAGGACCCGGGCCTCCTTCTATCCGAGAGCGATGGATACTCCGGGGCTCTTTCCATAAGGCAATACCTTGAGTCTAAAAAAAGCCCCCCCCCCCCCCCCCTCGCTGAGCACAACGTCAAGACGGGATGGAAGTGGATACGCGCGTCAACCCTGCAGGGAAGACTACCGAAAACCTCGGAGAGCGACTACGGCCGTACGGATCGAGTGCTTCACCGCATCGACACCGGATACGCCCGGCCTATTCGGCAACCACCCAGACACGATCGGCTGGCCAAACAAGCGGCGGTGCGGGACATGCTGGAGGACATGAGATCCGAGGGAGTGATTGAAGATCTGACAGCCCTTGGTGTTCCCCTGTGGTTCTGGTGACGAAGAAGAACGGCGAGCTACCCTTCTGCGTGGACTACAGAAAGCTAAACGCTGTCCCCAGGAAGGACTGCTTCCCCTTACCCCGGATTGACGACACCCTGGACACGCTTGCTGGTGCGCAGTGGTTCTCGACCCTGGGCCTGAAGTCGGGTTACTGGCAGGTGACTCTAGACCCGAGAGACAAGGAGAAGACCGCATTCTCGACAGGCCAAGAGCTTTGGCAGTTCATAGTTATGTCCTTTGGTCTCTGCAGCGCACCAGCTACCTTCAAATGCCTCATGGAGTCAGTAATGAGAGGATTGATTTATGACGCCTGCTCTACCTGGACGACATCACCATCGTCGGCAAGACATTCGAAGATCTCGACAACCTGAGTAAGGTGCTGCAGAGACTGCAGGCGACCTACCTGAAGGTGAACGCGAAGAAGTGCCAGCTCTTCCGCAAGGAAGTCAACTACTTGGGCCACATAGTCTCACCAACCGGAGTGGCTGCAGACCCGGAGAAGACACAGGCCGTGAGATATTGGCCTGCCCCGAAGGATAAGCGAGAATTGCAGTTTCCTGGGGCTGTGCAGTTATTGCCGCTTCATAAAGGGGTTCTCCAACATAGTCAAGCGCCCCTCACCCGCCTGACAGAGGAACACCGGCCTTATATGTGGATGGAGGACGCCGAAAGCGCTTTCCAGCAGCTGAACCAGACACTTTGTAGTGCTTCTATTTTGGGATTCCCATAACTAGACGGCGCTTTCATTGTGGACACCGACACCAGCAACCATTGCATTGCATTGCATTGGAGGAGTCCTATCACAAGTCCAGGACGGCCACGAGCATGTGATAGCTTACTACAACAAAACGCTGTCCAAGGCAGAGAAGAACTACTGCGTCACCCGTCCAGAGCTAGTGGCAGTAGTGAAGACCTTGGAGCACTTCCACAAGTACCTGTACGGTCAGCCATTCCACCTGAGGACTGACCACTCCGCCCTAACGCTGCAAGAATACGACTTTACCTCCGAACATCGTAGCGAGAAAAGCAACGCCAACACAGACGCCATGACCCGAAGACCCTGCTCAGAAAAGTGCGGTCATTGCACAAGAGTGGAAAAGAAGGAGCGTGCCGCAGCTGTCAGAGTGACCACGGCAGTGTCTGCAGACGATTGGGATAGCGCAGGCCTGAGGAAGGAGCAGCTGGCGGACGCCGACTTGGGGCCACTCAGGCAGGGAAGAAACAGACCTGGGAGGACCTCGCACCCAGAAGCGCTGCGTATAAGTCGTATTGGGACCAATGGGAATCGCTGAAGACTAAAAGAGGGCGTGCTGTTCCGGGTATGGGAATCACCTGATGGAAAGACACAGAGAGGACAGTTGGTACAGATGTGTTATTTTATCTTCACAGGAATCCTGCTCGGTAGGGATGAGTAGCAACTGTGGTGGGGATAGTGCACCTATCGCCACAATGCGTCACGCGCGTATGATTACGAGAGTGGAGTGCGGTGGATAAGGTGTCTAAAAACAAATCTCACTCTCGAAACCATTGTTGCAGCTCTTATAAACTAAGTTATAATTCTTACAATGGTAGCAATCTCCACGTTTTTGTTGGATTTTAAGTAGTACATAGGCGTTTTATAACAAAATCCTGTTCTCCAGCAGGCATGATAACCAACTGTCGGCCTTTCAACATCGCTGCAGAGTTCCTGTAACGAATTTCACTCCAGACATATGGTCAGTATGAGCTGAATTTATGTTTCATCCATATAAACTATGTAAACTTCACTGTGATGTCTCTAAATATTTCGTAAATACTTAAGCCTTTTTGCCCGTATGGTACGTGTTCGATTAAAATTTACCTGTAACTACTTCTGAATTGGAGGAAATTAATTGTTCTTTCACACTAGCCGAGTGTAGGACGCACTATCAAAGGGTAGAGCCAGACTGAAAAATTCAATGCCATAGTGCGTCCTACACACGGCTAGTGTGAAAGAACAATTAATTTCCATTAATTGTACCTAATAGTGGTCCGAACTATAAAGCCCGGGCCTTAAAGTACTTACAGCATAGTAAGTCGCCATTAAGGTAGTTGTCTCATGTGTTTATGAGAACTCCTAGTGGTTTACCGGAAAAAACATGAGTCAGTTGGAGAATTTAATGTCATGTTAGCACGTTGGCCATAGCAGCTCAATGGTTTAGAGCGGCTGGACGAAGACCAGAAGATCTGTGGGTCGAATCACGACTATGGCATTGAATTTTTCAGTCTGGCTCTATCCTTTTCATACTTCTGAATTAAAACACCCAAATTAGATTTTGTGCATGTTCTTGATCTTTGTTTTCTATGCATAGAGAAGGACAATGTTGCACTAGCACCAATGGCTTTTCTTTCCTTAATAACTCACCTAAACTGTTTTCAGATACAACTGTTGCCTCAGATGCCCTTTCCCAGAGTTTTATAGCAGACCCAGATCATTGTTCATTTTTAATAAATTTATAGACATTGGTTATTACTTCTCATGTTTTTAAATGTAGCACTTTATTTCATAATGTGCTGCTAGGAGGCGTCATTTCTAATGCTCTCTTGGAATCAGGAGATACGCATATTTTGAAGCAAGCTGTAGTATTACCGAGTAGCTCTGCACTTGTTTACTTTCTCGCAACTGATACGCAACTGACCCGCCCTCTCCTCCAGTTGCAAACGTTCTGAAGTGGACTCGTCCAGATTCCACTGCGCATCGCTCTCCATCTGTCAAGATATAAAAATACATCTGTACTTCCCCGGAGTAGGTCCCGTAAGTCTTGGAAGATGTGCACGCTGGTACTTCAGGAGGACACCTGGGAGCAAACCGAACGATCGACAAACTCCGACAGCGCTACTACTGGCTGAGGCTCCGAGCAGACCCTGAAAGGTGGTGCTGTGAATGTCACGTGCGCGCGGCGAGTCGCGGTCCCCAAACTAGGAGCCAGGGTCGCATGCAGCACTACAATATCGGAGCGTCTTTCGAACGCATCGCTATCAACATAGCTGGACCATTCCCAGTGTCCAACCGAGGCAACAAGAACTTGATGGTGGCCGTGGACTACGTCACCAAGTGGCTGGAGGTGTATGCCATCCCGAACCAGGAGGCGAAGACTATTACAGACTGCCTCGTGGAGCAACTGTTCTGCCATTTTGGGGTTCCGTTAGAGCTCCACAGCGACCAGGGCACCAATTTTGAGTCCCACCTATGAAGGAGGCACTAGAAAGACTTGGGGTGAACAAGACCCGCACAACACCTCTACATCCGCAGTCGGACAGCATGGTGGAGAGATACATCAAGACCTTAGAAGAACACCTGAAGAAGGTCGTGGCCAGCCATCACATCAGCGAGACTAGGACATCAATGTGCCACTGTTGTTATTCGCCTACCGCTCAACACACGACACCACTGGGGTGACGCCAGTATGCTTAATGTTCGGCCGAGAGCTACGCTTCGCTTGTGAACTGGCTTTTGGGAGCCCCCGGAAGCGAAACAGCCAGCAACCGAGTATGTAGAGAACCTCGTGGACCATCTCTACGGCATGCATGAGATGGTTCGTCAGAACATCCAGATGGTGAGCGACCGCATGAAGACCCGGTACGACAGGCAAGTCAACAGCCAAGAATTCCAGCAAGGTGACATGATCTGGTGTACCGCCCTACCCGGACCAAGGGACGCTGCCCGAAACTTTAACAACCGTGGCAAGGACCATACCGGGTGTTAAAGAGAACGACGTGGTCTACCGCATCCAGAATGTGCCCCGAGGAAAGATGTTGGTGGTACATCTGAATTGTCTGGCCCGCTATGATGGGGCTGTTCGGGACGACCAGCCTTGACGAGGGAGCAGTGTCGCCGAGGCATTGTTGAATCGCTACGACAAGCCAGTGTCGTGCGCGTGCGAAAGAGACAGAAAGCTATGCGTGGGCAGAAAAGAGATAGTCACGGGCGCGAGCGCTGAACGCTTGCCGAGAGAAAAATAGAGATAGTGTGGGATTTTCCGCTGCATTGTGATTGTTATCGAGCGATCCACTGATTCCTAGAAACAGTCACTGGAGGTATAAAAGCCGAAAGAGTTAAGTTGCGAGGGTCAGTTGTTAATTTAGTGTGCAGCTGTGTGGACATTTGTGAGTGTACCGCAGTAATTTCTTTCGTTGTTTACCTGTGGCATGAGTCACGAGTTGACCTTGAAGACTACTTTTTGTATGTCATGTCATTTTTGCTGCTGCAAAGGGACGTACAAAGGTCGTTTTACTGAAATAAAGAGCATTTTAGATTTCTGCAAACAAGACTTAATTCTACGAACCCACAAAGTCACAATATGCAGGAACATATAGTCATAATAACACAGCATTGTATGAGAGGGATTGTTTACCCCTGAAGGGCAGCGGTCTACACATGGCATATACAAGGTCGCTGTCCTCTACACTGGGTACAGAGCTGACAAGGAATGTCTAGCACCTACTTGCTAGTGGTTGCTTACGGCACTTTCCAGGCTTCAGTTGTGGGCATTGCAATTCTTCTCCGCAGCAGATTTTGATTGCACATGGTTTATATACAAGAGGCATTATGCCATCCAGTTTTCAGGTGAATAGCAATGTGAGTACAGTGATTGTTACCTTGTAAGTAAAGAAACTTGAACACAACTTGACAGGTCATAACCAATTATGCTCAATAACAAGCAGAAGAAACTGTACAATTTAATGGAGTTTGATACCAGTCCTGTTAGTAAAGCTGCAGGAATTTTAATTAAAAGTATTCTCTTTCATTTATTGTGATCTATATAAAATCTTTTTATACAAACAACAGTGATGTATACAAACCCATAACATCTGACATGCACGTTTTACCTTATTGTCTTTTAATGATAAAATAAAAAAATATAATGGAACTTTTAATAATTGTGTAAGCCACTCATGAATAGTTTCATGCAGGCACTGGAACATGTGTGGTGGTTGGTACCTTTCATTGTGATGAGCAGGACAATATGACCTTTTCCTTTATTTGAAGAAATAGTTTCCACTATCCTACCACGTTCATCAAAGTACAGTGTAGGATGGAACAAACAAAACACCTGGGTATTGTTGAGTTACAGAGAATTTAAGCATACAATGTAACATGTTCATTATGATTCTTTTCTTTTAAAATTCAACACCTTTGCACATTTTCAGCTCTGAGTTATATTAAAATCAGATACTATTACTTTCTATTTTACTTTATAAACTAGTTGTCTTGTATCTGGTTCACACAAAAATTTACAGTCTTATAATGTATATGAACATTAAAAAGAATCTCTGAATAAAATAATACTTTTATCATACAATTTATTTTTGTATTATTGTAGTGATATTGTTGTAATTAAGTTAAATCTTTGCAGTACAGAACTATTATGTAATGAATAATTCTGACAATTCTTCTGCTTCTCTCCTGTCTTACTTCCTTACCCTGCTGTGCTGAAATGCCATCATGTTCATGGTCACCTGGAAGCTTATAATCTTAATTTTTTAAGTACTTAGGACAACTATGCAGTACAAAACACGATAAAAAACTATATAGTACAAAACATGATAAAATTACAGAAGGCACTTTTCTTGTTTGAAGTCCATTATTAGAACTAAAAATAGGGAATCTCTTTTTAACTTAATGTTAGAATTCAACCATATGTCTGAATCATAAACAAACCTCCTTAAAAGATGTGCACATTTGTGAATTTTTACCTCTGCATTACAGTTTGCTTGAAAATTTAAGCTATGGACTCCTTTGTGCTTAATTTACTCATATTCATTTTAACCAGGTCATATAATTTGTGTATGAATATAGTTTATTATTTCCAGAGTATGTGGAAAATTGCCATTTACAGTTCTGTTGGTGGAAACTTGATCTACAAGTGAGTCTGCCTTAATATTTTTTCCCAAGCACTATAAATGCAGCTGAAACAGTGGTCTGATCCTTCCAATGTCTTTGGCAATGTCACACTGCAACCATAGGTTACTTAGTATCTCAGGAGTATTCCTAATGCCTGTTCAGGTGTGAGAGATTCTCTTGTTCCATCGTTATTGTGCCCTAGGAAATGGTCTGACACCTACTTTACATTCTCAATTTCAAATCTACAGGGAATCCTGTATTCCTCTATTCTTGAATCTCCCTATAATGTACACACTTTCCTGTGTTCAATAATATTAATAAATGCTACTATCATGACAGACAAATGTACTGTATAAAGTTGAGCCACCTAAAGAAGGGACTGAACTGGACTACGGTATGAAGGGATTTGGCATGGAGGTTCAAACTTGGCCTGCTATGCCTATGCCCCAAGTGGAATGCTCCCAGCAGGAATAATGAAGCGAGAGGAGACAGAGGACAGCCGTTCCAAGGAGCCACAACAGTTCATAGGGCAGGGACCCTATACATAACCAGTTGGAACTCCCCAGCATTGCACCCTAGTGTGGTCCAGAAATGGTCCCACCAGACTGGGTTCAGAGACTAAAGACTGTCCCACCGGCGGAGTAAGTTTTACCAAGAGGATATCATCCTGCCATACAACGCTGAGACACCCGACGACAATTCTACCCTGAAAGAGACCACCAGATGAGAGATGATGTGAAATGATAAAGGAGATAATGGAGGTACAGGAAATTTGGGGGTGTAATTAACCTATCCAGATACCCCTGGCGAGCCAGGAAACCCCCCGAAAAAATCCAAGCGTCAGGTAGGTTGGCCACGGGAATCAAACCCGGACCTCACGAATGCCGGCCACAAACGAAACCACCTGAGGCAAACCACTGGTTTACCTAGAGAAGGGATTTCAATTTTTTGGGAAAAGAAATCTAAACAAACGAGCAATTCACTTTTATGACACCTTTTCTCTTAAATGGAGAATATTCAAGAGCATTCTCATATTTTTCATTTTACTATTAAAATTTTGACTCTGCTCAACAGATATAATTTTCTCAACTTATTGGTACAACTGAGAACAAAAAAATGAATGATCGACTTCAAAAAGATTATACGCGCACATTTTCTTGAGCGTTGATTGTGTGATGCAGGCAGAGAGAAGAAGAGAAAGCTAACAGGCCCTTTGTTTCTGCAGTGTGGTTAGCCGAGAAAAACACAATTCAGCAACATAGCGTGTAAGATAAGCGAAGACGTGCGCCACAAGTGTGAGATGTGTGGACAAGCAGTGCATTTAACTCAATCCAATAAACTGTATGCTTATATACTTACTATTTATGAAACTTATAAAAGTAGAAAAAAAATATTGTAACAGCTATAAATACCCACTCACTTGCTTTGTGATTCTTCGATTTTCGCGCTACTTTCATCTCTGGTATCTTCCATTACACCGCGATTCCGATATTGCATTTTCAGCTCTTGGATCTTCTTGCAGTATCCTTCCCAATCCGTCGCTTCTATAGCAAATTTCCGCAGATTTGTGGCTCTCCAGTAACACTGTATCTTATGAAAACATTTTTGTAATTTACGTCCTCCAACGTTAAGTCATATCGGACGATGAATGGACTGGATGAAATGATGCTCAAATGAGTCCGGGGTCCATGGAGCTTAGAGTTACCCGACATTCGTCTTACAGAATAAGAGAAAACCCCGGAAGAAACCTTATCCAGGTAACTCACCCTGACCGAGATTCGAACTCGGGACCTCTTGAACGTGAGGCAGATATGCTACCACCATGCTACCAAGGCGGGCAAAAAAAAAATTATTTCTGCCCATTCAGATCAGAATTGGATCAGAAATACGGAGGTAGACGAATAGTGTGTTCCCTTTGGAGAGTCATAACATCCACAACATGCGTCTTGCTTTTAGATATGCTGTAAACTGGTTAGCTAATAATTAACCTCGAAATTGCTCAAAATGAAACGTCGCAACGTCGCACGTGTGAAAGCTTAGCATATTAGCCACTAGTTGCCAGAGTGTATAGCGCATTTCATGTTACAAAGTTAGAACTGTGTTTACAGAATTAGGCGAAAGCTCTCGAATGAAGACTTGGGACCAGAGCGCTCAAGAAAACATACGCGTATAGTACTGAAACATTAAAACTAACAACATATATCTTGGAAAGGACTGATATTGCTCATTCTTGATCTATTATTACAAAAGCTTAATCTACTCACGTTGAGATAAACATTTTCAGAAATGATTTTATTACATATTTCCTTGTAGGTACAAGGGGATTAAAATACAGTAGACTTAACTGATAGCCAGCTCTTTTTAGAATAGTTCACTATGTGATGGCATTGAAATTGTGTTTTCTGCTCATGACCCCAGGCATTCCTAGAAAATTAATGATACATACAGAATGATAATGAACTTACCCGAAATAATTTCAGCGATTGTAGACGTGACTAATTAATATAAGCAAGTTGAGATAGGCAATGCATGGTCTATGGCTAAACATAACGCAGTTAATTATGTTAACCTTAATTGGCATCAGATGCTTATAAGTTGGTATTTTAAAAATGTGGGTGAAATTATTGGATTAGAATGTCTTTAAAACTACTTCACAAGTATAGAAATATTGATTCTTAGTAGCTCGTAATTGGCGTTCTCAAGATTTAATGCCTCAACGATCTCTCAAATCTCGAACTTATCACCTGCCAGTGCAACAGTGAGCTTCGATTAACTGCCTTGTTGCACCATGTAGCCTACTCTAGTGGTGTTTCTGTAACTGTTCTGGTGGCCAAAACTGTAACGCGGAAAAGTGTTGTTTCATAGGTCACTGCTTTGGTTCCTGTCATGTAGATATTTTTTATTCGTCTTTTAATACATAAATTCTAAGGAAGAAATAACATGATTCATAACTGCCCGAATAATAGTAGCATGTGAAGTTATTCGACACACACAAGGAATATTGGACAGATTATGACTGTCATTCCTTTGCAGTTGTCAACTTTGCATTGAAAACGCAGGTCGCCATTTCGAGCAGTTTCACTCTTTAAACCATCTCCCATTTAGAAAATATTAAAGAGGATTCAACTTTTGTTAGAAAGAATTGTAATTAATTGCACTGACAATATGAAATTACTCCTTAAAATCCATACATTTATACAAGAATTAAAAGCTTAGACAAAATATTTTTAAAAAGTTAAAACAAATAAAAATAGAGTGAATCGGGGCGAGATGCCTATCGGGGTGAAATGCTTAAAATTTATAGTTTCGATGGCTGAAAATCGATCGCATTCCAAGCAGTAAGGCACCCCGTTAGCGGTAGTTTGACGTGGAGGCAAATGCGTGTTTCATAGTATTAGGTGTTTCTTCGCTTTTAAACCAATAAATACAGACAATGACTAAAAATAGATGCCTAGTTAATGGTGCACAGTTATTTTAATGTACGTTTAAGAGTATGAATAAAGTAGCAGAGCGAAATTTCACACATGCAAAGCATTATAGGTATGTTTTGTATAGTTTGCCATCCGCTGTAGCTATGCGGTGACCATATTTTGCCAGTCATCAAAAATGGCATCTCATCCCGATCCTTGGTAGAGGCCACTGTTTTTTTCGGGGTGACATGCCTACTCTTATTCCTTGCTTATACAAATTTTCCGTAGGAGATGCCTCAAGTGTGTGTTAAAACTTGAAATCAAGACAGTAGTCTGCCGAATGTCTACAGATCACTCTGGAACATGTGAGGGCTGGCGGAATGAATTGTTTCAAAGCTTCCCAAGAATACGGCATTCCATATAGAACTCTAAAACGATGTTTGATGAAAGATTCCATCTAATGCGTATCTGGAGCTGTTCTCTCAGAAAATGAAGAGGGACTTGGAGATAATTCAGAATGAACCAGGAACATCATTTGAAGAAGTTACTCCTGTGCATAATTGGATCTACTGAAATCTAAATGCAAGACGAAACCTGCTGAAGTTCTCACAGAACAGAATCGCACAGGGGAGGCCAAAATTATATCGGAGCGAACTAAACACAGGAAATATGCAGCAAGTCAGTTAAAGATTAGAGAACCAAACAGGTCAGAAAATGACGTGATTATTATGTTGAGTGTGCTCTCAATTACCACGATAAAACTGGACTACAGGTTATTTGTTTTCAATGTGTCGTTTACAGTAGATGGTTGCATGAAATCTGTATGTAGTCAAAATTTGTTTATTCTTGCATTATTACCTTTTTGTATTTTATTCTTAATACTACTACTACTACTACTACTACTACTACTACTACTACTACTACTACTACTACTACTACTACTACTACTACTACTACTACTACTACTACTACTACTACTACTACTACTACTACTACTACTACTACTACTACTACTACTACTACTACTACTACTACTACTACTACTAATAATAATAATAATAATAATAATAATAATAATAATATGCCTTCTAAAAGATGTATTTGTATCATAAATACACAAAAATAGTACTCCATTTTCCTTATGATATGATTGCCATCTCACCCCGATGTTCAAAATGAGATGTCTAAACTACACTTTGATTAAAGAAATCAAAACAAAGTTAACAATAAGAACGTAACACTAACTTGCACATATGTAGAGAAGGCTCTTCAGTGAATGCCAGTTTACTACTGAGACTGAACTCTCAATTAAGCTCAACGTTTGACCTCTCAAACCTTAAGAATGACATCTTCCCCCAGTCCTCTCTAATGAGGATCCAACACATCTCTTCATTTTCGTGTGTTGTGTACTCAAATGATATCATTAGCAGTGACATACTACTACATTACCAGTTAAGAAACTTATAGCGGTAACTTCCACATTTGAACCAACAGACGATGTCTGGCTATCTCAAATTACTTGTTTAACATACATCCACTTGCTCTGAAAATACCAGGTGAGTCAGCTGCCCATTATTCTCGAGTTTTATGCAATCCGCATTTTTCCTCCAACATGAAAACATCGACTCCATTACTAGGTTCTACCCGCGTATTAACATGGATATTAAACCCTCGATAAAATTAGTACTAATATAGATGTGTCGCATCGCCTGTAGTATATTCGTAATTAGATGGCTGACGTTTGCACGTCTGCAAATGTTCACTGGAACGGGATGTTTGCCTCTCACGTAACTGGATAGATCAGTTAGAACGAGCACAAAACTGCGATGTCATCTGTCTGCCGTGAAGGTGATTCGAATCTCCTGCATAGGTATACTAATTGTTTTACCACGTAATACAATTTACAAGCATTATTCTGAAATTTTTTATTATTTTTATTTTTAATTGTTTTATTTATATCTTATGGTATTGTTTGATGTTTCTTAATTGGTGAACTATAATTAGGTTGTTGTTTATACATATCTATAGGTGTGTATGTTTTCCCTTATCCTAAAAGACGAATGTCGGGTAACTCTAAGCTCCATGGATCCTGGGCCCATTTGAGCATCATTTCACCCATTCCATTCATCGTCCGATATGACTTAAAAAAGGTTAAAGGACATTACATTACAAAAAAAAGTTGTTTCAATTTGGTATGTTTTGTGTCACTGGAATGACCCGGAACTGGAACACGATTCCTCTTACGAAGCAAGTGCTTGAACTGATGCTTGGGTAATGCAGGAGGCGCTCAGAGTCTTTATAATTAAATTATTGTGAATTCGGTTTCCAAGTTTGATGACCATAAAAAAAATAATTACAATGCTGAGACTCGAACCTGTGTCTTAGGGCATAATCCAATTCAGCTATTTCGGGACTTAACTGAAAGCACGTTCTGCGTTCAATAGTACGACTTGTATGCCTGGCCACCTGAGTTTTCGTGCTTGATTTAACCTTTTAAGACAGTTTTAATCATTTGCTGGGCGTTTTAATACTATTACTTAAATGGCAAAAGCTCTTATTCATGTTAATTGATTTGAATAAGACGTATTTTACGCAAAAATGTAAATAAACCGTTGTTTTGACTATACGGGTCCATGATGACTGAGGCGTCTCTCTTAATTTTTTACTAATTTTTGGCAGCCAACCCTTGCTCTAAGTACAAGAATCCGCCATTTTCTTTTCACCTGACGTTAGTATACTTATATGTTAGGTTCCCCCCCCCCCCCCCGATGCGTTTACTGAATTACTTAGCCATGTATACTCAATAAAAATTTGTAAAATCGGCTGGAAACTGCAATTCGCTCTCAGTAAAGGAGTCGTATGTTTTTGAGGTGTACTCTAGCGAGCAGTACATCTTGTCCCTTAAGCCGCTATTCCTCTGAATTTTATGCATTCCTCTCTCTATGAAAGTCAAGCAATACAGTTTAGTAAGCGCAAAACTGGATTAAGGCGCACATGCCGTGTGATGGTAGCCTACCTTCCAAAACATAAGGCGCGGCTGACTCACCTGGTATTTCGGTGTGGTTCATTAACAGCCTTAACAATAAAATACATTAACATGTGTGTTATTGGTCATGAAAGCAACATTGAATTTGTCAGTTATGATTCTACCTTTCAAAGTTGCCTACACACTGTTGGTGTGTGTTAGAACAATCAGTTATCACTGATTGTCCTTATATGTAACTAATCATTTGAAGAAAAAAAATTCATGTGCTGTCACTCATATGACTTTCTCTACGCTTGCACAAACTCATATTAACAATGCTTGTTCTTGGAAAGATAGTCAGACTGAAAAATTCAATGCCATAGCCGGGATTTGAACCACGGTTCTTCTGGTTGCCGTCCAGACGCTCTAATCCTTGAGCTACTATGGCCAACGTGCCGACATGACATTAAATTCTCCAACTGATTCGTGTTTTTCCCGGTAAACCACTTAGGAGTTCTCATAAACACATGAGATAACTATCTTAATGGCGACTTACAACGTGTAAGTACTTTAAGGCCCGGGCTTTATAGTTAACCACTATTAGGTCAATTAATGTTAATTAGTTGTTCTTTCACACTGGCCGTGTGTAGGCTGAAGTATGGAAAGATAGAGTCAGACTGAAAAATGCAATGCTATAGCCAGGATTTGAACCATGGATCTTCTGGTTGCCGTCCAGACACTCTAACCCTTGAGCTACTATGGCCAACGTGCCGACATGACATTAAATTCTCCAACTGACTCGTGTTTTTCGCGACACAAGTCGTCATTAGGGTAGTTGTCTCATGTGTTTATGAGAACTCCTAACTGGTTTATCGAGAAAAACACGAGTCATTTGGAGAATTTAATGCCATGTCGTCACATTGGCCATAGTAGCTCAAGGGTTAGAGCTGACTTCCCATTTTGGTAACATTTTAGTATTGGAAAATTCAGATAAGAACTATCCCTGAAATATTTCATTCCAACTGGCAAAGTGTTGTGTTTTAATGAGATGTACAGTTTTTGTGCTTAAGATTTTGTCTATCTCTTAAGATTTACCATTTTTCATAAGTCAGCTAGAATGAAAAGGACTTCTGAGGATATTCTGACAAAATTCAAGATATGCTTTTGATTTATATATACAATTTATTTCATGTAAGGGGTATTTCTGGGGTGGTAGAGGATTTTGTCAAAAATATATGTGTCTCATCCTTACAAGAAGTGGAACTTAAATACTAACTTCCTATATTTTTGTTTGATGTGCACACACATGCATTCACACAATTTTGTCTGTGTTAATCAGAATTGTTAGTCTTTTTTGAGAAAAAAGAAAGGCAAACAAATTACCGTAAAGCCTTGTTAACCTGGACCAGTTTTGAAAACAAAGAATGTTATTTAGCATAGTAATGAAGACTATGTATGTTTGGAGGAATTTAGTTTCAGTGACGTCAAAATTAATTGTAAAAGGAAATTAATTGTAAAAACTATTTGTAGTCGGTTTATTGACACTCGTCACTTTTTTTATATTATTGAGGAACTAGTTTCAAAGGCCTTTTGCCTCCATTTATTGAGTCCCTCAATAATATAGGGAAAGTAAGTGACGAGTGTCAATAAACCGACTACAAATAGTTTTTACGATTAAATGAAGACTTGTTTTACAGACGATAAATTGCTGTTCTAAGTAGGTGCATTACTCGAATTCTCTTGCTAGTGGGCGAATTCACTGCACTCACCCCACCTGCTTGGGACCAGGTTGGAAGAGAAACTTTGATAAAGTCATGGAAACAGTTGTGTCCTGGTGTGTGTGACTTGCCAGAAAACGAGATTGAAGAAGAAACAAAAAATGTGGAAGGACTTTTTATAGACATTTTTAGAAATATCAATGGCTTCCAATGTTGATGAAGAAGACATTGACATGATGGAGGTTATACATCGATTACAGAGGAAAGCATTGTTGCATCATGCAGTGTTACTGAAAATGAAAATGTAGGGTATTCAAATTCAGAGGGTTGATGAACCAGCTGTGGTTATGACCCACACATAAGCAGTAGCAGAGAAATTGATGCTTTATTTCAAGAGTCAAGCCGAAATATTGCAAAATGAACTTCTAATGTTAAAGTTAATACGAGATTGCACTGCTCGTGATACTTAAACTGAAACAGCTGAAGCTCACTGCCTTTTTTGCTACTGACTAGTTTGTAGCTATATTGTATAAAGTTCAAATACAAGGGCTATTACAGTACATACAAAGCATGTGGTTGTAAGTGAAAATGTGCCAATAGTAATTTCTGAACTCCATTACAAATATTTATGTTATTGTCTTTTTAATCTTTTTTCCATCATTCTCTAGATAACTCCGATCGGCGCTGGTCCAGTTGATTTGAGTAAATGAGGATCTAGTGCAGATATAAATGGTAGTTTGGTGTAGCAAATGTTCTTGAAAATGCTACACTTAAATGCCCAGTTTGATATTTATCAGACCCAAACTGAAATAGACCCGTAAGTCATTCATTATATTCTCAGCAATTCAATGGCTTTCCTAGCTGCATCTGACAGTAGTGGAAAATAACATAATACACTAATGAAATAAAAATAAATGTTGCCAAATTAGGTTCTCAAAGAAGAAAACCTCTTTAATCATCACACTGTTAAAATGGAAACAAAATGGAGGACCAATTCTGGATAGACAGAAAATTTCATACATTTCAAAAGAGATAACATAGCAAAAGGTAGTTTCTGCTTCACACTGCTAGGATTCATCAGCTATAGAATGGATATTCTTGAATTTGCTTTAGATTTATGAAACAAAGTGCCTCCAATTGGACACACTGAAATCTCTTCTGGTGGTAAAATCATATCTTGCCCAAAATTCCTTGAAATGGTATTAAAGGTCAAAAACTTCTTAGAAAAGATCTGTTCATCAACTACCCATTTACCACCAGCTGGAGGTGATAACATTGGAGTGAGAAGCATTATAACGACTGCATAGTCAAAATAATGAAGTAATTAAATTCATATGTTTGCATATATAATATAGATATTGCTGTTTCCTACAATTTTAATAACCACCAAGTATTTCTTTCAGATGTCCTAGTGTTTATAGTATTTTCTAATACATGACAACTCTTCTGCCCCTCTTCTTTGTCAACGGCAGCATTACTTTGAGGCCTGTGTTTATAGTGTATGTATCTGCAAGGAATAAAGGAACCAGAAGACTAACTCCATTGCCTCTTCCCCGTTTGAGGGTTGCTTTTAGTTGGCTAATGGTTACACTCCTGTGACAAAGTAGAGAACAATTCCCTTTGAAAGTTGTCATGTTTTGGCAAAATTTTGACGTGTCCAATAACATTTATATGTTTCAAAGGATGAAATAAATACTATACTTATAACTGTGCTTATATAATAGACTTGCAGATTAAGAGACTGGTAAATACTTGACGTATTGCCACAAGAACTATTAAGAATTCACTTTAGCTAAAGAAGTACATGTAGATTGAAAGATTTTTTTTTCTTGTATATTTGTTATTTTAGCAGTGCTATCTGCAAATTTTCTTATCTTTCTTGTAGATTATGTTACTATGCTGACTATTTTCCTAACTCATTTGTGTTCGACTGTTAATACTAACTCAGTAGAAGTTGTATGAAATCTCTTACCTTAGGGTTCTTGAAAGGTGAATTGAAGTTCTGGATTTTTTTTTTTTTTTTTAATAATGTTACTATTTCACTGCTAAAGACATCTAATTTGCTTAAAATCTCACCATTACAAATAAGCTCGCCTTCTCAAGCAATAATCTTGTATTCATATATTACTGACAAATATTTAAATTTCTGGTTGCTTCTCAGACATTGCATATCGTCATTTGTTTCAATTTTGCTCATAATTCAAAATTAGCTACCTTTTTATTACACTGTTATTGACAAACATGAATGTTAATTGAGTCATTACAGTTTTGTATTTGCCTCAGATACATTCATAACATTTTAAACTATATTTGATCAGTACTTAATTATTTTCTTTTACTGTACTTAAAAATTCACTAATTTAAATAACTGTAATCTAAAACCTGACCAAAGGTTGGAAACATAAGAATTTCATTTTGATTCTTTGAAATCAAAGAATAGTAAGGATTGCAAGGATAGTAACAATACTGCACTAATACTTGTGGCACAGAAAAAGCTGACATCAATTAGTGGCAATGCTTTGCCCCAGAGAAAATGACCAGATAGAAGAGATACATGGAAAATTGGCAACATGTATGGCTAAATATAGTGGCAAGGGGAGGGGCAAGAAAATGTCAATGGTACAAATATGTGTATATATATATATATAACACACATACACAGTGTTAATTTTTATCTGTAATTTTACCATGCAACATTTGACGTCATCAATAGCCTCGCTGATGGAGCGAGTTTATACGATTCCCCTAGCGACTTGCGATCATTTTTATCTGCTGATAGCAGCTTTGAGGCCTCCCTCTACCGGCAGGTAAATATACTGTTTTAGAGGTGGGTCTGCCCAAGTAATATAAAGGTGCGTAATTTCGCCTGGTGTGTAGATATAACTGTTTTTAAAAAAAAACTATGAGCGAGTTTATATGATTCCCCTAGAGACTTGCGATCATTTTTATGTGCTGATAGCAACTTTGAGGCCTCCCTCTACCGGCAGGTAAATATACTGCATTTAAAAAACTAAATATTTTAACATTACCTTCATTATATATATATATATATATATATATATGAATGTATCAAACTTACATTAAAAAGCTATGATCAAAACAAAAATAGTAACATCCATAAACATAACACCAGAACAAAAGAAAATTATTTTAGAAACAGACTTACTGGTATCCTAAATAATAAAAGCATAGAAAATAGCATCAAAGATTTGTATAACCACCTACCGGCTGAAATCAAACAGATAACAAACGGGAAAACAAAACTAAAGGCTGTCAAAACTTATTTATTACAGAAAGTATTTTACTCCGTGGAAGAATATAAACAGATGAGGTAGAATATGCTATTTACACTTCTCAACTTTATAAACATGTTTGTAAATATTATTGTATTTATTTTATGTATATAAAAATTGACGTTCCATGTAAAAAGCTTTACAGTTGGAGATAAATAAATATCAATATCAAATATCAATATCAATACTGTTTGAGAGGTGGGTCTGCCCACGTAATATAAAGGTGCGTAATTTTGCCTGTTTTTAAAAAAAACTATATACTGCAATGCAAAGCTAATTGTACAGCCATACCATGAAGAATTTACAAAATAAGTCAATGTTCACAATGAACATCTGTTTTTCTGTTATAGTAGACATATATGCAGATTGTAAACCTGTCACATAAAACAGAAATAGTTCAATTTGATCTCAATTCTTTTCTATCACCCACAGTTTCCTCACAATGTAACTTCATTACAAACCAGAAAATTAGCAGAACTTGTTCTAGAAATGAAAAATAGATTAGTGTTACAATATGTACAAAGCTTTTATCCAAGTGTAAACATGAAAATATCTCTAGTACATAGTCTTATGTATCCATTTTCTTATATTTCCTTTCTTTCTTCCCCTTGAAGCGTTTTTGTCATAACATTATTTATTGCTTCTAGATTGGAACCAGTCACTTTATAGCATCCAGTGTCTCTCTCTTTTTGTGAGTAATGATCCTGTATCTTGGAAATGTTTGAAGAACCTATTGGTCTTAAAAGACATAAGGATACCAACATTAATAGACATTTTAGTTAAGCATGAGAATGACAAAAAATTTATATTGTATACTGATAAAATGTAAGACGGTTATGTTTAAAAAAAAAAAAAAAAAATGATGTCTATTTGACGGTACCTGGACACTTTTAACAACATTAGGCTCCGAGGGACTTGTCTGAATGCTAGATAGCATTGCATAAACTCCACTATGCAGCTGTTTAAATTATATTTATATGTCGCACCAATTTTAATGCCGGTATGAAAGTAGCATTCAACCATGAAGACGTGGTGCTCTGTGTTTATATCTAGGGGAAGCTGGTTGTATTAGTTACTAGTGCAACCACACTCAGAGTGCTGTAATTTGCTTACTGTTCTGCAAAAATTACCACTTCTCCTCCATAGAGGGCACTATGATTTCAAGATAGACTCACCAGTCAACTATGACGTCATTCTTGCTCAATTGGAGGGCAGGAAGTAATGAATAAAAGTGAACACTATATATATTAAAGTAACATTCTTCAACATAAGTCATATCAGACAGGGAGATGTTGAAATCATGCATAAATGGACCCAGTTCCCATAAAGCTTAGCATGTCTGCCTCATATTCAAGAGGTCCCAAGTTTGAATATGGTCAGGTTGATTTATCTGGGTAAGGTTTTTGCCAAGTTTTTCCCTTATACTGAAAATTGCATAGCTCTAAGCTCTATGGACCCTGGGCTCAACCGAGCATCATTTCACCCATTTCATTCATCCTCCCGATATGAACTATGTTGGAGGACGTTAGGGGGGGGGGGGAAGTAGAACATCAGCTGAGTGAAGTAATCAGAATAAAAAGTTGGAATAAGAGGTAAACAAGAGACAAAAGTAAACATTGAATTAACAGAGCACATAAATTTGTTTGGATGGCTGCCCTAATACCATAAGGGCTAGGGTCACCGATAAGGTAGCTGATGATGCAAACTATGGATTTCTGCAACAAATTTATTGTTATATATCAAAGATAAGTGAAGTTTAGTCACCAATTATTATAATTTATTGAATTATATTTGGTTCACTGTCAATAGCTTCAGTTTCTTACTCTTCCATGTACATTTGAAACATTGCTTTTCAGTTACATCACATTTTTAGGTGACAATGGATAATTTAGAATGTAATAATTTGTTGTTTAATTGTAATGATTCTAAACCTGAAATTAAATTGCATTTAAAATTTCAAGAGATAAGAGGGCCTATTCTGCAGATATTCATTTTTAAATCTTTAAAATGTAAAGCAGCTCTCGTTGTTAGGAAAACTGTTTATATTTATAATAGCAGAGAGAAAAGTAACTGAAGTTAAAAAAAAAATTGCATTAAAAAAAAAAATTAAATACTGAACTAAAACTGTATTAATTTGTTATTAATATATGTTTCAGGTAATTCAATTTGGCTTAACTAGAATCTAAATTGTTTGAAAATCTTAATTTCAGAATGAAAAATAATCAATTCTGTAAAAATGTGTAAAACCTTATATCGATTTTTCAGAAAGTACGTACAATTATGCTGCAGATATTGAAGTTGCTAGTCAGGATTTAAACGAAACTGATAAATCTTTGATCAAAATGAAATATGGTAAAATCTTGCAGGATTTAAGTAAAACTCTAGGTTAAGTATAATAATATTATTTTATTATAATAAACAGATTAATTATTAAATCATTGAATGAAAAGGTGTAATTTATACAAAAACTGATAACGGTTATAGGATTGTAATTTTGGATATATCTAATTATAGACTTTGAAGTAAATTACAGATCAGAAATAATTAGGCCTATTGTTAATTGCTAAATGGTTTAATAAGAGATTCAGTGAAATGATTTGAAAGATTCTTTTGAACTTAAGGGATAAGTAGTATTGCCTGCTAATGATAAATTTGTTTCTTGTGATCCAATTGCTTTACTTCCTAGCATCTTTGGAGAAAACCTTGGATTTTTTTAATGGTAAAGTCCTGTAGAGTTAAATGAATAATGAATAATCAATATATGATTTTTGGCTATGGCATTCAATTGTTCAATCTGATTCTACCTTCTAAACCTTCCTAAACACAGCTAAACACAGGTGAATGACCAATTTTCATTTCCAATAAATGATTTTGTTAAACTTAGAAACTTATATTTGAGTTTGATTTATGAGTCACTATGTTTACACTCAAACTTCACTTACTTGTTGTTGTATAATTGAAACGTTTTCAAGATCATTCGATCTCATCCTCAGATCTTAACCTTTGAGCTACCATGGCCAACGTGGCCAACGAGTCAGTTGGAGAATTTAATGTCATGTTGGCACGTTGGCCATACTAACTCAAGGGTTGGAGTAGCTGGACGGCAACCAGAAGATCCATGGTTCAATTCCTGGCTAAGGCATTGAATTTTTCAGTGTGACTCTTTTCAAAGAAATGATTATTTATAAAGATGAGTTAGATTAGATACACTAGACTTCGTAACTAACAAAGGTACCTGAACTTGTTTTGAAGACTAAGCTTGTCCCCATCGTCAGCATATATCCAACTGATTCTTGGTGCTGTTGACGATCTTGGCTGGAGAATCTGTTGGTGGAACAATGAACTTCCAAAGGCTGTTCATATGCGAAAGTCAAAATTCATAAGGTGATCTTTGTACTTTAGCATAAGTATGTGTTCCCATGCATTTATTTCAGCTGGAAAACTGGCAGCTGTCTGGTGTAATTTTATCATTGGTAGATCAAAAATAAGCTACTGCAGATTTGTAAATTTATTTGTATTTTATGGGTTTATTGTGTTATTATCTTGCTGAATTTATTATATACACCTGGGTAGTACAGACGCGAGCAAATGTTTTCCAGTGCGAGCAGAGCAAGACTGGCCTACATGTAGGGAGGCAGGTTTCTTATTGGTTAGTTGCGCCAGGACGATTCAGTTTCCTTATACCTGACCAGCGAGTTCGGTGCACAGGTATTTAAGCCTCAATGGCAAATAAAAACAATTTTGCCATATGAAACGTAGATGGTTTTATATAACTCTCTAGTATCAACCTTGTATTTATTGATCATTTTTTTAATAACGTTATTTCCTCTCTCTCGCACACCACACCTCAACCATTTCTATCTCCCTTTCTTCTTTTTAAATACATTTTCTATACTCAAAGTAGTAGTTTTATCTGGAAGGAGATACCTCTACCTTTCATAGGTTAGGGACACTATAATATTAAACTGCGTGGTATTTAAAATTAATATCTAAAATTATTGTTTAAAATTTATATCTTGTTTCGAAAATAAATGTATTAATTATTTTTTGTCACAGTTCTCAAGAACAGCTTATATGAATATACTAAGACTATTAATATAGGCACCAAATTGAAAGCTTTATAGACATTTTAACGACCAATGAAATAAAATAACTATTTTGTTTGATAATGACAGTTCAAATACAAAATCACGTTATCGTCACCGGCATGTCAGAGATTTCACAAAGTTCTTTAAATTTCAGTAAAGCTGATATGATGCATTTCAGTTTTAGCTACACATAGAAACCATCGAACTGGACCGGGCTTGAACTCGCAACCTTGGGATCAGAATGCCAGCATCTAAATCAATCTGGTCAGCTTTTATAATGATGATGGTGATGGTGTTTTCCGTTTCTTTTTTGTAATTTACGCCCTCCAATGTTAAGTCATACCGGACGATGAATGGAATGGGTGAAATGATGCTCAAATGAGCCCAGGGTCCATAGGACTTAGAGTTACCCGACATTCGTCTTTTAGGATAATGGAAAACCCCGAAAAAAACCTTATCCAGGTAACTCACCCTGGTCGACATTCGAATTCAGGACCTCTTGAACGTGAGGCAGACATGCTACCACCACGCTACCGAGGCGGGCGATGATGGTAATGATGATGATGACAAAGAAAACCTGAAAGGTCAAATAAGGGTGTAATGCTAATCTAATATGCAGCTATAAAAGAATTAAACATTTAAGCAAGAAATAGTTTACATATTTGAAGCATATATAGTTCGAAGCAGTGTGCAGCAATTATCTGCTCTAGAGGCTGTGAACATTACAACATTTCAGGTAACAAATTAACACAAAGATCGCGAAAAATTAACTGTCATGTAGATGCAATTACTGAAACCAGTCAATTTAATAAGTTAGTGTTAGCACTTTCTTCATTCACATATTTTAGGGAAATAATGTAGATTTACTTCAAGAATATGTGAAAAGTTCCGTCTTCCAGTGAACTTGTCTACATAGGCAATAGAACTGTCACTGTGGTTAAATGGACATGTGGTTGATGCACTCTGCGATTGGTAGTTACCTCCTCGGGATCAAAGGTCACATTTGCATTAGATATATTTAAGAGCGGAAGGTTTGCATTTGATTTAAAAATGACAAAGAGTATCATTGTATAGTGCATTAGAGTGAATAAGATTAGAGAAGAATGCCTTTAACCTTGGAAGTCACTTGGGGCCATATTGTTGGAATGTGGGAAGCAGGTATTGCTACCACGCAAATAGCTAATTCTGTGGGAAGAGGGCTTGACTGCTTTCTTTACTGGATCCAGCGGTTCCAGGAAGTGGGAGAAGAAGGATTAAAAACCCGACCTAAATCCAGAAGACCCAGGGTTATCTCTCCGGATATGGATGCAGCCATAGTGCAGAATTCCAGAGAGAATACGTTCCACCCTTCTGCGTCAATGGTGAGGCATATGGGACTTCAAATAACACCTTCAACTGTTAGAAGGCGTCTTCATGCTGCCGGGATCCACACTAGGAAGCCAGCTCGAAAACAGAACCTCACAGAAGCACATCAAGCTGTTTGTGTGGGATTTGCTCTCCAGTTCCTTCCAATGCCTCAGACATTCTGGGACACCATAATATGGACGGAAAAGAAAGTGTTCTCATCCGATGAAGAGGGAAGGATGATACTTTGGCATCCAGACAAGACACGCTACAACCCAGAACACGTAGTGACCACAAAAAAAAGCGGCAGGATTAGCATCACTTTCTGGGACTGGATGTCAGCTGCCGGTGTGGGTCAACTGGTCCATGTATCCCTGAATGAATTCTGAGGAGTATGTGGAGGTATTAGAAGACTGCATATTACCAAGTGTTTGTTCCATAAATCCTGAGGAAGATATGCCTATCATTAACTATGTTCATGATAACAGCAGCATTCACACTTCAGCATTTACCCGAGATTGGATAGAGCAACATCCTGAAGTTTCTCCTCTCCCTTGGCCAGCCAAATCACCAGATCTGAATCCCATTGAACACATTTGGGCTATTATAGTTAATGAATGGAATTGCAGGGCAGAAAAAACACCTGAAAGCCTCGAGGATCACGTTCAGGAAGTATGGGAAAGCGTGCGCAGACGAACTCATATTTGTGAATCTCTCGTTGCTTCTCTTCCTAGGAGGCTCAATACTCTTTTAGTTGTAAATGGTTGGTGGACCGGGTATCGTTTGTTCCCTATCCCATATTATGCTATCCATGTTCAAGCTAATATTTCCATATATCGAGATTTAACTGTATTGTCACCCAATTAGCAGAAAGCGCAACCAACGACAGCTGAGTAAGGGGCCAGATGCAGCCAACCACACCCTCCCATTAGTCTCTGTCACTAACTGAGGGGGATGATTAGGGAAATGTCACTTGTCCCTGGCCGCTTCTTTCCCCTCTTCCCCTGCCATCTGGAACCTTCGCGGTGATTCCCTGAAGCCAGAGACATCTAGAAAACGGTGATATTCCTATAAAAGGGGCTGCAGTGAGTGAATTGAGTCAGTCAGTCAGTCAGTCAGTGCTTGACGTGCTAGTGTATGACGAGAAGACTGTGTGAATGCATCGGAGGATTGTACGTAATTACAAGTGCAAGTGAAATTGTAACGGACGAACTGGTGAATCGTAATTGTGTGCATTACGTAATTCTGTGTAATTGGCAAGAGTTTAACTGTAAGTCGGTGGAAATAAAGAACACTTTTGAGTGGTGCAATTGGACTTTTCATTTCACGAACCCACAAAGTCACAGTATGTTTATACGTACAAAAACATAGAGAACTCATCATATGGGAGAGAATATACATAGAAAAACATAAAAACCAACTAATGAACTTTGAAATCCCGCCAGAAGAGAATCCCACATTTAAGTTCATCACTAAATCAACAGATGGCAGCAGCAACTCCAGAATTACCCACACCACTGGATCAAGCTTTAGTCGCATAAGAGCCGAAGATGCAAACGATGATTTGCGAAACATGTCCTCAAAATAGGTACGTAAGTGAAGCAGATGTGTAATAAATACGACTCATCTATAAATTAATAATATTTCCATCCTTTCCATTCTTCATATGCATATAGGCATCTATTTAGAAATTGGTTTCAGTTTTACGTATATATTAATTATTTTAAATGAAAATTATCCTTTATTTTCTGTCTAAATGATTATCAAACATAAAAATAAATTCAATTCTAGAGTAAAATTAAGATTTAAGCATTGCACTTATCAGACAAAGAATTCAACATTCAATTGGAACCTCATATAATAAAATGTATAATTTACTAGAGAGTGTTATGCTTAAACCTCCTCCTCCTCATTATTATTATTATTAACAATAAAGCTTCGAAAAAGATATATATTTTGTGAATAATATTTCTTCAGTGAATTATTTATTTGATATAGATATTGAACACTATCAGTTATACCAATAAATGTGCAATATATGTGTGTGAAACAGATAATTTCATTTTGAATAGTAGAATTTTGCAACAAAAACAATAATTATTATTATTATTATTATTATTATTATTATTATTATTATTATTATTATTATTATTATTATTATTATTATTATTATTATTTATTAACAGTAAAGCTTCGAACGTTCTTCAGTGAATTATCTATTTGATATAGTTATTGAACACTATCAGTTATACCAATAAATGTGCAATATGTGTGTGTGAAACAGATAATTTCATTTTGAATAGTAGAATTTTACAACAAAAACAATTATTATTATTATTATTATTATTATTATTGTCACCCGAACGTCGGAACTCCCTATATAACCGGCCGGCAGCAGCAGGAGACGGTAGGCGTTTGCCACGCCCCCCTCATTTGGCTTATAGCGGTAACGAGGGTTGGCTGGAAAAACATCACTGTGCCGTCTCTTTCCGTTCCACCTGAGTTCTCGAACTTACGGGATATTTCATCTAATCCAGAACCTTCTAGATTGGCCAGCTGACCCTATATAAGCAACACGTTGGTCAGTCAGTTCTTGGCAAGCAGCGTAAGAGTGCAGTGCTACGGACGAGAAGATTGTGTACGTGCATCGGAGGATTGTACGTAATTGTGAGAGCAAAGTGGAATTTTAACGGACGAACTGGTGAATCCTAATTGTGTGCATTACGTAATTCTGTGTAATTGGCAAGTGTTTAAATGTAAGTCCGTGGAAATAAAGAACAGTTTTGAGTGGTGTAATTGGACTTTTCATTTCACGAACCCACAAAGTCACATTATTATTATTATTATTATTATTATTATTATTATTATTATTATTATTATTATTATTATTATTATTATTATTATTATTATTATTATTATTATTATTATTATTATTATTATTATTATCATTATCATCATTATCATCATTATCATTATTAATTTTTATTATTTATTATTATTATTATTATTATTATTATTATTATTATTATTATTATTATTATTATTATTTATTAACAGTAAAGTTTCGAATGAGATATTTTGTGAATCACATTTCTTTAGTAAATTATTTATTTGATATAGATATTGAACACTATCAGTTATACCAATAAATGGGCAATATATGTATAGATAAATATGTGTGAAACAGATAATTTCATTTTGAATAGTAGAATTTTACAACAAAAACAATTATTATTATTATTATTATTATTATTATTATTATTATTATCATCATCATCATCATCATCGTTGTTATTGTCTTCATCATTATTATCAATATCATTACCATTATCATTGTCGTTATTGTTATAGCTGGGTAGAGTGCTTAAAGGTAGCATTAATTGTTATTACGTTCTTCGTCCCCTACCTGCTGTGGTCGGAAGAGGGGAATGTCTTATTGATAGCAGGTAAACCTGACCTTTCCTTTCACTAGGCTCAACTAAACGATAATCAAATTTTGTTCCCCTTGCCTCTCCAAACCCCTTGTCTATTGGAAAACTTTTGCATTCTGGTGCACATGAATTTTCTATATTGCTGCTGTCCCTTTTGTTGCTTTAGTTTGTGATGTCCATTATTTGTTTCTATCATTTGCACTAGCAATCTTTCTATCTACTAAATCTTTGTTGTAACCATTATTAGTTGCAGCTATGAGAATGTATTTATATTCTATTTATTAACATGTTTCATGGAAACTACAATGAAAGAACATTCTAAAACTATTAAATATAAACAGATTGTTAAATCAGCTGTCATTTTTGGTCAACTTATAAATAAATGCAGTTTAAATTATTAAAGCAGTTAAATGGACCCACTGATTAAACGGTTTAGAAAAGATACTTATTTTGAAAAATCATGATCATATAATGAATTCTGGAATACCACTCATTGATCCTGTCAATAAATTTTTTTAATTTTCAGTGCTTGACAATAAAACAAAAACCTTTCACCTAGCAGCAGTAATAAATTGGCTGATGATGCAAACAACAGATTTGGAAAAGTAGTCACGGGTGATAATGAACTACACCAAAATAATTTCAGGGCTTGCAGACATGCCTAATATAAGTAACTTGGGATAGGCATTATACAGTATATAGCTAAATATAATGAAGTTAATTGTGTTAAATGTAATTGGCAGGGGCAGTTTCTGAGGTAGTGCTGCTGTGCCATGGCACCATCTGTATGTAAACGAAAGAAAGAGAAGTGTTTAGGAATTGCGCAAAAAAGATTGTTTCTGAGTGTCTGCTCCCTCGTGTGAATAGGCGCGTTAAACGCAAGTGCTCTGTCCTGATTGTTTTCCGTGGCTTGGTGCCGATTCCAGAACGGCACCATCTACGCTCATAAGTGCCTGTGTTAACGACTAAGATGTAGGCTTATACATGGCTTCTTATGGGAGAAGGTAGTGCCGAGATTTCTCTGGCGCATAACTTATGCTTTATCCACTACAATGCAATAAAGCATGGGACTAATCTCTGTTTCATATAACCTTGCCCGGCTGAAATGTATCACTCCGCGTTCAACAACCCTCCCCCTCGCCCTAATTGGCTAATGCTTTCGCATCATACGCCATAGGCGGTGCCTTCTTGTCACATTTTTTAATAATTGCCGGGAAGATAAATAAAATCATACAAAAATCATACAAATAAGGATATGAAGGCATGCAAAAATACAAGTTTATAGTGAACTGAGCAAATTGAAACAGAATGGCTGAGCAATGAAACTGAAAGAGTATGAAAGGCCTTCGGCCTTTTCCACTGGAATTTTTTAAACCAGCACACATACCTTTCAAAAATGCTTGTCTTTCAGTCTTAAAAGTCGTGTCACACCATACTTTACTTTTCGTGTGTTCTTCGTGTATATTTAGCGATTTGTATCTCGGTGCAGTGTGGTTGTCAAACAGCGTCTTCGCCACACAGCAATATCACCTCTGTCTTTTAGCACATTTTTCTTGCCTCTTTTTTCATTCACAAATCCCAGCTGTATAAGCAATCTGCTGAAATTTGGTAAATCTGCATCCTCATTTACAGCAGACGAAATGTTACTTATGTTAGGGAGTTCGTTTCTAAAGAAAAACTACACACATGAAGACGTACAACACTTTTCACGTATTTTCTCCGAGCACGCACTTTTGTTTATTCCTGCTTTTGCCTGGAGTGGTAAGTTTTCCTGTTTCCTCAATTTCATGTCGCGATGTTCCTACGGATCTAACACTCACACCTGTAGCTTCAGAGCCCAGCTGTTCGACTTCTCTCACTGACAAAGACGGATTCTTCTCTGTGAGTGCATTAAACACATGCAACACAATTCTTTTTTCGCCTGTTTGTAAATAATTATCCTTGCGATACTTAAGCGAAAAACTGGCGGTAGACTCTGCCATTATACGTATAATACATGCGCAATAAACGATCAATAAAATAATTTAGCTCCCGCACTTTCGAATGGCGATGCATGACTAATCCAGTTCAAAACAAGGTCAGTGATAAAAGTCATAAACAAATGTCACCACTACCGCTAAATCGCATGCTATCGTGCCATGTGCTTGAGAGCAAAGGAACCTCCTCCTTACTTTGTTTAAGAATTAACATGCATTTCAGATAAATCAACTCTGTTGCGTAATATATTTAATTAAAACAGTTACAAAAATATAAATTTGACAATTCTCTTCCAACATATAATGATATATCACCATGTTAAATAACGAACTAATTTTTACCGCACGGCAGTCATTACCACAACAGCAACCAATGAGAGGTGATTAGGTCACGTGACCGTTAAGAGATACTGGGCAAGCTTACGTGAAACAAGGTATAAAGATACCTGTCTCTCTGTCGCAAAATTGTACACAAACGCTTCGTATCACATTCTCCATTAATTGTATTATCAAACTTTTACAACAAGAGTATGGATGTAATAAATATCTGTTTCCGTTTCCCTGTACATTCTATTTGATACGTTCTCCGAAACATGTCCAAGTAAGGATAATTTAAGTGATGTGTTTGAATTACCGACTCATTACTTTCAAACCTTTATTTTATTTATTTTTATTTATTTATTCATTCATTTATTTATTTATGGCACCGCCAATACAATGCCTCACCGGCCGCCCCTGGTAATTGGTATCAGATGCTGATCAGTCGATGTTGAAAAAAAAAAAAAAAGCATCAACTGATGAGAATCTGATAACAATTACATAAAAGCAAAGTGGCTAAATATTGGCTTAGAATAGCTTTCAAACTGCTTCTCAAGTATAGAAATATCAATTCTCAGCAGCTCATATTTAATGTTCTCAAGAATTAATGTCATCTCTCAAATCTGGAACCATTCACCTGACAATGCAACACTGAATATTCATTAAATGTCTTGTACCATGTAGCCTAGTTTAAAGGCGTTTCTTTGACTATTCTGATGGCATAATCCATAACAGAAATTAATCATTCTTCCACATTAGCTGAAATTAAGATTTGGATAGGTAGAGTCAGACTGAAAAGCTTAATGCCATAGCCAGGATTTGAACCATGGATCTCCCTGTCTCCCTCCGGTTGCTCTTAACCATTGAGCTACCATGCTAACATGACATTAATTCTCCAACTGATTCGTATTTTTTCCAGTAATCCATTAGGATTTCTTATGTACAATAAGATATGCACCTTTTGTGGTGTTGTACTATGCTGTAAGTACGTAAGTCCCAGACTTTGTTAAACCACTATTAGGTTAATTGATGGAAATTAATCATTCTGCTGCACTAGCTGTGTGAGGCTAAAATTTGGATAGGTAGAGTCTGTCATATTCTGTCTTTTCTCCATTTTTTCTGATTTCTATCAATTCCGTGTTAATTTTTCAGAAACTTACCATGTTTGTTCTCAAGATCCAGGTCCAGGGTTTATTTCTATCTCTCTAATTATTAGTAGTGTGGTCACTATTATGAACAGCCATACTGTGGATGCACCTCCTTCCATTTTTTCTTCTGGTAATTTATATGTCTTGCATTAAATGCCTTAATTCTAACTTTGTAAATTTTGTAGATATCCCCATATTGGCTTCATGTCACATGTATGAAGTTATCTGTTATGCTCACTGAATTGCATCTCCTGCTCCTTTCTGAATAACCTAATACTGGTTTGCAGTAAATAATTCTGAAGTAAGGTGCTCTTTTCTGAATAACCCTATGTATATAAGAAAGACAGGTTTATCTATGCAATGAATTGCTACAGTTGAAAATTTATTTTAAATTTATTTTAGCATCTTCACGATTATGCATATGTAGAAACTCAGTAAAGTGATGAGTAAAAATAAAAATATGTGTACACCTCTGGTATTTAAGTTTGACTCAGTTTATTAATATGTATGATTATTTTATTACTATATATGTTTACAGATATGAAAAAAATAACAGGATCTTTTTTTTTTTTTTTTGTATGGGTGTCATCAGAAAGTTCTTTAAATGCTTAACTACTCAACATAGTATTGAAAAAAAAAAGTATTTTAAGTTGAAATCAATAACTTAAAAAAATACTTATTTAATTTCTCTGAAATTAATTATCAAAATGTTGCATAAAAACTGGTCTTTATTTCTGTCTTCTTACACATAATGTTTTCTTGTATGTAAATATTGCAGCATTTGCAGTTCATCAAGTAAATAAATGCTGCAGATTCTGAGTTATTGCCACCTGAATTTCTGAGATTCATCATAGCACTCCTTGAAGACAGAGATATATTTTTCTGGCCAGCATACATAAAGGTTTAAGTGAGTTTTAAACCAAGCATTTTTAAAAATGGTGAGGAGTTTCTCTGTATCTAGTTCAAGGTCATTAGAAATAGGAAAAACATCTAAGCCTGCATATTCATAACTATCTTTCAGTATCTTGCTTCTTAGGTTTACAAGACACTTTGATAATACAGTGAAAGAAAACTCATCGCTGGCATTCTTTTTTACTATCAGGCCATATAGGACTTCCTTATTGCTCTCAGTCCGTACAAACTGCCCTACATGCCTTGAGGACTGCCTGTATTGATGCAAAATAGGATATTTTTGAAGCAGGTTTGCAAGGCTTTCTGAAATAGCTCCATCTTCGCTACCCAGATACAATAAACCTGTCCCATATTCAATGTTTGGCAGGCTGTAGGGTGCATGTGTTATCCTCAGTGATGACCTTTGTTGGTTTCTCTCTCCTTGTTCCTAAAAATGAAAAAGCAAAAAATATTAAAAAGGCTCCATACATTAAACTAATTGCTCACAAATGAAGCATATTACACTGAATTCTCGCTAATCCAGCCATACCAAATGTATAAATTCTGTACAAAAATTAATGTATCTTCGGATTAATAGAGTACAATGTATAACCAAACATCATCAAACAAATAATCCAGCACCCATGTCTGTAAGGAATGGCCGGATTAGCAAGAGTTTAGTGTAATGCAATCACCAAATAAGCAATAAACTGATTAAAGAATAAATGTATATGAAAAGTCATTACGTTTTATGAACCACCTTAACTGTTAAGTATGCAAAAGCAAGTATTGTATGAAGAAAACAGAAGTTGTACAAGGAGATAATGGTATTTAAAATCACAACATACTGGCAGGCATTAAGTTTCTGTAGTTTTCACATAGTTATGTACAAATTTATAATTTTGTTGACAATTTGTTAGTCCTTGATTATTTTTGTATGATACAAATTCTACTCTTTTTTTCAATATATATTTTGTTTCTGTAACAATTAGTCAGTATACTATTGCAAATTCTGAAAACTCAATAATTTTTAATTAAAAATGTAACATCCAGTTCAAGAGGTCATGAGTTTGAATCTCGGTCAGGGTGAGTTATATGGAGGTTTTTCTGGGGTTTTCCCCTTGTCTTAAAAGACGAATGTCGGGTAACTCTAAGCTCCAGGGACCCTGTGCCCATTTAGGCATCATTTCACCCATTTCATTCATCATCCAATATGACTTAGCTTGGGAGATGAGCTGAAAATATCCATGCACAGAATATGCATAAGCATCCACATACCATGGATTTGTGTGAAATCAGTGAAATTTGGAACTCCAAACTATAAAAAAAAGCTCCATTCTATACACTCCAGTGGCATTTATAATGTGAAGGAAAATTCAGTGATAAAGAAACAGGATATACCATCCAAAATATAAACTTGAAAGAAGTGTAGGGACATACATATGGATATACCATATTATATATCACTGATGTTTAACAATAGAATCGTGAGTTATATTGTTTTAATTCAAATCACTGTGTGTCCACACTCCTCATTATCCATGCAAGGGCAATTATCATTCACCAACTTGTTTTGTGAACCATGCACGCAAAGTGTTTCTAAAGTCTTGGATATTTCCTGTTATAGTTAAATGGAAGTACTATGCTAATCAAATAAAAGTCTTCCCTGATACTGATGCAGTTTATTTGTAGGAACTAACAGAAAATAACAGTACTTTTAAGTGTGTGAGTATTGTTGCACTTCACACATTTTAAATGGATATTTGGAACATTTAATTAATTGAATGTTTGCCTGTGTAACTTATTTTAATGTTACAAATATTGTTGTCCAGTTAACATACAACCAGGCAAAGGGACTAAGTGTATTGACCTTGGCTGTCAGAATGTTGCATTCGCTTATCAGTTTACCAGAACAGCAAAATACTTGTAATTTTGATGTACAATAACTAATCACAAATGGAGCAAGAAACTGTATGTGATATTAAAGGTTAGGTCATTTATTATATACAATTGTACATATTAGGGTAATAACAACATGAGTACATAATAGAAAAAATAACCTTTATGAAGGTGAATACATTTCACTCCATAATAATGGGTGTCTCAAATGACTCTCCACAGTGAGTGGAATGCGCTAACATGCTCGCTCATGTTGGTTAGGTTGGCAATGGTCAACATACTGACATCACTTCACAAGCACAACACAATATTAACTTCACTTTATGAAAGCACCCTTCTCACTTTGGTATTCAAGCGCAGGAGGAAAGAAGAACCGTTTTTACCTGCCCCAAGATCAATGTTCCTTCTCCATACTTCCGTTACCAACTTAACCACACCCATATGCATCAAAATACATTTCAGAGACTCATTTGAGACACTCATATCCACATAATTATTTATTGTAATACTTTTCAATGGAGAAAAACCAAATCAGTCATCACTAGCATCCGGATTTGTGTGTTTTAACCTATTTTTCCTCTTGCTATTTAATTAAGAGATTTCAAGGTATATTTGTTTAAGTTCAAGATTCTTGGAGGCAGTTACGATTTTAAAATATGAAAGTTAAAAATTCAGAATTAGAGAGAGAAAATTATACAGGAAAATTATCCTTAGAACTTGCTCCATTAGCATGTGTTATGCTGTAGATTTCAATGATATATTTCCTTGTAATGTGATACAATCATCCACACCAAAAAAATTGGGTATCTATGTGATTATCTACTGCAATGTCAAATATAACCTACAAAAGGAATGATGAAATCTATTATGTGTTTTTATTTACATCTTTAATAAGTTCATAAATAAATATCACAAAACTATAGAAAAACGTAACATTTTATATGACCATATTCATGTATGGACCAAAATCTTAAAAAAAAACCTTTAAGCACACAAGAAATAATGAAAGTTCATTCTACTTAAAAATCTGGACCCTAATCATTACACTTTTCTTATTAAATAGCTTCTGTAACTATATGAAGTATATGGTAGCATGCCCTTATTTGTCAAAAGAGTACCTCAAAACATGGATAAACACATAAGAACACCTCTTCACATTCATGGCACATCACATTGGTTCCCTTGCAAACTCTTTTGCACACAAAACTTTTTCAAAATGTTAGCAACTTTTTTTTTTTTCTGTGGGTGGTATCCTTGTAGGAAAGTGTTTTCCTTCAAGTATAAGGGGTGCTGGGGTGGTGCATTTCCTAACCCTTAGAGGTCAGTCTTCCTTCACCTACTCACATATACATTTATTTCAATGAGAGAAAATAAGTCAGAAGGGACAAAAAAGTTGTGAAAATGTGAGTTGATTGATTGTCAGAAGTTAGCTATACACCAGAGGCTATGCTTTGAAAATATGTTGATTCTTCATTAACACCTGAAGGAAGTTTTCTTCCTCACTACTACCTATATTCGCAAACCAATCTAAAAACCATCATCATTATGTAAATCACTGTCAAACAGTAAGAACTCCTCCAGATTTTCTGAAGTGATATAAGAAGCCTGTATGCTTGCTTCCTATGCAAGCTAAATTTATTTGCTACATTACTAGTATAAGCCACGGTTAGCATTGAGCTATAACAATTTCAAATGTGCTTTTCAATTAACCCCTGATAGGTGAAAGAAACCACTCTGAGAGATTACAAATAATTAAATTAGTGAGTGAAAACTACAGCTGCATAAGGCTACCATAAATATTTCTTATGAAATTCTCTAAGAGGTACATAAGGATTCTCACAGTGGTTTATTTCTTTACAGCCTGTATGTGATGTAACATATACAACCAATACTATGATCGCTTGATAGTGTAAACTGAACTTGAAAACCTTGAACCGGAGAAGTTGCTTACACATATAATTTGTCTATACGCAAAATAAAATTACTCACAAATTAGATGTGTTCGACTCAAAGAATGCTTTTTGCTACAATGAAACAAAATGGTAAAATTTCAACCAGTTGCGAACAGAGTTTCTACTTTAATGTTACCATAGTTGTATACTGCTTTTAATGAGCCTGAAACCACTTTTTTTCCCTTAAAATAACTTAATAAATATGGAAGATACAAATGTGTATTTGTGAAGCATTTTCACAGCTTTTAACAGTTTAAATGTCTTGGGCTGTTTAATGGGTATTTGTTCCCGGTCAATGCAGGATTTAAATGGCCATAGCTGAAGCGGTTAAGTTCTAAAGTTGTAATGTCAAACAGTGACTGTCCAATATGTCTAGCTCATTCTATGTGGGTGTGAGACTGGCAGTTGGATTGGTAGGCATAGTCCCACTTCAGGCTGTTACCATGGATTTACTTTTACTTTTTTAATACATGTTAAATACATATTTTTGTGGAGTGAACCATTTTATATATATTCCTTGTAATTTGTTTTAATTGTTCAGTATGCATACTTTTCTCAAATGGTAGTAAATAATTTATTGATCTCTTGGCCTTGCAAATAGAACAGAATTTGAAAGTCATATGATGACCACTCCTGAATATCAGACTCACTTAAAGGCTAATGTATTCCCATATTCACATATTGCACCTACAAAAAAAATTATATATGGAATAACCATTTGTAAGAAAAGGTTGACAAGTTTAGAGAAAGTCATATCAGTGCAACACATCAGACTTTATTAATTATTCTCTTTACACACATGGGACATTATATAAAAATGTTTGCAGCTGAACCTGCTTTGTGCATAATCCAGTTATATGTAATTCACATTTATACGTAAATATTTGCAGGTCCCGACAAAAAAGTAATTTAGAAACATGTTAACAGAACTGCATTTATACGTAATTTGCAGTTATATGTATTAAATTTCAGTGAAATGGAACTGAGTTATACATTATTAAATTTTAGATGAGTCGTATTTTTTACACATCTGCTTCACTTTCGTACCTATTTTGAGGACATGTGAAGCAGAAAGTGAAGCAGATGTGTAAAAAATACGACTCATCTAAAATTTAATAATTTTTCGCTTCACTGTGGTGTTCCAATACAGTTAAATCTCGATATATGAGTTATACATAATGGTATAGCAATTGGTTTCTTAAAAGAAACTAAAAATACAATTTCTTTATTGCTGCTGACAAAGTTGCAAACTGAGCAGGTCGCTTTTGGCCACTGAAACAAAAGACAAAGACGTTAGCTCGTATACACCTTTAAGCGCAACAGTGTCGTAGCAATGAATGAGAAGTACAAATAATTTTCGGTAACTGGTGTTAAATGTTGAAAATCAGTTTTGTTTCTCAGTTCTCAGTTACTTTTAATTCACCGTTGAGAAAAGAAAACGGAAATGGAATATGCTAGATCAGATAGTAAAATTCATCGGAGAGGTGGCACTTAATAGACACAAAACAAAAATCTTATTTGCTTCCTTCTTAGGAATTGCTTATGTATAGTCAGCAGAGAAAACTTTGGAAAAAACTTTCTTAAATGCAGACTGTGTAGGCATTACATCAGTGCGTTAAGTTGTAGGAAAAAGCCCTATGTTCATTAATGTTTTACAAAATGAGTTGTATGCACTTATTGCAAGAAAAGTGAAACAAGCCAAATTAACTGAATAGTTTGAAGTGGGGCCAATTTCTAAATAATGTTTGCATTGTACATAACTTTATTGTTTGGTAAGTTTTATACATGCAGGTCCACTGTATTACTTTAAAAAATGATGCATTATCAAAACCTCATTTGTAAATAATCTTGAGTTATAAGTAATCTTTCCTCTTCCTCTTGATGCATGTAAAATCAGGTTCAATGTAATTGGCTTAAAACATTTATTTCTAGTAAAATCTCTGTATATAATTTTTAGGTGGAATGCCTTCTTTACCTATAAATGTGATACAGAAAGTACTAAATATATAATTATACATCATTATGTCCAATGAACTTACATTACTGCTCTTTTTTCATCTTACCTCATCCAATAATTGCCTCGTATATATTACATGGCATTCAAAAGTTTTGCAAACTATTTTCATTATCTTTGCTTCTTTTTCTTTATATTTACTTCTCATATTCTTTATTCTTTCTTCCTGCTTTAAAACTTCGCCACTTACTACAGAATGCGAATCACTGAACATGAACATTGTCTACAACTTCCCCTTCCCTGAAATAATCCACACTATACTTCAACTCTGAATATTTTGTCTTTCAAATTCAAAATAATTATGATTAGTTTTGTCTTTCAAATTCAAAATAATTATGATTAGTACTACTACAAAATTTAGGTTTATGATTACACAATTAATGGCATTTATCCAACAGAACATAGTTTCCATGTTTTTAGGTTATGGTCTAGTGATGAATTATCCTTGGATGTTTACCTCATAACCCATATCTCTTTCTTTTGGATATCTTCTCAGAAGTTGATTCCTACCTGGTTTACAACTAGAGTAGCACTTGGTAGAGCACAACTATATACAACTTCTATTCTAAAAATTCTAGAACTCTGTCCACAAAATTTTTTTACGCTTACCTTTTACTTATTATGCATGATCTCCTTTGAAATACTCTCCTCAACAATTGATACATCACTGTTTTCACTTCCAGAAGCAGTCTTGCTGCACCTCTTCCTGGATTGTGCAAAGCGGAATCTGTGAATTTTCTTTTATCTTGTCTATTGTTCCAAATCTTTGTCCTTTCAACAGGGTTTTCAACTTGGATTTTTTTTTTTTTTTTTTTGGTTAGATTTACATCCACCAATGTTAAGTCGTGTTGGACAAAAACTTTGGAAATAAAAAAGTCTGCAAGAGTTAGTGCAATAGTCAAGCACCAACAGGAATGAATGTGTGGGTATGTTATCGTAATGCAAGAGCTATGAAATGTCTTACCACATTTCAGGCAATTTTCTTCTCACATTTTCTTGCAGACTTTGAAACACGTCCCAATAGTACTACTGATTAACAGTTTGTCCCCATGGCATGAATTCATGATGAACTAATCCTTTTTAAGTCAAAGAAAACTATCAGCATGACTGACATTTGACCTCACCTGACAAGCTATTTTTCCTTTGGAGAACCCTTCCCAATCCATTGTGAAGATTGAACCCTGGTCTCAACAACACAACTGTAGACCACATCTTATCACCAGTTATGATTCTGTTAAGGGACATCTCGTTCTCATTTGCACAATCCAGAAGCTCTCAGATGCTGTGTAAGGATAGCGTAACATGATCCAACTGAAATGTTATGTTCTTCTGCAATCTCTTGGATAGTTAAGACTTTGATTGGCATGCATAATTTTGTTGATGCTCCTGACATGAGCATCGCCAGTAGATGTCGAAAGGCATCCTGAATGAGGGTCATATTTAACTTCCGTCCAGTCATTTTTAAACTGTGTGAACCATTGAATCAATCATAATGCTGAGTACAGCTTAACCACTCTCATAGTAGGCTTCCTGGATTATTTGGTGTGTCTCTGTAAAGATTTTCTTGAGTTCCACGCAAAATTTAATGCAGACATATTGATCCTCTAACTCTGCCTTCTCAAAATTCATAAACTGTGCAACACAACATTCTACTCAATACAGCACTGAACAATAACTAGCAGACATACAATAATGAAACTTCCCGCAGTACATATTAAACAAACGTGTGCATGGATGCCAAATATATCTCGCCCCAACACTCCATTGGCATGAAATTACAAATGTCCAGGAATATTTTTAACAGACCTTATATGGGTAGAAAGGGACCACCTGTCATTTCTATTGGTCGCTGGTAGGCCAATCACCGTAGGGCTGAAGAAATTGCCACATTATTTGTCCGTTTGGTTTCCTTTTTTTTTTTTTTTTTTTTTCTTTTTCTTTTTTCATTTTTCATTATCTAGCAATGACACCAGGCTAAACTGTTTTTGTTTGTATATCTCAATGGCAGTACAACCGTGCATGGTAGCAGGCTGTGTTGTCGCACTTCAGTCTCATCAAATTTGATGTCCTGATAATCTGTTGGTTGGAACACATGGAAAAATCAGCAGTAGCTGAGCATGCATTGCTAATGAGCCATTAGTATGAAGTACAAAAAGTAATGGCTGCAAATGAGTGTCTGTAAATGTCTCTACATAGAAGGAAAAATTAATGATATTTATGGACACAATGCCTTAGAATTTGTGAACATTTACTGAAATGAGAAACCATAACCTCATATTTAAACTTAAATATATTAACTCTCTGTGGTTGACATTAAAAACTCTCACAAAAATATTAAAAAAGGACACAAAAAGTATTTGCTAATATTTACAAATAAATGTAAAATGTATTGCTGAAAAGCCATTGCAAAAGTTTAAAGAAATCATGGGAAAGCAATGATAACACAAAATTATTATATAGTATGAGATAAACTTTAATACTTGTGGCCTCAATTAATTTCAGAGTTCCTGCAGATATCACGCTCCCTAGCTCTTCATGCATTTAGCAAATGGAAAGCTATCAATGTATGAGTACTAAATACCTTTATTATGGGTCCTAAGCTGCTAGGCATAGCTGAGGAATTGAGGGTCCTAACCACTAAGCGTAGTTGGAGGGTATTTTTTATAAGTGGAGTGAAATGTTCAAGTGCACTACTTATGTGAGAATATGGTAAGGAAAATTGATTAAATGTGTGGCAAAGTTTTAGTTGTCTGTAAAACCTTTAAATTCAAAAGTGAAAGTTATCTTTCCAGGGAATATAATTCTGTATGGCACTCAACAGTAAAAATAAATTATATTTTAGGGAGTGGTATTACTTAATCTTTTTAATAATAATAATAATAATAATAATAATAATAATAATAATAATAATAATAATAATAATAATAATAATAATAATAATAATAATAATAATAATAATAATAAATAAAAAATAATAATAAAAATCAGAACAAAGTATATTGAATTCTTCCATATATATTATGCCCAAAAGTATATATGAGTGGTGGCAGCCTGTATCTCATCTAGTATTTTTTTTAAAAGGGGGTATCTTACAGTTGTTTTCAGAACTGAAGAGCTGTAGCAGGACTGTGAACTGATTACATAAAAAACTCTGCCCATTCAGAGTTGTTTCAAAACTTTTTAACATGAATTGCATCTCAGAGAAACACAGCCATCCTTAATTAAGGGCCTTAACAATACTATCAAGAGACAATATATCACAAATTATATTTAGTAATACTGAAAGTACAAATAAAAGCTTGTTATTTCCAGAGGCAACCATGGTATTTAAAACAGCAGAGCTTTCGTAAGTTATGTTGAAAATACAAACAAAAATATATTCCCTCAATAGAAAAATAAACATAGAATAATAAACACTCTTATGAGTATAAGGACTATGATGCAATGAGGCGCAAAGTTAAAATAATGAACATATTTAGATCTGCCACTTATTATGGGTGCATTATAAGTTGGTGATTGACAGTTGTAGGAGAGCAGATAGTGGCATTGCCAATGTACTACCCCTCTCCACATGCTAGGCAACGAAGTTGATGGGTAGTGGGGAAGAGGAGCGCACACACGCTCACACGCACACATATTCCTAGAAGTTTGCATACTGTAGTATTAACCCTTTCACTGATATGGATGTCATATGATGTCCAAGTTAAAATACTCCAAACCGATATGGACGTGTATAGACGTCCTGCACATACATGCATTTAATACTTATTTAACGCCAATTACTTAATCTTCCTATTTTACAATAAATTTAAATTAGCCTGGATAAACACAAGGGCACACCTTCAGATTCACAGCAATTAATATTGGTTTCCTTGCAAACTTCTTTTTCGCGACACACTAGACATTTTTGAAATCGCCGTGACTTTTTCGGTTGTGGGTGGTATCCTTTTAAGAAAGCGTTTTCTCTCAAGTATGAGGAGTGCTGTAGTGGATTTCTTACCCCCAGTATGAAGAGGTCTCTAAATATTATACTACTCAATTAGGTTAGGAGCTATTGATATGCGTAAGTCCAGGTACGTCATTGTCTTGCATGAATTTAGAGCTCTGCAAATTACCATACAACTGGGTATGGTTATTACATCCAGCTAGTACAAAAATACCTTTTTTACAATTTAACTATTTCTCGTAAAGAGGGATAGCTAGTAATAACTGATCTACATCACTCATATTTGACCTGTTATTTCTCCTGAAAATGGTGCAGCTAACATGCCATCTGTAGACCAGTGCATGTTTACAAATAACATGTGCACTGTTCACTTGCGAATTCTCTTCTTATGCCCTAAATCCCTAAATTGCTTTTAGAGATCAGGGCATCCTTCATCCTACCCACATATATATTTGTTTTGATAACAATGGGAAACACTGTCAGCAATAACAAAAATTGTGAAAATGAAGTTAGTGGTATAATTGGTTGCTTATTTTCTTGCTCTATTGCACAGAAGGAAAGAACTTTCATTACAATTTTCCTTGCATCAGCACTCAAAATGGCATCTCTTGTTTCTCGTCACTCCATTGTGTCTTGCCTGCATACAGCCACTGACATGCATCTATTTGATGGATAGAATCAACATGAAAAATTCAATGCCATGGCCGGGATTTGAAACATGGATCTCCTGGTTTCCGTCCAGTCGCTCTTAACCTTTGAGCTACCATGGCCAACGTGCCGTCCTGACATTAAATTCTCCATTTGACTCGTACATTTCCCCAGTAATAGATGCGAGAGCCCCTAGTGGTCTACCGGGGAAATGTATGAGTCAAATGGAGAATTTAATGTCAGGACGGCACGTTGGCCATGGTAGCTCAAAGGTTAAGAGCGACTGGATGGAAACCAGGAGATCCGTGGTTCAAATCCTGGCCATGGCATTGAATTTTTCATGTTGATTCTATCCATCAAAAATCTTAGCCTATATACGGCTAGTGTGGAGAAATGATTTATTGAGAACTGGATGGTTCTATGATTGGAGATGGTCTTGGTCTTTGTTTCCCAGGAGCTACAATTCATGATGGTCCTGGCTGTAGTTGCTTCTCTTAGAGATCCTAGAAACAGTCGCCTTTCTAGAGATTCTAGAATATTTATTTAAAGAGCACATGCAGTCCTTCTTACTTGGTTGAAAAAAATAAGCAGTTCATTGTGAAGAAGCAAATTTTCATTTTCCTGTTCAAGGAATTCCTCAAGAGAACAGACAAATTCTCTAGCTTGGTTGTGCAATGTAATACCTCAACTGTAAGCCAATCTTTGTCTTGGACCATGAATCCTCTAACTCTAATCCTACTGCCAAGGCCGCGTCGTGGCTCAGTGGTTAGACCGCTTGGCTCTCACCAAGGCCCGGGTTCAAACCCAGGCGACCGCTGGGGCGGGTTTTCTCCAGGATCTCCGGTTTCCCCCGCCATCTCATTCCACCGGTGCTCCATCTTCATTTCATGTATCATCAGTGTCACCGCCTGCGGTGCCGTATGTAGTAAAAGCGGGCGTTAAACACTACACATTTCATTTCCTACTGCCAGGAAGTCTTGCTTCCATAATGACTAGTGCAAGAACAAATATCCACTGGCTGCTAATGTGAGCCCGCCATGGAGTATAGACTTTCTGGCATGGGTTGTTGGTGACATAACCAACGTGTCCAACAATGTAAACAGAAGAGACAAGGGTGAGTAGAAGGTGAATACCATAAAACAGAAGTGGCAAGTGTCGATTTAAACAACTTTATGTGGAATAGTTGCTTAAGTTTCAATAGAACCTAAATGGGTATAAATTTAAGTTTGAATTTATGAGTCACTATGTTTACACTCAGTCTTCACTTACTTGTTGTTGTATAATTGAAACGTTTTCAAGATCATTCGATCTCATCCTCAGCTGTTTGGTGACTAAATGAACCTCCCTCTTCTTCCACTACTACGGAGCTCCGATCACTCTGCCATCTGGTGTTAGGGGCACTAAGTTTTAATACTTCATTTAATGCCGGGATTTCAAAATTTATAACTTTATCACGGTTTTTGTTTATGAATATTTTTTCCCAAATATCCAATTCTATGGGTGTACTTAAAGATTTTAACAGTTTAATGTTGTGGCCAATGTTGTGGTTTTCTGTCCAAAAATGGTGTGAAACTGCAGATTTTTCTGTTTGTTTCAACTTAATGTTCCTCTGGTGTTCTTTTTGCCTAGTTAACAAGCTTCTCTTAGTTTTTCCTATGTAGCTTTTTCCACAGGTTTCACAATTAATCTGATAAATTCCTGATTTCAAATTGTTGGGGATTGTATTTTTCAGTGGTTTATTTAGCAGGTTCCTCAGACTGAATTTGTTTTGGGGTGCTAGTTTTAAGTTTAGTCTTCTGAAGATTCGTTCAAATTTTCTAAAAGCCCATGGATGGTAGGTGAATTTTCTATATTGCCAATTTGTTGAGAGTGGTATTTTTTTATCTTATCTTCAGTTTTTCTTTCCTCTTCATCATGTTCCTTATGATGGCTGGGTTGAATCCATTTAATACCGCTATGTCTTTTATGTGTTGTTGTTCTTTCAAAAATTCATCCTTAGAGTTTTAAGTTTAGTCTTCTGAAGATTCGTTCAAATTTTCTAAAAGCCCATGGATGGTAGGTGAATTTTCTATATTGCCAATTTGTTGAGAGTGGTATTTTTTGATCTTATCTTCAGTTTTTCTTTCCTCTTCATCATGTTCCTTATGATGGCTGGGTTGAATCCATTTAATACCGCTATGTCTTTTATGTGTTGTTGTTCTTTCAAAAATTCATCCTTACTCAGTGGGACGTTGTATAGCCGGTGGATTAGACTTCTAAAGGCAGCTAGTTGATGTGAAACTGGGTTGTATTCATTTTTCTTTATGTAATTATCTATGTGTGTGGGCTTCCTGTATATTCCAAAATCTACACCATGACGATTTCTAGTTATCTTGTGGTCCAAAACATACTGACTCATAAATTCAAACTTAAATATGAAGAATACTTCATTGTTAATAATGCTTCTGCTTTTAATAACAAGTAAGTGAAGACTGAGTGTAAACATAGTGACTCATAAATTCAAACTTAAATATAAAGAATACTTCACTGTTAATAATGCTTCTGCTTTTAATATTTATGGGTATAAATTTATTAATTTTTAGATGAGTCGTATTTATTACACATCTGCTTCACTTTCGTACCTATTTTGAGGACATGTTTCGCAAATCATCATTTGCATCTTCGGCTCTTATGCGACTAAAGCTTGATCCAGTGGTGTGGGCAATTCTAGAGTTGCTGCTGCCGCCATCTGTTGATCTAGTGATGAACTTAAATGTGGGATTCTCTTCTGGCGGGATTTCAAAGTTCATTAGTTGGTTTTTATGTTTTTCTATGTATATTCTCTCCCATATGACGAGTTCACTATGTTTTTGTACGTATTTTAGTAATTCTGTGCTACTTCAATTTCATGATTTTCAGACCAGAAATGAGCTGCTATTGCGGACTTATCAATATTTTTGTATCTTAAGTGCCTGAAGTGTTCTTTCTTTCTAGTGCCTATGTTTCTTTTTGTCCTCCCTATGTAAATTTTTTCACAGTCTTTACACTTAATCTTGTAAATGCCTGACTTTTCCTCTGGTTTTATCTTATCAGTATTATTACTGTGAAGTAGGTTTTTAATGTTGTAATTGTTTTTTGGTGCCAATGTTATATTGTATTTCTTGAATATTTTTTGGAACTTTTTTGTGGCCCAAGGGTGGTAAGTAAATTTAGCAAATCTAATTTCTTGTTTTATTGGTGTGAGAGCTGTGATCTGTTTTAATCTCTTTTGAAGTTTGAATGATTTTAGTTTTTTATCTACAAGGTTTTTTCCATACCATTTTTAATTGCAGTTTTTAAGATTTGATGGTATTCGTTTTGATATTCTTGCTGGCTGAGAGGTAGATTTACTAATCTGTGTGTGAGACTGTTGATGGTTGCATGTTTGTGTGGAATTGGGTTGAAACTATTTGCTTTGATGTAATTATCTGTGTGTGTTGCTCTTCTATGGATACCAAATTCTAGTTTTTCATTGCTTTTTGTGATTTTAAGGCCCAAAAAAGGTAGAGTACAGTCCTCTTCAGTTTCCACTGTGAATTGTATGCTGGATTCTTGCAGGTTGAGTAGTTTCAAAGCATCATCTATTTGTTTGTAGGGCACTATTGCAAAGATGTTGTCTACGTATCTGTACCATGTTTTAAGAATATGAGGGAAGGCTTTAGTTATATGTGTTTCGAAAAAGCTCATGTATAGATTGGCCAAAAATGGTGATATCGGGCTTCCCATAGCTAGTCCTGAAATTTGTTTATAATATTTTCCATCGAAGACAAAATAATTTTGATGTATACATATTTCAGTCATTGCCAAATATTCTTCTATTGCATTGGCATCTAGGTTTATAGAATTTAGCCATTTTTTTCAGTTGAATCAAAAGTTTGTCTAATGGAATGCTAGGGAAGAGGGAGCGGACATCAAAGGATACTAAAGTGTCATGAGGTTTTAGTTTAAAATTTTGAATTTTTTCTACCAGATCTAAAGAGTTTTTTATGCTCAGAGTATGGAATTGTGGAAAGGACTGAAATTTTTTGGACAGCCATTTTGCCAGAAGGTAAGTAGGAGTGTAAATAGGCTAAATTCTATAAACCTAGATGCCAATGCAATAGAATATTTGGCAATGACTGAAATATGTATACATCAAAATTATTTTGTCTTCGATGGAAAATATTATAAACAAATTTCAGGACTAGCTATGGGAAGCCCGATATCACCATTTTTGGCCAATCTATACAGGAGCTTTTTCGAAACACATATAACTAAAGCCTTCCCTCATATTCTTAAAACATGGTACAGATACGTAGACAACATCTTTGCAATAGTGCCCTACAAACAAATAGATGATGCTTTGAAACTACTCAACCTGCAAGAATCCAGCATACAATTCACAGTGGAAACTGAAGAGGACTGTACTCTACCTTTTTTGGGCCTTAAAATCACAAAAAGCAATGAAAAACTAGAATTTGGTATCCATAGAAGAGCAACACACACAGATAATTACATCAAAGCAAATAGTTTCAACCCAATTCCACACAAACATGCAACCATCAACAGTCTCACACACAGATTAGTAAATCTACCTCTCAGCCAGCAAGAATATCAAAACGAATACCATCAAATCTTAAAAACTGCAATTAAAAATGGTATGGAAAAAACCTTGTAGATAAAAAACTAAAATCATTCAAACTTCAAAAGAGATTAAAACAGATCACAGCTCTCACACCAATAAAACAAGAAATTAGATTTGCTAAATTTACTTACCACCCTTGGGCCACAAAAAAGTTCCAAAAAATATTCAAGAAATACAATATAACATTGGCACCAAAAAACAATTACAACATTAAAAACCTACTTCACAGTAATAATACTGATAAGATAAAACCAGAGGAAAAGTCAGGCATTTACAAGATTAAGTGTAAAGACTGTGAAAAAATTTACATAGGGAGGACAAAAAGAAACATAGGCACTAGAAAGAAAGAACACTTCAGGCACTTAAGATACAAAAATATTGATAAGTCCGCAATAGCAGCTCATTTCTGGTCTGAAAATCATGAAATTGAAGTAGCACAGAATTACTAAAATACGTACAAAAACATAGTGAACTCGTCATATGGGAGAGAATATACATAGAAAAACATAAAAACCAACTAATGAACTTTGAAATCCCGCCAGAAGAGAATCCCACATTTAAGTTCATCACTAGATCAACAGATGGCGGCAGCAGCAACTCTAGAATTGCCCACACCACTGGATCAAGCTTTAGTCGCATAAGAGCCGAAGATGCAAATGATGATTTGCGAAACATGTCCTCAAAATAGGTACGAAAGTGAAGCAGATGTGTAATAAATATGACTCATCTAAAAATTAATAATTATTTCGCTTCACTGTGGTGTTCCAATACAGTTAAATCTCAATATAGGGTATAAATTTGTTGCTATAATATACCCATGCAAGACCTGTAGTATTAAACATCAGTTTATATTGTTCTCTTCTATTTGTTCCTCTAACACGTTGCAATGAAGAACAACATGTAATCCAAACAGTATTTATACAGTGAAAAACTTCTCTCAAGATCACATAAAGTGACGGGAACATACATAAAATAGTGTATATCATTTTCGTCATAATTAGCAGGTGTTTTACTGAGCTGTGACAAACTATTCCGATACAATTTTCATTTTATGTTGCATTGCTTTGGTAACTGGCACAAGAGCTGCATTTTCAATTTTAATGGAAAATTCTTCTACAAACTGTAAAGCTTCTGTCAATTTGATATTTGTTGATTCCTGCTTCACAATGGTATTGGTCACATCTGCAAAATTATCTTAAATGAATAACAAATTTTCATGTCAGCTGCTTGAAACCATTGATAGTGCATATTTTAGTGCAGAGCTGTTTTCATTATCAAAAACATTGATTATTTCTACTATTTTATCTTAATAATCTGCACAATATTCCACAGCATTTAACGAGCTCCCTCATCGGGTTACAATGGGCAGGCATGGTAATGGAACACCAGGAGCTGGTACTTTGAAAATCATTGTGTTGCTTGGGGCCTTTGCTTTTTTTTTTTTTTTTTTTTTTTTTTTTTAAACATTTTCAATGAATCATCTACGTCAATATAGCAGGAGAACATTGTTTCGGCAACTCAATGAAAGCCGTGAGCCAAGCAAGTTAAATATTGGGGTAATATGTCATTTTAAGTTCTTTAGCTGCTTTTAACATGTAACTTGCATCATCAGTCACAAAAAGTAGCACTATCAAATTTGATCTCCGTTGGACGTAACAGATTAAGACTATTTTGAAAAACACCAACTCTACTTTTGTAGTTTTGTCAATGACATCAGATGTTATAAAGATTTATTAGATATGACTGATGAAAGTATGCCCTTAACTACTTTTGCAACAAACCTTCTGACAGAATCCTGGGTTTCATATATGAAAATCCAAATTTTATTTTCACACACAGAGTTACGTATTTCCGAGAAAACATTATTGTAATATTTAGATACATAGTATTTTCATAAAGATGTTGCACTCAAGAGTATTCACTTCGTGTATTTTTTAAAGATGTTTTTAAATTCTTTGTGTTCTACTTTGTGAAATGGTATATTGGTACATACCATCATTTCTTCATAGAACTCTGATCAAGGTGGTACATTTTTTTCTTTTTCATGTAATGTTGCAAAAAGTGCTTCATGATTTTAGTTCCGCAGTTATGTTTCAACAATTTCCGTTTCTCCTTGCAATGCCTGATTTGTGAATAACATAACTTAAATCATATGTTTTCACCATTCAGCATAAAATGATCTGTACCAAATTCTACCAACAACTCATTTAATTTACCTTAACTTGTGTTTTAAGGTATCATTGAACTGTTATGCAAAGCACAGAGCAAACACAACCTTATTCGTACAGCGCAGCAATCATACTGAAACAGTGGCACAGTGTAACCTGTTCACCCCTGAGACTCTTTCTGCAGTGATGACATCAAGCAGACTAAGCGCACTGCCTATAACTTGATTTCACCTTCATTGTAACAACACACAATGCAACTGAATGCTCAAGCAAATTCTGTTTCCCACACACACTAATGATAACTGACTTGAGGAACAGGTGATTTACCAGTGTAACCAATGTGGCAACCTTTGTTTACGTTTCCATAGCAACAACCTTGCCCTGTTATCTCCTACATCCGTTGCTTGACATCTGCCATGTACCTTCTTTTAAAAATGAGACTGTATCTAAAGGTCAGATTAAAATAACTTGGCTAACCAGCTTACTGGTGGGGATCATTACAATTGCTCCTCCCCTTTTTGGGATGCTAGTGACATGTAAACATGAAAAAGCTCTTCATTTCTGAAACAAGCAGCATTTTGATTTAAATTGCAACATATGCTAAATTAGGGAATATATGAGATGACCTTTTCTTTACCTGCCTGTGAGCTGATATGGACTGATGTACAAACCTTAGTAATCTGTGATCAGATTAATTCACTCTTTCCAGCTATGAAAAGTTTAAGAATCAAATCGTATGTATCCATAACAAAAATTTAACTTAACTTCAAAGTAAAGTAATGAATGCAGGTGACAGCTTTATCTGTAGCCTGATATAAGCTAACTTTCCCCCAATTTTGGAAGTTCTTCATAATATGTACTGCAGATGCCTACTAAATAATATGATTACTCATACTTTATTGATTTAGTGACAGAATAATCATGAATATGTGTAGCATATTACAACGAAGTTATCAACTCTTCTCAAAAACTATTTGTAGTTGGTTTATTGATACTCGTCACTTACTTGTTTATATTAATGAGAGACTAGTTTCAAAGGCATTCGCCTCCATTTTCAATCTCTTTCCATCTGGCATCTGTTGTTGTCTGCTCTTTCTCTCTGGTGGTGGAACTATGAACTTTTTTGTCAAATTATCTACTGGTGGGATTTCAAAGTTCATTACGCGATCCTTATTTTTCCATATGAATATGTTCTCCCATGTTGTCAATTTATTTTGGTTTATCACTCCTTTTAATAATTTTGGATTTGGATCAATGTCATGAGTTTTTGAGGTTAATTTTGATGTCACTGTTACTAAATTCCTCCAAACACATATAACTAATAGGTTATCAACGCTTATTTATCAAGTTGCCAGTCAAAAGCCAATTTAACATTTCTGTAATGACCACCCAATCAACAACGAACTGGGTAGCTAAATCATAAAAGTTAAGTAAAAGCAGTAATACTGATCTTAATGATAAAAGCAATGATTTTTAAAATGTAAATTTGACGGTATTTTAACAAGTGCTGGATAGGCAAAGTTGCCAAAATATCCAAGCTCAATTTTAAAGATTAACCACTTCTGTTTGTGCACTCTATGGATTTAAGAATGCGAAGCAAAATATATACATATGGCATACCACATTTGCATAACCCTCTAAAACTGTTTCCTTTTGTGGTTAATTGGTTCCATGTTACCTCTACATGCTTTGCAGAGAGATGAATTAATATTTGTTTACTTTTCTTTTAAGTTGAGAGTGAAATAGGCACAGTCGCATTTATTTAGGTGGTACACTTAGGGCATGACTATGCACATACATGTGTAAATGAGATTTAACAATACAACTGATGGCATACAAAACAGAATTTTACTACATAAAATATAATTATAACAAACTTCACTTATCTTTTAAGAAATTAATGAAAATTTCCATAGAATTCAAATGAGACTAGTTTCATATACGATTGTTTACTTCTTTATTAACTTATTTCATTGTCACTGTTGTGATTGCTAGATTTAATATTTTATATGTATTACCATACTCTGAAAATGAAACAAACTTAAAGACAGAATTGATTGGCAGTATTTCAAAATATATGCAATTTCTATTTTTTAAAATAAAGATTTTTTCCCAAACCATTAAATCTATCGGACCACTGAATTGATTTAATGATTTCACTTCTGGATTTATTTAATGGTTAAAGGACCAAAAATATTCTGCCACAGCCAATTTATCAGTTGTTTATACCTAATATTTCGAAACTATTCCTTTGCTCTGGTTTCCAAATTACTTTTGGTTCTTCTAAGTAAACCTGGTCACAGTCTAAACAATTATATTGATAAATGCCAAATTTTTTATTATCAGGAATTTTATCTTTTTAGAGAGATGAAACAAATGTTTAATATTAAATTTATTTACAGGAACTAAAGTTATACCAAATGCTTCAAACATTTTTTGAAAATGTTTATTAACCTATGGTAAGTAATTTTTTTTTAAAATTATAATCGTCTTTAATGTTTTAAAGGGTAGAGCGCAGCAATCATACTGAAACAGTGGCACAGTGTAACCTGTTCACCCCTGAGACTCTTTCTGCAGTGATGACATCAAGCAGACTAAGCGCACTGCCTATAACTTGATTTCACCTTCATTGTAACAACACACAATGCAACTGAATGCTCAAGCAAATTCTGTTTCCCACACACACTAATGATAACTGACTTGAGGAACAGGTGATTTACCAGTGTAACCAATTTTTACATCTCTTTATGTATAAAATCTTTATTTAAACCATTAATTAAAGCAGTATTAATGATGTGTGATATTCTTTATTAAATTTCAATTTATTTAGGGGTATATTTACAAACCTATAAATCAAACAGTTAAAAACAGCAAATTTATGTAAAAAAGGGTTAAAACTTTTAATTTTTATGTAATTATCAATATTGTAACGGGAGCGCTGGAACACCCTGTGAAAGCAGCTGGCAGCGGAAGCCAGGGAGGGTTCGGTTAGCCACACCTCCTCCTCGTTTGTCTTGTAGTGGTGACAGACTGTGGTCAAGGAAAAAACATGACTGTGCCGTATGTTTCCTTACACCTGGTTCTCGATCTTTCTGTTACTAGAACAATCCTGTAAACACCAGAAGGCGGGATATTCCGATATAAAGAGGGTTACAGACAGACGGAGTTAGTTAGTCAGTTGTTGGTTTGGTCAGTCAGTCAGTTGGTTAGTGTGTGAGTGAGGACAGTTCTTGGTGTAAGAAGTCAGTGTTAGTATGTACGTGCATCGGAACGGTAACGGACGAACTGGTAAATCGTAATTGTGTGCACTACGTAATTTTGTGTAATTGGCAAGTGTTAAACTGTAAGTCGGTGGAAATAAAGAACATTTTTGAGTGGTGAAACTGGACTTTTCATTTCACGAACCCACAAAGTCACACTGGTGTCAGGAGTGGGATGATAACATCACCGAACATTACGACCATGGACGCGGCATTGGAGAAAATTTTGGAGAAGATGATGGAAATGAAGGCGGAACTGAAAGAAATGAAGACGGCAACTGAAAACCTTGCTGCAAAAATAGAAGCGGCAAACAACAACCTCATCGCCGAGTTGAAACAAATGAAGACGGCCAACGACAACATCACCGCGGAGATGGAAGAAATGAAGGCCGAGTTAACCACAGAAATGAGAGCAGCGAACGGTAGTCTGGCCACGGAAATGAAGGCGGCGAACGAGGCTCTCGCCGCAAAGTTTGAGGAACGGTTGGCCGGCGTGAGGGATGACGTCACGAACCTGGGCAAACGGAAGGGTCAAGTAGACGACCGCCTTAATGATTTAGAGGAAAAGGCCGACAACATCGCAAAACCCCTCACCCGCCTGACGGAGGAAAACCGGCCTTATGTGTGGACGGAGGACGCCGAAGACGCTTTCCAGCACCCGAAGGGGACCCTGTGCAGTGCTCCAATTTTGGGTTTCCCACAACCGGGTGGCGCCTTCATTGTGGACACCGACGCTAGCGACCATTACATTGGAGGTGTCCTACCGCAGATCCAGGACGGCCATGAGCGCACAAGAGTGGAAGAGAAGGAGCGTGGCGCAGCAGTCCGAGTAGTTGTGGCAGTGCCTGCTGAAGGCTGGGATAGCGCAGGCCTGAGGAGGGAGCAGCTGGCGGACGCAGACTTGGGGCCACTCTTGAGGGAAGTGGATGCAGGGACGAGACCAACCTGGGAGGACAACGCACCGAGGAGCGCCACCTACAAGTCGTACTGGGCCCAATGGGACTCGTTGAAGACCAGAGAGGGCGTGCTGTTCCGGGTATGGGAGTCACCCGATGGGAAGGCGCAGAGAGAACAGTTGGTACTTCCCCGGAGCAAGGTCCCGGAAGTCTTGGAGGAAGAACACGCCGGTACTTCAGGAGGACACCTGGGAGCGAACCGAATGATTCACAAACTGCGGCAGCGCTACTTCTGGCTGAGACTCCGGGCAGATGCTGGTGGTACACCTGGACCGCCTCGCACGCTACGATGGGGCTGTTCGAGGCGAACAGCTTTGAGGAGGGAGCAGTGTAACGGGAGCGCTGGAACACCCTGTGAAAGCAGCTGGCAGCGGAAGGCAGGGAGGGTTCGGTTAGCCACACCTCCTCCTCGTTTGTCTTGTAGTGGTGACAGACTGTGGTCAAGGAAAAAACATGACTGTGCCGTATGTTTCCTTACACCTGGTTCTCGATCTTTCTGTTACTAGAACAATCCTGTAAACACCAGAAGGCGGGATATTCCGATATAAAGAGGGTTACAGACAGACGGAGTTAGTTAGTCAGTTGTTGGTTTGGTCAGTCAGTCAGTTGGTTAGTGTGTGAGTGAGGACAGTTCTTGGTGTAAGAAGTCAGTGTTAGTGTGTACGTGCATCGGAACGGTAACGGACGAACTGGTAAATCGTAATTGTGTGCACTACGTAATTTTGTGTAATTGGCAAGTGTTAAACTGTAAGTCGGTGGAAATAAAGAACATTTTTGAGTGGTGAAACTGGACTTTTCATTTCACGAACCCACAAAGTCACAATATGAATAGATTTCCTATAAATACCAAAATTGAATTTATTCTTATTTCATACTATCTTTAGATCTAGAAAAGGAAGATACCCATTAATTTCAGTTTCTAATGTAAATTTTATAGCATTATCTTGTAAATTTAAAAGTTTTAAAGCATCATTTGTGTTTATCAGGAATAGCAAAAATGTCATCACCTATCTATACCAAGTTTTAAAAATTAACAGGAATGCTTTAGTGACTTGCATTTCAAAAAATCTCATAAAGAGATTAGCACGAAAAGGTGAAAGTGGGTAACCCATTGCTAATTTAGAATCCAGAACAAAGAAACATTTTTGAAATATTAGGTATAAACAGACTGATAAATCAGCATATTATTTTTGGAAGTTAAACGATTAAAGCAATTAAATTTTACGATAGATTTAATGTTTTGGGAAGAAAATATTTATTTAAAAAAATAGAAATCACATAATGAATTCTGAAATACTGCCAATCAATTCTGTCTTTAAATTTGTTTCATTTTCAGAGTTTAGTACTACATACAAAAATATTATATCTAGTGACCGTAATGGTGACAACGAAAGAAGTGACTGAAGATGTGAACAATCATTTACGAAACTAGTCTCAATTAAATCTTGTGGAATTTTTCATCAATTTCTTAAAAGGTAAGTGAGGTTTGTGACAAATAATTATATTTGATGTAATATTTGCTGCTTCACTGTTACTAGCTTCTATTTTTCACATCTTAAAGAATTTTTTTTGAAATGTCATTTATAATATTCCAATAACATTAATGCATTACCTGTATTTTAATTTAATATTTGTAGAATATATGAAATCCTTTTCATTTACCTGGTTGAAAGTGTAGACAGTAATATTGAAGTCATCATCACCAAAGATTTCAATCAGCAACCTTTTAACATCATACCAATCTAGTCTGTCTAGACCGCACCCAATTCTTGGCATAGCAACATCACGAACATTCTTATCAAGCATATGTTGTTTCATTTTTGTCAGGGATGATTTCAGATCCTTCAGCTGAGGTTTACTATTGCTAAGTCTCTTGGTGACTAAATAATAAACGAATCTGCCTTCATCGTTCAGTACAGCCAACCCTCCTGTTTGTGCTCCCTGATCCAGCAGCTCATCTACTCGTTTAAACATTTGCCTGTTAATGCAATGAGAATTATTTATTACTTACAGAAACTACATCACTTTAAAATACTTTGTCCTTAAAAAGTATGTGTCATCAACAACCATCAATAACAGTAAAGAGCATTAATTCATGTGAAGTCCTGCAGTTAGTACATCTAGAGCAATTGAAATAAAGCTCAAAAGTGGAATGTTGAATTAATAAGCACACACTACCTCCATCTCAATTCCCCTCCCTGCTGCCAAAAAAGAGATGTATTCTGATTAAAATAAGTATTGTTACAACTATTTGTAACAAAAGAAAACTTAAGAAAATGATGTAAATGTTTCTTAATTGATGAATTGAGAAAAATTTACATCATTTTCTTAAGATAAGTGAAGTTTTTGTTACGAATAGTTGTATTTGTGTATTATTTATTGCTTCAGTGTAGCTGTATTTTTTATGTAATTAATATGTACTGGATACTTGAGATTTGTTGATGTTAAAATATACATTGTAAATCTTTTACACTTTTTATACTGCATATTTTCAATAAGTAGATGAAATACTGAATTCCATCCAAAACACTGATAGCAACATTTCAACAGAAATACATGTTTCAAGACTGCCTGAATTCAAAACAAGCAAGTTTTAAAAAGGTGTGGGTGAACAATGTAACTCAAAATAAAAAGTCAGTTAAATACCAAACTTAGTATTGAAAGTTAAACTTTTCCAAGGATGCACCACAAAAATTTTAGAAGAAAATCTGCCCTCCTCCAACTGCCCCTTGAACAGAACAATCTTTTTATAAATTTTGATTTTGTTTAAAAATGGCTCATATGATTTAAATTAAAATGCCACATTGAGATTGCAAAGCTTACTGGAGAGGAGTCAAGTTGGACAATTCAGACAGCACTGTATTTACCAGTGGGAGGGGCTAGAAGCAAATCATATTACTGTGTAGATTACATTTGAGACCGCTCTAGAATGTAATTTGAGGACATTGAACTACTGGAACAATCTTCTGCATCCAGAAGGATTATGTAAGAGTCAGTGTAAGGCCTGGTAGGGCAGGTTTAGAAATAGTGTTTAGAGTTTGTGTGTTTCAAGCTTTGAGTGTGAGTTGGCAAGTACAGCTCCATGGTGCGGAGTTGGCACAGTGAAGAAGCTCATGAATCAGTGCAGCTCCATGCAAGAGATGAACTTGAACTTGCATGTAAGTCAGAGGGAATACCAGCAGCATAAGTTGGTGCATGCAACAAAAACATAAAGGAACATTAAAGTGGTCTCAAGTTTGAACCTCAGTCAGAGTAAGTCATCTGGATAAGGGGTTTTTCTGTGATTTTCCCTTATCCTCAAAGACAAACGTCGGGTAACTCTAGGCCATGTCGTGGCTGAGTTATTAGACTCCTGGCTCTCACCAAAGTAGCCCGGGTTCAATCCCAGGCGACCAAAAAGTGAGATTTGTGGTGGACAACATGGCACTGGGGCAGGTGTTCTCTAGGACCTCCGGTTTCGCCTGTCATCTCATTCCACAGTGCTCCATCTTCATTTCATGTATCATCAGTGTCACCGCCTGCAGTGCCATATGTAGTAAAAGTGAGCATTAAACATTACACATTTCATTTTGGGTAACTCTAAGCTCTATGGATCCTGGACTCATTTGAGCATCATTTCAACCATTTCATTCATTGTCCAATATGACTTAATGTTGGAGGACATTAAAAAAGAGAGGAATGTGTCAAAGTTATATATTTGTGTGAAAGGGAGGGTGATTGTACATTAGCATAGTACTAATTGGTGACAATAAAGCAGTTTGAAGCAAAAGATTTGACTATTTCATTAAGCCTGCAGTATTCCCAGATTTCCATTGCATCCACAAGAAAATTAGTAATAAAATAATTTATGCAAATGTTTATCTCAACATAAAAGTAGATAGAGGATAAAGCATTTGTAAGAATAGCTTGTACAAGAGTAAAGAAAATTATGTGACTGCAACATATCAGAATTTGTTTTTTTAAACAAATTTTAAATAGCACAAAACAAAAGAATTAACTGGAGAAAATATGTACAGCTCACTAAAATATACAATTTGTGTTGAACTTTTTCGTTGCATTAGCCAATCCCAAAACATGACGTGTGTACATTCTCTAATTAGTTATCCATGTCAAAATAAAATTACAAGAGACAGGACCTCCTTAACTAGGTGGCATCAAACTACATTTAATACTTTTAAACAAATTTTGATATTTTCACAATACTTTCTAACCTATAATTTCCAAATTCGTATGTTACATGCAATTATTGGAAGTTGCTGTTTCTTTTTTACTATACTAGAATGAAGGTAGGTGTAGATGAGGTTTCACATTATTCCTTAGCTTATTAACAAGGTATTGCTTATTAACAAGTGATCTTATGTTCCAATGGTTACACAGTCCATGAAGTCCACAGAGCTTTTAAGTCCACCAAGTTCTCAACCTGCCAGTCCCAAAAAAGAACAACCCAAGAATAAAGGTACAGTCTTACTGCTATATTTCACAAATGTCAGGACAGCATTGAACATTTACTTAAGCTATATATTGTAAAAAGAAACTGAAGCTATGACAGTGAAACAGTCCAAATATTATAAATAAACTACAGTACTTGGTAGCCAAGTTCACTTACCTGTTTTAAAATTGTGAATCCTCTGGTACTCGTTTTATGATTAAATTTAAATTTAAAGGGAGTCCATTAATGACAATAAACAACACTTACTTTTAAATTTTTCCGGAACATGTTTCAGAGGCTTTGCCTCTATCCTCAACCGGCCATCGACTGGTTCTCATTGGTGTAGTTGATGATATTTCGTCATAGGTCTCCTCTGGTGGCGGTTCAAGGAACTTGCTGAACAAATCTTTCTGGGGGATGTCGAAATTGAATACTTTGTTCCTATTTTTTGAAATGAAGATTTGTTCCCATGTGAATAGTTCTTGTTTTCCTGATGTATGTTTTAGTAGTTTTGGTTCTGGATTTATGTTGTGGTTTTTTTCCCAAAAAATGCGTGGCAACTGCTGATTTTTCTAATTGTTTATATTTTATGTTTCTAAAGTGTTCCTTTGCTCTTGTTTCTAAATTTCTTTTGGTTTTTCCAATATAAATTTGACTACAGTCACTGCATTCAATTTGATATATACCAGATTATTTGTTAGATGGAATGGCATCTTTGATGTTTGAGCAAATTAGGTTTTTTTTTAAGGAGAAATGGTTGACTGGTGCTAGTTGAATGTTTTGTTTTTTGAAGACTTTTTTGAATTTATCATAGGGCCATGGATGGTAAGTGAATTTTTTGAAAATCATATTTAGTTTCTGTAGCTGAGAGGGTTGTGGTTTCCGTTATTAGCTTCTTCTTTTTTGCTAAGTTCACCTTTTTGTCTACTAATGATTTGGGAAAGTAATTTTTTGTGCTATTTCAATAATTTTGTTGTATTCTGTTTTGTATTCTTCTGCTGTAAGAGGGATGTTGATCAGTCGGTGTGCAGAACTATTGAAGATTGCCTGTTTGTGGGATCTTGGGTTATAGCCATTAGCTTTTATGTAGTTGTCTGTCTGTGTTGGTTTTCTGTAAATGCCAAAGTTTAGTCTGTTTTTATTTCTCATTATTTTTAGATCCAAAAATGGCTATTTCTACAGTGAACTTGATGCTTTTTTCTTGGATATTTAAAAGTTTTAGTGCATCACTGATGTGTTTTTTTGGTACTATTGCAAAGATGTCATCTACATATCGTTGCCACAGTTTGAACATCCAAGGGAAACCTTTTGTGATATCCTATGACAAAATATCGTCAACTACACCAATGAGAACCAGTCGATGGCTGGTTGAGGATAGAGGCAAAGTCTCTGAAACATGTTCCGGAAAAATTTAAAAGTAAGTGTTGTTTAGTGTCATTAATCGACTCCCTTTAAATTTAATTCATCATAACAACAGTGTTTTCAACACTTCCAAGAAAGGAATCGTTTTATGATGTTTACATCATATCCTCAGCTGGTAGACTGATTAACCTTTTGGTTACTTCTGGTAGATGATAGATAGTTCACTAATCTACTGGGGGCAACTATTGACCAAATCTATTGGCAATATTTCAAAATTCATCACGAAACTGGTCCTGGGGGATTCAACAACTTTATAACAAATAAGTGAAATTGGTTACCAAGTGTTAATTTATTTATAATATTTACCTAAGCACCACAATATCAAAACAATTTTTAAATCCACAAAGAAAATAAGCAATTTATTATGCTGTAAAAAGGATCCTAGAGATTCACTTACTTCAGCTGGTGTGTACAGGGTAACTTATTCTTGCAGTACAGCATATGTAGGCACCACCCAATGCAGCATCAATATGCAAATAAAGGAACACAAGTAATGGTATTGTCTGGGATAGCCAGATAAGTCTGCAGTCGCACAGTATGCTTTATGGGCAGAAGATGAACATATAATCCAATATATGGATGCTACCATTCTTTCCTCATCACAGCACTATTATGCTAGACTACAAAGTGAAGCCATGGAAATCTATAAACACCCGAACAACTTCTATAGAAAAGGAGTCCGCAAACTGAACAAAGCCTGGCTTTCAATACTTGAATGCACTAAAGAAATATCTGCATATAAAATGCATGCCAGCCAACCAGTGATCAATAATGGAGAGACCAAGCCCCACCCACCACACTCACTTATAAAAACAGCTGCACTTCCATCCAACGAGTCACTTTTATAAAACACACTTTTCAGTTTTAGTGGTGGGAAATTCCTCCATAAGAAGGCCCATCAGAAATGGAGTCCCTGAAGACTCTGTACTATCCCCAAACCTCTTCAACATCTACATGGCTGACCTTCCCACGAGTTGCATGTCAACATAGCACTATTTGCTGATAACGTGCTGCTTTTCTCCACAGATAAACACTCACGCAGAGCCTTTAACCCCCTACAGAGACACCTACACCTCATCCAAGAATGGTGCAAGCTCTGGTAATTGTCCATTAACCTGGAGAAAAGCTAAGCCATCTTGTGTACCAAGCACCGCTTTTCAACCAATCTCCCCACATTTACCTATTCTAGGCGAAGGATAGGGTGGATGAATTCCATAAAATACTTGAGAGTCAAGCTGGACAATGGTCTGACTTTTAGGGAGCACATCCAGGATCTGTCACATCAGGCATGCACAATTTCGGCTAACCTATGTTGAGGTCTGGGATGCCTATCCCTCTTAAGTTACGCCTTTTCAAGGCTTTAGTACTTTGTCATGTTTTATATGTGCGAAGTCTGGTGCATGACTGCAGACTCAAACTTGCTGCTCTTGCAAAGGGTACAGAATAGATGTCTTCGGACTATTTATTCTGTATGCAGACACTTTCCAGTGAGACTACTCCATGTAGCCTCATCTCTTCCCTACGTGAAGGATGTGGTTAGGTATCAGCAATTTTATGATCATTTACCAGTACATCTGAGAGCCCTGGTTATGTCTCTTGGGAACTATCATCCTAATGAATGTTGCCTAAAGCGATACCGGGTTCCCTGCATGGCTTGTGGGTATAACTGGTACCTTAAAATTTACATTCCAACTTCAAAATTATTTAAAAAAAAAATATACACCCAATAGGGCACAAAAGACCGTTTCACCTGATTTCACAACCATTGAGGAGCTTAAGATACCTCCTCTCTTTAACCTAATCTCCAAGTGTTGTTCAAGTTAATCCGGGACTTTGTTTAAAAACAAATAGAAGAACAAATTTCAAAGTATGGAAAGTGTATTTATTTTTCCACATAATCTCCAGCTACAGTTATACACTTATCCCAGTGTTTGACTAATGCCTGAAATGCTTCGGCATAGAAAGATTTAGAATTCCGATGAAACCATTGTAGGACATCATGCTTCACTCAATCATCAGCGTTGAAATGTTTTCCTTCAAGGAATTCCTTCAGGGGCCCAAACAGGTGGAAATGACTTGGCACTAAGTCAGGACTATGTGGCAATATCTCCCAGCCAAGTTCCATGATTGTCTGGAATGTACGTATGTGTATGCAGTCGAGCATTGTCTTGCAAAAAGACAAACTCGGACGTTTCTTCCATAAACTCTTATACACATCATGCAGAACATGACAACAGTAGTCAACTGTTGATAGTGACACCATGGGGTAAAAAATCAACGTGAATAATGCCTTGTTTATCCCAGTGGGCTGTGATCCACCGCAACCAGGATCGTCAGTGATCAAAATACAGCCATCTTTGAAGCGCTTACACCATTCAAATATCATACTGTGACTGAGTGTTTCATCACCGAACTAAGTCTGAAGTCTTCTGTAAATTTTAGCAGGCTTTACATGCTGTTGTTCACTAAAAACTTCATCACAACATGCTGTTCCATGTGGACGTTCACACTGCTGTCTGCTATCTTGAACAAAGGTCTATCCCGAAGCATGGGAAATGAGCACCCTCTACCAGTTAAAGGACACAGATGCCACTGTCTACTGTATACAAAACCTTCCATTTAAACCTGAAAAAAAGAAATGTCCCGGATTAACTTGAACGATCCTCGTAAATTCCACCCACCATCCTGCAAAATGTACATTCTCATCATACATGGTTAAGTCCCTCCTAGGACAGATACATGCATGACATACCAGAGGTTGTTCCTCAGCCCACCAACAGTACGACAAGTCAGTTGTGACTGGCCTTTACCAAGTAGACTAAGACCATGACACTGATGATGTTTACCACAGGTAAAGACAAAACGTCTAGACCTCCAAAGGCCAGCAACCATGTCTTATCAGCCTGGAAGAAACCACCAATGATTATCTGGACCATGGTCGTGAAAGCTTACGATTACTTGGTGCTTGTTTAATCTGTAGTGTTAACTAATTTAGAATGAAGGTGGTAAGAGAAGCAAAGCTATGCGCCACAAGTGTCAGATGTGTGGACAAACAGTAAATTTAACTTGATCCGATAATCTGTATGCTTATATGCTATTTATGAAACACAAAAAAAGAAAACAAATATTATGACAGCTATAAATACAAACTCGCTTGCTTTGTGATTCTTCGATTTTCGAGTCCAGTGCGCCATTTTCATTGCTGGTATCGTGTGATGTGTTGATGGTAATTTCATCAGTTGCATCTTCCATTATACCATCAGGACACCCATATTGCATTTTCAGCTCTTGGACCTTCTTGCAGTATTCTTCCCAATCAGTCGCTTCTATATCAAGTTTCCACAGATTTGTGGCTCTCCAGTAACATTGTGTCTTATGAAAACATTCTATATTTCTTCCTATGCCAATTCAATTGTATTCAAATCACAGTTATATGGATGAAGATGAATAATAGTTGTCCCCTTTCGAGGGTCACAACATCAACATCATATGTCTTGCTCTTAGATTTGTTTACAACTGGTTAGCTAATAATTAACCTCCAAATTGCTCAAAATGAAATGGCGCATGTGTGAAAGCTTAACATATTAGCCACTAGGTGCCAGAGTGTACAGTGCATTTCATCTTTCAAAGTTGTCATCTGTGTTTACAGAATTAGGCAAAAATTCAGATTCAGATTTATTCTGCCATTTGCAACTTTTTTACAAAGCATCATAAAAAAAATAACACCAACCAAATGAAGACTTGGGACCAGAGTGCTCAAGAAAACATGTGCATATAGTAGTTATTTAGCCTCCCTCAAAGTTCTATGAAATCTCAGGACTGAATTTTTGGGTGGAGTACAATTCTTCTACTTAAGTATGTATTAGGCTAAGTAAATGTAATAAATAATTGGATAGGTAGAGTCAGACTGAAAAATTTAATGCCAGAGCCAGATTTTGAACCAAGGATCTCCCGGTCTCCATCCGGTTGCTCTTAACCATTGAGCTACTATGGCTAACATGCCAGCATGACATTTAATTCTCCAGCTGACTCATATTTTTCCCAGTAAACCACTAGGGATTCCCATATACAATGAGATATGCACCTTTTTGTGGTGATTTACTATTCTGTAAGTACTTAAGTACCTATCCAAATCTTTGCCTACACATGGCTAGTGTGGAAGAATGATTCATTTCCATTAATAAATAATTATTATAATAGCTTTGACAAAAAGGCATGTATAATCTGCAGCTTCATTCGACAGAAAAAAAAAGGGTAGAGAAAGATATTGAAGAATGCAAATAACATATGATAAAAATTAGTGACTTAGAGAAAAAAGTTGTAACTGTCATAACTCAATGAAGAAGGTGCTTAAACTATCAAAGTGGTTATGGTTGCTAAAATTATGTATTGTATTGACAAATCTGATATCATCTCTTATCTAGGTCTTTCAACTTTTAGATGATTATGATGATTATGATTATTATTATTATTTTCAAATTTAATAGTAACTTTTTTTTTGCTACATCTTGCAAGTCTGTACTGCCTAATTTGAAAGCATTAGCAGGCAAAAGCTTTCATGATTAACATAAGGTGGTTAGAATTACTTCTATATACACTGAGCAGTTTAATTGGTTGAGATAGAGGTAAAGAAGATGATGACTCTAATATATCCAAAAATTCAATATTATACATTACTAACATATATTAAGAAGTTCCCTGATAAGAAACAAAAAGACATTTTTGCAAAAATAAAAATAGGCAACAAGCAAATAATGTATAACTAATAAATTTTTCGTTTAATCTTTAGGATGAAAGAGATGTAAAGGAATGCAGCAACACCAATGGACATGGACAATATGAGTGAAGTTTATGTCAGTATTTGAAAGATAATGTAGCAGAAGGAAACATTTTGTAAGTGACTTTTGATAATATAAAAATGAGAATGAATTATCTATCTGTATCAAAATTACAGAGTTACATAAACAGAAATGCATTGTTCTGTGATTATTTTTAATAGCAGAGTGGTACTAGCTTTAAAAACATTGTACAACATTATCCAGCAAACATGTGGTTTAAATGAACACCAATGAAATAAAATGTATATTTAGAGTTAATATAGTATCAATACTTATTTTATCATAATTACTGTTTTCATTTCACCTTTTAAATTCCTATACAAGGTTTTATTTAAACATTCCACTTCCTTTTATAGCTTGGTGAGTGCATGCATGTTCATCTTTTGAGTACTACTCCAATGTAAATGCATTTAATATAAAATGCAGAGTTAATGCTTTATATTTTTCACTTAAAATGCACACTTCATAATCCTACAAAATATAACTTTTGTTTGCTGGTTTGCAATCTGAAAGGTGATGTTAACTACCTAAGCCCTTCACTACATGTTTGACTTCGATCTCCTAGCTCAGCCTTAAAATATGCAAAATACACTTTCTTCAAAATCTATGTAATGTTAGTTTTCTGTCTTTGCATATCTAACAGAAGTTATTTCAATTGTTCACACATTTTTTCTTAGAAAAGATGGAAGCATTTCCCTATTCCCAATGTACCTAAAAGAGAATATATAATAAAACCCTTGTGCAAAATCTATCTTGATTAAAATGAAGTAGATAGAAGAATGAGTGTTTGTAGACAAAGTGATGGATTAAACTTTTAATCAAATGATCACAAAAATCATTTGATATTCTTAATCAAGCATTTAATATGCCCTATCCCAGAAAAACTCAATACTCCATAGAATATTGTAACAACAGAAACAACCAGTAACTGTTAAACTCACTTTATTTGTCTCTTTAAGAGTTTAGCTAAGTGCTAAGCCAATGCTCTGCACACTCAAAACATATACAACTGATCCATCATACAAGTCACTGCTGTACCACAACTCGCACTGTGAGCTATTCATTGTCCACTGAAGATTTCATGACTGTTGATCTGGCAATTGGACTCGTACAACTAGACTCACTCACTGTCACTGTCAACTGCTCACTCCTTATATAAAGCCTAGGATGAAGACGATCCTTATGGACACAGTCAAAATGAATCTTCTAAAGGAACCAATACCCAAAATAATGTTTATTATTATTCTCGACTTTTGTTCGTTATTAGCACCAGGGTCCATTTGATATTGATAATTAGCTGTAGCTACAGTTACACTGTGCCCTCCTCTATGCCAGTTGTTCTGATTAGCACTGTCAAAATGGGCCAGATAATCTTAGTGCACTGCCAACATCTTTCCCTAAAGCAGCCTCTGGGTGTAGTAGAGACATCATTGATTCTCTTCACCATGTGGTATGGTACCTGTTGAAGCCTGGAGAAACATCTTTTTACAGGTAGGACAATATAGACACAACAGATCATATTGGTGAAAACCTTGGCTGTTGGTTTGTTGGTTCTATCAGATTTTCACCCAGCCACTCACTAGTTGGATGTGTTGAAGGTCCATCTCAAGCATTGTGCAGAGGCTCCACAAGGTTCTCTACGTAGTCGACTGCTGGCTATACTACCCAAGGGGAGTTCCCAAACATCAGATCACACGAGAATGCAACTGTCTATCAAAGACCAAATTAGATGGTATCATGGGTAGATGAGCAGTAGTCTAATAGGAAAAGTGGCACCCTGACTCCCAGTTTGCCATGACCTTCCTCAGTTGTTCAAGTATCTTGATGTACCACTTGGCCATGCCATCAGACTGAGGATGATGAAGCATTGTGCACATTTTGTACATTCCAAATTACTCAAGAGATTCTCTCAACAGATTTGACTTGAAGTTTGTACCCTAATCATTGTGTAGTTCCAACAGCATTCCAAAGCAGCAGAACAGTTCTTCCACAAGCCACTTGCAGCAGAGCAGTTCTTCCACAAGTCACTCGCAATTGTCTTGGTTTGCTGGTTTGGTATGGCATCCCCTTCAACCACTTGGTGAAGCAATCCATTACATCAGCATATATTTGTTGCCCCTGTTAGACACATAGAATTACCAGCAATTTGATTAGTTCAATAGCCATTTTACTGCTGCATATGACCCAAGCTCCTAGTCTGAGGGCCACAACTTGCCACACAAACATCTCTTAGCATCCACCTGTATCTTTAACCAGAGTATCTGATTGTTGATTGTTCTTTTGGATCCTGAGGAACCTACATGTACTTTCTCCAGGACCTCCACAATCTTAATCTAAGGAAGCACCAACTCTCTCTGGGTCTTCCTGTCATGTGGCTCCCATATATCCTATACAACATGCCGTCCTTTACCTTTAGTAACTCCCAGTAGGATTTATATTCACTACTCCTAGCTGCAAATTCCTCCCAGCAGGGAGAATGACTCAAGTCAATACCAGCAGCTGTTACACATCCCTTCAGTTTGGAATGAATGGAGATGATACTGAGTTTAACGTTTGTGAAGGAGCTAATATGGTCATAAATGGTGAAACCATACTTAAATGTAGTGGTACAAGTGAAGGCAATGAAATACTGAACAATACGGAAAAACCATATTTAAAACTAGGTGAAAGCTGAACATGTGTTACGTGTGAAAGTGCCGCATCCCTACAAATGATAATTGGAATTCTAAAAAAGGACCTGGATATAGCTAATGAAGAGAGGTATAGGCTAAGAAAAGAAAATAGCAGCTTAAAAAATGAGATAACTATATTGGTAAACATGCAGGGAACTGCAGACCAGAAATATGAAAATGTGCCTACGGATCGTAGCAATGAAAACGGATCAAACCACTGGACCGCTGTACAGGGAAACATCTGAAGACTCTTACGAAGGTAAGGATGTCCCTCCGGCTGTTTTGTATGAAAGAAAAACAGCGATAATGGGGGGAGCGATAATAATAGGTTTGACATGTTGGGAAATACATAGAAGCTGACACCATAGTGTACTGCTATCCTGGATCCAGAATACAGCATCTTGAGAGGAAGCTACAAGAAAACAGAGATGACCCGCATGTTGTAACATTGCATTCAGGTACAAATAATCTAAATTCATTCCAGTTCCCCAGAAGAAGTTATGGACAAAATGAACCACATTGTGGCAGTGACAAAGGATTTATATCCCAAGGCAAAAGTGTGTGTTAGTGGAGTGTTAGCAGAAGAGACTAGGACTTACGATATGTGGACGCTGTGAACTCTACACTAGACTGGGTATGCCAAAAAAATAACTGCATATTTGTAGATGGTAATGTATGGATCGGGGAGTATGATATTGGGTGGGATGGCCTGCATTTAAACAGAAGGGGAACTGAGAAATTTGGTAGACTAACGAATAGGGTGATACAACATATTAAATCAAAAAACTAGATTCAAATTACAGCGGTAGATTAAAAGCAGGTGAAACAATAACAAATAGAATATCTCCTAGTATAAATTTCCCCTTTGTGATACCACAACCTAGTGTGCCACTACATGCAAATAAGGGAATTAAATTATTGCATCAAAATGTACAACATATCAGTAATAAAAGTGCATAGTGTAGAGTTAGTATTGAATGAAGTTAATCCACATGTAGCAATTCTAACTGAACAGTCTAGTGGAAAATAATGTAAATGTGTACAAAATTCAAAACTATAATCTAGCAAGCAGATTCTGCAGAACAAATCACAATATACCAAAATTGGGGTCATATACAAGAAAATGCCTAAGATTTATGAGCATTGAGATGGTTATGGAATTGGCTGCTATTAACCGCTTCGCCGATGGCCATCTAAACCCTTCAGGGGCCGGAAACGGATACCCAATAAACAGAACAGGACATTTAAATTGTTAAATGCTGTAAAAATGCATCATAAATACAATTCCGTATCTTCCGTATTTATTAAGTTATTTAAACGAAACAAAAACTGGTTTAAAACTCATTAAAGGCAGTATAAATCTACAGTACCAATAAAGTAGAGACTACATTAATAAATTGTTGAAATTTCACTACTTTGTTTCACTGTAGCAAAAGCCATTCTTTGTGCCGAACGCGCCTAATATGTGAATCATTTTGTTTTGTGTGTATACGAGCCATAGTATGTATGTATAGCTACGCAAGCAACTTCTCAGGTTCAAGTTTAGTTTATTTATGCTATGCCAAGCGATAATATGACGAGAATATGTTGCGTCACACGCTCACACACTGGAATGAAAACTCTGTCAGCATCTGTTATTACAGTGTTTCTCAACCAAGGTTTCTAGTAGCCTTATGCAGCAGTTTTCGCTCTGTATTTCAGTTATTTATACTCTCTCTGTGTTGAGAGTGATTTCTTGTAGCTAACAAGAGCTAAATGTATGGCACATTTGAAATTGTTAAATTTCAATGTTAACCATGGCTTATCCCGGTAATGTAGCAAATTAGCTTGGGTATGATGTGTACAGGCTTCTGATATTACTGTAGAAAATCTGGAAGATTTGTTGTACGATTATGAAGATCTTTTGGACATACGTAGCAGTGACGTGTACTGGTCTACAGCTGGCATGTTAGCTACCCCATTGTGTGGGGAAATGGCGGGTCAAATATGGGTGATACGGATCAGCTATTACCAGCTATCCCTCTTTACGGAAAACAGTTAAATGGTAAAAAAAAAGTATTTTTATACCACTGGATGTAACTATGCACAGTTGTTTAGTAATTTTCAGAGCTGTAAAAGACATTCGTCTACCTGTACTTGCGCGTATAAAAAGCTCATAACCTAATTGAGTATTATAATACTCAGAGGCCTCTTTATACTAGGGGGTAGCAAAATTCACCACATTATCCCTCATACTTAAGAGAAAACACTTTCCTAAAAGTATACCACCCACACCCAAAAAACTTGTAACCATTTCGAAAATGTGTAGTGTGTTGCGAAAAAGAAGTTCGCAAGGAAACCAATATTATTTGGTGTGAATCTGCAGATGTGCCCTTGGGTGTTTATCCAGGTTTGGAGGTGTACAATTCAAAAAGAAACCTTTAAGGATACGTTTACATTCCTTATAGAACTAATTTAAATTTATTGTAAAACAGCAAGATTAAAATAATTGGCGTTAAATGAGCATTAAATGCATGTATGCGCAGGACGTCTATACACGTCCATATCGGTTTGGGGCACTTTAACTTGGACGTCATATGACGTCCATATCGGTGAAAGGGTTAAGATATGTTGTGATGAATGTACCTATGTAATTCTAGGAGTGTACAGATCTCCAGGCACTTCAGTGACACATTTTATTGAATCCTTTGATGGTGTACTAATCTCTGTTTCATATGGCCTTCCCCGCTGACATGTATCTCTCCGCATGCAACTACCTTCCCCCTCACTCTAATTGGCTAATGCTTTCGCGCTATAGGCCAGAGGCGGTGCCTTCCTGTCACATTGAAACCTGCAGTAAACGTCATAATAATTGCCAGGAAGATAGATAAAATCATACAAATAAGAATCTGAAGGCATGCAAAAATAATGAAGTTTATAATGAAACTGAGCAAGTTGAAACTGAATGAATGAGCAATGAAACTGGAACAAGTTTATAATGAAAGGCCTTCGGCCTTATCCACTGGGATGTTTTAAACCAGCACACATATCTTGCAAAAATGCTTGTCTTTCAGTCTTAAAAGTCGTGTCACGCCATACCTGTCGTGTGTTCTTCATTCACCCAAGTCTCGTCAAGGTAGTATATTTTGCGACTTGTATCTCGGTACAGTCTGATTGTCCTTAAATAACGTCTTCGCCACACAGCAATATTGCCCCTGGAGTGGTAAGTTTTCCTGTTGTCGCAATGTTCCTACACATCTAACACACCTATAAGTTCAGGGCACAGCTGTTCGACTTCTCTCACTGACAAAGATGGATTCTTCTCTGTGAGTGCATTAAACACATGCACCACAATTCTTTTTTCGCCGCTTCATAAAGGTTTTCCCTTGCGATGCTTCAGCGAAAAATTGGCGCTATACTCTGCCATTATACATATAATAAGTACACGTGCAATAAACGATCAATAAAATAATTTAGCTCTCGCATTCGGCATAGCACACCGTCAAATGGCGATGTATGACTAATCCAGTTCAAAACAAGGTCAGTGATAAAAGTCATATAAACAAATATGTCATCACTACCGCTAAAGCATATGCTATCGTGCCATGTGCTTGAGAACAAAGGAACCTCCTCTTTACTTTGTTTAAGAATTAGCATGCATTTCAGATAAATTAACTCTGTTGCGTAATATATTTCATAAAACAGTTACGAAAATGTAAATTTGACAATTCTCTTCCAACATATAAAGACATATCACCATGTTAAATAACAAACTAATTTTTACTGCACAACAGTCTGGAGCACAACAGCAGCCAATGAGATGTGATAAGGGCACGTGACCGTTAAGAGATACGGGGCAAGCTTATGTGAAACAAGGATTAAATAGTGTACTGCAGTCCAATGTAAATTTGACTGTATTAGGTGACATAAATATTAACTCAGCCAATGAAAATTGGGATTATGTACAATTAATGGACTGCTTAAAAACATATGATCTAAAAGATGTGATAAGCACTCTAACTAGGGTTACATCTCACTCTTCTACTATTATTGATCATATATTTACCAACATTAAAACTGGGTACTCATCAGAAATTGGTAACTATCACCTATCAGATCATTATGCACAAATTATTCAAATTATTTAAATATCACTGCCAATACAATTGAAAAAAAAAAATAGGTTTGTCGGCTACCGCAATACAAACGATCAAAATGTTACTAAACTCAAACATGCATTAGAACATGAAACTTGGCAGACGATGTACTCAGTGGAAGGAGTTAACTCAAAGTGGGAAAATTTTTATGATATTTTTAACATACATTTCAATGAAGCATGTCCAATTATTAAAAAATGGGAGAATGCTTGTAAAAGCAAAAAGCTAACGCTAAAAGCTGAGGGAGTGCATTTGAGAAATAGAATTAAGGATGCATATGATTGGTACAAATTAACAGGATGGGAACTTTATAAAATACAAAAAAGTGAAAGAGGATTTTCGTAAATATTTAGTTGAAATCCAAACATTGTAATATAAACAACAATTAGAAACTTGCAATAATATTACTAAGGGTGCCTGGAATATCATAAATAAGGTAAAATTAAAACCAAAAGGGCATGAAAATATTGTAATAAATAATAATGGAAAAATTGAGAAAAATCCAGATGTTATATGCAGTATTTTTAATGAACACTTTTTAAATGTCCAAACCAATGTTTTGCCAATTAACAATAAAGCACAAAATGTAAGAGATGATAGTATATATTTAAAACCAAGTTATGAAAAGGAAATAATAGAAATTATTAATACATTCGATAACAATCTAGTGGTTGGGATGGTATAACACCTAAATATTGTGACTTTGTGGGTTTGTGAAATAAAGGTCGAGGTTACAAACACAAAAACTGTACTTTATTCTCGTAGCAAATACACTCTTCACAAATTCAATTTGCTAGATAACCTAAAACTGTTTATTTTTTCAAACACTTCGCTCAACTGTGTGTCGCTTCCAGTAACGATCGGCCCCGAAGTTTCCCGAATCTCCACCGGCCATCATTCCGCCAGGATAACACTGCTCCCTCCTCAAGGCTGGTCGTCCCGAACAGCGCCTTCGTAGCGGGCCAGGCGATCCAAGTGTACCACCAACATCTTTCCTCGGGGCACCTTCTGGATGCGGTAGACCACGTCGTTAATCCTCTTCACCACATGGTACGGTCCTTGCCATGGCTGCTGAAGCTTCGGGCAGCGTCCCTTGGTCCGGGTCGGGCGGTACAACCAGACCAGGTCACCTAGCTGGAACCCTTGGCTGTTGGCTTGCCTATCGTATCGGGTTTTCATGCGGTCGCTCGCCTTCTGGATGTTCTGGCGAGCCATCTCGTGCATGTCGTGGAGGTGGTCCACCAGGTTCTCCACATACTCGGTCGCTGGCTGTTTCACTTCCCTCAAGAGTGGCCCCAAGTCTGCATCCGCCAGCTGCTCCCTCCTCAGGCCTGCGCTATCCCAGCCATCTGCAGGCACTGCCGTGACTACTCGAACTGCTGCGGCACGCTCCTTCTCCTCCACTCTTGTGCATTGGCCGCACTCTTCTGGACAGGGTCTTCGGGACATAGCGTCCGCGTTAACGTGGCTCTTCCCTCTGCGATGTTCCGAGGTGAAGTCGTACACCTGCGGGCTCTGAACCCAGCGTGCCGTCTGGCCTTCCGGTCGCGCCGTCACCATCACCTCGCTCCTCGCGGGGACAACCACGTCTTCGTTCAAGATGACCCTGCAAATTCCTAGGCGCTCTTCTGGTTGACGGAGTATAACCTCTTCTCCGTTGAGCCTCAGGACCTTCCTGCCGACGTCGACCGTCGCCTCGTGGCTCCTAAGGGCATCCAGTCCCAGAATCACCTCCTCAGCCACCTTCGCGACGAACACCCACAGACGCACGGCACTCCGTCCCAAGTTCAGCTCCAGCAGGGTCGGCTCGGTTTCCTCGTCGGCAAACCTTTCGCCACGTCAGGTCTGATGATGGTCACGGCCGCCTGCTGTGACCTTGCCTTTAGTTGGCTGCGGTACGCTGCGGCTAAGCGGTGGTTCCCGAAACGATTCTCCAGGGCCTCCCAGATGTCCTTGGGCGCCGCCGTTGTCTGCACCGCGTTTAGGACTTCCGCGGCCCGTCCCTGGAGGGTGGCTATTAGCTGTGTGGCCTCCTCCTCCGGTGACCATCTGTTGTGCTTGGCCACTGTGTCGAACTGGCGGCGGAAGACCTCAAATGTTGACGCGCCGTCATATTTCGGCGGTTTGACGCGCGCAGATGTGTCGCGTCCCGGCGCGTCGGCCTTCAATCCTTCAGTTTCCTGCCGACGACGTCCTCTACTATGGCGTTCAGGGACTTGACGTTGCTGTCGGCCTTTCCCTCCAGGTCGTCAACGCGGCTCGCCAGGTCCTCGACGCGCTCGTCCACTTGGCCCATCCGCTTGCCCAGCTCCGTCACGTTATCCCTCACGCCGGCCAACTGTTCTTCAAATTTGGCGGCGAGGGCCTCGTTCGCAACCTTCATTTCTTCCAGCTTTGCGGCCAGGTTGTCATTTGTAGTCTCCAGCTTCGCGGCCAGGCTGTATTTGCCGCTTCTGTTTTTGCAGCGAGGTTTTCATTTGCCGTCTTCATTTCCGAGGTCAGTTCGGCCTTCATTTCCATCATCTTCTCCAAAATCTTTTCCAATGCCGATTCCATGGCCGTTATCCCACTCCTGACGCCAGTTGTGACTTTGTGGGTTCGTGAAATAAAGGTCGAGGTTACAAACACAAAAACTGTACTTTATTCTCGTAGCAAATACACTCTTCACAAATTCAATTTGCTAGATAACCTAAAACTGTTTATTTTTTCAAACACTTCGCTCAACTGTCTGTCGCTTCCGGTGACGATCGGCCCCGAAGTTTCCCGAATATCCACCGGCCATCATTTATTCATCGGCTTCGCGAGTCTGCCGCCAGGGTAACACTATAGACATTTTTATAAATGTCAAACAATGTAAATGAGAAATAGCAAGGCCATTGGTACATTTGATAAATTACTCTATAGCAAATGGGGTGTTTCCAAACTGTTTGAAAACAAGCATAGTGCACCCTATATTCAAAAAGGGAGATAAAACCCAAGTAACAAATTATCGTCCAATCACGTTAACATCCACATTAGCCAAGCTGTTTGTAAAAGTATTGCTAGTTAGGTTAAATAAGTTTCTAGCTGACAATAATGTTGTTAGACCTACACAGCATGGTTTTCAAAATAACTACTCAACCGTAACTGCTACAACTGAATTTCTTGGAGATATTATAACCAGACTAGAAGATAGGAATAAAGTAGCTGGTATTTTACTGGACTTTACGAAAGCTTTCGACTGCAATGATCACAAAATATTACTGCAGAAGCTGAACAACTATGGAATAAGGGGATTGGCAGAACAATTAATTTCATCCTATTTATCAGACTGAGGGCAGTGTACAGAAATTCCAAGTTATAATGGTAATTGTAAACGCATGTATAAGTCAAAAGAGGGAATGGTGCAATATGGAGTCCCGCAGGGTTCAGTACTTGGGCCTTTGCTTTTTGTATTATATATTAATGATATTCCTAGTATCTTAAACTCAAAATTGTTGTCTTATGCTGATAACACAACACCATTATGTTGGCATACATCAATAGATGATCTTGCTATAAAAATAAAAGTGGACACAGCCCAGCTGCTGAACTATTTCAATTCCAACATGTTAGGATGTAATATAAATAAGACCAAAATATTAAATTTTACCCTTTCTCATATACAAGGTGAACAGTTAATAACCAAAGTAGGTAATGAGCATATTGTTGGAAGTGATCAGACCTCTTTTCTAGGCATAATATTCGATAAACACCTAACATTGGACAGACATATTGATAAAGTTTGTAATAACATCAGTAAAGGGGGATATCTATTAAGATATTTTTCTGGATTCAAAAACCTAAGTATATTACACACAATTTATTATGGTGTAATATATCCTCATTTGCTGTATGGTATAGAACTCTGGGGTGGTGCTGCAAGAGTGCACATTAATAGAGTGTTAACATTGCAAAAAAGGTGTATAAGAATAATTTCAAATGTAAGATCTGACCATCCATGCAGAGAGTTATTTATAAAAAAATGAAATTCTCACAGTTGTATATTGTATGTATATCGTGTACTACTTTTAATACATTGATCCAAAGACATCTCAAGACATTGTGAGGTGCACAAGCACAGTACTAGAACAGGTCAGAGTAATGTATATAGATCAGTATACACAAAAAAAGTTTTCTGACAAAGACCCATTAAATATAGGAGCAACTTTATATAATAAACTGCCAACAGAATTTAAAACTTTATGGATTACCTCCTTTAAGGCCATGCTAAAGAAATACCTTATAAATAAGCCTCTGTATAGACTGGAAGAATTCTGAACTCGTGTGTGTGTGTGTGTGTGTGTGTGTGTGTGTGTGTGTGTGTGTGTGTGTGTGTGTGTGTGTGTGTGTGTGGGTGGGTGGGTGGGTGGGTGGGTGGGTGGGTGGGTGTGGGTGTGGGTGTGGGTGGGTGGGTGCGTGCGCGTGCGTGTGCGCAATAATTTGAAAACAATAACTGTATTGTAATAATTGCACTAAAATGCAATTGTAATTAAACTGTATTGTAATGCTTGCACTATAATGTTATTGTAAATAGTGACCTGACCATGCTTATAAATTGTAAGTACAAGTAGAGTGCTAAGCAAGCTTTTGAAGAGGAAGGTTGTGTTACAGTGAGCTCCGGAAGAGTGGCACAAGAAGCAATAATGGGAGATGAGCTTACAGTGTACAGAGCAAGGATAGGACTGAATCAAGAAAAAGGAAATAGGAGGATCTATGGGTTAGCGGCATAATACTTGGATGTACAATTCTAATGTTATTAATAATAGGAGGAGTCGAACAGAATCCTGGACCAAAGGAAATACAGACTGTCCTTGAGAATCTGGTGGAAAAAATAAAATGGATGGGATGGAGCAAAGAATAGGCAACAGTCTGGAGAAAACAGCTAAGGAAATAAAAGAAGAAGTAGTAAACGAAATCCAGGGTATAAGAGGGGAAGTAGATGAACTGAAAGTGAAATTGGAAAGAGCAGATGAGAGGAGAAGAAGACTAAACTTAGTATTTATAGGAGTGAAAGAGAGAAGAGGTATTTGGCCATGGCAGGAAGTGTCCCAAATATTGACAGAAAAACTACAAATAGAACTACACGGTTGGGAGATAGTGAAGGCTTACCGTGTAGGAAGACATGTGGGGGAAAGGCCAATTATTGTACATTTCTCTACAACTCAATTAATCTAAGAGATACTGGGAAGGGCTAAAATGTTGAAAGGGACAAAAATATTCATAAATAAGGATTTAACACCAGCCCAAAGACACGTGAAGCAAAATCTAATCCGAAGGATGATGGAAGCGAGAGTTGTGGGTAAACGAGCATACATCAGAAATTTGCAACTTTGGATAGAAGGAGCGAACGCAACGTACGCGAGCAAGAGGGATATATGGAGCAGGGAGCCTACACGGGAGGAAATAACTCAGCAAAAATCCAGCCAAGTTTCACATACACAGGAAGGGACGAGGGAGACAAAGTCCGGCACTGGCACACAACAGAGAGATGATGTAATACAGCACGTGGTAACAACTAATGTGTCAGAGGATACGTCATTGAGTGAATCAAACAAGCCGAAAGGAAATCAAATCTCCGTCGGACAGAAGGGTACAGAGGAGAGTAGGGAGATGACGTCAACACCCGAAACAACAGACGGGAGAAAGTGGCGTCGCCAAGGAGGGAGGAGACTATGGCAGCACGTGGACTGGTGGAGAGAGGGGAAAGAAGCTGGATGCAAACCATTGGTAGTAGTGAAGAAGAGGAGGGGGCGGTAAGTGGTGAAGGCAGGAGGAGAGGTAAACGATCCTCAGCTGTTGGAGGAATTCAGCTGAGAAGCAAAAAGACATTGGAAAAGTATGTGTGGTCTAGGAGCAGAACGAATTCGAATTTTGTGAAATAAATATGCTTGACATTCTTAATGAGAAATACGGTGAAGATGAGCAGGGGGAATACACCTTCATAAATGCAAATGGCCAGAGTGTAATTGACTTTGTTTCCTGGTCCAATAATATTATACATACAGTGAGTAATTTCAAAGTGATAAACATAAGTACCAATAGTGGTCATTTCCCATTAGTAATGTGTATTAAAACCAAATCAAAAAGTGTGGAAACTGACATAATAAGGGAGAGAATAGCAGCTAAAAGAGAATATGTTGGATATAGGTGGAAGGAAGAGCACAAGGCAAACTTTGAAAGTCTTTTAAATTCCGAGCGAGGGAAAATATGTCAGTATGGGATAGTATATAACTTGGAAACCTCTGAAATTGAAAAGGCAATGAATATCTTAAATTTCATATTGCAATGGGCAGGGGAATAGATGAAAGTTAGAAATAGGCAAATTATTGAAAGTGACACATGGTTTGATGAGGAGTGTAAAATAAATATTGTAAGGAAACAGAGATGTGGAGGAAAGAATGGCAAATATCAAAAATGAATTTAAGCAAGTGGGTATGGACTGTAAAAAGTGAGAAAGAATAATAAGTGACTATTCCGTAATCACATATTGCAACACATCTGTAAATATACTTAATGGGCTGTCCTGTGTAGCAGTGGCCTGGGCCAAAACAGAGGGCAGTCCAAAAAATTGTAAAAGCTTAGTACCTCAATAAATATCAAATACAAATCAAAGTACAAGTACACAGGCAATAAAGAATTATTATTATTATTATTATTATTATTATTATTATTATTATTATTATTATTATTATTATTATTATTATTATTATTATTATTATTATTATTATTATTATTATTATTATTATTATTATTATTATTATTATTATTATTATTATTATTATTATTATTATTATTATTATTATTATTATTATTATTATTATTATTATTATTATTATTATTATTATTATTATTATTATTATTATTATTATTATTATTATTAATTATTATTACTAAGACTTAACAGAGTCCCAGCTAAGCTAAAAAATCTAAATAATAAAAAAATTCAGAAAAGCTGTAAAAAATATGATACTAAAAATAATGACACAGAAAACAGATGAGTTTCTAAGAAGTAAAATTAAATAATAAAGTAAATATTGATTTTTTTGGTAAAGGTTATAAAGTCTCTTTCTTACTGTCTAATTCTTAAAAACGAAATACATTAAAAATTATGTGACCTAAGTTGCATTATTCTTAATTACTACTGCATTACTTTAATTATTATTGAATTATTTAATTACTATTGTATTCATAATTGTATTACTCAAAAGAATTGTATTATTCTTATGGGTACAAATTTGATGAAGCCATGAATATTATATTCCTACTGTGATATTCAAAATGGTGGCCATATAATGTGAGAAATACTTGTAAACAATTTTTGTCCCCAAACTATGATTTTGATGCAGTAAAATACATGATACAGAACTACTGGCATTGAGTTCAATCAAAATTATTCTTCACTAAAGCAGGGGTTTATATACAGTATAGGTTAGTTAGACACAGAGTATAAATGACATCACCAATACAGCGCAGCAATCAAATATGCATAATGTATAATCAGACTGTAGATACTTGTAGCTGCATTTACATACACAATGCATGTCAGCAAAAAATTATCTACTTACCTGAAATTAACTGCAATTCCTGACCCCATGCGCATGTCTTCAGCTACACAATGTGCCAGCGAAAAACTTTTAGGAGCTGTAAATAGATCACCTTCAATTTCATTGAGCACTCTTCTACGCTTCACTGATTGCTCACCTGTGAAGAGAATTTTTTTTTTTTTTTTACATGAGATTCTTTATTGCTCTTTATAACAAGTACAATAGAATACACAATTGAAAACTTGTTTAAGTTCATAGTCCAGTTAAAAATAATAAAGACAATCAATACAATTACAAGTAATAACAGTTAAAGATGATTGTAATACAAATACATTGACAAAAAGTTACTGTAGGTCAATTATAATATCATTATAATTCAGAAATTCTTCCACGCCATAGTAAGCTTTTGATTTAAGAAAATTTTTATTTGCATCTGTAGACCATGAATACATGATATAGATTTTGTCATAATTTAACAATTAACATATTTACAAATGCATATTTACATTTACATAGCAGCAGTATACCTGATAAAATAATTTTCTTTTACAAGCAGTATTAAATATTAGTGTGCTTGTTACAGTTGCTTGAGTAAAACTCATCAATATTGTAAAAACAGTGATCCAATAAAAGATTTGTCAATTCAAATTTAAAATGATCTAAACTAGTAATGCTCTTAAGTGAGTCTGGTAAGGCGTTGAATAATTTCAACCCTGTTACAATAAAACTGTGTGCAATAGTGAAGTATTGTGAGATATCATGCTTAGGTTGAGTCAATTTCTGGTCTTGTAGGAATGTACATCCGCATTTGTTTTGAATGAGTTAATATTTTGATAGGTATATACTAGAACATTTCTTATGTATAGGCAAGGTAATTGCAGAATACGGGCCTGTTTAAATAGTGTTCTACAACTTGCTTGTCTGGGTACTCTAAAGAGCAATCATATCGCATGTTTCTGTAATTTAAATACCGAGATACTATTCGGTGAGCTACCCCAGAATATGATTCCGTAGTTCAAAATTGAGTGGAAATACGAAAAATATATAATTCATAAGGATTCAAATTTTAAGGTGTTTCTAGTTACTCTTATCATAAACAGTACTTTATCTAATTTTTTTATCAGCTCATCTATATGAGTGTTCCACTTCATGTGTTGGGTAATGGTAATTCCTAGGAATTTAACACTGCGGGCATATTGCAGTTTTGTACCAACAAATTCAATATCAGGAATCTCAATATTTTTATTCTGTAGGTGGTGGAAACACACTACATTTGTTTTTTCCTTATTGATTACAAGCCTGTTACCTTCAAACCAGTTGGACAGTTTTTGTATCACACTCTTAGTAACTGTACAGTCATTATTTAATTGATCACCTTTTATGAATATACTAGTGTCGTCAGCAAATAAAACGACCTCTGCTGTATCAACTTGAGCAGGGAGATCATTTACATATATAAGAAACAAAATAGGCCCAAGGATGGATCCCTGTGGTAAGCCATATTCGTTTGTTAATTTTCTGGATAATTTAACCACCATCGAGTTTGTACTTTCATTTAGATAGCTAATTTCTACCATTTGCTCTCTGTTCCTGAGATAGCTTTCAAACCAATTCAAAGCAGTACCTCTGACTCCTATATTAGTTTATTCCATAAAATACTATGGTCAACGGTGTCAAATGTTTTTGTAAGATCTAAGAAGATACCAATTCCCTTTTCGTATTGATCAAGGCTAGTATATATCAATTTCAAAAATTCCCCTAACGCCGAAGCAGTGGACTTTCCTTCCAAGAAGCCATGCTGCTGTCTACTAATTAGTTAATTAGTTTAATATATGTTTAAACTTAGGTAATGGAGTAATATTTCTAAAATTTATTGGTAATTTATTGAACAATTTACTGCCAATATAATCAATCTTTCTTTCATATAATTTTAATCTATGTGATTGAGTTATCAAGTTCTGTTTTCCTCTAGTGTTGTATTTATGAATAGCTGAATTTTGAGGCAAAGACCTATTTCGTATATACAATATGGATTTTAATATAAAGATACTGGGAAGGGTTAGTATTGAAAGAGTTTTGAATGCTTCCTTACAAGGATTATGCATTGTCAGATTGACTATGTATCTAATGGCTCATTTTTGTAATGTAAATATTTTTTTGAGATTGGCTTTATATGTTGATCCCCACAGGGCCATCCACAAGCCACCTCTGAAGATTAAACATCTATTGAGACCGGTGAAAGACAAACTGGATTTCCAAGTTCTGGGAGTGTACCACTGTGAATGTGGGACACCATATATAGGACAATCCGGAAAGACCATCGCTACCAGAATAAACAAACATGAATGGAGCATTCATTTAATGCAACCTGAGAAGTCTGGACTGGTAGAGCATTGCTTTGATAACAATCATAGAGTCGATTTTTGGAAGACCATCTTGGCAAAATGCAACAGTTACTGGGATCGGAGAGTTAAGGAGCACGCTTAATCATGATGCTGGATTTCAGTTCAGCTCCTCTTGGAAACCGGCCTTAAAAATGGAAATCTGTCGGCTTAAGAAGCACAGATATATACAGCTTGATCATCAAGTAAAGTAGTTTTGTTTCTTTGAACCAATTAATTTACTACACTCACGCCATCTTCTGACCTGGTATTTAATTTACTGAAAACAGTCTTTTGTTCAGTGATGCGAATATTGGTAGTGCTTTGTCTTTGTTGATATTTTTGTTATATCCAATGATACATTTTGTGGTTATAACATTTCTTAAAATATCCTGATGACGGGAGAGATGAACGCTCCCGAAATGCCGATTTCTAATAGTCTTTTCACCTGGTTCGTTTCCCAAGAAGATCTTGAAAAAATTGGAAAATAAATTAGAACTACAATGAACGTATTGTTACCCAAGCGGCAAGCTCTACGGTGCCGATCAATAAATGCAGGCGAGACAGAGTGAAGGGAGGGGAGACCATGGGGGTGGCTGAGTCTTCGTTTCCCCCTCCTCCTGCCGCCCGAAGGAGGGCGAAGCATCGAGAATGTTTTCCCCCTCCATAAAATGGAATTCTCGACAAACTTCGGGCCGCCGATCAATACAGGAGAGGCGACCGTCAGTTGAGTTGAGTGAGTCGTGGCGAGCAGTGTGTAAGGTGCGCCCAGTGTACGTGGACAGACGAACTGGCGAAATTGTAATTGTGTACATTACGAAATTCTATGTAATTGTGACATTGTAACAAGGTGGAAATAAAGAACATTTTTGAGTGGTGTAATTGGACTTTTTACTTCACGAACCCACAAAGTCACAACTGGCGTCATGGCAACAGCCATGGAATCGGCACTCGAAAATATTTTACACAAAATGGAAGAAATGAAGACGCCCAACGACAACATCGCCGAGAAGATGGAAGAAATGAAGGCCGAAATAACAGCAAAGACGGAGGCGGCAAATAACAACCTGGCCGCAGAGCTGAAACAGATAAGGACAGCTAACGATAACCTTACCGAGAAGATGGAAGCCACAAACAGCCTGACCGCGAAGATGACCGAATTGACCACGGAGATGAAAGTGGCAAACGAGGCCCTTGCCGTGAAGTTCGAAGAGCAGCTGACCGGCGTGAGAGATGACGTCACAGAGCTCGGCAAGCGGATGGGTCAAGTGGACGAGCGCATCGAAGATTTGGCAAGCCGCGTTGACGAGCTGGAGGGAAAGGCTGAGAGCAACGCAAAGTCCCTGAACGCCATGGTGGAGGACGTCGTCGGCAGGAGGTTAAAGGATTTAAAGGTCGACGCACCGGGACGCGACACAACATCTGCACGCGTCAAAGCTCCTAAATATGACGGCGCGTCAACGTTTGAAGTCTTCCGCCGCCAATTCGACGCAGTGGCCAAGCACAACAAATGGTCACCAGAGGAGGAGGCCACACAGTTAATAGCAAGCCTCCAGGGTCGGGCCGCGGAAGTCCTGAACGCGGCACAGACAACGGTGGCGCCCAATGACATCTGGGAGGCCCTGGAGAATCGTTTTGGAAACCACCGCTTAGCCGCAAAGTACCGCAGCCAGCTAAAGGCAAGGTCACAGCAGCCAGGAGAGACGCTGCAGGAGTTCGCCCTGGCAGTTGAACAACTGGCTATACGTTGACGGGGTACGGGACACGGAGATTCGTCAACGTCTAATGCTCGGCGATTATAAAACAATCCACGAGGCGCTAACGGCAGCATTAAGGATGGAGGTGGCCAAGGTAACAGCTATCCCGTCGTCGAGAACGAGGAGTGTGCGCTACGCCGGAGACAGAAGACCAGCCGAGGGACGCCGGCGAACACCTAGTCGCCTGTGTTGGGGGTGTGGACAGCCCGGGCACCTGCAGAGAAACTGCCCACACCAGGAAGAGTAGCCGGAAAACGAGTAAGGGCCGTCGTGGAGAGGGGCACGACGGGGCCATCACCACCGTCCCCTCGAGTGACACAGCGCGCCGTCAGCCGGCGGATGGATGACAGCTTCATCGCGGACGGCTTGATAAGGGGAAAGCCGTGCCGCGTGCTGGACACCGGGGCGGCCGTGACCATCATCAGACCTGACGTGGCGAAGGGTTTGCCGACGAGGAAACAGAGCCGACCATACCAGCTTGTGACGGCATCGGGCGACACCTTGCCTGTGGAGAAGGAACCCTGCTGGAGCTGACCTTGGGACGGAGTGCCGTGCGTCTGTGGGTGTTCGTCGCGAAGGTGGCTGAGGAGGTGATTCTGGGACTGGATGCCCTCAGGAGCCACGAGGCGACGGTCGACGTCGGCAGGAAGGTCCTGCGTCTCAACGGAGAAGTTATACTCCGTCAACCCGAAGAGCGCCTCGGAATCTGCAGGGTCGTCTTGAACGAAGACGTGGTTGTCCCCGCGAGGAGCGAGGTGGTGGTGACGGCGCGACTGGATGGCCAGAGAACCAGCAACATGATGCGGGACCAGAAGACGCCTGTATGCGGACTGTGTATAGCCAGGGCATTGCTGCCGTGCCGAGGGGAGGTGCCAGTGAGACTGCTAAATCCAACGGACACCGATCACGACGTCCAGGCCGGGACGGAGTTGGGAACGTGCGAGCCCGTAGTGAGCGTAACAGCAATCGACAAGACACAAGAGCCGGTGCCGACGCAACACGGGGCCCCGGCTAGAAGGCTTACTGGAGAGGGCGGCCGACCACCTGACCGCAGAACAGCTGGAGAAAGTTCGACAACTGCTGAGACGGTATCAGCGCTTCTTCAGCCAAGACTACGGCCGTACGGACAAAGTGCTTCACCGCATCGACACCGGGGATGCCCGGCCTATTCGACAACCACATAGACGCGTTCTGCTGGCGAAGCAAGGGGCGGTACGAGACATGCTGCAGGACATGAGATCCAGTGGGGTGATTGAAGAATCTGACAGCCCTTGGTGTTCCCCTGCAGTCTTGGCGACGAAGAAAGGCGAGCTACGCCTCTGCGTGGACTACAGGAAGCTGAACGCTGTCACCCGGAAGGACTGCTTCCCCTTACCCCGGAATGATGACACCCTGGACACGCTAGCTGGTGCGCAGTGGTTCTCGACCCTGGACCTGAAGTCGGGCTACTGGCAGGTAGCTCTAGATCCAAGAGACAAGGAGAAGACCGCATTCTCGACAGGCCAAGGGCTCTGGCAGTTCACAGTTATGACCTTTGGCATCTGTAACGCACCAGCTACCTTCCAACGCCTCATGGTGTCAGTGATGAGAGGACTGACTTACGACGCCTGCCTGCTATACCTGGACGACATCATCGTCGGTAAAACTTTTGAAGTCCACCTCGAGAATCTGAGTAAGGTGCTACAGAGATTGCAGGCGACCAACTTGAAGCTGAACGCGAAGAAGTGCCAGCTCTTCCGTAAGGAAGTGAACTACTTAGGCCACATAGTCTCAGCAACCGGAGTGGCCACAGACCCGGCGAAGACACAGGCTGTGAAAGGTTGGCCTCGCCCAAAGGATTAGAAAGAGTTGCGCAGTTTCCTTGGGCTGTGCAGTTATTACCGACGCTTTATAAAAGGGTTCTCTAACATCGCCAAACCCCTCACCCGCCTGACAGAGGAACACCGGCCTTATGTGTGGATGGAGGACGCCGAAGACGCTTTCCAGCACCTGAAGAAGACCCTGTGCAGCGCTCCAATTTTGGGATTTCCACAACCAGGTGGCGCCTTCATCGTGGACACCGACGCCAGCGACCATTGCATTGGAGGCGTTCTATCGCAGATCCAGGACGGCCATGAGCTGGTGATAGCCTACTACAGCAAGACGCTATCCAATGCAGAGAAGAATTGCTGCGTTACCCGGCGAGAATTATTGGCGGTAGTAAAGACCTTGGAGCACTTCCACAAGTACCTGTAGGGTCAGCCATTCCACCTGAGGACTGACCATTGCGCTCTAACCTGGCTATTGAGCTTTAAGAACCTGGAAGGCCAGACAGCACGTTGGGTTCAGAGGCTGCAGGAGTACGACTTCACCTCGGAACATCGCAGAGGGAAGAGCCACGGTAACGCGGACGCTATGTCCGAAGACCCTGTCCAGAAGAGTGTGGCCAATGCACAAGAGTGGAGGAGAAGGAGCGTGCCGCAGCAGCTCGAGTAGTCACGACAGTGCCTGCGGATGGCTGGGATAGCGCAGGCCTGAGGAGGGAGCAGCTGGCGGACGCAGACTTGGGGCCACTCTTGAGGGAAGTGGAGGCAGGGACGAGACCAACCTGGGCGGACATCGCACTAAGGAGCGCCACCTACAAGTCTTACTGGGCCCAATGGGACTCGTTGAAGACCAGAGAGGGCGTGCTGTTCCGGGTATGGGAATCACCCGATGGGAAGACGCAGAGAGAATAGTTGGTACTTCCCCGGAGTAAGGTCCCGGAGGTCTTGCAGCAAGTGCACGCCGGAACTTGGGGAGGACACCTGGGAGCGAACCGGACGATTGACAAACTGCGGCAGCGCTACTACTGGCTGAGGCTCCGAGCAGACGCTGAGAGATGGTGCCGTCAGTGTCACGTGTGCGCGGCGAGTCGCGGCCCCTAGACTAGGAGCCGGGGTCGCATGCAACAGTACAACGTCGGAGCGCCATTCGAACGGATCGCCGTTGACATTGCTGGACCGTTCCCAGTATCCGACCGAGGCAACAAGTATCTGATGGTGGTCGTGGACTTCTTCACTAAGTGGCCGGAGTTGTATTCCATCCCGAACCAAGAGGCAAGGACAATCACAGACTGCCTCGTGGAGCAAGTGTTCTGCCGATTTGGGGTACCGTTAGAGCTGCACAGTGACCAAGGCACCAATTTTGAGTCCAACCTGATGAAGGAGGCTCTAGAGAGACTTGGGGTTAACAAGACCCGCACAACACCTCTACATCCCCAGTCGGATGGCATGTTCGAAAGGTACATCAAGATCTTAGAGGAACACTTGAGGAAGGTTGTGGCCAGCCATCAGCGAGACTGGGACGTCAAGGTGCCACTGTTCTTGCTGACCTACCGCTCGTCAACACAAGACACCATGGGGATGACGCCAGCCAGCTTAATGTTCGGCCGAGAGTTACGCCTCCCCTGTGACCTGGCTTTTGGAAGCCCTCCGGGGGTGAAACAGCCAGCGACCGAATATGTGGAGAACCTGGTGGACCACCTCCACGACATGCATGAGATGGCTCGCCAGAACATCCAGAAGGCGAGCGACCGCATGAAAACCCGATACGACAGGCAAGCCAACAGCCAAGGGTTCCAGTAAGGTGACCTGGTCTGGTTGTACCGCCCTACTCGGACCAAGGGACGCTGCCCGAAGGTTCAGCAGCCATGGCAAGGATCGTACCGTGTGGTGAAGAGGATTAACGACGTGGTCTACGCATCCAGAAGGTGCCCCGAGGAAAGATGTTGGTAGTACACCTGGATCGCCTGGCCCGCTACGATTGTGCTGTTCGGGATGACCAGCCTTGAGGAGGGAGCAGTGTTACCCAAGCGGCAAGCTCTAAGGTGCCGATCAATAACTGCAGGCGAGACAGAGTGGAGGGAGGGGAGACCACGGGTGTGGCTGAGTCTTCGTTTTCCTCTCCTCCTGCCGCCCGAAGGAGGGTGAAGCATCGAGAATGTTTTCCCCCTCCATAAAAAGGTATTCTCGAGAAACTTTGGGCCGCCGATCAATACAGGAGAGGCGACTGTCAGTTGAGTGAGTCGTGGCGAGCACTGTGTAAGGAGCGCCCAGTGTACGTGGACAGACGAACTGGCAAAATTGTAATTGTGTACATTACGAAATTCTATATAATTGTGACATTGTAACAAGGTGGATATAAAGAACATTTTTGAGTGGTGTAATTGGACTTTTTACTTCACGAACCCACAAAGTCACAGTATATTAGTTCACATCCATCACACTATGGCATCCACTTAACCCACTCACATTGTATGATGAGCTGCACTTACATAATGCTTTGTGGCTCAACTCGCAAACACGCACTGTTGCACCTAACTGCATGGCATTCAAACTGTAGGCGATGCATGGCTCTAAAATGTATTCTAAGGCAAGCTACATATCAAGATCCTTTATATATATTTTATTTTTTCCTGGCATTTCATGTGGTGTTTCTCAACTGAAAAATGTTTCTCTGTTTCGCAGGGTTTACAAAACCTTTTGATAGCATTTTCTATAGTGATGATAAGCTCAGTGGTTTGTCTTTTAGTGAATCAGATTCTGAAGAATCGCAAGCAGTACTTCATAGTGATACTGGTGATGAAAGCAGTGATGAAAGTGAGGCTGATGATAACAGTACTCCGAGTCCGCTGAAATGCGCACATGTTATGACACAGACTAAAGAAAGTGATTTGGACTGCAAACAAACTGATAATAATCCTGTTATCTTTCCATTAAATATTTATAGTACAGTTTGTAGAGATTTGATGGCCAAATATAACTCACAGCCACTGTCTGAACTTCAGATTTTTTTTTGGACTACATGGATCTATTGTTTGAGCTGATATATGATGAACCAAAGCCTAAGCAAAACAAAAAAAAAAAAAAAAAAAAAAAAAAAAAAAGACCGAGAGAAACAAGAAGTGACTTGAAGCTACACTGGTTGAGTTTATTTTGCATTGGTTATTTTGATGTTGCAAGTGCGACAATTTACAATTCATTATTCTGGAGTAACAATAGGTGTTTGGAGACTTCTTTATTTCATGAAACAATGAGTAGAGAGAGATTCGCTAAAATTTCACAATTTCTGCATTCTGTAGTTGATGATAAAGTAGATCAGCATGATAAACTGAAAAAAAATTAGGTCAGAAATTGAATGCTGTTCTTTTAAATTTGCTAAATTATATTCTTCTAACCGGGACATATCTCTAGACAAAACTCTAATGAAATTCAGAGATCCTGTCTCACTTTTACACTATATTAGATGCAAACATGCAGATTTGGAATAAAATTCTACAAAGTTTCTAATTCCAGTTTTGGTTATTGCCTAGTTTTCCAAATTCATACTGGCAATGACATGACAGAACCTACCCTCCCTACTCGCAAGCACAAATGGTGTGCTGAACAAGTGTCAATCATTGATGGCAAAAGGTCATAGCTTGTTTATAGATAACTGGTATTCTTCCCATGACTTATTTAAAAGCTGACAGAGAGCCAAACAAATATTATAGACACTGTAAGACAAAACAGAAAAAGAATGCCATCCAACATCTCTGAAACATGGAGAGCACAAGAGATGGTCTAACATACGGTGTGTGAAGTGGTATTACAACAAGGGCATCATCTGCTTCCTAACCAGCGAATGTGAAAATGCTGATATGACAATAACAGGCAAACTAAGAAGAAAGGAAGATCAATCATGAGAGAGGAAGTGATGAAACCTAAATGTGCTAGTATCAGAGAAGAGGGTGGTGTACACCTTCAGGTTAAGGCAACACTCTTTCCAATCAAGCAATGCAGTGTGAAAGGATACAGGAAAATATTCTGTTATGTTCTTGGTATATGTATTTTTAATTCTTTCATTGTGTATCATAAGGTCAGTGGAACGGGGGGGGGGGGGGGGGGGGGGGAAGCTACACAGACCTCAGAACAAACATTGCCAGCAACCATTGGAGAATATTCAGCTAACCTAGTACAATGTTCGCAGGCGTCCTTCAGCCAGTATCACCCCATTGACACTTCAGGAATTGGGAGCATTTTCCAATGCACATACTCTCTACTGAAAACAAAAAAATATTTTACCTAACGGTGTGTTATTTACTATAAAAGTGGAAAAAGAAGTGAAGTGCATGGCAGTGCAAAAATGTGGTGTTGCTGTTCATTTAGAAGAATGCTTTGAGACCTACCACAACCAATAATCATCCTGGTTCATCATGGATTGCGAGTTCAGTCTATTAGCAATATGCATGCAAAATTGTGTACACATATCTTGACTGGTTGATTTTAAATCATCTGTTTTTAAAAATATCATGTTTGCAAGGACAGTGGTAGGGTATTTAAATCTGATTTCTCACCAACTATTCCACAGTAAACTCAACTGTTTATGCATGACTGGAGGAATTTAGCAACAAGGTAGAACACGGCAAAGCCTGAGAAATTGCCAAGAATGTGGTGCCTGTAGAGCAATATTATGCAAGAAAATAATCATATATCGGGTTCCCTGTCAATTAACAGTTCCCATGAAGAAATCACTGCACATCTCAACGACAATGTCACCTCTTTCTAGTGCACTACTGGAAAACAAATTTAAAATTCACAAACTATTAAAAAAAAATGCAAATATTGGTTTATTCCAACAGCAAGTTTTCTCTGAAAGACTATTTAGCACAGCAGGACTCATGTAGGACAGAAAAAGAAGTAGACTTAACCCCGAAAAGGTGGGAATGCTAGTATTTCTGAACAAAAACTTATAAAAGCATAGTTTCAAAACTGCATTTTGCTTTCAAATGTCCAATGTAAAGTTTAAAAATAAGTTCACTTATTTTGTTTTAAATTTTGTCTTATTAAATATGTGTACCTAATTAATTTAACCAGCAATAAACAGTTCTTCCAACACTCTATTTTATATGGAAACTAGAAGTAGAAATTACAATATCGAGTACCAAAGTATTGGATATTGTGGAAAATATTGTGTATCGACATCAAGTAACAAGAAAAACTGGTATCGACCCTAGTTTTAACTGGTAATCAAGTTACAATTATTGATGTTTTTTGCATAATACCTCAAGAAGATTACAATTGTTTCTAAGGTTTTTTGTTATGATAAATAAGTTTTAACAGACTCTTGTAGGGAATTTAGAAGCCACTATTCCTGGTTTATCTATCCAATACAGAGAAACAGTGCAAAGACTTGAGTATATTTAGTGGAACTGGGTGCATTCTAGATAAATAGTAAAGAGTAAAAACATCAGTTGATGCTGAGGAAAAACTAGATGAAATTGAAGAATATTCCGAAACAATCCTTGAAAATCCTGAAGGAATTTGTAAAGGATGATAGGGTGATGAGCTCAGCATGATGAGGTATGCAATCGTCCAGAAATTGCTACTGTGTGCTCATCAGAGTCGAGTAAATTGTTGTAAAAGAATTTTGCAAAATGGCAAGTGATGGAATAGAAGAACCAAGCTAAACAATCATTTCTGAGAAAGTATTGTATTTAGTTATGTTTTATTGCAAAATAACACACTGCAACACAAGAAAGCTATTTTTAATACATGCAATATCCAAAAATTGATGTTTATAGTGTTTAGTAAACACATGCTATGCTGCATATATTTCTAAATAAATAAACGAATTGCTGATATTTACAAAATAAAATCTAACAAAAAAGTAATTGCAAAAACAATTTGTAGTTGGTTTATTGATACTCGTCACTTATTTTTTTATATTAATGAGAGACTAGTTTCAAAGGCATTCGCCTCCATTTTCAATCTCTTTCCAACTGGCATCTGTTGTCTTCTCTCTCTCTCTCTCTCTCTCTCTCTCTCTCTCTCTCTGGTGGTGGAACTATGAACTTTTTTGTCAAATTATCTACTGGTGGGATTTCAAAGTTCATTACTCGATCCTTATTTTTCCATATGAATATGTTCTCCCATCTTGTCAATTTATTTTGATTTATCACTCCTTTTAATTATTTTGGATTTGGATCAATGTCATGATTTTCATTCCAAAAATGAAATGCTACTGCTGACTTATCTTCTTGTTTCAATCATGTTTCTAAAGTGCTCTTTAACTCTGGTTTTTAGATTTCTTTTAGTTTGACTTATGTAGCATTTTTCAAAATTCTTACAACTTATTTGGTATATTCCGGATCTGTTAACTGATGGAATTTCATCTTTTGTTTTTTAATTTAGCAATTTTAAAACTGAGTGTCTGTTAATAGGTGCCAAGATGATATTTTGATCCTTGAAGATCTTTTTAAAATTATTAAATGTTTTTGGGTGGTATGTGAATGAACTAAATATGCTGTTGCTTTCTTTTTCTTTTGTAAATGTGGTTGCTCCCTTAATGATTTTCTTTAGTTTAGCTTTTCTAATTTTCTTCAACACCAAGGAACAAAAGAAATCTAAAAGCCAGAGTTAAAGAGCACTTTAGAAACATCAGATTGAAACAAGAAGATAAGTCAGCAGTAGCATTTCATTTTTGGAATGAAAATCATGACATTGATCCAAATCCAAAATTATTAAAAGGAGTGATAAACCAAAATAAATTGACAACATGGGAGAACATATATGGAAAAATAAGGATAGCATAATGAATGAACTTTGAAATCCCACCAGTAGATAATTTGACAAAAAAGTTCATAGTTCCATCACCAGAGAGAGAGCAGGCAACAAAAGATGCCCGTTGGAAAGAGATTGAAAATGGAGGCAATTGCCTTTGAAGCTAGTCTCTCATTAATATAAAAAAAGTAAGAGACGAGTATCAATAAACCAACTACAGATAGTTTTTGGGATTAATTTTGATGTCACTGTTACTAAATTCCTCCAAACACATATAGAAAAAAGTAACTTCAATCTCATCAACTCAGAAATGCATGATTATAACACAAGGCTAAAGAGTAACCTGCATATAAAAAGAACTAATACAAAAACTTTTCAAAAAAGTATGGTACATGTGTGTGTAACAATTTATTAAAAATTACCAAAATCCATTAAATTAATACTGCTTTTGTAGCATAGAAGAGTATTTAGCCCACTAATATTGAGGTATTAACTTATTCAAGAAACCATGCTAATACATACCGTAAATATGTGACAGTTATTTTATATTTTTCAAATATTAAGAATTTATTCTGAATTGTTCTGGAAAAAGTAATTTGTACAAAATAGAAAATATGAAACTAGGTATCGATGCCATTGCAATGCATTGAAGTTTTCATGTTGACTCTATCAAAGACCTTATTAGCCTATAATAGCCAAAATTATATATTTTGGTATATTTTATATATATTTATATTTTGGTATATTTTGAAATACCAGCAGTTGATTCTGTTCTTAGGTTTATCTTGTTTTCAGATTTTGGTAATACTGAAAAAACAGAAGAACATAGTAACTTTCTTAACAACGAATTTCTTTTCTCCTGTGGTTTTCTTTGACTGAAGATGCGGAAAGGAGTTCGTGAAATCAATATCAATTAGAAAGAAGAATTAACACCATCTTCTTAAGTTAAGTGAGGCTTTAGTTATAAATTGTTATATTTGTATAACAATAAAAGTAATTTAGTTGTTCTAGAAACATCGTGTGCAGAGAATCCAGAATAATCAGATAGCTTAGCATCACTTGGCAAACAACTGTCTTGAGAGTGAGACATGTTTTTGGTGTCACTCTGCAACTTTGCAGAAAAACGTTCTAGTTGTAAATGCATTTGTGTTGCACTAGTGGCGTGTGCCAGAAACTTAAAGCTCATCGATGCAACAACAATAATCTGTGAAAGGACAGAATCATTTAAAATTGTAACAGAATTTATTAATGATTTTGCGGAATAAATTTCACAATATTTAAAGGAGAATTTTGAGGGTGTTCTGTAATTGACGCCCTGCAGATGCCCCCACCCGGAGATCTGAACGGGGGACTATTTTACCTACGGAAAATTTATCTGAAGGACTTGTCATGTTTTAAGTAGCATAAATGTAACCATTTTTTAAGTGGACACCAATTTTTTGCTTGTAATGGTGTTTACATCATCCACTCACTTTAACCCCCAGTATTTCGGAGGGCCACACCTGTCTTTGGTTAATGGGTCCATCGGACATGGCCAGGAGGAGTTTTAAATTCCATCAGTTTTTCTCACAAGCACCAATTGTGGAACATTTGTAAGCTGTGACATGTCAGCGTAAGAGGTGAAATAGCATTTCCTCTATTTCTGATGTAGTTATACCGCTAACGCTCAGTCCCCAGAGCCTCATTGGTAAAAGCAGGTTGCACCACGGGCAGGTTGAGGTTGGGATTTGGATAGGAGATGTTATGGAATGCACATCACTATACCTTGCATCCTTATTTTAGATTACTTACGGAACATGATTATTTGGCCAAACACTTACACAGAATAGGAATTAATACAAGTCCAAATTGTCCTCTGTACAACAAAGAAGATGAAATGACTGAAGAACATCTTTTAACTTGTGAAGCCCTACCTGCCGGACACACTACACAGAAATATTGGAGAGCAAGAGAGCTAATGGCTTCATATTCAAAGCCTAGCATTTGAAAACAACAACAACAACATATTTAAAGGAGAAGAATTGTTATTTCCCAATAATTGCAGCATAAAATACTTTTACTCCAATACTGCGACCAGAGATAAGATTCATTGCTCCAGAGCACCGAGGCATCTACAGGAATTCTACCAGATCGCCACCAAAGGTGAGAGTAATTAATCATCCATCATCATGCCTTTTGCAAATTTACTGTTGCAAATATCTTTATTCAACTTAGCTCAAATAGTGAAGTATTAATGTAATTAAGAAACCATGCTGATACACATATGTAAATACCTCTATTAAACCCTTCCTAATTTTTGTACTCTTACTTGAAGTATGTATGTTAAAATTGTTGTTATTGGCCACTTTTGTGGCTAAATACTTGTTATTTTAATCTTAACAATGTAATGTGTCCTGTCATTGTACAAGTGTACATTGTATGATTTTTAAGGATAAATAAATATTCTATTCTATTTCTTTAGAATAATAAGACCCATAAGTTTTGAGCAAACAGTAAATGCAGAGATATACAGAAATATCATATTCTTGCCATTTTTGAACAATTAACTGCCACTGATTGTAGGTGGTTATTTTTCCAACACTCTGCTGTGTATACTGCTGATAAATTTAAAATATGTAATTAATTTTTTAAGATAGTGTAATCAGTAATGGATTAAGGTCCTCACATCCTGATTTAATTCTATGCAATTTTTATCTATGGGGGAACTTGAAAAATAAAGTGTATGCAACAGATCTTCATACTTAAGAAAACCAAAGGAAACATAAAGTGAGAATTTTAGTTAATTTCCATCAATTAATTAAAATGATAAGAGTTAAATGATGAGGCCTGGGACTTAAGTATTTACGATAGTAAGTTGCCACAAACGGTGTAACTCAAATGCGAGAGCCCCTAGTGGTCTACCAGGGAAATATATGAGTCAAATGGAGAATTTAATGCCATGACGACAAGTTGGCCATGGTAGCTCAATGGGTTAGAGCGACTGGACGGAAACCAGGAGATCCGTGGTTCAAATTCCGGCCATGGCATTGATTTTTTCATGTTGACTCTATCAAGTGAGAAATTCACTTAATTTTGGATATTGAACTCTTTAGTGTGAATGTTAATTTCCTGAGATGTCAGATTTCTGTAGGGAGAAAAACAATACCTGAAAGAAAAGGAAACAGCTGGAGGAATATTATACTTCTTCGGTGGTAGACCAAGCCAAGGTAACCAGTGTGTGAGTTGCCAAACGGTAGCCTTAGTGTGAAGGAAAAGCAGTGTATCATGCATGAATCATTAAACACACAGCTCAGAATGTGTATACATACCTTGGTTGTTTCTCCAGATTTGTTTATGCTGCCACCTGTTCTCTCCAAAAGACTTTTGATTACGTGGTCTGTAATCTTTGCTACCACTTCCGCTACTTCCACTTGACCTTGGATCAATATATGCACTGTGCTGTTTTTCATTGCTGTTTTGCTCATAGCTGTCATGTGTAATATTGGAAGACTCGGCTGTATCAATCTGGGTGTTCTTTGTCTCCTCTTCAACTTCATCACACCAATTTTGCTGACTGCCTGCACTGTTATTCTGTGTTCCACTACCCAAGGTTGCAACTTGCTGATTACTTTCTCCATAATTTTGCGTCCAGTCATCAGCTTCATTACTGTAGTTTTGCTGAATACCTGCACATTGAGCTGGCCAACCTGACTCTTCCCATGCTGCATTATCATCTGCCCAATTTTCTTTTTTTAATTTTTCCAGACTCTGCTCTTCCTGGCTTCTTGAATCTCCCTTTGCTTCCTCCCTACAACATTAATCCACAATTCGTAAAATTAAACCACTATTTATTAATATAAAATGGTTTAAGTGGCTCATTAATGTTTGGTGGTACATTACTGCACAATAAATGTCAAAGGATTTTTTTTATTGCTGTTGGGGTTGCTTTTAAGCTTTTGCATTTGAGAATAGTGTCGTGAACACATTGTTGAAGCAGGGTGGTGTGAGGGACGAGTTCAAAGAGACGGGCAGTGCACTGCGGAGGTAAATGCTTGCCAAACTTCTAGCGCAGTCTTGATTCTTTGAGAACATTCCGGATAGTGAGTAAGCTATAAATAAGGAAGCTACAGCTCATCAAGGGGACAGTCGGTAATTGGACGCGTGTGCGTGAACAGCTGTAAAAGTGAACTCTTTTGTGATCGATGACCTTGCAATTGTATGTGTATGTGACGTAATTCTGCTACTGTAAAGGTTGACAAAGTGTGTTTCTATGGAAATAAAGAGCAATTTTTAGTGTTTGTAACCTGGACTTTTAATTTCACGAACCCACAAAGTCACAATTAGTGTCAGAAGTGGGATATACAACATGGAGGGTGCATTGCAAAAGATTCTAGAAGAGTTAAAAGAAATGAGAAGAGAATGAATGCGAAGACGGAGGCGGCTAATAAATTGGCCGCGACGATGACCGCGAATATGACCGAATTAACGAAGACGGAAACTGCAAACAACCTGGCCGCGACATGACTGCGATGAAGGCTGAATTAACCACTAAATTGAAGGCTGCGAACGAGACCCTCGCCCAAAAATTCAAGGAACAGTTGGCCGGCGTGAGGGATGACCGTCACGGGACTGGGCAGGCGGATGGGCCGAGTGAACGAGCGTGTCGAAGACCTGGCAAACCGCTTTAATGACCTAGAAGAAAAGGCCGACAGTAACACCAAATCCCTCGAAGACCTGGCGAGCCGCGTTAACAACCTAGAGGGAAAGGCCGACACCAACACTAAGTCCCTGAACGCCATGGTGGAGGACTTCGTCGGCAGAAGGATGAAAGATTTAAAGGCCGATGCGTCGGGACGCGACACATCTGCGTGCGTCACACTGCCAAAGAACGACAGCACGTCCACCTTCGAAGTCTTCCGCCGCCAATTCGACACGGTGGCCAAGCACAAGTGGTCACCAGAGGAGGCAGCACAGCTAATAGCCAGCCTCCAGGGACGGGCCGCTGAGGTCCTGAGCGCGGTCCAGACAGCGGCGGCGCCCAAGGACATCTGGGAAGCCCTGAAAAACCGCTTCGGGAACCACCGCTTAGCCGCAGCCAATTGAAGTCAAGGACGCAGCAGCCAGGGGAGACGCTGCAGGAGTTCGCCCTGACAATTGAACAGCTGGCCAGCAAAGCTTTGGTCAACCTCCCACCGGAATTCGTATCCCGGGAAGCCGCCTACACCTTCGTTGACGGGGTACGAGACGTTGAGATACGTCAGCGCCTAATACTCGGCGACTACAAAACAATCCACGAGGCGCTATCGGCAGCATTGAGGATGGAGGCGGCCAAGGTGACGGCTACTCCGGCGTCGAGAACAAGGATTGTCCGCTACACTGGAGACCGAAAACCAGCCGAGGGACGCCGGCGAAGACCAAGTGGCGTGTGTTGAGGGTGTGGCCAGCCGGGACACCTAGAGAGAGGCTGCCGACACCAGAAAGAGCAGCCGGAAGAACGAGTAAGGCCCGGCGTGACGAAGAGCACATCGGCACCGTCCACACCATCTCCTCGACTGACGCTGCGCGCCGTCAGCCGACGGACGGATGGATGGCAGCCTCATCGCGGACGGTCGGATGAGAGGGAAGCCGTGCTGCGTGCTGGTGCACACCTGGGCAGCCGTGACCGTCATCAGACCTGACGTATCCAGGGGTTTGCCGTCGAGGAAACCAAGCCGACCATACCAGCTTGTGACGGTATCGGGTGCACCAAACAATTGGTGTCAGAAGTGGGACAGGCGACACCTTGCCTGTGGAGGAGGCCCTGCTAAAGTTGACCTTGGGACGGAGTGTCATGCGTCAGTAGATGTTCGTCGCGGAGGTGGCTGAGGTGATACTGGGACTGGATGCCCTCAAGAGCCACGAGGCGACGGTCAACAGGAAGGTCCTGCGGCTCAATGGAGAAAAGCTCATACTCCGGTAAACCGAAGAACGCCTGGAAATCTGCAGGGTCGTCCTGAGGGAAGACGTGGTGACGAAGCGACTGGAAGGCCAACGAACAACGAACTTGATGATGGACCAGAAGACGCCTGTGCACGGACTTTGTATAGCCAGGACATTGCTGCCGTTGCCGAGAGGAGGTGCCGGTAGGGCTGCCCAACCCAACAGACACCGATCATGACACCCAGGACGCGACGGAGTTGGGGACGTGCGAGCCCGTAGTCAGCGTAACACCAATCGATAAGACACAGGAGCCGGTGCCGACGCAACACCTGAGGCCCCGGCTGGAAGGCTTTTAGGAGAGGGCGGCCGACTACCTGACCGCAGAACAGCTGGAGAAGGTTCGACAACTGCTGAGACAATACCAGCGCGTATTCAGTCAAGGTAACACGACTACGGCCGCACGGAACGGGTGTTCCACCGCAGACGCCAGGCCGATTCGGCAACCACCTAGACGCGTTCCGTTGGCGAAACAAACAGCGGTATGGGTCATGCTGGAGGTCATGAGATCAAGGGGAGTAATCGAAGAGTCTAACAGCCCTTTGTATTCCTCTGTAGTCTTGGTGACGAAGAACGGTGAGCTACGCTTCTGCGTGGACTATAGGAAGCTGAACGCTGTCACCAGGAAGGACTGTTTCCCCTTACCCCGGATTCACGACACCCTGGACACGCTTGCTGGTGCGCAGTGGTTCTCGAACCTTGAACTGAAGTCTGGTTACTGGCAGGTGGCTCTAGACCCGAGAGACAAGGAGAAAACCGCATTCTCGACAGGGCTTTGGCAGTTCACAGTTATGCCCTTAGGCCTCTGCAACGCACTAGCTACCTTCCAACGCCTCATGGAGTTAGCGATGAGAGAATTGACTTATGATACCTGCTGCTATATCTGGACACCATCATCATTGGTAAGACCTGCGAAATCCATCTGGAAAACCTGAGCAAGGTGCTACAGAGACTGCAGGCGACCAACCAGAAGCTGAACGCGAAGTGCCAGCTCTTTCGCAAGGAAGTCAACTACTTAGGCCACACAGTCTCACCATGGCAGCAGACCAGAAGACACATGCCGTGAGATATTGGCCTCAGCCAAAGGATAAGAGGGAGTTACGCAGTTTCCTGGGGCTGTGCAGCTGCTACCGCCATTTCATAAAGAGGTTCTCCAACATCGCCAAGCCCCTCGCGTGCCTGACAGAGGAACACCGGCCTTATGCGTGGGCGGAGGATGCCGAATGCTTTCCAGCAGCTGAAGAAGACACTTTGTAGTGCTATTTTGGGATTCCTACAACCAGGCGGCGTCTTCATTCTGGACACCGGCGCCAGCGACCATTGCATTAGAGGTGTTTTATTGCAAGTCCAGGACGGTCACGAGTGGGTGATAGCTTACTACAGCAAGATGCTGTCCAAGGCAGAGAAGAACTACTGCGTCACCCGGCGAGTTACTGGCGGTAGTGAAGACCTTGGAACACTTGAACAATTACCTGTACGGTCAGGCATTCCACCTGACTGATCATTTCGCCCTCACCTGGCTACTTAGCTTTAGGAACCTGGAAGACCAGACTGCCCATTGGGTCCAGATACTGCAGGAGTACTTCACCTCTGAACATCGTAAAGGTAAGAGCCACGGCAATGCAGACGCCATGTCCCGAAGACCCTGCCCGGAAGAGTGCGGCCAATGCACAAGATTGGAAGAGAAGGAGCGTGCCACAGCTGTCAGTGGTCACGGCAGTGCCTGAGGATAGCGCAGGCCTGAGGAGGGGGCAGCTGGCGGATGCCGACTTGGAGCCACTCTTGAGAGAAGTGGAGGCAGGTACGAGACCTGAAGGACACCGCACCCGCGCTGCGTACAAGTCGTACTGGGCGAAATAGAGAATTGTTGAAGTCCAAAGAGGGTGCGCTTTTCCGGGTATGGGAATCACCCGATGGGAAGACGCAGAGAGAGAGAGCAGTTGGTACTTCCCCGGAGTAAGTTCCCGGAAGTCTTGCAGGAAGTGCACGCCGGTACTTCAGGATTCCTGGGAGCAAATCGAATGATCGACAAACTCCGGCAGCACTACTACTGGCTCAGGCTCCCAGCAGATGCTGAGATGGTGCCATCAATGTCACGTGTGCTAGGCGAGTTGCGGGCCCCAGACTAGGAACCGGGGTCGCGTGCAGCAGTACAACGTCGGAGCGCCTTTCGAACGCGTCGCTGTCGACATAGCTGGACCATTCCCAGTGTCCGACCGAGGCAACAAGTACCTGATGGTGGTCGTGGACTACTTCACCAAGTGGTCGGAGGTGTATGCCATCCCGAACCAGTAGGCGAAGACCATCACAGACTGCCTCGTGGAGCGTGTTCTGCCGTTTTGGGGTGCTGTTAGAGCTCCACAGTGACCAGGGCACCAATTTTGAGTCTAGTCTGATGAAGGAGGCACTGAAAAGTCTTACAGTGAATAAGATCCGCACAACACCTCTTCACCCGCAGTCGGACGGCATGGTCGAGAGATACTATAAGACCTAGAAGAACATCTGAGAAAAGTTGTGGCCAGCCATCAGCGATACTTTGATGTCAGGGAGCCACTGTACCTGCTGGCCTACCGCTTGTCAACACATGACACCACTGGGATGACGCCAGCCAGCTTAAATGTTCGGCCAAGAGTGAGGCCTCCCTTGTGACCTGGCTTTTGGGAGCCCCCCGGAAGCAAAACAGCCAGCAACCGAATATGTGCTGGTGGACCGTCTCCACGACATGGCTCGTCAGAACATCAAGATGGCGAGTGACCGCATGAAGACCCGATACGACAGGCAAGCCAACAGCCAAGGGTTCCAGCAAGGTGACTTGGTCTGGTTGTACTGCCCTACCCAGACCAAGGGACGCAGCCTGAAACTTCAGCAACCATGGCAAGGACCGTACCAGGTGGTAAAGAGGAATAACGACATGGTTTACCGCATCCAGAAGGTGCCCCGAGGAAAAATGTTGTTGGTACATCTGGATCGTCTGGCCCGCTAAAATGGTGCTGTTCGGGATGACCAGCCTTGAGGAGAGAGCAGTGTCGTGAACGCATTGTTGAGGCGAGATAAAAGCTTGCCGAAACGGTGGAGGGAAGGAGACGGATTTCTGGAGAGCGCAGTCTTGATTCTTTGAGAACATTCCGGATAGTGAGTAACTTATAAATAAGGAAGCTGCAGCTCATCAAGGGGACAGTCGGTAATTGGACGTGTGTGCGTGAACAGCTGTAAAAGTGAACTGTTGTTGTCGATGGCCTTGCAAGTTGTATGTGTATGTGACGTAATTCTGCTCTGTAAAGGTTGACAAAGTATGTTTCTACGGAAATAAAGAGCAAATTTTAGTGTTTGTAACTTGAACTTTTAATTTCACAAACCCACTAAGTCACAATATAGTTAAAGGATTGAAAGACAACTTACAAAATAAAAAACTCTAGTTAAAGGAAGCACTATTAAAGATATGCATACAGATTAAGAAAGGTTTTGTGACTTGATTTGACTATAACATGTTTTAATGTTATATGGTTTATTGTATCATATGTGGAAGTATATGTATGAAGATAGTTGATATTAAAACAAATTGTTTGTTTATCCTTTAATTTTGAACATTACTCTATATCACACCTTACTATCCATTACACACCAAACTTAAAACACTCTGGCAATTTACAATAAAATGCATAAATCTAATTACCTCCACTCTCAGCATAAAATTATGGTTTATTATCCCCTGCAAATCATGACTATCCAAATTAATTAAACCAGGTCCATTACCTCACCAATTAACTTAGATGGTACAGACACCACTGAATACATAGTAGACGGATTAGCCACAACCCTGAAGAAGCCACTTCTCACCATATCACTTCCAAGGTTGAATGGGTGGCTTGTATATCTTTGTACAATCTGGGCAACCAGAATGTGAATCACTCTCCTACTTTATATTCATATTAACAGTTGTATTGCAGGTGTGATGCTAGACAATAAGTGGAAATCCAGTTAAGCTGCACTATGTGGCGGCAAGCTTGTAACCTTTCTCACACTACTGTCTTAGTGATGATTGCATAAAGATTGGGGTGGTAATGACTGTCTTAAGAAGGCATAATTTTTCCCAGCATCTTAGCTTCCGGCTCTTTCAAACAGCGAGCATATCCCTGATATGGCAAACACAAAGCAGCTGTTCCATTCAACGAACAGTATTTATATAATACCATTACAGTTTGGTTGAAAATCAGTTAGTTTTGTAAGATGTGAATAATACTGGTATTAAAAGAAATTGAGATAAGAAATATGAGCCTTTAGAAAGTTATTTGGAGAAACACAAATACACATATAGCACATTAAAAAGCAAGATTTTAGTGTTTAGGAGGCAAGAAAAATGAAGAGGAACATGCACATAAATGTAATATAACAGGAAGAAAGAAGATGGTTGGCAGAACAGGGGTCACAAAATTAAAGGAGCTGAATCTTTGCCCACAATGTGCAAATTCAGAACTACAATGGAAAACCCCTCCCCCTCAGTACAAGAAAACAAAATTATGATGGGTAAAATTGAGGTTGGCTGGCACCATAGCACCTGCCTGCTCTGCAAGAAGCAATGGGTTCAATTCTCAGCTGGGAGGTGGGAATTTTTCTCTAACCAAGATTATGTATTCCCTCTCTTCTCCAGCTGGATGAATGACATGTGAATGTATGATCTAATACACATAACCCAAAGAAAAACCATTGTAAATGAGTCAACACTATTACCTTTATAAATAGGCAGTATGTTCTAAAAAATAAAAGAATGCCAATATGAGCACTGCTGTTAAAGGTAGCTGAAATCTAAGAATTGGCATTAAAAGTACAAAGAACTTATAAAGGGAGCTAAAAAAAGTATTTAGGAAAGCTTTAAGAATAGTAGGTGGGCATTGGTATGAAAAGAAAAGAAAAACTGATTCTTACACACTTATATCCAAGATCATGTGTACAGAATACAAAGGTAAAATAACCCTTTAACTCACACTATTAGTAACATTTAAATTGTATTAGTCATAATAAAGATGTAAAGATCTGCAATTTAAAGTTTATATATTATGGACAGATGCAAGATTGTGTGGTGACAATTATTTATAAAATTCGCATTAATAATTATTTTAACTGGTGGTGTTTTGTGGTGAATATTTTACCATAAATTCGTATTAATTTACCGCAAATTTTCGGGGAGAATTAATGAGTAAATGAAATGGCTGAAATGAAAAGCAGCAGGTAACTAGAGTAACACAAATGTTAAAACCCCTTTTTTCTAAATTAAAATACTTTATTTGAAATCAGCAGACATTAGGTAACATGAATATAATCAAATATCACACATCAGACATTGCCAAACTGCAGCATTCAACAGGTTCTGCTATTTTCACTTTTCATACTTGTTCTTTTGTCTGTCACAACTAAGTTATATGTAGAGAAAGATATCTCACCGTCAGTATTTGACATCAGCAACCAAAGATACTGAAGGGACTTTTCACAGAAATTGCAGTAAGAATCAGCTTTTGTCTTCAATGCCAAGAGTGCTGTTACTACATCTAATCTATTATTGTTACCTCCATGGCTTGCTGTTCAACAGTGTCACAAAGTTCTTTGTAGCAAAGAAGCAAATCAGAATCACAATACCACTGGTTTTAAATCCATTTAGTTGTTCAAATGCTGCCATTACATGATTTAAAACACCTATACTTGATCTACTAACTAGCCTAGAAGGCCCAAATGATCTAAGGCTTTTATGGTTATTGCATCATCAGCTTCTTTTGCCATAATGGAGTTCAATTTAGACAAAGTCATATGGCAGCAAGCTTTAAGATTCTCTTCTACTGTTTCTCTAACACTGGAATCCATGATATGATCTACAAGTGATGTGCAGAGGTTCTACTCCCATTAGTCCTGAACCCGTAGGACCAAGGACCAGGGCCTCCTTCTACCCCGAAGCGATGGATACTCCAGGGCTCTTTCCATAGGGCTTAACCTGATTTCTTAAAAAGTCCCCCCGCTGAGCACAACTTCAAGACGGGATGGAAGTGGATACGCCACTTACGCGCATCAACCCTGCAGGGAAGACTACCAAAAACCTCAGTGGGGCCGCCTGGTGATCTAGCACATCTTCTACTAGCTACAGGTTAGTACCTGGGACTTATTAGGCAACCCTCTACCCCTCCGGGCGACCGTAGCCTGGCCAGAGGTACCCAATTCCCCGTGGGTGTCGGGAACACACTGCCCCCTCGAGTCCAACCCAATCCAAACAACACCCCGACAGGAGGGGCTCGGCAGTTTGGCCCGAGGTTCCTCTAGTAACGTCAGAGGTATCAGAGTGCTAAGGGTCCGCAGCGCCCGCACCACGGCAGCTGAAAGGGACGGATCCCCCTACGAGATCTGTTTCCAAAGTGACCACTCTCTAGTATTTCACATTTGGCTCTCAGCGAGATTTGGCATAAAACAAGATGAGCCACAGATTTTTGTTTAGATTGAAATTCTAATATTGGATCTGTTATCAATTTGAAATTTTCAGAAACAAATGTTGCCTGTACCTTTACAATATTGCAGCACTTGGTATCACAAAAATAGTGTGACTTTGTGGGTTCGTAAAATTAAAAACTTCAATTACACCACTCAAAATGTTCTTTATTTCCACCTTATTCCAATATCACAATTACAATTTAATGTACACAATTACAATTTGGCCAGTTCGTCTTTACACGTACACTGGGCGCTCCTTACACACCGCACGCCACAACAAACTCAACTGCCTGTCGCCTCGCTTGTATCGATCGGCGGCCCGAAGTTTCTCGAATCTCCTTTTATGGAGGGGGAAAACATTTTCGAAGCTTCGTGTCACTTCGAGCGGCAGGAGGAGGGGTAAACGAAGACCCAGCAACCCCTGCGTCTCCCCTTCCGCCGACAACCTTCATTTATTGATCGGCATCGCGAGCCTGCCGCTTGGGTAACACTGCTCCCTCCCTCAAGGCTGGTCGTCCCGAAAAGCGCCTTCATAGCGGGCCAGGCGATCCAGGTGTACCACCATCTTTCCTCGGGGCACCTTCTGGATGCGGTAGACCACGTCGTTAATCCTCTTCACCACATGGTACGGTTTGCCATGGCTGCTGAAGCTTCGCGCAGGGTCCCTTGGGCGGGTCGGGCGGTACAACCAGACCAGGTCACCTTGCTGGAACCCTTGGCTGTTGGCTTGCCTGTCGTATCGGGTTTTCATGCGATCGCTCGCCTTCTGGATGTTCTGGCGAGCCATCTCGTGCATGTCGTGGAGGTGGTCCACCAGGTTCTCCACATACTCGGTCGCTGGCTGTTTCACCCCCGAAGGACTACCAAAAGCCAGGTCACAGGGGAGGCGTAACTCTCGGCCGAACATTAAGTTGGCTTGCATGAACCCCGTGGTGTCGTGTGTTGATGAGCGGTAGGCCAGCAAGAACAGTGGCACCTTGACGTCCCAGTCTCGCTGATGGCTGGCCATGACCTTCCTCAAGTGTTCCTCTAAGATCTTGATGTACCTTTCGACCATGCCATCCGACTGGGGATGTAGAGGTGTTGTGCGGGTTTTGTTAACCCCAAGTCTCTCTAGTGCCTCCTTCATCAGGTTGGACTCAAAATTGGTGCCTTGGTCACTGTGCAGCTCTAATGGTACCCCAAATCGGCAAAACACTTGCTCCACGAGGCAGTCTGTGATTGTCCTTGCCTCTTGGTCCAGCAATGTCAACGGCGATCCGTTCGAATGGCGCTCCGACGTTGTACTGTTGCATGCGACCCCGGCTCCTAGTCTGGGGGCCGCGACTCGCCGCGCACACGTGACACTGACGGCACCATCGCTCAGCGTCTGCTCGAAGCCTCAGCCAGTAGTAGCGCTGCCGTAGTTTGTCAATCGTCCGGTTCGCTCCCAGGTGTACTCCTGAAGTACCGGCGTGCACTTCTTACAAGACTTCCGGAACCTTACTCCGGGGAAGACCCAACTGTTCTCTCTGCGTCTTCATATCGGGTGATTCCCATACCCGGAACAGCACACCCTCTCTGGTCTTCAACGAGTCCCATTGGGCCCAGTAAGACTTGTAGGTGGCGCTCCTCGGTGCGATGTCCGCCCAGGTTGGTCTCGTCCCTGCCTACACTTCCCTCAAGAGTGGCCCCAAGTCTGAGGCCGCCAGCTGCTCCCTCCTCAGGCCTGCGCCATCCCAGCCATCCGCAGGCACTGCCGTGACTACTCTAACTGCTGCGGCACGCTCCTTCTCCTCCACTCTTGTGCATTGGCCGCACTCTTCTGGACAGGGTCTTCGGGACATAGCGTCCGCGTTACCGTGGCTCTTTCCTCTGCGATGTTCCGAGGTGAAGTCGTACTCCTGCAGCCTCTGAACCCAACGTGCTGTCTGGCCTTCCAGGTTCTTAAAGCTCAATAGCCAGGTTAGGGCGGAATGGTCAGTCCTCAGGTGGAATGGCTGACCGTACAGGTACTTGTGGAAGTGCTCCAAGGTCTTTACTACCGCCAATAATTCTCGTCGGGTGACGCAGTAGTTCTTCTCTGCCTTGGATAGAGTCTTGCTGTAGTAGGGTACCACCCGCTTATGGCCGTCCTGGATCTGCGATAGGGCACCTCCAATGCAATGATCGCTGGCGTCGGTGTCCACAATGAAGGCGCCACCCGGTTGTGGGAAACCCAAAATTGGAGCATTGCACAGGGTCTCCTTTAGGTGCTGGAAAGCGTTTTCGGCATCCTCCGTCCACACAAGGCCGGTGTTCCTCTGTCAGGCGGGTGGGGGGTTTTGCGATGTTGGAGAACCCCTTTATGAAGCGGCGGTAATAACTGCACAGCCCCAGGAAACTGCGCAACTCTTTCTTATCCTTTGGGCGAGGCCAATCTCTCACAGCCTGTGTCTTCGCCGGGTCTGTGGCCACTCCGGTTGCTGAGACTATGTGGCCCAAGTAGTTCACTTCCTTGCGGAAGAGCTGGCACTTCTTCGCGTTCAGCTTCAAGTTGGTCGCCTGCAATCTCTGTAGCACCTTACTCAGATTCTCTAGATGGTCTTCAAAAGTTTTACCGACGATGATGTCGTCCAGGTATAGCAGGCAGGCGTCGTAAGTCAGTCCTCTCATCACTGACTCCATGAGGCGTTGGAAGGTAGCTGGTGCGTTACAGAGGCCAAAGGGCACAACTGTGAACTGCCAGAGCCCTTGGCCTGTCGAGAATGCGGTCTTCTCTTTGTCTCTCGGATCTAGAGCTACCTGCCAGTAGCCCGACTTCAGGTCCAGGGTCGAGAACCACTGCGCACCAGCTAGCGTGTCCAGGATGTCGTCAATCTGGGGTAAGGGGAAGCAGTCCTTCCGGGTGACAGCGTTCAGCAATTACACCACTCAAAATGTTCTTTATTTCCACCTTATTCCAATATCACAATTACAATTTAATGTACACAATTACAATGTTGCCAGTTCGTCTTTACACGTACACTGGGCGCTCCTTATGCACCGCACGCCACAACACACTCAACTCAACTGACTGTCGCCTTGTTTGTATCGATCGGCGGCCCGAAGTTTCTCGAATCTCCTTTTATGGAGGGGGAAAACATTTTCGAAGCTTCGTGTCACTTCAAGCGGCAGGAGGAGGGGTAAACGAAGACCCAGCAACCCCTGTGTCTCCCCTCCCGCCGCCAAGCTTCATTTACTGATCGGCATCGCGAGCCTGCCGTTTGGGTAACAATAGTCTGTGCAGCGGCTGAGTGGTTAGACTGCTCGACTCTCACCAAGGCGGCCCGGGTTTGATCCCAGGCACCTGCAAAGTGAGATTTGTTGTGGACAACACAGTGCTGCGGGAGGTTTTCTCCAGGATCTACGGTTTTCCCTGCCATCTCACTCCACCAGTGCTCCATCTGCATCTCATGTATCAACAGAGTCACTGCCTGTGGTGCCATATGTAGTAAAAGCAGGAGTTAAACACTGCACTACATACATTGCAAAAATAATCATTTAACAAATTTTGTGCAGGAACTGAAAGCTTTTCTTTTTTAAAAAAGAAATCGACAATTGAATCAAAATAGCTGACAATGTAAACTACTGAATTAAACCAGCATGAAGATTAATAACATATTACTAATTATGTTTTCTAGTGCACTACTGCATTTAAAAAATACATATTTTAAAGAAAATGTAAATAATTTCACTTCTCGAAACTATGCAGTAACCCTAACTTTGAAGGAGGATATTCAAATAGATAAAACCACTTATAACAACATTAGGATCCCATATGATATTCTCATAGCAATGCACCTTTCATCATGCAGAATAACACTTTCATAATGATGTCCACTGGAAACAGTAAATATATAGCTCCTCTTACAAAAATATATCATTTTAACTAGTAATAATTAATTAACCTCTTCTTGAGACTGATGAATTTTTCCTATGAAGGTTGGTGATACAAACTGTCAAAGTACAAATCTTACAATGAATTAACATATATGAGGTCTGTTCAAAAAGTTCCAGAATATTTGTAATTTTGAACTAATAGAGTGTTGGAGAAAAATGCAGTTGGCATCCCTGCACATGCCTGTGTTTGATGTATAAATGCTGAAAGTTTCATTGTTGAATGTCTCTTAGTTATCGTTCAGTGCTGTATTCAGTAGAACGTTGTGTAGCACAGTTTGCGAATTTCGAGATAGCAGAGTTTGAGCAATGCATCTGCATTAAATTTTGCATGAAACTCAAGAAAACCTTTACAAACCAAATGATACAGGAAGCCTATGGTGATGAGTGCTTAAGCCATACTCGGTATTACAAATGCTTCAGGCTGTTTAAAAATGGCCAGGCGGAAGTTAAAGATAACCCTCATTCACGACATCCTTCAATGTCTACCGTCGACGCTCATGTCAGGAACGTCAACGAAATTAAGCGTGCCAATCAAAGACTGACTGTCCGAGAGATTGCGGAAGAATGTAAAATTTTAGTTGGATCACATCATGAAATCCTGACACAGCATCTTGGAATGCATCATGTTGCCACCCATGAATCCTGAAGACCAAGACCACAAAGATCATTGTGTCGCAATCTGTAAAGAGCTTTTGGATCATGCAAATGAGGACAAGATCATAACTGGTGGTGAAACATGGGTCTACAGTTATGATGTTGAAAAAAGATCAGTCTTCACAATAGGTTAGCAAAGATTCTCCAAGACACACACACAAAAAAAAAAAAGAATTCGTGTTGTGACACATGCGGAAAATGTGAGAAGGAAAGGCCTGATATGTTGCGAGACAATTCATGGCTCTTGCATCACAATAATGCACCCACACATTTGTCCCTATTGGTGCGCGATTATTGCACAAAAAATTATATCACTGTGCTGCTTCATCCTCCATACTCTCCAGACCTGGCTGCTGCAGACTTTTTTTAATTTCCAAGTTGAAAACCAGAGACGAGATAAAAATTTGGAAAAGGCACTTTGCACAATCCAGAAGGAGGTGTAATAAGTCTGCTTCTGAAAGTGAAAACGGCATTGGGAGCAGTGTATCAATTGTGGAGGAGAGTATTTCCAAGGAGAGCATGCACAATAAGTAGAAGGTAAGCTTTAGAAACTTTTTGTGGACAGAGTTCTGGAACTTTTTGAACAGACCTCATATATCCCAACATTTCATGAGTTACCAAATGTCTATAGTTTAATGATTTCTCCATTATTTTAAATAATCTTATTTTAATCAAATTTCACTTAACTCTATTTCTTTGGTCATTTTGAGCGGTAAATACATACTTCAATAGTTTATCACTTTTCTCTGCTGATTTACTGCTCCTAACATGGATATCACCCAAACTATGATCTGCAACATGTTCAGCTGTATTCCTTGGAGCTACTGTATGTTTTGTGTAGAAATCAACTTCCATGACTTCCTTTGAAACATTATCCTGCAAAATAAATATCCCCAATATAGAATGGAATGCTAAATACCTTATCAGTTGAAGAGCATAATGAATAAAAGAAATATATAAAATTCAATATTACATGGACGTTTATCTAAAAATGCTCTTTTTTGCTCATGGGACTCAAACATATACTTCTAGTAAAGTCTTGATACTAAAGTTTTGGGAAGAGTACATCTTCTCTACCTACTGAATAATGGTAGAGAAAGTAAAAGAACTATGAAAGCGACAAAACAAACAGAATACATCAGATTAATAAAGTGACAGATATCAACTGTTTGGGTAATAAAATGATGTGTAAATGAATACATATCCAGTTAGGTTAACTGATGGAAATTAATTGTTCTTTCACACAGCTGTGTGTAGAGAGAGGGTTTGAAGGGTACTCAGACTGAAAAATTAAATCATAGCTGGGATTTAACAATCAATCTCCCACTCTCCATCTGGTTGCTCTTAACCATCGAGCTATCATGGCAACATGCCAGTATGACATTAAATTCTCCAACTGACTCGTAGTTTCCCGGGAAACCACTAGGATCTTCTATACAAGAGATACATGGGGTAAGACCGGGACCCTAAGGATGCATGAACAAAATATTGGTGTTGTAACATATTTAATATAGGAAATCATTTGTAAAAATTTTTCTGTAGTATCAGATATCATGTTTACATGAACAATGGAATATTTTAAAGGTAATGCATATATAGTTGGTTGGTATCTGATGATAAGTAGTTGGCAATGAAGCCATTCGCTCTTGCAGCCCAGTATTTTAATGTTATGTTGGTACATGACTAAATGTTGGACAGCAGAGTAGGTGGTTTCCATTTATATCTAGTGTACAGAAAGAACACAGAGGAGATCTCACTATATCAATTTTAAATAAATGTTTATTGAGACAGTCATGGCCTGTTAGGAGTCTAAAAGTTGCTACAGAGGATTTTCTTGGTAGTATGTTGATTCTAGTTGTGCTGTTACATACATTTTCCCATAGTTTTCCTTTTATTTGGAATACATTATCTTCTTTAATTTTTTAATACATATTGATATAATTACTTTTGATAGAATGGTAACTTAGTGGCTCAAATGAATTTGACTTAATTTTACTGCCATTTTTGGCTAGAAAGTCAGATGTTTCATTATCATGTATTCTACAATGTGCTGGTATCCATTGAAGTATTGCTATTTTAAAATTAACTGTTCTATGATTTTATGGCATTCTGCAATATTTAGGCTTTTAGGTGTTATATTGGATGTTATGTATATTATAACTGCTTTAGTCAGATAATAATGTTTGATTCTTTTGACTTTACTGAGGAAACTATGTCCAGTTTTTAAGTTTACTTGTAATTTTCTTCTTTCCCAGAGTCTGATTAATTTTTCATATTGTACGATGGCTGCTTTTTCAATGTCAAGATCAAGCCTTGTATTATTTGTTAAAATTTGTAGAGCAAGTACCTACTGGAGTAGTTACGGCAGCTCTAGCTACTAACCAAAAAATTTGATTTTGCAAAATATTAAGTTTCTCTATATTTGCGTGTTGGTTTAACATATGTTTTGTAAAAGGTATTTAAAGTTTGTGTAGTGCTTCCCCATTTCTTGGCTACCAGTCCCTGAAATAGTGGTAATTTTTTTCTCCGTTTTTAGCATGTATAATCAATGTGCTTTATCCAGTGGTTTGATGAATTCTGCATGTATATTATCAGGTCCAGGAGGGTTTCTTTTCCCCCGTCAATTTTAAGTTATTAATTACAATGTTCAATTCTTTAAAATTGACTTCCTAATTAATTATATTATCTTTAAGTTTAATTGTTGATTTTACGTGTTCTTTAATGTTTTGATGCAATATTTTTGTTCTTTTTAGCATTAGCAGATAATTTATAGGTACAAGTGTAGTATTTATTAAATTTATCATCTATGTCATTGTGACTTGTAATTGTTATAGTATAATTAAAGGTATATGTGTTTGGAGGAATTTAGTAACAGTGACGTCAAAATTAATCTCAAAAACTATTTGTAGTTGGTTTATTGATACTTGTCACTTACTTTTTTATATTAATGAGAGACTAGTTTCAAAGGCAATCACCTCCATTTTCAATCTCTTTCCAACTGACATCTGTTGTGTGCTCTCTCTCTCTGGTGGTGGAACTGTGAACTTTTTTTGTCAAATTATCTACTGGTGGGATTTCCAAGTTCATTATGCAATCCTTATTTTTCCATATGAATATGTTCTCCCATGTTGTCAATTTACTATGGTTTATCACTCCTTTTAATAATTTTGGACATTGGACATTGTTCCAAACCAAACATTGATCATCTTTTCTATAGTCCAAGTTCTGAAAAAAGTTATTAAAATGTTCTCTTTTGGTGTCATTAATTTCTGTTTTGATATGAGCACTCAATTCTCCAATTTTGTACTTCTTTTGGATCTTTTAGATTTTTCTAGCAAGGTCTCTTTCTTTTTTCATTGTTAAGTTGTGAATTCCAAAAAGGATTATAGTTTTTAATTAATCCTCTTGGTATGTATTTCTTTGCTGTTTCAAAATTATATCCCATAAATCTTTAAAATAAAGTCTCTAGGCTTCTTTCCATTTTTATACTTTGACATAAATCTTTGTTTAATTTATCCGACTTTGTTGTTTAATTTACTGGTTTTAAAATTTGCTTTCTAATTCATTTGTAAAATCTTTCCAGTTTGCTTTTTTAAAGTCCCATCTAGATTTATAGTTTAATGCATGTAGCAACATATCAATATTTGGTTTCATATTCCATTTAATGAAAATGGCAATACACTTTACAAAATCAGTTTTGCCCCTTACCCGGCACAGAACCGGATTCTCAATGAGGTAAAATCTGATAGTAATAGTCTTTGTTGCTAAGACATGCTAACATGTGTACAGGTCAAGTTCATCATCTTTCCATCCTGTGTAGCCTTCATGAACTAATCTGAAGTACTTTATGCATCTCACCTAACCATCCTTTCTCTTTGTAAATGCATATGATTCATTACAATGAAGACATGTAGAATCCTTATCATCCAGTTCAGTCTTTGAGTCAATACTTGAATTATTAATTTCTTTGTGTAGAACAATTTTCTACGTATTTGCCTTTATTTTTTCAAGTTTCTGGGTGCTTTCCTTTTTGGTAGACTATTTCTATAAGGAGATTTCATTATTGTAATGGTCTTTCCTCTCGATAGTTTGGAAAGTGATCGCTGATGTTGAAATTGGGATTATATCTCTTGGTGACATGGAAAAGGAAAATTTTGGCGATTGGTTTTACAAATGTAAATCTGTGGCGTATTGAGAATGTAACCTAAAATAATAAAAATGGTGTGAAAATATACTAAACATTACACTAATTTGTACTACAATAGTCAATTAGCATCTTTGAATCCACAACAAAATATCTAAATGCCATTGAACTACAATGACAACATGTCAACATCACACTAAATTTTCTAACTGAACCATATTTTCCCGGCAAACCTCCAGAATATCTCTTATGCAATGAGATACATACCTTTGTTACGGCTTACTATATTGTAAATATTTAAGTTCCAGGCTTCATAATTTAAACCACTATTAGGTTAACTGATGAAAATTAATTGTTCTTCCACAGTAGTCATGTGTAGGACAAAATGTTTAAGGGTAGAGTCAGACTGCAATGCCATAGCCAGGATTTGAACCACTGATTCTCCTGGTGTCTGTCTGGATGCTCTTGATCTATGAGTTGCGTTGCATAGTCAACAGCAACCAGACGGAGACCAGGAGTTCTGTAGTTCAAATCCTAACACATTAAATTGTTCAATCTATCCTTCAAAAACATATCAAGCATTTTCAAAATATGGGTTAGAAGTTAATCCAGGTTGGTCGAGAAGTTTAGTTAGAACTCATAATGAGAGAAGATAGTAAAAGAAAGTTATCTATAGTTTTAAGCATCATATTTTACTATCCTGATAGCTATAATTTAATTTCTTAAATAAGGTTCATCACGTCACATTTTTCACTTATGCCACCCTGGTGATGTAGGCACACATGGCCCCACTTTGAGTCCTAATTAAACAAAGGAACAAAATCGTCCATTGGGAAAATGAAATGAATGCAAACAAACACCACTCTTAACTGCAGTACGAGTTCATGGTTGTGGACACTTCTTTCCTTAAATAGTTACTTGAAAGTACTGCAACTGGGTTCTGAAGGCTCACATATTTTTGTTAAAGCATGAAATATTAAGCACCAACTACAATTAAAATATAAAAACATACATTTTATTGAATTTCTAATAAAAATAATTCATATGGTGAATGCACCTAAGTTGCTAAGAGGGCATGCACAAAAACTAACAGTTTGAAAGTCAGTATAGCGGAACAGTTAATGTTATGAAGCTTCAGCACAGAAAACTGCTACAGAGTGGCAAAAAGACAATAAAGCTCAATGATTTAACAAAGTGTATGGAAAGTATCCAGGACTTGCTATAAATGAAGTAGTGAAATTAACATCCAATTTACCAGTGTGGCAAATGTAAACACTTAGAATGTGCATAAAGAGAAGACCATTGCTGGTGCAGTTAGAATAAGAAAAGAACATGCCCCCGGTAAGTGTTGAATTTTTTTTTTAAGTTTAAATCCTTAACAAAAAGATTGTACTGATTGATGAACAAATGAATGAAATTATGCTCAAATGAACACAGCTTAAAACTGCTGGCCATTTATCTTCTATCTGGATAAGTCACCTAACCGAGATTAAAACTTGGAATCTCTTGAATGTGAAGGAGTAATGCCATCCCTACTCCACAAAGGCAAGCAGTTGGATGTTGTGTGAGGAGATTTTGAGAGGTCAGCAATCCACCATAAGGTTCACCAGTTATTTGCTAATATGAACCCACACCTTAAACAAAGTGCTGCTGGCAAAAGCTCTGACCCTGACCTTAGAGAATGAAAGACATTTTCTCTCTATAAACTGTTTTTGAAGTTAGTTTCGAGTTTTTGAGCAGAAATAGAAAGAGTGCTACTATAGACAAAATGACATTTTGTGGAGGAAGATTTTTTTCCCTTGATCTTGAGGAAGATTTGTACGTAAAAAACAAATTGGATAAACCTGAGTTCATAGGAGGGTCGTTTGATAAGTTTGGTAAATTTCCATGAAGGGATGGAAATTTTTTTGTTACTACAACTTTGTGGGTGGTAAGGGTGATTTTTCAAAAGATGGTACAGAAAATTTGAATGTGCTACAATGTACAGTTCATTATTGACAGCCTCTGAACTGGTCATTGTGATAGCTGTAATTGAAAATGCAAAAAATAGTTTCGTGCTGTTATCAAACATTTTCATTTGAAGGGCTGGACTGCCACACAACACGAAACTGATTTGGATAAAATTCCATGGACTCTGTACCAACACTGAAGACCATTTACTTTTGGATCAATGAATTTAAATGTGGTCGTAGAAGCACCGAAGATGAATTGTGCTCTGATTGCCCAAATGAGGTCACCACACAGGACACCATTTAAAAAATCCACGACCTGGTTATGCAAGACTGCTGAATCAAAATTCGTGAGATTGCTGAGGCTGTAGCCATCTCAACTGAGAGAGTGCACAATATCCTGCTTGAAAAATTGGCAAGCAAGATGGGTGCTACAACTGCTCACAGATGACTAAAAGTGCATCTGGAAAAACACTTCTACCGAGTATCTGGCGATGTTTAATTGCAATCTGCAAGACTTTTTGTGCTGATTTGTGACTGTGGATGAAACTTGGATTCATCATTACACACCGAGTCAAAACAGTAGTCAAAACAATGGACAAAGGCTGGTGAAAGTGCACCAAAGAAGGCAAGGACCATTATGTCAGCTGGTAAGGTGATAGCCACTGTTTTTTTTTCTTTTGTTTTTTTGTTTTTTTTGGGAGGGGGTGCATTCTCAAGGAATAATCTTCATAGACTACTTGGAAAATGGCAGATCCATAAATTGAGCCTATTATGTTTCATCGTTGGAACATTTGCAACATGAGTTCACCAAAGAGAGACCGAGACTGAAAGCAAAAAGGTGCGCTTTCACCAGGATAATGCACCACTGCACTCATTAGCAACCCAATGACAAAAGTGCATGAATTGGGCTTTGAATTTGTTCCTCATCTACCTTATTCACCAGACTTAGCCCCAAGTGACTTTTTCCTGTTCCCGAACTTGAAAATTTGGCTTGGTGGTAAGAAATTTCATCAATGAAGTAGTGACAGTCAGCATTGAGTATTTTGCAGACCTCAACGGAACCTATTTTTCCAACGGGATGAAAAATCTGGAACATCGCTGGACCAAGTGTATATCCATCAATGGAGACTATATCAAGAAATAAGGTGATATGTTATAAAAAAATTATTATTATTATTGGTTTTTTACCAGACATAACAAATGACCCTTTAAGAATACATAAACAGCAACGTATAGACTGATACCGCCATAAAATTGTAAAAGCAAGTATTTCAGTTGAGTTTGAGTGTACGACTTAAAAATCCTATAAGGGTAAGTGCCTCCTTGTGCTACACAAGATATGAAGATTTTTTGTTGAGGATGACAAGTCTGTATTTGTTTGAAAAATAGCTGGATATTATCTGGAATAAACGATTGGCAATGTTTTAAAATCCTGATTTGAAAAGGTTCTCCCCAAATAGTGTCATCATCATAGACTACGTCTCCTATTTACAGTGCCGTTTAGAGGTACACCCAACGAATTTTGGAGAAAAGGTGACATCTACAGCATTTCATTACTTTTGATGAGGGCCTATTGAGGACAGAATTTCTGGCATTGGTCAAGTCTCATGCTTAAGAGCATGACAAATTTATAACTCAAAATGGCCTAACTGGTGGGTCACATTGTATTATGATTGCTGCCTTATCATTGTTACTTAAACCAATAGAGATGTATGCTATCAGGTTAAGGACTATGCCGCCAGAAGTAACGCAACCCTCAACTCCAAAACATGTGTGCTGGTTGATGCAGCATTCAGCATTTAAACACCTTTAACACCTGAAAAGCAGATTGCCTTTTGTTCAATATGCAATTAGAGAAGAACAAATACTTGGGACTTGTAGGATATTATTGATCTTGCGGTGGAAAAATGTACAATATGCATAATTATAAATTGAAACACAGAAGTTAAATTTAATTTTGTGGATTCTGGTCTCATCTGAACTTAATTTTACCCATATCATTGAACTAGCTAATATGCCATACCTAGTCTATGAACATATAAATAACAGTGCATTTCAGCATACATTAACAAAAGCTCTTTATTTTCATTATATTTATGAAGAAGAGTTCTTGCTTTGAAGAAAAATTCTTTGTTGGGATGAAGCTTGTAATGTAATTCTCAGAGTGGGTGATAAATATTTTGATATCAGAGTTGAAAATTAATGTTGAATTTTTAATAATTTTGAATTTGTTACATGAATGTTGTGTTATTTGCTCAGGTCGTTGATCAATGTTAAAAATCTGACTGCATTAGTCAATTTGTAACTATGTAACTTTCTTTTGCCTCATCTAGTTTTCAGTCCATGGATGAGAACTTTTATCTCGGAGTCATGGTCTCGGATTTAAGCAAATTTTGATAACAAATTTCAGAAATAATCATTCAATTGATTCTTCATCCATATAATTTTAATATCTTTTCATTAAATATAACAATATGATCACAATTAAAATAAAACTTTCCTGATCAACTCGCTAACACACAAAAACATGTCTTGCCCTTTTGGTGTTGTTTTTATGGAAGAGAGAAAGAGATTACTGATTTTTGTCTTAGCAACAAATGCCTACAAACATCTTCAAACATCCATAGTCTCCACTATAATGTGCCTTTTCTTTCACTCACTGATCTCATTGAGAACACAAAACATTTTTAACCTTTCTAACAATTTTTCTTTTAAATTTTTTTAACACAAATTTAAAACACATAAATAATTATGTTTGAGGCCTAAACAAAAACAACTTTTCAGCTCGAAATTTAAGTAATGTGATAGAGAGCTTTTTAAATGTGCCTGCTTTTATAAGTCACATTCTGGTTAATTTTGGATATTTTACACTTTGGCTCAAGGTTACAATCTTACATACATACTTTTAATGAAATCTATATTTCTTTTGTGTTTTACTCTCTCTTGTAATTTCTCAGGTAAATTTCACTGAGAATGAATAGGAATGCAATGCTGTGAGAGACTGATTTTTGGCAAACCTTAAAGTTCTGAAGAAAGTGCAATAGAAGAATTCTGGGTCAAATGCAACTCTACCTATATGTCTAAAAAAATGTTAAGAGGAACTTCAACCATTAAGGGAAACATTTATAGTCTAGTACTCTTTGAACCCCATTTGGATGTTCCCTTTTTTTAAATTTGATATAATAAAATATAGTACTAGTATCTAATTTATTTACCTCACCCTCCTTAGAGGTCAGCCGCCCTATTTCTTTCTGTAGCTGTTTAATTCTTTCTTTATAATGTTCTTTCTCTGTTAGCAGCTCTTGATATTGTGTTCTTATTTTCACACATTCACTTTTATTGCAGCTAAAGTCAAATGTCACATCCACAGATTCCTTTCCAACATTCCCTTGCACATCTTGTTTATCAGTAGTTTCAATAATGTTTACTTCTTTCTGAGATTTATCTTCGATTTTGGTCTTATCAAGCCCTTCTCTTGGTAAGTCACCACTGCATTTTTGCTGTTCATTTTTTGCAGGCCTGCAAAAATATAAGATTATTTATAAATCAGATTAAAAATGAGTACTTTTCCTTAAAACATAGTAATGTTTTAAAAGGAATTATTTTAATGGAAAAGGAACATTCAAAATCATATCAAATTTAGAACATGCATACATATATTGTCACAAGTGACTGTTTTGATTAACACAAATAGTAGTTCATTTGATAGAGTCAACATGAAAAATTCAATGCCATGGCCGGAATTTGAACCACGGAGATATGTGTTATCAACAGTTTAACACAGGTTGGTTAATGTACCTTTAAACAAGATGGAATATATCAGAGTACAATAATATAATTCACATTGCAGAATACAATGGATTCAGGCTGAATTGGTCAAAAAGAAAATCGATTAATTCAGAAGAAAACAAAGATGGAAACAAGTAACTACTCTTTCCCCAATCAGCAATAAAACTTCATATAGAAAATTTACATATCATCCCAGAGCTACACACCTTTTCCAAAAAGTCTTCAAAGAGCAAAACATTATTTTGGCCCCACAAAATAAATTCAGTGTACAACACCTTTTGAAATCACATAATACAAAGGAGATACCTACAGACAAAAAATCAGGTGTGTACTGGATAAACTGCAAAGGCTGTGACAACTTTTACATTGGAAAAACTAAAAGGAATTTGAATTAGGCTTAAAGCCTTAATTAGGCTTAAATTTTAGGAACATCAGAAATAAAGAAATAGATAAATTGGCAGTATCGTATCATTTTTGGAACGAAAATCGTGATGTAGAACAAGAAATTCACTTATTAAAAAGTGTCCAAGGTCCAGCTGTATTAACCATGTGGGAAAAATTTTTCATAAAGAAATATGAAAGAAAACTGTTCAATTTTGACACTCCTTTGAAGAGAACCCAAACTTCAAGTTCATCAACATAGCAACAGAGATGCACCTATCACCTCCAAGGAGTTCAACATCCATTAGTCAACAACAGCTAATGATGTTAGAAAGATCCAACTAAACGCTTTCCAGGCTAATACCAACAATAAGTGGAGCACCAAGTACCAGCTCAACTCAAAATTATATTACTCATAAAGATATTCAGTTAAAGTACTGCAACTTAATCATGTCAATCATGTTAACTCTATCAAAAACCTTAGCCAATATATGGCTAGTGTGAAGAAATTATTAATTTCATTCAATTAAAGTAGTTCATTTGTCTGCAGAGGTATGTGTGACGTCACTCTCCCATTCCATAACCCTCTGGTGGCATGAGTGACTCTGGTATGTGAATATCTTTGTCTTTGTGTGCCGGTCTTTGACCGTGCTGGGCATAATGCCCCGGCTGTGTAACATATGTGATCCGAGGGACCATTTTTGTAATTATTTAGTTTAGTAAATATTCTTATTAAGTGAATTGTAGTTTTAGTTAGTATTACCCAACCTTTTGTAGAAATGTACCAATAGAAAATCCCAACCTCTTCGCAAAGCATGTAAATCCCATCTGAGCAATCCCCTCGTGCAAGGTCTAGCCATGTGGTATCTTTATCCATTAACATCCATGGTCAGGTCTTCACAATATTGTTACCAAAATAAGCTTTAATTTATATAAAATAAAAAAGCCATACACACTGACATAAAGTACTGCTTATCATAAGCTCAAAATTAGTATTGTTTAACAGTATTGTTTCCTTTCTCTGCATGTGTAAGTATGAAATGACAGTGATTTTATATACATGTATCCGTAAAATTATGGTGCACTTTTGACCAGTCACAGGAATTCAACAAAACAAGATAGAAATGTAAAATCTCCACCAAATTGAAAGGAAAGCTCTCCAAATTTTGTACCTATTCAGTGTAGTTCAATGTGGCCCCCATTTATTGCCTGCACACATCCAAACAATATTCAAATTCTTCCCACACACATTGAAGGACTTTTAGTGTAACAGAGTTGAGTCCAGAGGTTCTACTCCCATTAGCCTTGAACCCGTAGGAACAAGACCCGGGCCTCTTTCAACCAGGGAGTATTCGAGCTGTCCCAAAGGGCGCTCGGCAGATTAAAACTACTGTGTTAAACGGCGAGAACTACTGGCACTAGTGAAGACCTTGGAGCACTTCCACAACTACCTGTACGGTCAGCCATTCCACCTTAGGACTGGCCACTCCACCCTAACCTGGCTACTCAGCTTTAGAAACCTGGAAGGCCAGACAGCCCGCTGGATCCAGAGGCTGCAGGAGTACACTTCACCTCTGAACATCGTAGAGGAAACAGTCATGGCAACGCAGACGCCATGTCCCGAAGACCCTACCCAGAAGCGTGAGGGCAATGCACAAGAGTGGAACAGAAGGAGCGTGCCGCAGCCTGCGAATGGCTGGAATAGCGCAGGCCTGAGGAGGGAGCAGCTGGCGGGCGCCGACTTGGGGCCACTCGTGTGAGAAGTGGAGGCAGGGACAAGACCAACCTTGGAGGGCATCGCACCGAGAAGCGCCACATACAAATCCTAGTGGGCCCAATGGGACTCACTGAAGATCAGAGAGAGCATGCTGTTCCGGGTTTAGCCCAGAGGTTCTACTCCCATGAGTCTTGAACCCGTAGGAACTGGACCCGGGCCTCCTTCGACCAGGGAGTATTCGAGCTGTCCCAAAGGGCGCTCGGCGTCCTCCGTGGGGCTTTCCATAGGGCAAGACCCAGAGACTAACAAGCCCCCCCATCTGGTCCTATGGACTCAAGACGGGATGGAAGTGGTTACGCTACTTACGCGCGTCAACACTCAAGGTGAAGACTACCGAACAACCTCGGTGGGGCCGCCTGGTGATCTAGCACACCTTCTACTAGCTTTGCAGGCTAGTACCCGGGAGAATTAATGGCTTCCCTCAACCCCGTCCGAAGACGTACCCGATTCCCCCGGGTATCGGGAACACTCTGCCCCCTCGAGTCCATCCCAATCCGAACAACTCCCGAAGGAGGGGCTCCGCTGTTCGGCCCGAGGTTCCTCTAGTAACGTCAGAGGTACCACGAGTGCTAAGGGTCCGCAGCGCCTACACTTTGGCAGCTGAAAGGGACGGATACCTTCCCCTACGGGAGCTGTTCCGGGTATGGGAATCACCTTATGGGAATACGCAAAGAGAACAATCGGTACTTCCCCGGAGTAAGGTCCCGGAAGTCTTGAAAAAAAAGTGCACGCCGGTACTTCAGGACACCTGGGAGCAAAACTGACGATCGACAAACTCCGACAGCTGAGACTTCGAGCAGACGCTGAGGGATGGTGCCGTTAATGTCACGTATGCGCAGCGAGTCGCGGCCCCCAGACCAGGAGCCGGGGACGCATGGAGCAGTACAACGTCGGAGCGCCATTCAAACGCATCGTGTCGACATAGCTGGACCATTCCCAGTGTCCGACCGAGGCAATAAGTATCTGATGGTGGCCGTGGATTACTTCACCAAGTGGCCGCAAGTGTATGCCATCCCGAACCAGGAGGCGAAGACCATCACACGTTACCTCATGGAGAAACTGTTCTTCCATTTGGGGGTGCCATTAGAGCTCCACAGCAACTAGGGCACCAATTTTGAATCCAACCTGATGAAGGAGGCACTGGAAAGGCTTGGGGATAACAAGACCCACACAACACCTCTACATCCCCAGTCAGGTGGCATGGTCGACCATAGAAGAACACCTGAGGAAGGTCATGGCCAGCCATCAGCGAGACTGGGACGTCAAGGTGTCACTGTTCTTGCTGGCCTACCGCTTGTCAATACATGACACCACTGGGATGACGCCAGCCAGCTTAATGTTCGGCTGAGAGTTACGCCTCCCTTGTGACCTGGCTTTTGGGAGTTCCCTGGAAGCGAAACAGCCAGCAACCGAGTATGTGGAGAACCTGGTGGACCTTCTCGATTTATGCTGCTAGCAATAGGTCTCATGGCTTTTTCCTGTTTTATATATAATTTGGCCACATGTTTATTAAATTCAATAGCTTCACAAAGTTCTAAAGTGGAAATTTAAAAAATTCTTTAGACTTAATAGAAAAAATTAAACATAAAGTTAGATAAAAATGACAGACTAGTTTAATTTTATATCAAATCATTATTCCCAAGCATACTAACAGAAAAATTAAAGACACTGTTAAAAAATGATAACTACAATAGAAATGGAAATAGTAGAAGCAGAAGATCACATCTCATTAAACCAACCCATGCCTTGAACAAACACTTCTTCACCTTTAAGCTAAATACTAGACAGAAATCAGGGTTATCTATGGATAGTCCACTTTCACCTTTTGTGGCATTTGAAACACACATAAAAATGACCTTACCATTGATCTTCAATGTTTGGTTATCAATAGGTTGATGACGTCTTTGCAATAGTTCCAAATAGAGTTTTAGATGATGCATTAAAGTTACTCAATCTGCAAGAGAACGCTATCAAATTCACAGCAGTAAAGGAAGTCAATGGACAACTCTCTTTCTTGGACCTAATTATCATCAGAAATGAAACAAAAATAAAATTTGGAATTTACCAGAAGCCGGCACAATCAGAAAATGACATATAAAATTATAGTTATAACCTGATTAACACACAAACATGCAATAATAAACAATCTTATACACAGACTAGTTAATATAACTATGGATAAGGTAGAACACTTTATAAGGAATAAAAAGCCATACTTCACATAGCAGAAGAAAATGAATACAACAAAAGTCTGGTGTTTCAGAAAATGAGAAAAAAGCTAAGCTAAAGAAATAATTAAGAAAGCAAGCACATTCACTACAGAAAAGTAGTAACACATATTCAGTAGAATTACATAGCACCCAAAAACATTTAATAAATTCAAAAAGATCTTTAGAGAACAAAATATCAGTTTAGCACCTAAAAACTACTCAGTATTAAAATATTAAATTAAAACAATATATGAATCCCACCAATCAATAGATTCAGAATGTGCCAATTAATTTGTAAGGATTGTGAAAAATGCTACAAAGCGCAAACTGAAAGAAACCTAAAAACCAGAGTCAAAGAGCATTTTGGAAATATCAGATTGAAACAGGAAGACAAGTCAGCAGAAGCATTTCACTTTTGGAAAAAAAAACCACGACTTTGACCACGGCAGACTCTATACAGGTGGGAAGGCTTCCCCCTCTCTTTGCTAAAAGTGTGACGTGACTAGGCTGTCTGGTCAGACATGCATGGCTTGATTCATGTCAGTATCAGGTATAATTCCATTCTCAAAATGCTGTACAAGTGTTGTATTCCTCATTACAAAAGCAATTATACATTAGAAGTTGTTCTTAGTGAATATGTGATATGTTTTATTATTCCCAAATATAAAATACTGTTGAAAAGTGGGTAAGAAATATTCCAAGAAAAGACTGGACTCCTTCAATATAAGTATCGTCTGTATTAATCATTTTGAACCAAATTGCATTCAACATGAAATATCACACCTGGATTCAGAAGGGATAAAAGAATTGTTTGTGTATGAAAAGCCTAAGCTAAAAATTGGTTTCAGTCCTACAATTGTTGAAGACTTGCCAGTATATCTTTCTAAAGAGATGCCAGCGAAAAGAAAGAATCCTGAAGTACGAACTGCCGACATTAAAAGAAGGAAATTAATTACTAAACTTCAAGCTTGTACAGATGCTACTGAAGAGGACAAAATAAAATTTGAAGAGTTAATGACGGGAATTGAGAAGAAATTGCCTGTTATACAACTAGAAAACAAGGTTGTATATTTGTATATTTGAAACGTTTTCAAGATCATTCGATCTCATCCTCAGCTGTTTGGTGACTGGTCAACAAGTAAGTGAAGTTTGAGTGTAAACATAGTGACTCATAAATTAAACTCAAAAATGAAGAATACTTCACTGTTAATAATGCTTCTGCTTTTAATATTTATAACAGCTTATAACTTCATTGGGTGAAGTTATCCAGACCAGAAATGTGAGAATGTTAATTTTCTCAAAGGAAGTGATTTTATTTTATTTACGCATGGGAGTCTGGTTACAAGCTTCTTCTGCACTAGAGTACTAGCTGCTTCTGCATTGTACTCATTGCACTAGAGTACAATGAGAAACACTGATGCACTGCAGCAAAGCTTGTACTTCTCTAAAACTGAAAGGTGTGGATAATTTGATGTTGAGATGCATAATGTTGCATTTGTAACTAAGTAGTAAGCTGAACCAACATTTGATTTAGTAGTAGCTTAAGAAATGAGGGAGATTGTGAAGTGATAGCTGAAATCTCCATAGGATAATGATTGAAGGCCACGGTTTATGGGAAAATCCTCCAAACAGAGATATGTGAGCAAACAGCCTATGTTTGGTTCTCAAGAGAGTAGGAGAGACTAGATCAAGTCCTGCCTTGAATATCTGTAAGTGCACAAACCCATGTATTGTCATGTGCATTAAAATCTTCACAGACTAAGACAGGATTGTCTAGTTGTTGCATGAACTAGTACCATTCACATGTAATGATACTCCTAAGTGGACAACATAAGGAAACTATAGTGACTGCCCACTGGTAGAGTATTACCTTGACAGCATCACTTGAAAACAGCAGATTAGAGTATAATCTATCAGCACAATAACAAGTAGTAAGAAGAAATAAAGAATTTCCACTCCTCCCCAGATACCAGCTTGGTTGTGGTAATGTAAGGTATAGGAAGAAGTGAAATTTGTGCCAAAGGTCAATAAGTTTAAGACAAGAAAGCAATAAAAGTATTGCAAACATTAAGTTCTCCCAAAAAAACAATTTCTATTACCGTGAAACGAACAACAATTCCACTTAAAATTAAAAGGGTTTGTGCTTTAACAAAAGCATTGTTAAAGGGTGCAGTACAGCAATTATGGACATTTTAGGAAACATGTGGGGAATGTGAAGAACACCAACTGAAAAGGAGCTGCCACAGAGGGGGAAAATTCTGACATCACAGCTATAAATTATACAACAGGTAGACCGTAAACAAAATGCAGTCAGTGTGCACATGCACGAGAAGAGCCTTCTCTCCTCGCCATCCAACCATCACATGACTCCAACAGCTCCCTTCCTGCATGCATCAGAGCGCAAATCACATGAAACGCATATATTTTAATGCTGTTTTGATTATCAAAGTTAACATAAAATAATTACGTTGGACATGACCTCACAATCGATCAACAAATAGGTAGAATCATAGACTCTTTAAACCCTGAGGAACAAAGCAGTGATTTGGCAGAAAATGCAAAGAGTGAATGTAACAGTGAATGTGAAAGCGAGTGAAACAGATGACCAGTGCAACCCGCGCGATGGAGGAAAGGCAACCTAAAATGACGGTAGAAGGGGAAAGGTAGAGTTGGTAAGCCACGCCTCCAACTGCATTTTGTTCGCGGTCTAATTGTAGTATAGTATTATATGCACTGCACTGATGAAGCAGTGTGTGTCAGTAAGTCAAGGTATGAGAATGAATAAGGATAATGGGGGATTGAAGAGATAGCTGCTATGAAATAGACTATTAACATGGCAGAGAAGGAAAAGAGGGAGTGAGACTTTTCTGGATGGTCTAAGTTCAAATGCAGGATGTCACATCGCAGAAGACAAATATTCAGCAGCACACACTGGAGCAATTATGGAAATAGTTACATGTTAGCAGAAATTGATGCAGATGACAACACAGGGTATATTCTCTGGTCATAGCAGCAGAGGAAACTGCTGGGAATAAGTCTGCTAAGATTGATAACTACACAGTGTAGTACATATAGTATTGTAAACCATAGCCTTGCATGATACCTTCTAGGCATAACTTGTCAGTGGCAGAATGCAGAGCTCGACATTATACAAAGTAAGGTATGGAAATAGAAATGTAAGCTTCCAACAGGTAGGAGGCAGTACACTACTACAATAGTTGCACTGTGACATTGTAATGATTGAAACTTAAGCAGCTGCCAATAAACAAGTGCTACTCAATATGGAGTTCTGCAGGCCAGTGAGTTCCAAAGTTAGTTGCATGGGTTGGCAATGTCTGTGAGTGAAATGTCTGTTTATATACTGATATAGGAACACATCTATTTGATTAGTAGGACTAGATCTGGCAAAACACTGCACAGAAATCTTTGAAAATTCAATTCTATAAAGGTAGAAATTTTCTCATGGTTAACATCCACATTCCTTAATAGTGGCATTTGCTGAGTAAAGTTTTATCTTAGCTTGTTTTTTCTGGTGGAGACTATGTTGACTAACTTGGTCTTAAAAATTATAGCACAACTACCTATCGATATGGAATATAACTTCCCACTATTCTTGTTCAGACTTTCGAAGAAGGTCTAAGGTCAGCACCACTGCATCTGTTAGTGTTACTCCATTTGGAAGTAATGTAGTTACTATCAGCTACTTTAACAGAATCAGAAGTGAAGAAATAGAATGTACAACAAAAGTACACATGCAGGAGAACATCTACAACAACTGAACTTATCAGCCTGAGGAACAAATGAAATGTGTAGTGTTTAACGCCCGTCTTTACTACATACGGCACTGCAGGAGATGACACTGATGATACATAAGATAAAGATAGAGCACCGGTGGAATGAGATGGCGGGGGAAACCGGAGATCCCGGAGAAAACCTGCCCCAGCGCCGTGTTGTCCACCACAAATCTCACTTTGCGGTTGCCTGGGATCGAACCCGGGCCGCCTTGGTGAGAGCCAAGCGGTCTAACCACTGAGCCACGGCGCGGCCCTGAGGAACAAGGTTAGTTTTTATACACAATTCTCAGTTTATGAGCCAGGCTATCCTCAGCGGTTCAAAGTTGCTCCACAGCCTAAGCATCATCATCCATGGGAGAATAAGCTGCTTGCATAGCATGGAGGACTTTGGCAAATAGACCCTTGAGCTCATTCAGGTAAATGTGATATAACTTGTTCATGTATATAATATGAATGCATTGCAGAGTAAATGATCTGTCCTATATCACAGAGGTCAACCATTAATGCACCATTACACTGGTTAGTAAATCACGAAATATGCAAATTAAAAACACAAAATAAAATAACATTGATAACATAATAACAAGAGTTAGATTGAGTCAACCTGAAAAAAACCTTAGCCTATATACAGCTAGTGAGAAGAAATTAATTTCCATCAATTAACAAGAGTTACCTTGTATGACATGCAAGACTGCATGGTTGAAAGGTGAACATTCACTCTATAAATACAATACTAGAACAGTATTTCGTGCTCAAAGGTCAAGTAACAAATAACGTGAATCTTCAAAACCATACCACTGAATTATTGTGTTTAAATCTTATATCCATGCAACTGTTACAGACGTTAATTTTCACATATGCAGTGCATAAAATTTTGAATAATTATGGCTTTCTATTAAACAAAATCCATGAAAACTTATTAGTATCCATATTACTAATTAATTATTTTGCAAATTGCTTAAATGTGTTAGTAATTAGTCTATTTAAAAGCACTTGATGCATGCCTAATATAAAATAATGTAATCTTTATACAAAACTTAAGCAACAATTAAAAAAGCATGTTTATATTGTTTCATATCTATGCAGGATGTCTTCTTTGGTTCAACAGCCTTATTAGGCCAAGACTGCTCCAATGATTCAGTTCCATCCAATTCTGTCCAGCACTACTCTTTTCCAGTGGCTTACATTGATTGCCTTTAAATCTCTTTTCACATCATCAAGCCATCTGATAGGTGGTCTTCCGACTTTTCTGATTGCATATAATGGATCAGTGAGAGTAACCGTTTTACATGGATTATTATCCAAGTGCAGTAAAACCTTGTTAACCCAGACCAGTTTTGGAAAATAAAATTAAAAAAAAAAAAAACAACAAAAAACAGATTGTTTAGCGTAGTAAATGACTTGTTTTACACGCGATAAATTTCTATTTTCAGTAGGTACATTACTCAAATTCTCTTGCCAACGGGTGAATTCACTGCATTCACCCCACCTGCTTGGGACCAGTTGGAAGAGAAACTTTAGTTTATGGTGTGGTGTGTATGACTTGCTGTAAAACAAGATTGAAGAAGAAGAAAGAATAAGCGTAGAAAGATTTTACACAAATTTTTAAAAAAATCAATGGTTAAATATGAGCTGAATCTTTCCTGGCGGCATATATGTTCTAGACGTTCTCGGGCTTCGAGCCAGGTAAGTCGATGTCTCAACATCTACTTACCTGGCTCGAAGCCTGGGAATGTCTAGAACAAATCAATGGTTGTTGCAATGTTGAAGACATTGACAATGATAGAGGTTACAAACTGATTACAGAGGAAGGCTTTATGGCATCATGCAGTGTTACTGAAAATGAAAATGAAGAAAATTCAGATTCAGACAGTGTTGATGAACCAGCTGTAAGTTATGATCCATGTGCAAGCAGTAGCAAACATAGAGAAACTGATGTTTTATTTCAAGAGTCAAGCTGAAACATTGGCAAATGAACTTATATTGTGCTGCTTGTAAACAATACACTAAACTGAGACAGCAGAAGCTCACTGCCTTTTACTACCAACTAGTTTGTGTGCAGTGCAAATACATAGGCTATTACAGTACATACAGTGTATACGTTTTTAGGTGAAAGTGTGCAAATAGTTATTTCTAAACTCCATTAAATATTTAGGTGATGTACATATTCCCCCCCCCCCCCCCCATCATTCTCTGGATAATCAGCATTTCCATTAACTCAAATGGCTCTGGCCCCAGAAACTATGTTCTACTGTATTTCATTTCTAGGCTTTATTTTTAAGCCTTTTTACTAGATATAGTTTTCACTTTCTATACTAAAATTTCTATTTGTTGCAAACACACTAAAAAGTTTCATTCTCTTGATTACCAAACCCTGAAGGTCGCATTTCTTGTTCATTATGCTAGAGCACAAATATATTTAAGCTGATGTCTTCAGAACTTTGAGAAACGTTCTACAAATGGCTACCAATTTAGGAGCATGTGAACACATTTTTAAATCCACTTCAAAGTTGCATACACACTCTCATTAACTTTAAAGATCAGTTCATGTTGCACATGGTGTGGAACCCGTATATATAACTTTGAAAATCTATTTTCACCTTCTTTAACTAGTTGGCATAGGTGATATGAATCTTATTTTACTACAAACATTAACCATAATAGTCTCTAAGAGTTGCAAATTACCTGTCATCTGCTTTTGGTGCTCCTCTCCGCAATTTGTTTCTTCTGCCTCCTGTTGGTCCTTCTCCTCCTCCTTTTCCTCTATGACTCATTGTCGAATACAGCTTTACTACATGCAATAAACAGTAATATATATATAAGCTTTTATTCATATCCCAATTAACATTTTATCACTAAAGGTATATCTTAACAAAATAGCATATAAAGTTTTATCATGTAAACTTGCTGCAACATTGTATGGTAACCTTTTCTTGATGAAGATAATTGTAATGTAATTCTGCCAAAATAGCAGATAGAAAGAAAACAGAATTCAGAAGCTCATGACCACCAATTTGTTCATAACTGAAACCGAGCTGTGGCTAAGATGACTTCATCTGTGGCCTAAATTTGGGAGGTCTGGGTTCAATACCCGTGGCCAGCCAGCCTGACTCATGAGTTTTTTTGGGGGTTTTCCCGGATTGCCAGACAAATCTGGATAGGTTAATTACCTCCCCGCCCGCCTCAGTAGCGTAGATGGTAGCATGTCTGCCTCACGTTCAAGAGGTCCCAAGTTCAAATCTCAGTCAGGATGAGTTACCTGGATAAGGTTTTTCCGGGGTTTTCCCTTATCCTTCAAGACAAATGTCGGGTAACTCTAAGTTCCAAGGACCCTGGACATATTTGAGCATCATTTCACCCAATTCATTCACCGTCTGATATGACTTAACGTTGGAGGACATAAATTTAAAAAAAAACATTACCTCCCCCAAATTTCTTGTCCCTCCATTTCATCATTATCATTTCACATCATCTTTCATCTGGTGGTCTCTTTCAGAGTAGAAATATCAGGGGGTGTCTTGGCGCTGCATAGCAGGATGATATGCTCCTGGTAAACACTTCTTCCTTCGGTAGAACATTCTCCAGTCTGGCCTAGTGTACTGTTTCAGGACCATGGTGGGTGGAGATGCAAACTGTAGCCTACCAGAGCTTCCAACTGATCAATTGTTAGGTATGCTGCTCTTCATACTATCGTGACTCTTTGTGACAGCCGCCCTCGATTTCCTCTTACCTCCTTCCAACTCATCTCCTGGAGATGCCCCATTTGGGACATACATATAATAAACAAATACTATAACTCTGTGATGAATGCACTTCCTAGCATAATCCAATCTAATCCTAACCACAGTAAAATAGTTGTGCTACTTTATTTTAGTTAATTGATCATTTCGTATATAGGCTAAGGTTTTTGATAGAATCAATATGAAAAATTCAATGCCATGGCTAGGATTTGAACCATGGATCTCCTGGTTTCCATCCAGTCACTCTTACCCATTGAGCTACCATGACCAACTTGCCGTCATGACATTAAATTCTCCATTTGACTCGTATATTTCCCCCTGGTAAAGCACTGGGGGCTCTCGCATTCAAGATACACTGTTTGTGGTGACTTTGTTCTTTTGTTCATAAGTTGTATGTGTGTGTCATATTGTAATGGATATTTTGAAGTTTAAACATACAACTTCTTAAATCTCTGAACTGTGCTATGGCATACTAACATCTATCATGTGGCAAAAATATCTCTGATCTCAGATAAGGTGTGCGGAGCATGCTTTAACTATGACTGACCACTTCAAGGCCAATTCTAGTTATCCCAACAAAAGACCAACACACCCGTGCAGAAACCATTCTGAACACAAGCTGTCAGAATTGAAATAACTTTAATTCAAACATAATGTAAAACAATTCACCTCCACATGTTCATACCCTAATGTTTAACATAAAAAAATGTATTGCTAAAAGCTTAGTGTTAATAAAAGATTCTTTTGAAATGAGATCATATCCATCCTTGAACTTATCTTGCAACATTATAACATTTTTCTACTAGCATGAACAGCTGTATAACAAGTGAATCTATTACTATTAAATACAACTTATGCTAGGCCTAAATATTTTGATTTTGCAAGAATTAAGTTAAAGTTTGTGACACAATGATGAAAACCAGATATTTTTTAGGTCAAATAGTTTTCATAGTAAAAATGATTAAACACACCTATATACAGGGTTATTCATATTTTTCATTATGGAGAAAATAAAAGCAGTGAAAAATAAATGCTTCACAACAATGACAAGAAAACTGACTTTAATACCCACATCATAAGACTCGCATAACAGCAAACTAGGCATAGACACTAAAGCAGATGAGGGAAATAAACTAGTCATTTTGGAAAAAGGAGAATATGCAGAGCATGAAAGATCTACTACAGGATAATTACATTGAAGTGGAAACCAACCCATTACAGCATCAAAATCTACAAATAAAACTTTAAAAGGAAGTAAATTAATCAATAAAATGGAATTACACAAACTTAAAATACATAATACAACAGTACCAAGCATTTATGTGTTAACAAACATACACAAACACGAAAAGCCATAAGCATAAATGCCCCCACATATAAATTTGGCTAAATGGTTATTAAACTAGTTTAATAATTTCCCAAAGTTCGAAAGTTTGTTGAATCAATTTACTTCTGCTATGTGGAGTATGGCTCTTTGTTCTCGAAAGCATTCTACTTTATCCATGGAATATGCTTTATTTGAAATTTAGAGGAAGCCAGCACAGGCAGTAAATTACATAAAAAGTCATATCTATAACCCAATTTATACATAAATATGTAATAATGAACAGTCTTACACACCAACTAGTCAACATATCCATGTATAAAGCAGAATACTTCAAAAAACAAACAGCCATATTCCACATAGCAGAAGAAAATGGATACAACAGAAGTCTGGTGTTTAAGAAAATTAAAAAGGCTAAACTAGGAAAACCATTAAGAAAGCAACCACATTCACTAAAGAAAAGGAAAGCAACAGCACATTCAGTTCATTCACATACCACCCAAAAAAATTAAGTTCAAAAAGATCTTTAAGAACAAAATATCATCCTTGGCACCTACAAATAGATACTCAAGTTTAAAATTGCTAAATTAAAAAATAAAAGAAGAAATCCCACCAATTCAGATCCAGAATACACCAAATAAGTTGTAAGAATTGTGAAAAATGCTACATAGGTCAAACTAAAAGGAACATAACAACCAGAGTCAAAGAGCACTTTAGAAACATCAAATTGAAACAAGAAAAAGTAAGCAGTAGCATTTCAGTTTTGGAATGTAAACCATGACATTGATCCAAATCCCAAATTACTAAAATGAGTGATAAACCAAAATAAACTGATAACATGGGAGAACATATCCATATGGAAAAATAAACACCGAGCAATGCACTTTGAAATCCCACCATTAGATAATTTGACAAAGAAGTTCATAATTCCACCACCAGAGAGAAGACAGCGGACCACAACAGACGATAGTTGGATAGACTTTGAAAATGGGTGCAACAGCTTCCGAAACTAGTCCCTCAATAATATAAAAATGTAAGTGACAAGGTATCAAAAAAACCGACCACAAATAATCTTTGCAAGGAAGGGATTGCTCCTATTAAATTTTCAGCAGTGTCATTGTAAGAACTAGCACCTACAGCATTTACCTTGAGCTATTGTATCACTAGTAACAAGGACACTTAAGAAAACCACAACAGTGAATACCAACAGGATGAGGATCTCAAGAACTAAAAGAAGTGCAGGAGTTCTTTATTGGAAGAGAAAAGTCACACATTGGTGTAAATGTGAGTGTACTAAAACTTCAAAAAACAAAGGGAAAAAACATCACAAAAATCAAGATCTGAAACTTTTCTGGTGACAAATTTACACAGATTGAACATTCGATTAAGTAGTCACATTTTCTACAAGGTCTGCCCACACCGTCCAAACTGAATCGTATGCTTTCTACCAGATCCATGCCAGCTGCCTAGGCAGTAGGTATATATATATATATATATATATATATATATATATATATATATATATAAATGCTGGGTTTTTCATAGATTAATTCATTCATCATCTTGATGATGAGAGAGGTGTACGTTCCTGAAATGTTGATGGCTATCACCTACACACCTGGCTTGAAGCCAGAGAGCAATATATTATCACAATTTTTCCTAGTGCAAAGAGGAGTGTAATGAATATAGCTGATGTCAAAGCTCTTTTGAAATAAAATGTGAACCTTGGCATTATTGATGAATATGTATATAGAGAGCATGACATACTTAGTTCTCATGTAAGCAAATAATAAGGTGACATCAAGACATTAGAAGATTGCAGTGGTAGGTACTCTTTTCTTGTTTGCTACTAGAAATGACCATGCACATGCACGAGCAGCATATGGAACAGCAATGCAACTACTTAGGACTGTAGTGAGCTATTAAAAATTTCAGTTTTTTCTATGTAGCATGTACTTTAATGACATAGAAACAAGGGATGAGAGAGGGTGAGAGGAGAAAGATAAATAATTTGCTGCAATTCATACAATATTGGAAAATTATGTTGTTAACTGTACAAACTTTTACCAGAGCAAATTCATCACAATAGATTAAATGCTTCACTCTTTCAGAGGTCATTGTGGATGGACACAGTATATGTCCAATAAATATGGGCTAAAAATATTTTCATTAGTGGATCCTAAAACTTTTTACTGCCATAACACAGATTTGCTGTGGCATGCAATACAAAATCTCAAATGCCTCCAATGACATAGTGAAGAAGAAGAAGAAAATCAACCATAACGAAACAACCTTCAAACAGGCCAGAGCCTGCCAACCCAACTGCCGCCTCATGCCCATATACAAAGGCAGAGGTGGGCAATCATCCAGCCGATATGAAAAGGAGTTGTGGTTAGCATCACAGTATCCCCAACCAGAAAGTTAGCTTTCTTGACCGGAACTCGTTGACCATCGTAGCTCCTCAAATTCCTCATGATGCTGAGTGGCATCAGTCCTATGCCTGGGACTTAAAATCTGCACTCTTGAAGATACTTTGAATGCCATTAGAAAATTCTACAATGTATGTCATAACAAGGTAGGTGCAGACAATCCTAATAATTGTAGGGATATTGCACTGTTATCAAATATATGAAAAAAAAAAAAAAAAACATTTACAGGAAGTTTATCTCATAGATTACAGTATTTAATCTGAATTTCAGATGGGGTTTTGCAGGAAGAAAATAACTGTGGATAACTGATTTATAATAAAAGCATTGGTGGACAAATATTTAAAGGGAAAAAGAGGGAAACTCTACATGGTATTTGTAGACCTTGAGAAAGCATACAACCAAATACACCAAAGTTTGCTATAGAATAAACTTTTGAGCAAGGGTATCAGTTATCATATAGTGAACATCCCTAAAGATATATAATTCTGTGAGAGTTATTCAATATGTTTTCAGCTGAACATGTGTACAATTTTACAAGAAATTGCAATCCTGGAGAATTTATAAGAATTATCATAATATCTTATAAGATAAGTGAAGTTTTAAGTTACAAATTATTATATTTGTATATGTTTACTGATATTAGGATTTAAAAAAGGGCCGAACTGAGTAAATTTGAAAAGTGGAAGAAAATATACCATAATATGAAGTAGTTGAAAACATACATTGAAAACATCTTTTTGCACACTCTATGGAGACCATGGACAAGGCATGTAACATACACCATCTTTGGAAATGATTTCTGGATTTCAAGTTTTCTTTCTTAATTTCATCAAGCCACAAAAGCGACAAGAAATTGTTGAATACATTAACAATATAAAATTGAAAGCGTAGAGACAGTGAAGCACAACTTAGAACAAAAGTGAATCGAGAACATATTGACACACAGTGTGAGTAAAGCAGTGTGTAAATATCTTCTCGATTCACTTTTGTGCTACATTAACAATATTTGAGGAATTTGCTGTATCTAGTTCTTCAGTTGTTAACAAATTTATTTTCCCTGCTCCATCGAGTGAGAGTATTCCTACAACATTAGCTGTTGATCTCTTGGCACTATCTTGTGTTTCATCAATTGATAATCAAATTGGACTACCGGCCCCTACACCTCTTATATTTTATTTTTATTTATTTATTTGTACAGTTTCCATTACAATTTCACTACAATAGCTTTAACATTGAACATGCCGTATTACACATCCAGTACAAATACATGAAAATTGCTGACTCAAAATTTACTGACTCAGGTCCTCTGGCTGTAAGCCTTTGGCCCTCTTATATAATCAAAGTACCTTTTCATATGCATCTTTTAAGTACTTCTTCCATATTGTTGCTGCATTTGGTATGGTTCTTTTTGTATACTTTTCTATGAAACTTTTAAAACATGAATTATGTAACTTATTAAATGGGATATTAGTCCATATCATCATATGGCATAAATAAAAAAAAAATAAAAAAAAAGTCGGATTGTGTGCTTGGATATGAGGTAGAGGGCATAACTTAAACTGTTTCATTTGAACCCACCAAATAGACCTGTTGACAATGTTGTACAATGTTAAAGCGTTTGTTCCTTTTTATTTCTGAATGACACACTTTGCATTCTATTATATTGTCATTAATAGTACAATGCTGTGAACCAAATTCTTTAACATATTCCTGTATTTTCTCTTTGCATGATTTCGGCTTATAACCACATACATGTTACTGTGGCCAGAGACAGCAACAGAAACCAACACTTGAAGACAACAGGATAAGGTGCAATGTATATGCATACAGACTGTACTGAGAGGAGGGGCACGGGTGGAACGGAAGTTCAGTTGCAGGTCAATCTAATTTCTGTTCCTTCTGGCATTAGCACTTAAGAAATCCTAAGCCTAATCATGACGTAAACACTGTAATGGCCATCATTATTGATTGGTAAGTAGTGTTGTCTTATATTTGCAATTACTCACAACTGAAATGTAAACTATTGACATGATGTGATAAAAGAATTACTTAGAACAAGCCAAGATACCTCTTAAATTTGAGAGAGAGCAAATTGTACACTTCCTTAGCCTATAAAATGCTGCACCTACACGAGTAAGCCTTCACATAAGTTTATGAATACTTTGATCAGGAACATGTTTATTTACTCTAAGAGAGTTCTAATTAGTATTATTAGTTCCTCTGTTTAAAACCATGAAACAGTGTTTCAACTGGGTCAACTTACAACTGAAAAGGTACGCGAGGTAGTACGCCTTTCACCTTACCAGTGCCAATACAATCCAAGTGAGTTAGTGTGGGTTCAAATATAACTGAGGGTTGCAAGCAGAAATAATATTTTTGAACTGTCCGACGGAGAACTTATTCATGAAGAAATAACAAGTTAACATATGAAAACTGCATGAGACATGCAGAAAAACTGCAAGTTAATGACAGTTTGAAACAAACACCATGTGACGAGATTTTGGTGCCTATCATTATAAATTTTAAAGACTGAGACTATGAAGACGGCGACTACAAAAACTAATAATTAACTAATAATTTCATCCATGCAAATCTGCTTTTTCAATTTTGATTTTAACAACTGCATTGTTATAAAAAATTTGAACAATTCAGTTTGGGTTCCCTTATGATTAGTGCCAATGAGACATGTATGCTCTAGTGCAAAATTAAAGAGTGCGGGTAATGAGGTGGCAAAGCGGGGCACACAGATGCATCTCACAATCCCATTTAAAAAACATAAGGAAAAATGAGAAATTTTGGATATCAGTTTCATTTGTGTCTCCTAAAACCCAAGCTGTCATCGTTCTGTCCATGATGCATGACATGACAGCAGCTGATGATAAATAAACAAGCCTGAGATCATTATTGATTATAACATAATAAAGGTGGAGTTCTTTTTTTTTATCCAATTTATGTCCCCCAACGTTTCATATTGGATGATGAATGAAATGGGTGAAATGATACTCAAATGAGTCCGGAGTCCACGGAGCTTAGAGCTACTCGACATTCATCTTTCAGGATAAGGAAACCCCCCAGAAAAATCCTTATCCAGGTAACTCACCCTAACCAAGATTCCAACTTGGGATCTCTTGAATGTGAGGCAGACATGCTACCATCTATGCTACTGAGGCGGGCGAAAGGTGGAGTTGATACTACTGATAAAATGTATGCCTATGACTATTTGATGGACCCACTGGATCTACTTTTTTTTTATACTTTTGAACACTGCAGACATAAATTCTCAAATATTTTCTTTTACGAAACTAGAATCAATCCACAGGTTTATATCAAGCAGCTGGCAGAAGGCAGCCCAATTCAAATACATGCCAGCTGATCTCACACTGTTTCTTACAGTTTTGCACTAAATAGAGTTGTTGCAGTAGCTGAACCTCCAGCAAAGAAACAAGGTTCGTGCTCCTTATGTGGACTTCAAAGAAATTCATCCACTTCAGCTAAATGTGACAGATACAAATTTTAATTAAAAAAAAAAAAGAACGAAAGAAAACACACACAAAAGAGTTGTCTGGAAAGGTATAAAGTTCCGAAATTAATGAGACAAAATAGGATGTGGGAGATTGAAGTTATCCACACCATTTACCAGCCCTAGCCCTTTAACACTTCAAGCAGTCTTTTGTTCCCTTAGAGCGATTCAAATATTATTGTAGGATTTTGTTATTGTTGACTGGTCTCTTACTGTATTTGTAATAACAAAAGTAACTATAGTGGTTAGTACAATATCTTAACAAGATTTTGTTATTGTTGGTCTCTTACTGTATCTGTAAGATCAAAAATAACAATAGTGGTTAGTACAATATCTGAACATTTTATCTTCAATACATTATCCAAATTCCCCCCAAACATCCATTATTATTTAAAAAATATACATGTTGTAAACTTTACAATGAAGATCTGGTCATTTAACAGAACTAAACACACCTGCCGGAAGGTTAATAGTGAAATGGAGGAAGTCATTCTGACAGCACTTAAGAGTACATATTTCCACAAAAATTCCAGAGTGGAACTAGTTCTGATGATGCAACAGGCTCAACCCATCACTAATGTACCGTATTGTCAAACTTGGAAGACAAACTGTGGTCAGTGTTGAAGGAATGGCCTGCAAGAATGAAAAACAAAAGGCAAACTACACTTAAAAGTTTAAACCATCCCTTGGTACATTTCTCAAACAGATGACTGGCTAAATATTCCAACCCCAATTTGTGCAAATTATTCGACTAAGTGTGGCTCACCTATTAAAAGGAAGTTGGAAATATCTTATTTTTTTTTTTTTTTTTACTCATTCAAAAATAAATTTGTGGGAGGACTTATGCTTAGATTTGTGATAATGCTGGATAAAAATCAAACCACATAGTCAAAATTGTATATAATGCATAATGTATTTTCAAACTGTTGCTATATTATTAGATTTGTAATAATGCTGGATAAAAATCAAACCACATAGTCAAATTGTATAAAATGCATAATGTATTTTCAAACTGTTGCTATGTCGTAAGCATTTTCAACTTCTGAGCACATTACACAATGTTTCGAAATCCTTTACAATCTATATCGATAAGTTTTATATTGATTGAAAAGTCGTTATACCTAAAAGTAATGGTATCACAATTCGCCACAAATATTACAAAAGGCTGTTTTAAAATGATCTATTGACAATCTAATTAGAGACTTAAGAGACACGTGCAATACTAACATATTTCAACATTGTGCATTACATTTCAAGCATCCAAGACGATTAGTTCAAATCGCAGGCAATTTATAATGCAAAGATATTTTAAAATTATCAGTTCCGTAAGAAACTGACAACGTTTATTCTGCTTACCCAATTTTCACCAAGCAACGTCCTATTTTCTCTAAGACAGCGTAATTCGCAGGATACCAAACTATATCGGCTTCTCGTAGAATTATATCCAATAAGGGGAAGTCCCTGATGAGCAATCACTATAGACATGTCGGGTGAGCCAACTAAACCAAATATAGGCGTAACCTCTCAATGTTTTATTTTATAAATCCTATTTCGTGTACACAACTTTGGATTTGCCAAATAACACGCGTTTTCTTTATTTGCATTCTATTGTGCTGTTCTATTCAGACAGCAACCTCACAGTTTTAATCTGGAAAGCCTATTTTCATGAAAACATGATCCATAAAAGAAAACACATAAACATTCGTTTTATTGTAAACAGTGATTCGATAGTTTCGTCTGGTTCCGTCCACGTTCTGTCGTTTTGAAGTGGTATGCATGACAACAGTTATCTTGCATGAATACCAACCACCACAAACTACAACATTTCATAATTTCAATGGTTGTACTTTGGTTTTGCTGCCACCTATAGGAGTATATTTTAACTACAGGCATTAAAAACTGTTTAAAAGTAAAACATGGCAACCAATGTGCTGAGAAGGTTACCAGGTTATATTGGGTTGAACATTAAACGAAATGGTAAGTAAAGAATTTTGTCAGAAATAGAAAAATTAGTGGTGAGTGATATATCATAATGAGACAAACTATATTACGCTGCATCAGAATGTTTAAAACGTAAGTTTAAAGTTAATATTAATCTCCGTTTGGTAATTTGCTATTTAACTTTCGTATTCACTCAATGAAGCTGCATCACTTCTCCGTTCTTAAAAGGGATAAAATGTGAATCCATTACTTGGATTACTTAAACATCTTATGGGGTAATTCTGTTAAATATTTAATTCATGACCTCGAAGTACTTCAAAATAGTGCCTTGAAAATAATCTACAATCTGCCCTTTAGAACAAACACAAAAACACTACCATGTAACTAACTTTTTACCATTACAGTAAACATAGAGGAGCTTTCAAATGTTAGATTAGACTTTAGAAGATCAAGAAATAAAGGAAACTTAACAAAACCAACAGTGAACACTTCTACTTATGGCTTGAAGAGCTTAACCTTACACGTTATCAACTAATTTAATGCACTGCCACTGGAACTGAAAGGTTTTAAAAGGAAAGTTGCTGAAAATTTACTGAAGGCATATTTTGATAGTGTCACACATTTATAGCTGATTTGATAGCTGAACCGGGTAAAAATTAATATGGAGTAATGTCCCATAGAATATGTGGCTTTTTTTTCTGTAATGTTCTCTGTTACTGTTATTTCTTGAGTTATAGTGAATGTTTGTATCTTTGTATGTTTCATATATGTTATTTTTGTACGGTAATTCATTCCTACTATGAAAATGTAATATAATTGTTAAGCACTATTTGCCATTTTATATATTTTTGTACTGTTCCCTAGCATGAGCTATGGCTCTGGGAACCTTTTCAGATAACAATAAATAAATAATTAAATTGCCTATTTGCCTAATGAAACGATTCTTGATTCTGTTATAATGAAGACAAGACAGTACCTATGTTCGAGAGACATTGAGTTGTTCTGTTTTGATCCTTTTTGTTTATCGTTCAGCATGGCATGATGCACACGTTACTTCGCAGTCGCTACACTCAAAAAAATCCCTGTTATTTATTGTTAACGACAATATCAATTGCCAGCATCATATTAGTGTCATCTGTATACCGAAGTTTTGTCCAGCAGTACCGTTAAATGCCAGTGAATGTATTGACATGGAGCTGCTGCTTCTAAGCACACTTAAAAACAGTCCAGCAGCAGACCAGCAGAAAATGCGAATCACCCAGGTTTACCTGGGCGGGGTGTTTGCTGCTCAACACCTAGCCGCTTAGTGCGGCTTTATCCGGACAGTATAAAAAAATTGTCTTGTGTATTGCAGGCGGTTGTTTTGGGCAGTGGTATATCTAGCCATGTGTGGAACGCAAAGTGCCCTGGAGGATTGTACGCCCAGTGCTGGCTGCGCTCTTCCACCTGCCTGAGAGGCATCTGAAAACAGCCCACTTGACAAGCTAGAGGGAAAGGAACTAATGTTAAGGTATGGGTTTTACCAAACCCATTTCTGGACTTGGTACAAAGTCAAGAGAAAGTGGTCCTGCTCAGTTTAGTTGCCCAAAGCATCTTTGGGCAGCCGGTAACTTGGTCTCTGGCGAGGAACCCTGTGGTCATACCGGCCCATGGTATTCACCAGGTTATTGGGGTGGGAGCCTAGCTTATTGTAGATGGTACGGTTCTCTCCCACATTATGTCTACAATGTGTGGGACTCTGGAGTAGGTGTGGAGGATATGGGACGGGAATCTACGTCCAGTATCGTAGATCATTCGTATCGCCCTGTTCTGGACACACTGCAGCCTGCGAATAGTGGTGGGAGCTGCTGATCCCCAGACTTCGCAGCCGTACAGAATCAGGGGTGGGATAATCGCCAGATACAGGTGTAGTTTAAGGTGTGTTGGCATTGTGGATTTAAAGATGGGGTACAACTGCCTAAGTGCTGCATGCCCTTATCCGGCTTTAACCCGAATGTGAGGAGCGTAGGTGAGGCTGCGATCAAGGAGGACGCCAAGGTATTTGGCAGAGGGAACCCACTTAAAAACAATCAATCGGCTGGATTTAAATCCACGACTTTGAAATCATTAGGCCAGTGCCTAACCAATTGAGCTTCTAAACCAGCTCCCTCGGCTCCACTTTGTAACTTAATGTCTTAGTATAGTTCGCTGTACCTGTTAATTATGTGAATGCTTTGCCTCTGTATCGTAGATGGTGACGTCTCTGCCTTGTGTGCAAGAGGTCTCAAGTTGGCCTCGTGGTAAAGGTGAGTTATCTGGATGTAATCCCGCCAGCAGATAATTTGACAAAAAAGTTCATAGTTCCAGCACCAGAGAGAGCAGATAACAACATTTGCCAGTTGGGAAGAGATTGAAAATGGAGGCCAGGGCCTTTGAAACTAGTCTCTCATAAATATATGAAAAAGTAAGTGACGAGTGTCAATAAACCAACCACAAATAATTTTTATATTATCTGGATGAGGTTTTTTGTGAGAGTTGTCCTTATCCTGAATGATGGATGTCGGGTAACTTTAGGCTTTATTGACCCTTACATGTGTTTGGTGGAATTTAGTAACAGTGACGTCAAAATTAATCTCAAAAACTATTTGTAGTTGGTTTATTAATACTCGTGATGAGTATTAATAAACCAACTACAAATAGTTTTTGAGATTTATTGACTCTGATCTTATTTGAGCATCATTTCATCCATTTCATCATCCGATATACTTAACATTGAATTTAATTAACTAAAATTACATGTTTCTTGTAAAGTGGAGAAGTATATGCTCATTAAATAACGATTCTGGCACTGTACTAAAATATTTTTTTTTTTTTTTTTTTTTCTCCACATTTATTGGTAAAACTTAAATCTGATGATCAGGAATAGTACAGACTTTTGGCAAACGTGGAATTACAGAAGCAGGAGTGTTTCCAGTTAGGTGATACAAGTGAGAAAAGTCAGAAAGGAAAATAACATATAACTATATAAACTAGACTTAACCCCAGCGTAATCTTTATATACAACAAATAAAAAAACTAGAGCTAGACCTAACCTCTCATGAATCATAAATCTAAGCTTATACAACACCTAACCTAACTTAGGCAAAGGAATATCACAATTATTACCCGAGACATTTAGAAAGATACTTGGCAGCGGAGGTGCTCTTATCTGTTTATACTGCTCTGCTGGCTATTAGGGGGGAGGAGAGGTGAACAGCATGTTACAAAAATAGGTACATTATTGACAGCAGAAAATATGCTATGCTAAGGAGCAGCACAAACCAGACTTGTTTAATTCTGATGTAAAGATTCCGATTCCTGCATATTCGTTTCACTTGCTGTATCTGCAGAGCTTCCATCTGTGGCAATATCGTCTAAAAGATGGATATCAGGCTGTTATGTGTGTGTGTATAACTGCTGTTGTCTTCTCTGAAATCCACAAGACTGACTAAGGTATTTGCATCATCTTCCTTACTGCTATCCAAACCCACATTGACTACAATTATTTTTATTTCTTTTTTCATCAAGGCATCTTGATACCGGTATTCCGATTCTATGGACTTAATTTTGATGCACACATTTTTCCAACTCTCTTCAAGGATGTCATTTAAATACTGTCTGTTTAGTCCTTTAAGTGTGTTTAAAGTCATAGAACACACATATTTCTGCTATTTTTGTTCATGATATTCCATACCAGTTCAATGGGGTTTAAATCACAGTGATAAGGTGGCAATCTATATCCTGCCATTCTACTAAAATGTGCCACATTTCTTACATTTTTGAAACTAAATCCCATTTCCTCTAATATTTGGCAGAATACATTCTGTTCACTGAAATTAATTTTCTTCCTTACTCATAGAATAACTTCAATTTCTTTACGCACTTCATAATACTCTATTAAAGTTCTGTGAACTTCTTTTTCTGATTATGTTGTTTTCCCGGAGCAGTAACTCGTGTATCTGAAACACTAGCTTTTTCAAATTGAGGAGCATTTTTTCAAAACTTGATAGATGCACAAAATGCATTTCTGAGAAATACGTTTTTTTCTATTGTCAATACTAATTGGTTAGCACAGCAATAATATTAGTCATTCAATTCTCCTTCCTGAAACTGTCTCATTGAATGTGAAAAGAAACAAACGGCATTGTTTAACTAGTGCAAATTTGAGGTCTGAAAATACATCATTTTTTCAAAAACCAATGGATGCTGATTAACTTTTCAGTGTGAGCGAGAAATTAACATATGAAGTTTTGTTATTTTTGTCATTTATTACTTTTTATTTATGTATTTATTTTTTTATTATTTTTTTTTTACCTTTTTATAATGCATAATGTATTATACAACCAACATCTTAATATTTATAAGGATTTTTTATTAGGTATTAACTTAGAAACTAGGTACTGCTACATTCACAATAACAATATATTTTGTTTTATTTATATAACATGAACACACAAAGAAATTTTAAACAATATGAATTTGTAAGCTTTAACCTTTATTAGTATCTTCTAGTACATCTTTATAAAATTCTTTTGCATTTTCTGGAATTTCAAAAAATTTAGCTCGATTTTGAACATCCTTTTTCTTTTCTTTGCTCACTCTATTACTTTTGGGGACATTTTGAGATCAAAACAGAAATTCGCTGCAGGACTTGTGCAATTTCATCACATCCACCTCCAGAGGCAAAGCAGAATATGCATTTTGAATTTCTACACATACGTTATGATCTTCCTTTGATTGCTTGGAATATGTTATAATTCGCTGGGTATTCATTTTGAAAGCAAGCTTTGACTTCAATGTTTGTTTTGTACTCATTTTTCCAAGTCCTTGATTTTCCAGTCTTTGAACAACACTTTCACAGAGTCATTTTGTAATATTTGATGGTACTCATCAGGAATCAAGATTTTCTTTCTTAACTCTGTTGATTTTGCCGAAAGTCTTATCAGGAAGCATATAACTGTGCCCACGTATTGGGTAGATATGTGAAATGCGGGGAAATGTTTTACTCTTCTCCAGGAAAGCAATAAGCATGAACATCATCACACTATTCTTGTTCTGACTAGAACAAGAGTCTGAAAATAAACAAATGGTAGAAGGAGCGTTGCTGGACATTTTTTCTTCCAGTTCCAACAAGAAGTGGTGGAAAACTGAGGCAACCTGGTTGCAGCCTTTAGCAGATTCGTTTCGAACCATGTATACAAGGAAATGTCATCTTTGTTCTGGGTTTTAGATGGAATTATTACGCATAGATTATATAGTCACGCCTGCCTTGCATAGAATACCTCGCTAACAGTTTAGGCACTGGTTGAATCTGCTGCATATCAAAACTAATAGTGATTGCCTCTGTGTTTTCCTCTTTAAATAGCTGATAAAACCTTTTTGAACACAGCTTGTGCAATCTGTACATGATTCTTAGTTCGTTTTTCTTTTCCACATATGGCTCTTGTCTTAATCTTCATCAGTACCATTTTGCAGGTTGAGCATGTGCCAGTGTGTTTGTGTACAGACTGAAGATTGAAGAAGTTGTAAAATATGTATATTTTATAGTTTGACAATGAGCAGACTGGTAGAATTCTTAATCTTTTGTTGCAAAAGTTGCTCCACACTTTTGTGATATGATGTCCTGGAGGTAAATACCTTCTCCTTGATTTTGCTCTTCCATAGTGGCTTTCTCTACACCTGTACTTCTTAATGTCGTGCTTTATAGCAGCAGAAATGCCCTTATGTAATATACATGTTCTGTTACCTCCTCTGGTTTCCTTTGGCACATTCCCTATAAGTGAAATTTTCTAGCCAGGAGAGATAATCATATCTCCTGATAATTATAATCTATCTTTCAACACTCCTGTGATTCCTTGGAAGCTTGCAGCACATACTGACAATACTCGGTCAACTGTTTAATGCTAACAGTTTGCTTTCTATTTGCAGCTTCTTTCTTCACCACTCTGCAATTAGGAGATGTAATACTCATATATTTCATAAGGAATTTATCTTGATCTGCTTTGTTGAGAGGGAAAGATGTTGGTGAAGTCCACTTATATCATAAGTCAAATCAGCTACATCACAGTGCTTATGCCCTTTACTTTTAGTATTTTGTGGAGTGCACTCAAAACCATGTGAACATGAAATTGTTGGAGTGTGAGCCTTCCTTGACTTGCATTTTGATCATGTAAGTGTAACAAAGCTTTACAGAAATGAATGTGAAATTCAAGTGCACAACCTGAGTTCACAGTTATTGCCAAAGATGCAATCCAACAACAAAGCTTGCAGAAATTATTGAGAATTCCAAGTATCGCAATAGTGAGATGGCAGTCAATGCCAACATTTGTTTCATTGAATTGAGGTTGCTACACGGTGGACCATAAAATCATAAAATTGCATCTATGACTTTTACTTTAACTGAGCAAGTGCATCTATCGAGTTTTGAAAAAACTGCCAGTATTCCTTAGCTTCTACCCAGGACATGAATCAAATTTTGCAAAATCTGATTTCACAGAATGATGCAGAAGGTGAAAATTATGCCAATACTATATATAACTCAGTTCCGTAAAATTTTGCATCTATCGAGTTTTTTAAAAAATGCTCCTCAATTCTTTTAGCAATTTTTTTTCTTGTGGCTTCACTTTTTCCTACTGCTGTAGCCTTTCTAATCACTGTGCTTTGCAAAGGAAGAACTAGATGTTTTGCTTTTCTCTGTGCAGAACTTGAACACATTCTGAATCTGAATAATCCGGCTTTGGATGTGTACAACACTCCAAGGTGCTTTTTTTGAAGTTTCCATTATTATTATTATTATTATTATTATTATTATTATTATTATTATTATTATTATTATTATTATTATTATTATTATTATTATTATTATTATTATTATTATTATTATTATTATTATTATTATTATTATTATTATTATTATTATTATTATTATTATTATTATTATTATTATTATTATTAAAGACATCTACTTTGTTATACAACATTACACTGTACTGCGGTACTCAAGCGTCACACCATAGTTAACTTACTATACAGCTTATAGCCAGCTATCAGAACTTGTGTAGTTCCTACTACCACCACATATAAACAAAGCTCAAGCTATTTGTTCTGGGAAATACTTAATATTTCTTCATTAGCTCCAATGCATTATCTTTGTTAGTACTAATATACTTTACTTTTTGGACAAGTTATGGTACTTGGAGTGAATTCCACTGTGTTCCACTTCCATATGTTTAAGGGTTACTAAAGCCTCAGAAGACTTATGTTAGCGGTTTCAGGGTAGGTGCATATTAATCCTGAGTTATTAAGGAGTAATTAATTGGAGATCATTGAATTTTAACTACACCGACATTTCAGCTATGCTTCCCCGTCACCTTTGTTTGCAATGGTACACCCCTCTCGTTATTGAAAGACATACCTCAGCTATACTTTGCAGCTTAGTGCTCTCAGTATATTGCTACACTTGTAAATTACATGTTTACCTTTTCTATCCAATGGATGTTAGAATTGATCCAAAGTACTTAAACAGTGTCCCACTTTTTACAGAAGTATCAATTTTCTTCAAGAGCAAAACACATAAGCTAAACCTTATAAACTCGTATAACAAATTAAAGAACAAAGAACATTGCCCAGCATTGATTTTTGTCTCATCAGTACTAACAGTTTTACTTAATGCAGTTTTCAATCATGCTTTTTAAATATGTATTCAGAATTTCTCCATCACCCAGTTTCATTTTTATGTCATTTATAGTTTTTTTTAAAATAAACACTTTAGACTTTCAATTTTTTTAAATTTAAAGGAATTTTGTCTCATTAGTACAAATAGTTGTACTTAATGCAGCTTTTCATCACATTTTTAAATATGTATTGTCACATGAGTGACTAATTTGAGATTAATTTGAATAATGTAGTGGCGATGTTACATAAGAGACTAACCTGAGTCAAGTAGTACTGTCACGTGACGTGTGACGTCACCTCCCAAGCTTCCAAGTGAGTGTTTGTGCAGGATTCAGTCTCTTTGTTAACTAGTAGTGACAGAGTGCAGACATAGTGTGCAGGATGGGCTGATTTACTATTCAGGATGTAAGGTATTTGTATGTTAGTTCACTAATGTAATAAAGTAATACATTTTGGTTTTGTTATACTTTTGGCAGTTAACCTTGTGAAATTATTAAGTTCCCTACCTCTCCAGCCAGCGAGTTAGATGTTTTTTTTGGCAGTTTTTCCCCAGTTCATGCCCGGCCATGGTTACACTTTAGTTTCTGAATCCAGCCCCATCCTCTGGCCGGGTTGTGACAGTATTTGCAATTCCTATGAGTAAGGACTATGATACAATGAAGCACATTTAATATAATTTTGAGTCAAACTAGTACTCAATGCTCCATAGAACATATTTCATTAGGATCTTCGTAACATCCTCAGCTAATGTTGACTACTGAATGTTGGTTTGGTGAATTCCTTGAGGCAATAGGGGCATCTCTGTCAGTATCTTGATGAACTTGAAGTTTGGGTTCTGTTAAAAGGTGGTGTTGAAATTGAACAGTTTTCTTTCATATTTGTTTATGAACATTTTTTCCCACATGTGTAATGCAGTTGGACCCTGAACACTTTTTAATAAGTGGATTTCTCGTTCTATATTATGATTATCATTACAAAAATGTTATACTATCGCCGATTTATCTATTTCTTTGTTCCTGACATTCTTAAAATACTCTTTAAGCATAATGTTGAAATTCCTTTTAGTTTTTCCAATGTAAAAAGTTGTCACAGCCTTTGCAGTTTATGCGGCACACACCTGAATTTTGTCTGTGGTTATCTCCTTTGTATTACATGACTTCAAAAGTTGTATACTGAATTTGTTCTCTGGGGCCAAAGTAATGTGTTCTTTGAAGACTTTTTGAAAAAGGTATGTAGTTCTGGAATGATATGTAAATTTTCTGTATGAAGTTTTATTACTGATTGGGGAAGTAACTACTCTTTTTGTGTTTGATATACATGGTAACAAATAAAAGGTAAGACTGAAAAATAAATGTGGCAGAACAGTAATAACTACAAAAAATAGTTGTACTACATGGTGAAGCATATCGTAAGAAATGTGTAACAACAGAGTTGTTTACTGGAGTCTACGTATATACATGGTGAGACAGTGTTACGGAATCACAGCAATGACTCGTACATCGGTAGGCACAGAAATCATATAACTTGATTGAATATTGTGACAAGAAGAAGAATCAAAATTCTTGTGTGTCAAGGAACAAACCGGCGGCAGTGATGCTAGTTTACTTCAGCGTATATGATAATAAATTAGCTAAACTTTCATATCAGACACAGCTCACAATTGTTCTTTTTGTATCTTTTGACACTTACTGTACATCACGTTACTAATATTTCACTTTTCTATAAACAAGATAACGAGCAAATACAGCACTGTCACTGAAGGTGAATAAACTTCAACACTCTATCTTATAGTAGACTTCTTTAAATTCAGTCAATTGTACAAGTATGATTCAAAGCATATGAATGAATGGAAATAAATGTGTTGAGCCCTTTTGGTCCCTTGCACGTAGACCGCATATTGGGCCCACTGTGCCCCTCTTACTGGAGTGCTTATTCAAGTCCCATGGCCTCCAAAAAGGACAGGATAAGTCTTGGATGAGCACTCCTTATATCACCTGGTCTCAGTTTGAGCCCAGAATAAAGTGCCTAAATGCAGCAAGTGCTTCACATTCACACAAAATATGTACTCTCCACCGCACTTCCTTCATGTGGAGTCTGCACTAAGCGTCATCACATGCAGGTGTCTCTTTAGGGTGTTGTGCCCTGTCAACAGGCCAACAACACTTCTAAGTTGTATCCGATTGAAGGTTAGAAGAATCCTGCTGTTCTTCTTGCTAGGTCTCTCGATCATAGACCGAGCCTGCCTAGCTGTGGTAAGATTATGCCATGAAGTGCCATGTTGAAGTGATACCCAATCAAGGATCTCACATCTGGCCCTTCTTGGGGTTATACCAAGGACAGGTTCTGGGCCAATAAACGTGTTGCCGAGATGTGATAAACACAGGCCAAAATAGTATATATTTCGGCCTGGAATACTGTAGAATAACCTCCCAGTGAGTACGATAGCCTCGTCTTAGGCCCATAAATGCCAGCCCCAGTCCCCAAGTTGGTCTTGGAGATGTCTGTGTACTAGATGGACCCCTTGACACACTCAGGAACCCGTTGGCCACGAGTCCATTCCTCTCTGCGCGGAAAACTAACTATATTCAGAGTCAAAATTATAAATAGGCTTCATATTGATGCAAACCATCGCTAGGATAGTCCGCGACTTCTGAAGCTTGTTAAATATCTCTCTGTGTACTTAAACCGGATTTTTAAAAGACCAAAAGCCCAAATTCCAGAGATGATGAGCAGCCACCACAGCCTCTCCTTGGATAAACAAATCCAGAGGTGGCAAACCAAACAGTGCCTCTAGGGCACTGAGTGGGCTGGTGTACAAGGCTCCAGTAATCCCCAAACATGTTAAGCATTGGATCTTATTTAGTTTGTTTTTGGTAGCCTGTGTCATAACACAAGGCCACCATACCACCGCAGCATAAGTGATGGAGGGCCTGACGATGGAGACGTAGAGCCAATAAACCACTCCTTTAAGCCCCACCTCACACCAACGGCCCTCCGACAGGCCCACAAAGTATTGCAGGCCTTAATCACTTTATGTTCAATATGCTCTCTCCACGTCAGTAGTCCCCACCTCAAGCCAACGGCCCTCCGACAGGCCCACAAAGTATTGCAGGCCTTGGTCACTTTATTTTCAATATGCTCTCTCCACGTCAGTCTAGAATCCAGTATAACTCGCAGATACCTAACCGACCCGGATCGAAGCAACTTCTTCCCAAAAAAAGTTTGGCTCGCACAAACCATCAATCCACCTCTTCCTTGTAAAAACAATGAGGTTAGTTTTATCAGGGTTAGCTGACGATTGTACCTCACGGCATCACCTTTCAACAGCTTCAAGGGCCTTTTGCATAAGGCCCAAAACTGTCAGCAAATTTGCCTCTGACTACAATGCAGATGTCATCTGCGTAGCCTTGGGCATATACTCCACCTTCATTGAGCCTGACAAGTAACTCATTTACCACCAGGCACCAAATGAGTGGAGATAAGATACCTCCCTGAGGGCAGCCTCTGGACATAGTACACATCAACCTACTTTGGTTGAGCAACACTATTGCCCATTGGCCCTCCAGGGATGCCATAATCCATCGACTTACACATAGGTTAACTCCATGTCTAATCAGTCCTCTATAGATAGAGCCATACGAAGTAAAATTGAAGACCCACTCTATGTCTAAAAATATGCCATGGCCAACTCTCCTTGGTCAAGCACTTCCTCAGCCCTGAAAACCAGCTGATGAAGTGCCGTATCCACAGATTTGCGAGCCTGGTAGGCATGTTTTTCAGTACTTGGAGGCCTTTCAAGAGATATAAGTCCTCTGATGTCTATCTACTAGCCTTTCCAAAGTCTTTAATAGAAAGGAAGTCAGACTAATTGGTCTAAAATCCTTAGGCCCAAGGTAAGAACTACTCCTAGGCTTAGGAATGAAAACTAGTCTTGCCTGTCTCCACAATGGGTGTACATAACCTATCGCCAGGTAAGCTCTAAAAATTCTTACCCAGTTTGGAATGAGTAAATCCTGTCCCTGCTGAAGCAGAGCTTGAGGAGAGGCTTCTCTCATACACAATACAAATTATGGAGTCTCGTATATAAGGGAGTTCTTGAACATATGGTAACCTTGATGTTGAGCATACCTGGATATACTTTTGCATTATTGTACACCCCTGTGTTTATCAACCATGTTTTTTTTTTTTTTACAGGATATGAATGCAGAGCTTCATCCATCTTGAAGTATGTAGTTCGTGAAGAAGCAACTGCTGCTGCAGCAGTTGCTTCCAAAGAAACAAGACGTAAGTAATGAGTTTTCATGAGGGTATAGAACAATTTAGCTTAATATCATCAAATTAACTGTGTTTAACTGTATAACTATCCATTAAGCTGCTTGTATGAGTACATATTGGACATATCTGTCAGATAAGATTGAGGTTGAGACATTGGTTTTGAATCTTACAATTTAGGAATAGGCCTTTCTAACAGAGCAACACTTTTAATGTTATAGATATGGAAATAGGTTTTGTTAAGGTAGAGTATTGGATCATTTTAATATTGCCATGCTGCTAATGGCGGTATGGAACTGAATTCAGTACCAGCAAGAAAAGAGGTGATCACCAATGTTAGGCAATTTCTGAAGATATAAATGAAATATAGGAAGAAATGAATGAACAAGAAGCTGAAACAAACTGCAACTTCCATTATCTGGGTTGAGGAAGAAATGCCAATAAAATCTGCAAAATATGGCTATAGAAGCAGAAGCAAATAGGATGCTAAATATTAAAATTTACATAGCGAAAGAGAAGAGAAATGGGACTAAAATGATTGACTGGATTGGAAGTTTTAGGCTCCTTTAAAATTGAAAGAAGTAATACAAAGCCCAGAACAATACTAGTACAAAAAGGTACAATGGAATTTAATGAGAAGAAGAAACCACTACAACTTTCACTAATCGAGTATCAGCTGAGGATAGGAGCAAGAGCTCTTGAAACATGTCCTGTGAATAAACAGTGTGAGTGAAGCAATGTGTCAATATATTCTCGATTTACTTTTATATTTAATGAGAAGAGTTTAATAATGCCAAGAACTTAAAAGGTATGAGAATTTTCATGAATAAGACTGAGAAGAAACAACATGAATTAAGATTTGACTTATTCAAAAGAGAGGAAGAAGGCCAGAAATGAAAGAAGAGAATCCGTTCTGGATAATTTGGAGAATCCGGTTGTGGATAGACAGAAAACTAGAGCTGTTGATATAAGATAATGTGTCTTGGAAAGGTCAACAAGCTTTGATCAACCTTATGGGGAAAGGAGCAGAGGAAACGAAGCAGCTGGCGGTGATTTCAGACCTGTGTAGCAGGGAGGGAAACAGCATGGGAGGTTGATTTTCACATACTAAGAAAATAAGTTTGCTTAAACAGTTGTAAAAAGTGCAAAGAGATATCAGTTGAGACATAGCCAGGATTGATATGTTAAGGCTCGGAAGGAATGAGTGTGATATCGCCAACAGAAATTATTTTTCAGTTGGACTATGAGATCTATCACACAGGAAGGCAGATTGACAAGCCCAAGAGCAAATTTGCAACAGTTTACAGCAGATAGAATGGGGTCATTATAAGAAAGAAAATTCCTGTGGTAGCATGTTTAAATGTGAAAGGCTTATTAGATAAAATTAACAAAGGTAAATAAGCAAATACTGAGATTAGCTGATGGTGGCATTGGTAGAAACATGAGTAACGACATTTATCTAAATAATGATAATTTGTTTATTTTGGAATTGTTCCACATTACAATGGTTTTCCATCACAAGAAATTTTTAGTCTCCAAGTTTCCTGGTCCTCAGCATACCTATCTGTCAGTTCCCTTTGTTCCATGGCATTCATCCACTCCTCTATAGGTCAACCCCTTCCTCCTTATACCTTCCATCTCCCATTCCAATATCTTCATTGGTATTTCATTTGGCATTCTTATGACGTCCATACCATCATAGGTCTTCTCTCTTCACATATTTCCAAAACATTCTTTTCAACTTTCATCATTTCCCTAATTGTGGTGCTTCTCATTTTCTCAGTTCTTGATTTCCTGGCTGCTCTTCTCCAGAAATCCATTTCAGTTGACAATTGATTTGCTTGCTGTCTAAGAATTGTCCAAGTCTCTTAACCATACAACATGATACTCTGTACCAATGCATTATATATCAATGTTTTGGTTTTCAGAGGGATATTTTTGCTCCATAACACAGAGTTAAACATTCCAATTACTTTTCTTCCATCTGTTATTCTCTACTCTTATTTCTGATGCAGTTGAACCATCACTTTCTAGTATTGATCCAAGATATTTGAATTTAGTCATATTCTTAATTTGACCTTTTTCTGTTTTTATTTGTTTATCTCTACCTCAATTAACTAATAATAATAATAATAATAATAATAATTTATTGCTTATAGACTTGACATGAAAGTTTTAAGCATTGTCACTATAGAAGAATCATAAGTTTACATTATTCACTTATACATAATAGATAATTTATTCATCTTGTAAATCACATTGTACATGAGTACTATGATATAAGACACGTCAAATTGTGAATTGACAGTGTAATTAACTATACTTGTAAATTAACAAGTCACACCTAACAAGGGCAAGTCAGTGTTTGTACAAAATAATGTTTTATAAAGATATCTAAAAAATTTTATAATATACACAATTAATTCAGAAATGTAACAATATTATAAACTTTCCATATATTTACTAACAGAATAAATACAGTGGTCAAGCAAGTTTGCCAAAACTGACTTTTTAAATGCTGAAAAATTGCAAGTGGTTTTAATGGCTATAGGTAGTTTATTAAAAAAAAAAGTGATTCCTAGGTTTATTACACTGTTTTGATGAGCTCTTGTGTTACTTCTATTCACATGAATATCCATTCTCTGTCTAGTATTATGGCTATGAACTGTGTCATTAAAGGAACAGTGACCGTTTCCTGTCTTTAAATTTGTTTTTGTAAATTTTAAAATTTCAAAAATGAAAATACATTGGAGAGGTAAGATTTTAAATTTTTTAAATAATGGTCTGCATGTAGATGTTGATTTAACTCCTCCAAGTATTCTTAGAATCCATTTTTGCATTATGAATAATGATTTACAATGTGGTGAGTTACCCCATAATATTATGCCATATTTTAAAATGGAGTGAGTACACGCAAAATACATGCTTCTGAGAGATTTTATGTTATGTTAACTGTGTACCAGTTGTCTGAAATTATAAGAAATAATACTCAGTTTTTTAATTAGATGATCAACATGTGTCTCCCACTATAGGTTACTCTGTATCCAAAGACCAAGATATTTAGTTGTATTTTATTATTACATATTAATTGTGATTGTAGAGGAGACTTATTCTGAGAAAACTGAAAATGAATTACATGTGTCTTTTCTTTTCTGCATTTGATTTATGAGTCACTATGTTTACACTCACTATGTAAGTGAGTTTACACTATGTTTACATCAGTTTTATTTACATGTGTCTTATCCAAGTTTACAATTAAATTATTATTGCTGAACCATTTAGAAATGTTACTGAACATGCTGCTCGATAAGATTTGTAGCTCTTCAAGTGCATTGCTTTCAATTAATATATTTGTGTCGTCAGCATATTGAACTATTGTTTTGGCTGTAATATTTGACTGTAAATCATTTACAAACAATAAGAAAACAATAGGACCCAAAATAGAACCTTGTGGTACACCAAACTTAATATATTTTGTGTTTGATTGGTATTCTTTAATGCGATCTTTTTCTGTATGTGAAATTTCTACTATTTGCTTCCTGTCCTTTAGATATGATTTGATCCATTCCAATGCATGCCCTCTAACACCCATATGTTCTAATTTTTGGAATAGTAAATTGTGGTTTAGTACATTGAATGCTTTAGTTAGGTCGAAAAATGCTCCTAGTATTTTGTCTTTGTTTTCCAAAGTATTTATTACACTGTTTACAAAATCAAAAAGTGCAGTTTCTGTTGGTTTTTGTTTACAAAATCCATGCTGAGTTTTAGATATTAAATTATTCATCTCTATAAATGCTATAAGTCTTTTATAGAATATCTTTTCCAGTACTTTAGAGAAGCTGAATAAGAGTGAAATTGGCCTGTAATTTAGTAAATCGGTTTTATCTCCTTTTTTGTATAGTGGCTTTACTTAAGCAGTTTTTAGAGCTTCTGTAAACACTGTCTGTTCAAGTGAGCTATTACATACATCTATTAACTGGTGTGCAATAAGAATAGAACATTTCTTTAGCAAAAAATCAGGAACGTTATCAATACATGAAGAGTACTTGGATTTAAATTTGGATATTACTGAAACAATTTCCTCAAAATCACTAGGACACAAGAACATTGTTGTTTCACATATTTGTTCTATTATATCTATTTGCTCATAATAACAAGGATCACATGAATAAGAATCATAGTTGGTAGTGTAGATGAGATAGCATGTCTGCCTTACATTCAAGAGGTCCCATGTTCGAATCTCAGTCAGGGTGAGTTACCTGGATAAGGTTTTCTCCAGGGCTTCCCTTATCCTGAAAGATGAATGTCTGGTAACCCTAAGTTCCATGGACCCTGGGCTTATTTGAGCACCATTCACCTACTTCATTCATCATTCAATATGACTTAATGTTGCATGACTTAATGTTGCAGGATGCAAACTTAAAATAAAAATAAAAATTTACTACCGTTTATGGATTTTAGTTCTCTTGGAAATTTATTATATAGGGTTGCTTACGGTGGACTCTATACAGGCGGGAAGTTTGGCGGAGAGGGTAGTGACGTGGGAGGCCCATGACACTGCATGGAGTCCGTCATGATAACTCGCTTCACTATAAGGTTTAGGTTATTCTAATGGTATTACATCTACCCACTAACCTTTGAATTTTATTGCAATGTTTTCAGCTTTTTTGTTGTGCCTGCCTTCTGCATTGATAATGGTAGTGTTTGTCTCTAATATTACGCATGTCATTTCCGCAGAGATATTTTTTCATTATGATTGAGTTTAGTTCTTCGTTTTCACCTCACTTTTTTATTGTCAGTGTACACAACAATGCATGTTGTTTGTAGTATACTTGAAAGAATGCAGGTTCATACTGTTCAGATACAAGTACACTCATTACTCTAAGTGCTATGCCCCCACATTAATATTGAATGTAGTTGGGACCAATAATCCTCCTCTGTTGACAGCTTCAAAGTATTCATTGCAGATGGTTTCCCTTTTAATTACTTCTGTGCAATGCTCAAACTTTATTTTTGTGGCAGTTTTAAGTGCTGATAACCACAAACATATAAAAGGGCTGATTTGTCAATTTGTTGTACCATACCACAATTAATATTTCTAAAGTAACCTACATCCGTGGTATTATCGATTTCTTCATTATTCACGTTCACTTCTCCATTATTGCCATTATCGTAAATCCAGGTCCAGAGTTAGCATACCATATCGAGCAGATTTTATTCCCATCACTTTTTTTTTTTTTTTTTTTTTTCCCTCCTCCCTCTGCGTCAGTTATTTGAATCACGCATATATTGTAGTTTCCACCACCAAATTGCCTGTACATACTAAATCTTTTCTATAATTTATCAGTTTGAAATTTTCCACATTTAAAGTAGAGAGCGAAAATCTAATAATATTTATAAGACATTCTGTACTTTGTATTAAAGCTTTGCCGGTGTCCGTAGTTAGTGATACCCCTTTAAGTTGCCCACCAACTTTCAATCAATCTTTTACCCAGTTAATGAAATTTACAGAAAACTGCAATCTCGTATTTTCCATGGACTCAAATGGATATCCGATTCATTATTCCTGCATGCACCACAAATAGGATTCTTTCTTTTAGTTAATTGATAGAAATTAATCATTTCTCCACACTAGCCGCACATAAGCTATGATTTTTTATGGATAGAGTCAACATGTCCTGGCACCCACATCAGTTTGCCTGAATTGTGATCAGCCAGTTTCGTTAAGGCTTCCTGACATTCGAGTATCAGTTTAGATTTCACCTCCCTAGCTTCAGGTGCCTTCAAGGCAGCTTGAGTATCTGAAAGTGTAGTAATCTAGCAACATTATTACTGTGTGTACGTACAACGATATGACAGTACTATATGCACACATTTTCTTGAGCGCTGGTTTTACGATGTAGTGCAGGCAAGGGGGAAGAAGAGAGAGCTAACACGCTCTTGTTTCCTCAGTGTGGTCAACCCAGAAAAATACAATTCAGCAAAATCGCATGTAAGATAAGCAAAGATAACATGCCACAAGTGTGAGATATGTGGACAGACAGTAAATTGAACTTGATGTGATAAGCTGTATGTTCATATACTTACTATATATGAAACTTATAAAAGTAGAATATTATGACAGCTATACTCACTCATTCGTTTTGTGATTCTTCAATTTCCAATTCCGGTGCATCAGTTTTATTGCTGGTATCTCTATGTGTTGATGATAATTTCATCAGTTGCATTCTCTGTTGCACCATTGTTTCTCCAATATTACATTTCCAGCTCTTGGACCTTCTTGCAGTATCCTTCCCAATCCATCGCGGTTACGGAAGAGAATGCTTCCATAGCAAGTTTCTGCAGATTTGTGGCTGACATCACCAGTAACGTTGTGTCCTCTAAAAATATTCTTTATTTTTGCCCACGTCTGTTCAGTTGCATTCAGATCACAGTTATACAGAGGTAGACGAATAATAGCATCCACAACATGCATCTTGCTCTTAGTTTTGTTGTAAACTGGTTAGGTAATTAATCTCAAAATTGCTCAAAATGAAATATGGCACACGTGGACTCTGCACACGGAGAAACAAAGCATGCTTGAAAGCTTAGCATATTAGCCGCTAGATGTCAGAGTATATTGTGCATTTCAAGTTTCAAAGTTGTCATCTGTGTTTACGGAGTTAGATGAAACCTACCGAATGAGGACTTGGAACACAAACGCTCAAACAAACTTGCGCACAAAGTAAGCACATTATTTTTTATAAATGGTTCTTTGCAGGAATGTACGTGCTGATATTTGATATTCTCATGCATTTCTTTTGTAAAATGAATAGTCTTATTAATATGTGCATCATTTGCAACCTCCTCCTGCCACCCTCTGTCCCAGAGTTCAATACCATGTACTAAATGTGGATATATAATACCCAAACAGATGGAATTTAACACATTCAAAGTTTTAAATCTACAAAAATATCTCATTAGTTACATACCCTTACATGTTACTTAACCAATGGTTTTGATTATTTTGGAAGGAAGAGATTGAGAAAAAGGTTTTAGGAGGAATTGGGTTGTTTGTAAACAAGGACAGAAAATGGACAAAAAGATAAAAGTATGTAGGTTCGATAAAATTGTATCCCATAGTGCAACAAAAGGAAACAGCAAATTAGGTACAAAATTGAATCGAGAATATATTGACACATTGCTTCACTCACACTGTTTATTCACAGGACATGTTTCAAGAGCTCTTGCTCCTATCCTCAGCTGATACTCGACTAGTGCAAGTTGTAGTGGTTTCTTCCTTCTCCGTATTGTCAATAGATGGCGTGATGTACTTGTCAAAGATGTCCGGTGGTACATCACGCCATCTATTGACAATACGGAGAAGGAAGAAACCACTGCAACTTGCACTAGTCGAGTATCAGCTGAGGATAGGAGCAAGAGCTCTTGAAACATGTCCTGTGAATAAACAGTGTGAGTGAAGCAATGTGTCAATATATTCTCGATTCAATTTTGTACTAATTTGTGCTTCACTGTCCCTACGCTTCTTTCAAGTTTATACTTTGAGCAAATTAGGTACTTCAGGAGTGGATACAACTTGCTAGGTGTGTTAGATTTTCATGATCCATACTTGTGCAAAAAATTAAAAATGAGATTGTGTGTCTAAACCAGTTTACAGCAGGTAGCATTTTAAATGTGAGACTTATCAGACAAAATTAATAAAGCTAAATTATGCAAATACTGTGGTAGGCTGATGGTATAGTGATAGAAACATGGGTAACTAACAGCACTGAAGTTAATACAAGTAAAGAAGAAATAAGTTCCCTGCTTTACAATAAATACAAGGGGGTTATTTACACTTGTGAAATATTGTATTCTCATTTTACAACTCGTACACTACTTCTCCACATAGCCAGCATTTCTGTCCAAACATTTGTACAATCTTGGCAGCAGTTTTTTGATACCCTTGTCATACCAGATTGGGTCCTGTCTCCATAGTCAGCAGTTCACCTGTGCTTCCACCTCTTTATCAGTCATATACCATTTGCCTCCAAGGTGTGACTTATGTTGTGGAAAGAGATGGAAATCACTCGGAGCAAGATCAGAGAATAAGGTAGATGGGGGGAAAAGGTGCCATTTGAAGTTCTGCCTCGATCTGTTGTTGCTTATGAGCATCAGTAAGCAAACGTGGTACCCATCTTGAACAGACTTTTCAATACTTTGAAACATCTGTCAGGATCGTTGCAACAGAGGAGCATCCAATTTCCATACCAGGAGTTAGTTGATTCATTGTCCCATCAATGCTGATGCATTGGCCTTCGTCCACCATATTCCAAATTGCAACAGTGGCTGCTTTGCCTGTAGCAGTAATGGGCCTGTTGCTGCGTATGAATGAGACTTTGCATGGAAGTGATAAATTTCAGTATTTGCTACAAGCTATGAAACCTGGGACCGAGGCAAGAGAAATTGTCATAAGTTATCCAGAACTACAACAAGGCAATTGAAGCAATAACCGAACTGTTTGGGAGAAAGGATTTACTCTTGCAAATGTATGTGAGGGAAAGTTATTTCAAATGCAACAAGCAAGGAAAAGCTGCCTTTGTTGATACTGATGATAAAGTTGGAATATCAGCTTCAATCCTTGAAGATGCTAGAGCTTGATATTGCAGATCCAAGTATGTGGTTGTTCCCTCTTGTTGAATCGAGTCTCCCTGAAGAAACTTTGCGAGCATGGCAGAAAAAATCAAGTTATAGAATACCAGAAACCCAAGAAAACAGTTCACAAACACGGCTTGATTGTTAATGGAATTTGTTAAAATGGAAGTCCAAAGTAAACAACAAATCATGTTAGCCCAATCTGGATTTGAGAATTTGTCGGTAAAAGGAGGACGGGGAAAATACAAAGAAATGTAATAGGATCCCTTCTTTAGCTGCTCTTCATGATGGCAACTTGAAAGAACGTATTTTCTACACCAAAAAAAAAAAAAAAAAAAAAACACACCCAAATAAGGAATGCTTTTCCACTCATTTCATGACATTGGTAGATAGAAAAATTAAGGCCAATGAGAAGAAATGATTTATCTGCCACTGGAAATATCTTAGTGATGTCCCAAGCTCTTTGAAAAAAAGACACATCTGAAAGCAGTGCTTCAGAGAAGTTACCAAAGAGAAAGTTGGCATTACCTCAGACATGGTCAACTGTATATGCACTAACAAGATAGTACTTCAGACTGTGATGGTCACTGTATATGGAAAACACAAAACCAAGACAATTAGAGCATTTCTGGACTGTGGTTCTAAATGTTCCTACTTACTCAAGAGGACAGTAGAAGATCTGTAGTTGAAAGCTGTTGCCTAAGAGTCAATGACTCGTGCTTTTTCTTTAGGCAACCAGATGTCGAAAGTAAGACATCTGAAGTATAACTTGAAAGTACAGATGGTAGGCCAGTATCTTTGTGAAATCCAAGTGAGAGATACAGAAAAGATTTGTCAGTTCATCCCACATATATCAGAGCTTTGGAGAAAGCTGCCCTGAGATTGAGTTATTCATAAGGATGGATGTCTACACAGATATTCTAACAGGAAAAATTGTTCCACTATCAAATAGATTTACTGCTGTAGAAACCAAATTTGGGTGGACGCTAGGAGGTGAGAGACTTGAACTATCTGAAACTGATATGGCCAAACTTACCATAACAGTGACTTGCAATTATGGATCTATTACATAGATATGGGATCTTGAAACTATTGGTATTTTGGATCCTGTAGAGGTACGGTCATCAGCAGCTCGAGATAATGAAGCAAGGGATTATCTTCTAAGAGAAATGGAGATGGTCATTATATGGTAGGATTGCCATGGGCTGATGGACATCCTGAACTGTCGAGTAACAAGCAAGTTGCCGAGAATAGACTTCGATCTGCATCAGAAAGGTTAGAGAAAATAAACCTTTTCTATAAGTATGGCAAGATTTTTGAAGATGGGAACGAGAAGGTTTTATAGAGGATGTACGTATAGAAGAGTTAGAAAAGAGGTGACATTACCTTCCTCATCATCCAGTGTTCAAAGAATCTAGTGTAACCACTTCCATAGGTCCTGTGTTTGATGCTTCTTTAAGACAGTTGAAGGAATCTTTCTCAATGATTGTTTAGAGAAGGGTCCCAACTACATACAAGAAATTCCAGAACTTTTAATGAAAATGAAATGTGTAGTGTTTAACGCCCGCTTTTACTACATACGGCACCGCAGGCGATGACACTGATGATACATGAGATGAAGATGGAGCACCAGTGGAATGAGATGGCGGGGGAAACTGGAGATCCCGGAGAAAACCCGCCCCAATGCCGTGTTGTCCACCACAAATCTCACTTTGAACTTTTAATGAGGTTTCGTGAGAAGAAGATTGGGATTATTTCAGATATCAGATGAAGTACAAGGAAAAGATAGAGATTTTTTTTTACGGTTTCTGTGGTGGGAGGATCACATGAAGACGAGACTTAAGTACTACAGACACAAGAGGATAATATTTGGAGTTTCATCCAGTCCTTTTATCCTAGGAGCTGTTATCGATTATTATCTTTAAAATGCAAGTGAAGAAGATGAGCCATTATCATTAAGATGAAGAAATCTTTGTGTATAGACAATTGTGTTACATCAGTTCAGTCTTTGGAGGACTATCAACATTTTTGCAACAATAGTACATGTATTTTGTCTGCAGCTAAAATAAAGTTAAAATGTTGGGAACACACATATGAGCAAACACCAATTTGCGACGGCAATTTCAGTTTCAGTTGTGAAACAAGAAATGAACCCTGTTTGAAAGTTTTAGGTCCTCTGTGGAATAAGTGGCTGGACACATTGGAAATGGAATTACCTCTGAAACTACAGAATCTTTCAAGTGTAGTGTCAAAGAGAGTTATTCTTTGGAAAGTACAAAGAATTGTTGATGTAATAGGTTTCCTTTGTCCTGCAATTCTGCCATTTAAGATACTGTTACGGAAGTTGTGGCAAAGAAATGCAGCATGTAAGTCCAATAAGAGTGCAGTTAAGTTTAAATGCAAGAATTCCATCAATTTCTTTGCAACATGCTATCAAAGGTAATTTAAGTGGCCACACTCACCTGCACATGGGCATTTAAATAATGGCATAACAGCTCTTTAAATGGTGCTAGGCTGTAACTGATGGCAGATTGTGAAAAGATAATGCCTAATCTTAATTTTAAAGTAGAACACAGAAAATGTCACTTTTTGTAATTTTTGAAGAAATTTCACAGATGCCTCCCCTTAATAATGGACGTGAAAACATTAAAGATTTACAATGTTCCATTAGACCCTAAAGTATGGAATATAGAGAGCACCCAGTTTTTTAAGAAACCTCACAGTACTTTGAGATTGTCAGGATAATTTGGTGCTTCAAAAGGTACCACACGTTCTATATTAAGGCCTGGTTGCATAAAAATCACTAACTGCAGTTCATTTATAATTGAAGATCAAAATTGAACTAAGTTTACGAACCCAGGTGGGTTGTAAAATGCTGATCTTAGATCAGATGAATGCCGTTCGGTACAGATCTGAGATCACAAAAACAAATGCGGCAACATAACTAAACATGTGTGTTTGGAGGAATTTAGTAACAGTGACGTCAAAATTAATATAAATTATTTGTGGTTGGTTTATTGACACTCGTCACTTACTTTTTCATATATTTATGAGAGACTAGTTTCAAAGGCCCTGGCCTCCATTTTCAATCTCTTCCCAACTGGCAAATGTTGTTATCTGCTCTCTCTGGTGGTGGAACTATGAACTTTTTTGTCAAATTATCTGCTGGCGGGATTTCAAAGTTCATTACGCGATCCTTATTTTTCCAGATGAATATGTTCTCCCATGTTGTCAATCTATTTTGGTTTATCACTGCTTTTAATAATTTTGGATTTGGATCAATGTCATGGTTTTCATTCCAAAAATGAAATGCTACTGCTGACTTGTCTTCTTGTTTCAATCTGATGTTTCTAAAGTGTTCCTTGACTCTGGTTTTTAAATTTCTTTTTGTTTGACCTATGTAGCATTTTTCACAATTCTTGCAATTTATTTGGTATATTCCAGATTTGTTACCTGAAGGAATTTCATCTTTTGTTTTTGAATTTAGTAATTTTAAAATTGAGTATCTATTAGTAGGTGCCAAGATGATATTTTGTTCCTTGAATATCTTTTTAAATTTATTAAATGTTTTTGGATGATATGTGAATGAACTGAATATGCTGTTGCTTTCTTTTTCTTTAATAAATGTGGTTGTTTCCTTAATGGTTTTCTTTAGTTTAGATTTTCTAATTTTCTTCAACACCAAACTTTTGTTGTATCCGTTTTCTTCTGCTATGTGTATTATTGCTTTTTGTTCCTTGAAATATTCTTCTTTTTCCATGGGTATGTTGACTAGTCTGTGTGTAAGGCTGTTTATTATTGCATGTTTATGTGTAATTGGGTTGTGGCTATTATTTTTTATATAATTTTCTGAATGTGTTGGCTTCCTGTAAATTCCAAATTTTATTTTTGTATCATTCCTGATGAATCTAAATATCATCAGGAATGATACAAAAATAAAATTTGGAATTTACAGGAAGCCAACACATTCAGAAAAGTATATAAAAAATAATAGCCACAACCCAATTACACATAAACATGCAATAATAAACAGCCTTACACACAGACTAGTCAACATACCCATGGAAAAAGAAGAATATTTCAAGGAACAAAAAGCAATAATACACATAGCAGAAGAAAACGGATACAACAAAAGTTTGGTGTTGAAGAAAATTAGAAAATCTAAACTAAAGAAAACCATTAAGGAAACAACCACATTTATTAAAGAAAAAGAAAGCAACAGCATATTCAGTTCATTCACATATCATCCAAAAACATTTAATAAATTTAAAAAGATATTCAAGGAACAAAATATCATCTTGGCACCTACTAATAGATACTCAATTTTAAAATTACTAAATTCAAAAACAAAAGATGAAATTCCTTCAGGTAACAAATCTGGAATATACCAAATAAATTGCAAGAATTGTGAAAAATGCTACATAGGTCAAACAAAAAGAAATTTAAAAACCAGAGTCAAGGAACACTTTAGAAACATCAGATTGAAACAAGAAGACAAGTCAGCAGTAGCATTTCATTTTTGGAATGAAAACCATGACATTGATCCAAATCCAAAATTATTAAAAGCAGTGATAAACCAAAATAGATTGACAACATGGGAGAACATATTCATCTGGAAAAATAAGGATCGCGTAATGAACTTTGAAATCCCGCCAGCAGATAATTTGACAAAAAAGTTCATAGTTCCACCACCAGAGAGAGCAGATAACAACATTTGCCAGTTGGGAAGAGATTGAAAATGGAGGCCAGGGCCTTTGAAACTAGTCTCTCATAAATATATGAAAAAGTAAGTGACGAGTGTCAATAAACCAACCACAAATAATTTATATAACTAAACATGTCGCAACTTTCGTGTTGTATCGAAAGGAATCGAGTATTACAACCCACGTGGGTTGTAAAATACTGATCTTAGATCAGATGAATGCCGTTCGGTACTGATCTGAGATCACAAAAACAAATGCGGCAACATAACTAAACATGTCGCAACTTTCGTGTTGTATCGAAAGGAATCGAGTATTATCGGAACTATTCGACTCTTGTTTAATTCAAGTGCACAGAGTAGCCAATCTAGACATAACAAAAACTAAATAATTATTTCGCTTTATGGTTATTTGTCCTAGAAATAATGTTATTTTAAATAAACAGTATAAGAATCCTGCGGTGCCGTATGTAGTAAAAGCGGGTGTTAAACACTACACATTTTGTAAGTTCAAGCAAAAGAGAAGATGCATTCCGCTAACTTTAAATCTCGAATAACCCTTCTTATTTCACCCTTTTCCATAGGCATCCTGATGAAATGAGGTCTTAAAGCTGCAATCTCCCTTGTAACTTTGTGTATTGTTCTAAATGCTGTCCCTTTATTTATATTAAATATATCCCAATCATCATTTGGAAGCTTTCAGTTGCATAAAACCATAATGTAAGCAGGATCATAAATATTGGATTGACTGCATAATTCCTCAGGGTTTGTGTTCTTAACTGTGCATGTAGCCTATGCTCCAGTTCTTCAACTACATGCTTTGATAGTCAAAATCTCATTTTGAATTTTCTGTCATTTAGTTCTGAAATGGGATTTCCTCTATGTTGGAAAACACGAGGAGACCTTTCAAATTGAAAATTCTAACCATCAGAGATATCAGAGTAATCTGAATTCTGAAAATAATAAAAATGTATTGGTTATGAACACAAACAATGCATCTTTAACATACATAGGTGAAATAAAGAGGCTAATTATTTATACAAGTAACCACAAAAAATGCTTTATTTACTATTTATTTAAAGCTGCACTACTTATTTCTTCTCAGAAACTATTGTGTAAATTCTGCAGTTCTGCTGATCTAAGTTCAATCAGGTTAACGGGAGAAAATTCACCAGTTAGGTTTGATCTTAGACAAGAGGCCATGAACTTAGATCAATGTTTATACAACCAAAATTCTAAGTTCAGCTTGACTGAAGATCATTTTCATATGCTTGAACTTAGATCATCTTTTATGCAACCCGGCCTAAGACACTTAAAAACTCGTTCATAAGCTTTAAATGTGTACCATATAAACTTAAAATATATATCTGTCATCAGCTTATCACTAATCCCTGAGATGATAGATATATCAGAACTGTCACATGTGATAAAAAGTGAGTATATTACTGCAACCCTGACACCTCTAAACAGTAGCTCAATACCCATCAGTCTGCAAGTTTTAAAAGAAAATTGGTATGACTCCAAAATATGTGTCTGCTGGAATTTTGAATATGTAAGATTCTCGTAATTCACCAAGAATTTGTTGTAAATGGAGTTGCATTCGAAATGGATCCTTATTCTCAACAGTTGAAATGATTTCATCATGTTTTGAGGCAGTGGAACCAGAGTTAATAAATAGAAATGATACGTAGGGTACGAAGATAGTGTTCTGTCCATCTTGCACTTTGGCAAGCTTTTCTTGCGCCAGCTCTATCTGTAATAGAAATCCATATATTTTCATATTTTGGTGTGTTCCAAATATTACCAATTACTTTTTCTAAAAAAATTGAAACTACTTACAGTGAAGGAAACTATGTATTATGAACAAACTGCAACACTTTTAGCAACACACTTCACTAATTACTTATCTATTTGAAAATCCTCTGGGACTGGTTTTGTAATGCATTCATTGCATCCTCAGCTTAACTGAATAACCTTTGGTGATTTCCAGAAGTTAAGGAATAGCTGGCTCTCTTACTGCCATCTACTGGTGACAACACAAACTGATTGATGACATCTATTGGCAGGATTTCGAAATTCATCACACGATCTTTATTTTACAAAATAAATATTTTCTCCCCAACCATTAAATCTATCGGTCCTTCAGTTGTTTCAATAATTTAACTTCTAAAACCTTTAATTTAGCTTAACTTTAATTTTTAATTTCATTTTTAACTTTAATTTAACTTCATCTTGTAACCTGTGAAGCCCTACCTGCCGGAGCCACTACACAGAAATATTGGAGAGCAAGAGAGCTAATGGCTTCATTGCCAACGCCTAGCATTTGAAAACAACATAATTTAACTTCTGTGTTTATTTCAAACCCATTTTATATGACCAAAAATGATCAGCCACTGCTACTTATGTCTGTGTATTTTTAATATTTCTGAAATTTTCCTTTGTTCTGGTTTCCAAATTACTTTTGGTTCTACCAATGTAAATTTGATTAAATTCTAAACAATTAACTTGAAAAATACTAGATTTTTTGTTATTTGAAATTTTGTCTGTTTTAGAAAAATGTAGTAGATATTTTATGCTCTATTTATTTTGAGGTACCAATTTTATACCAACTTCTTAAAAAAAAAATTGAAATTTTTTATTTATCTAAGGATAAGTAAATTTTTGGAGAAACTTTTGTGCCACGCGAGAATATTTTCTAAGTCCAAAGGTGCATGCGCAAGCAGACAATCAGCCGTTGTGGCGTTGCAGCCAACATGAGAAAGATATGTAAAACTTGTAGCCAGCCTATGCCCCAGATATAGATGACGCAAGCAGTGTGCAAAGGAACATGGTTTGAGCAGGCTAAGTTAGCGCCCAGTCAAATTTTGTTATTCATGCACTGCTTTGCACATAAACAATCCTACGACATGACGATAATAGAGTGCTCCGTAGGAAATACATATATGAGCTCACGGACTGTATCGGACTGGTTCAGCTACTGCTGCAAAGTGTGCATGATGTCAAAAGACACCAAGTATACTGCAAGGGCGAAAATTGGCTGTCCCGGTCACGTCGTTCAAATCAACAAATGCAAAATAGGACGCAAGTTTCATCGTGGGTGTGTCGTAGAGGGCAAGAATGATCGACGTGGAAATGAGTAAGGTGCGGATGTCGATATGCCCCAACAACAGGAGGGATGCAAATACGCTCTACAGTCTAATTGCAGCACCCACGATGAAACTTGCGTCGTCCAATTTTGCATTCATCGATTTGAATGACGTGACCGGGACAGCCAATTTTTCTTTGCAGTATACTTGGTGTCATTTGGCATCATGTACACTTCGCGGCAGTAGCCGAACCAGTCTGATATTGTCCACGAACTCATACAGTTAGTTTGCTAGATAGTGTAATTTTGGGACAAGTAAGACTATTGGCAGCATTGCTTTCAGTGGAGAAACAAGCATAGTTTGGCTGCACTGAATTCTTCAGTATGGCTACATTATGCAGTAAGTAAATAAACAATAATGTTAAAAGAATGCCTGCCAACACGAAATTGTACTAAAAGTAAAGAAAAATCATGGTTGTATATAAAAACATCAAAAAGTGTGAAGGAATTAGAAAAAAAAAAATTGCTGCGTCACATATTAGAAAGAAGAGCCAAATTTTTTAAAATTATAATCATTTTACATTTCTAAGGGTGGAAATATCATTTACATATTTTTGATATTTTTAATTTTTCTTACCTTTTGTGTATAAAATCTTTATTAAAACCATTAATTAAAGCAGTTGTGCATGATTGGAGGAATTTAGTAACAGTGACGTCAAAATTAATTGAAGAAACAATTTTTTTTTTTTTTAATACTTCGTCAAACTCTATATTTCCACCATAGTTCATAGTTCCACCACCAGAGAGAAGAGAGCAAATGACAACAGACAGTTGGAAAGAGGTTGATAATGGAGGCAATGGCTTCCGAAAGTAGTCCCTCAAAAATATAAAATAAAAGTGATGAAGTATTAAAAACAACTACAAATAGTTTTTTCAGTTAATTAAAGCAGTGTTAATGTTCTTATATTCTGTATTAAATCCCTCCTTATTTAGGGTTATGTTTATTAACCTCTAAATCAAACTATTAAAAACAGCAAATTTATGTGAAAAAGGATTGGAAAAAAAGTTTCAATCCTTTTTGACATTAATGTGGAAGAACATGTTAATATGAAAAATAAGGACAAGTAATAAAATTTGAAATCCCACCATTCAATAATTTGATAAGTTCATAGCTTTACCATGAGAGAGAAGACAGTAATAACAACAGTGATAGTTGGTCCTTCAAGGTTGAGAATGGAAACAACGGCTTCCAAAACTGGTCCCTCAAAAAATAAAAATATAAGTGACAGAGTGTTAAAAGTAACTACAAATAGCTTTTTCACTTAATTTGGAGTCACTGTTACTAAATTCCTCCAAACAAGTGTAAATAATTAAAACTGTTTATCTATTTGTGACTTACGAAGATTAACCTTTCTGCTTATCCTTAAAAGTGTGGAAAAAGTTAAGCACTTTGCTTAGAAGTCCAGGTTTTATTATATCATATCATATCTTCCTTTGTATTCAGAAATATATATACTAGTAACAAAAATGGACCCAGTTTTGCACTTTGTGGAACTCCTTGTGTGACAGTTTTAAATTCTGACTTAACTTTTTCTATTATATATTTATTATTTATATGATTTATTTCAATACATTGTTCAATTTTCGATACTAATCCATATTTAAACAGTCATTAGTTAGCTCTTAAGGTTGTAAGCACCATTTCCAAAAGTACAATTTCCACGAAATTATTTTGCTGATGGAAAATTTATCATATCTCCTACATACGACATATATGAAGCTTTGGTCTTTTAGTATTGGATAGAGAAACTGGCTAAAAAACAATTTTACAGTCAGGTTTTAATACTAGATGTTTGACTTCACACTACGTGTACTTAATATTTTTACAGCAACTGTACGTAAAGTGGATACTGTCCAACGATCACAACTGAGTGATTTTGGGAAGTACGTAGCAGAATGCCTTCCAAAGTATGTGCAAAAAGTCCAAATCACTTCTGGCAATGAATTGGAGATCTTGATTGCCCCAGAGGGTGTAATACCTGTTCTCCAGTTTCTTAAAGACCACCACAATGCACAGTTTGCAAGCCTGGCTGATATTGCTGGAATGGATGTACCATCACGTCAATATCGCTTTGAGGTAAGTTAATAATTCTATACCAATGGCCTTTATGAAATATAATGCATCAAGCCTCTAGGTAAATTTCAGTACTGCCTCTTATCTTGATATGCTATGTAAAAAACTGAAGCTCATAACAAGTGAAGCAGTACAAATATTACAGTAAGATGTAGTAATTTGTTACAAGTTTCACTTATTTTTTCAAAAAATTATAAATTTTTCATAGTTCCTGGAATAGTTAACCGCTTCAGCAATAGCCATTTAAATCCTGCATGGGCCGCGAACAGATACCCAATAAACAGAACAAGACATTTAAATTAAATGCTGTAAAAATGCTTCTTAAATAGCCATTCGTATCATCTGTATTAAGTTATTTAAACTAAACAAAAACTGATTGAAAACCCATTAATGACATTATGCATCCACAGTATCATTAAGTAGAGAGTATGTTAATAAATCATTGAAATTTCACTACTTTGTTTCACTGTAGCAAATGCTATTCTTTGCATCAAATGCATCTAATATTTAAATAATTTTACTTTGTGTGCATGTAAACAATAGTAAATGTGTATAGCTTCATAAGCAACCTTTTCATCTACATATAACAAATCTGTTATCCCTTTATTTCCTATTATCAGGTAGTGTTGAATCCTTCCTTTCACTCTATGCACTTTATCATCTATAAGCAAATCAAATAAGATGGGACTTAATTTATGACTGTCTTAAACCTAACTTCTGTTGTTTCTGTGATTTTATTTCTTTCACATCTTACACAACATTTAATTCCTCTATATATCTTAAGTATTTATTAGGAATGCGTTATCTGCTGTTTGTTTACCTTTTCTGATAAATTCTGATATTTTTCCTTCTGTCTCCCTTAATCTATTTTCTAATATTCCTGAGTATAATAGTACAGATAATAAGCTTATTCCTCTATAACTTCTTGGATTTTATTTTCTCCTCCTTTCTCTTTATGTATTGGTACTAACATACTTATTTTCCAGCACTCTGGTATCTCTTCATTCTCTGTAATTTTATTTAACACATTTGTTATTATATTTAAGCCTTTCCTAGTATTGCTAACCTCAGTGCTTTACCCTTTTCTTAAAAGTTTTTAACTGTTGGTGTGCTTCGTCAATGTAAATTTGCCATCTAGTATTCTAGTTTTTACTATTTCCCTCCCCAGTATTCTTATATCCCTCTCTATTCCTTTATCCTATTAAGCCTCTAAAATACTCTAAACCATTGCTGAGGCAATATTTTAAATTCTTTCCCTCCCTTATTCACTTTTTTCACTATTTCCCATATTGCTTTACTACCTTTTTCTTCTATTGCATCTCTTAATTTCTTTTTTATATTTGCCTGCCATTCTTTTTCTTTTCCTCTTACAAGCATTTGTAATCCCTTTTACTTTTAGACAACATATTCTTATCTATGTTCAGTGCTCCTCCACCTTTTTAGTTGTGGCCCAAATGACCTTGTTGTCGACGGGCCCTAAAACACTACACTCACTCACTCCCCTTTTTAGATGTCTGGAATACCATTTTTTGCTAATTTGCATACCATCTTTCTTTTATTTGTTTCCTTCCCTGCTTTATTCAATTTCTCTCTCTGCTTTAGATATAGTAACTAAAATAATTCAAGTGCTTACTTTGTTTCCTTTTGTGGCAATCATTACTCCACATTCTAAGATTTGGCCTACTTCTGAGCTTATATCTGCTAAGAAGCACTCCTCCTTTTTGTCTCTCCACTTAAATATTTCTATTTATTTTAATTATACTGTTTCATTCCCTCCCTCCTGTCCCTCTGATCCTTTGATTTCTAATAATAACGGGAATTGACTTCTATTTATCACACTCTTAACCTTAAAATTACTGATTTTCTCCTCCAATTTTTTAAAACTGCATAGTATGTATATAATCTATAACACTTTGGCCATTTGTACTTACAAATGTAAACTCCCCTTTTTTTGTCTTCCCTTACATCACCATTATATATTATTAAATTATTTGTTTCACAGAAACCTAACAGCTTACTACTCTCCTTATTTGTTATTTTATCTCTACTTTTTCTTGGTCTTATTTCAACTTTTTCTCCTTCCTCCTCATATTCTTCTCCACATAATCTGCTATTTTCCTCTCCTATTCTTGCATTAAAATCTGCCATATTATAAATTCTATATTTACAATCTTCTTTTTCAATTCTTCCATATTTTCCTCTAGGTCATCATATAATCTGGGATTATGGAAAGCTGATGCATCTAGAGGGTTGCTTACTACACCTAGTCCTATTCTCGAATGTGTTACATGAAATTTCAGTCCTGGATATCCTTAAACATGAAGTCTCTCAGTTACTGTATTGGTGGTGTCAGATTTATTGTGTGTTTTTAAATGTTTTTTATATCATTGGATTTATTTATGTCATAAGCCTTGACAATACCTGGATATACTCAAAATTCTTGTGGTGTACATAAAAGAAATGTAAAATTAAAAGAAAAGGTCAATCACCAAACTTATTATACTTGCACATGGTATAAATACTTCCAATGATTGTTACTAAGAACACTTAAAAGCCTTATGTATATAAAATTGGTTATGAACTATCTAAGCATTGCCTACAGGATGTTTGTTTTAAATATTTTCATTATTTCTGTATTTCATTTCTAGATAATCTACAATTTACTTTCATTGAGGTTTAATTCCCGAATTCGAGTGAAGACCTACACAGATGAATTAACACCAATAGATTCTGCAAATGAAGTTTATAAGGCTGCCAACTGGTATGAAAGAGAAATTTGGGATATGTTTGGTGTTTTCTTTGCCAATCATCCAGATCTACGGCGAATCCTGACTGATTATGGGTTTGAAGGTCATCCTTTCCGGAAGGACTTTCCATTATCTGGATATGTAGAGGTGAGATTATAAATTACAAGCTAAGCTGTTTCATTAAAATGATATTGTATAGTTTGAATAGTTTATTTCTTCATATTACAATATTTAGCACACACAACTTTATACATATATAATATACAGTTTATAACAAACACAAAAATCTTACATATCTCCTCGTTTTAGGAGTTGCATTTTCCAATGCACCATTATAGTTAACCCGGGTTATGTGAATAATGGGGCATAACTATATTAAAACTTGGGATCTAAATTTTTGTGTCCCTATATACCATATACTAATTTTCCTATCATATCAGCAACCTAATTGTTCTCATTAGTATTCCATAGTTTAATTTTTTTATTACATATTAGTTTTCCATAGCCTTTTTGTATCACCTTGCCAATCTTCATTTCTTTCAATAAAATAGCTCTAAGTTCTCTTTCCTTACCCCGGCAATCTTGCCCAATAAAAATGTTTGTTCCTTTTTTGCATTTGCCAACAGCATCCATTTAACTTTCACAGTTGTACATTTTACTAATATCAGCCTTGGTCTGAGCCCTCTTCTGCCAATTCTAAAGGCATCAGTTATTTCCCAACCTTGTATCTGTAGTTCCAGTTTTTCCTTGAATATGTCTCCCACGTTTTCCCAGGCTCTCTTTCCCCTGTTTTCTTGAACTCCAAAAATTATATTTCCTACCATTTGTCTCATTTTTTCAAGTCTTATCCTTTCCTCGTGGTTCTGGATATCATGTTCCACTCTCAGCTGGTAACCTGAAACAGCCATCTTCATTTCCTGAGAAATGTTGTTTATTTTTGTATCCAACCTCTTCTCTATCTTTTTCAAATGTGCAATCTTTTTTGAAATTACTTCTAGCATTTCAGTTATCTGTTCCAACTTGGGGCCTAGGTTAAACTTTATTCATCCAATTATGAGAAGTGCCAACAACACTAAAGTGTACCAATATAAAGTCACTTGTCCATTAGAAGCATTTTCGTTCATTTTAATTCACTTTCTAATGAATAAGCCAATTTGGCCCAATGAAATTCCCATGGGCTGAGCCTATGTAAACACTTCCGTCCTTGGCCAGTTCCTTTGTGCAGCTCCTGACATTGTATATATATCTACTAAAATAAGCATTTTAACAGAAATAAAAAGTAATATTTAAGTAATGAATATTATATAAAAACTGAAGCTAATAGCAGTGAAGCAATACAAACATTACAAAAATATATAATTTGTTACAAACTTATCTTTTCAAGAATTTATAGCTTCTTGAAAAGATAAGTTTGTAACAGATGGTTATACATTATTGTAATATTTAAGTACTTTAAATTAAAATAAATGCTCAGTGTACGCCATTTTTTGTGTCAGATTGTGTGTTTCAGAATCAAAACACATTGCTGTCATACTTTTCCAGCTGAAGGTTATGTTGCGAATTTTTGTCAGACGAGGTTTTTTTTTTGGTCTTTGTGAGTTTCTATCAAACTCATTGATGCCTACTTGGCACAACTTTTTTCAACCCCAATTTTTTCAGTATTCTGCAAACACTTTTGTCTCCCATTCCAAGGTGGTGCAACAGTTCTTTCACTGTAATGCATTTGTTAGCCAACACCTTATTGTTAATTCTCTGCACATTGTCATTTCAAGCAGTGTGAGGTCTGCTGCTGCAAGGAGTATTATGAGCATTGACATACCCTCTTTCAGTAAATAATCCACTTTTCCACAAGTAACTATTCTGCAATCAACAGTAGCATCTACACGTTCACCTCAAGTGAATGTTTCCCACTGTCTCTTTCATATGCATGAGAATTCTGTATAGTGCATTGCTTTTGACAAATGTCAAGTGTAACCATCATCTTGAAGGTGTGCTTCAACAACATTCACAATTTGAGTACAAGTGGGAAGAATTTATGAACTTTATAAATTGCAGATTTACTAAGAAACATAGCTTTCATAGAATGAAAAACAAAGCTTAAAAAGAAAATGTACTACTTTTGGAGTGAACCTTGTCTGTATATACACTATAATGTGGAGAAGAAAAAAACTATCAATCATTTCAATGCTCAAATGGTCAGCAAGTTAGCTTTGCATACAGATTACGAAAAATTTAGACCGATTACTAATTAGAAGTCTAATAACCCATGTGGATAGTTACTGATTACTAGTTGGAAATCTAATCTTCTATTTGTTTAATAACTCAGTTTGACTATGATTTCAAGTTTGTTTTTTCTTTGATTGCAATCTGGTAATTACATCTTTACTGTTTAGAATTCTGATAATCATTTTGGTCTAAAGCATTTCTGTGTTTGGATTTCTTTCCATTTCACTTTTCTGATGGTATGGTCATGTTTGCAGTAATGATATATTTTTCTTTTGGTTTATCAGGTATCATAAATGGTTGTTTCTATATCTGTTGTGTATGATCTGTGGTTATAGTAGTTTGTACAACATCTCAAATTGTATTATTTGATTGAAATTAAGTACTTACAATAGTAAGTTGCACAAACAGTGTGCATATCGAATACAAGGGCCCCTAGTGGTTTACTGGGAAACACGAGTCAGTTGGAGAATTTAATGTTATGATGGCGCATTGACCATGGTAGCTCAGTGGTTGAGTGAAAGGTTGGAAACCAGTAGAATCATGGTTCAAATCCTGGCTATGGCATTGAATTTTCCAGTTTGACTCTATCTCAAACTGTCTTCTAAAAATTTGTTTCATAGTTTTACTATGTTGCATTGTGGTTTTTCTCTTTTCCTGTATTTTATCTTTTCTTTTGGATTTATTTTCCATATAAAGGTAAGAACTTACTGTCCAGTTTTGTTTTAACCATTGTATTTGCATAATAGATGCAGATTATCTTCAAGATTTTTCACTTAGTATATCTTAATCTGCCCATTATTGGTAAATGTGGAATGCAACTTTTCTATTTCGATGCAAATTATTTAGTAATATTTTGTTATTCCACTGTCATGACTTTCAGCTGGTCTTTGGCTTTACTATTACCATTTGTTTTCCCTGCTTTATTAAGTGAATGTTACATAGCATGTTAAGTAATTTGTTGATAAACTGAATATCTAATGCAGGTTTTTTCTTCTTTTCCCTGTTAATTGCAGAAAAGATTTAACACCTCTTTTTGTTGAATTTTTCTAATGTGACATACATTTTGAAATATGTATAACTAATTTTGGTATAGAAAGTGAATTTGGTAGACTCAAGTTCATTTTGAGTATGCAGTATACCAAAACGCTTACTCTGCTTTCCCAAAATAGAGGAATTCAAAGGACAACAATATGGGCAGTCATTTCAAAATTAGATAAAAAGAACTTATGTCTCTAGATATGCTTAAGGCCTAGCATTTCTCAGGCAGTTGATCATTCCAAGGAATAAATGAAATATTAAATGCACAAATACTTATATTATACATATAAACAAGATGTTTTTAAAACTAATAAACATTTCTCATTAAATGTAATAAAATACAAAGATTGTGAAGTTTGAAAAAAATGCATATAGCCAACTTAAAATTTTGAAGCTATAGAAAAGACAAGTAACTGAAATTGCTGTTACTCAACAGAGTAAGGTGACTGGTGTTACTGAATGGATATAATACAATGACGGTGATGGTGCCAGTAATTCATTATAATGATACAACTAATTACTGACCACTAAAGACATGAGTCTTTGTGTACGATAAAATATCCTGTAATTTTCCAAATCAAATTCTAGTTACCCTTGTTTTAGTGCAGAAATCTGCAAATAAATCTTGAACCCTGAACACCCCTTCATATATTTTGGTGAAATATGTAGTTTCATTGGATAGAGTCAACATGAAAAATTCAATGCCATGGCCGGGATTTGAACCACATTTCTCCTGGTTTCCGTCCAGTCACTCTAACCCATTGAGCTGCCATGGCCAACGTGCCGTCCTGACATTAAATATTGTAATTTCATATTTACAGCTCACACATTAGTATAGAAAAAAGGCTGGTAATAAGCTGTAGCACCAAAAAGGGTATCAAGATGTCATTACTCTCTTATAAGCCTTTTGTTGATCATAACTTTGAATTTCAATCTAGGTTCGCTATGATGATGAGAAGAAGCGTGTGGTGGTTGAACCCTTGGAATTGGCACAGGAATTTCGTAAATTCGAGCTGTCTGCACCCTGGGAGCAGTTTCCTAACTTCAGAGAGACAGGAGCAGCAGAAGAGGTCCCCATTGATACACCGGAAAAGAAATAAACATCCTTTTGCTTTGTAGAAAGAAAAGAAAATATTTAATGTTGTAAAATATTTGTTTATTGGTTGTAATATAGAACATTCAAAGACTTCATATGATTGTATATTTAAAATTATACCCTGAGCATTAAATATATGTGTTTAATACAATGACTCTTACAAATATATTGTTAAAGCAGGCAGCCTCAACTCAATGCACTGTGGCATCATACTCTTTTGCCTGAGCATATGGAAGCAGGCAGAAATGAAAGTCAACAGAGGTAGAAAGACAGTCATGGAACAATATCAGAACCTTAGAACTTTGCCATTTCTATACTTCATAAACTACCCCTGCTCATTATTTACACGTGTCCACTGCTGCTCCACTCATAATCAACTGTAACACAATGCCTGCTTGCTATCATAAATATGCTGACCTTGCCTGCTGCCTGTACTACCGTGAGTTGGGGCTTTTTGTCTTAAAAATGGAAGCAAATGTAATGGCTGAATTATAAACTCAGTTTCAGTTGTTTTAGGTCCGGTTGCATAAAATTCGCTAACTGTAGTTCATTTATAATCAAAGATCAAAATTGAACTAAGTTTACGAACCCGCGTGGGTTGTAAAATGTTGATCTTAGATATTCAGTTCTGATCTGAGATCACAAAAACAGATACGGCAACATTGCCAAACATGTTGCAACTTTCGTATTGTATCAAAAGGATTCAAGAATTATTGGAACTATTCGACTCTGTATTATTCAAGTGCACAGAGTAGCCAATTTAGACAGAACAAAATCTAAATAAATCTTTCGCTTTATGGTTATTAGTCCTATAAATAGTGTTCTTTTATATAAGCAGTATAATAATTTACTCCATATTGAAACAGTTTTTATCAAAAGTTTATCATTTTTCTTACTTTATCTCTATTATGTCTATTGTACATAATTTTCATTTTCGTCTGTTTACAATACTGTGAGTTGAAAAACATAAACAAAAAATGGAAGTTCAAGCAAAGAAGATGCGTTCAGCTAATTTTAAAAGTGAGGAGAAAACTATTTTGGTGGACATTGTCCTCCAACATAAAGATGTAATAGAAAATAAAAAAATGGACAGCAATACGACAAAGAGAAAGGAACAGGCATGGAAGGAAATAACAGGGGAATTTAATTCCAGAAGTTATATTGCACTTGACCAGAAAGCTTTAAAACTGTGTTATAAAAATATTAAAAAGCGCACAAAAAAATTAACACTGTTGATCAGATACATAAAACAGGAGGAGGTATGTTTGTGCCATCTTCCTTCGATGAAACTGGGCACAAGCTAATTGCAGCACTGAAGCCGCAGTTTCTTCCCATTAGCTGCGACTTTTAGAATTGCAAGTAGAAGTAGAACAGAAAAAATTAAATTTAAAGCAGTGAAAGTAATGTTATGTAAATTAAAAATAAATAGTGATTACCTGAATGTGTTGTTAATTAGTGCAGTTCTCAGTGCTATGTTTTCCCTTCTATCTCCTTGATTTAAATCCGGTATAGGCAGTTCTTGGTACACTCTCCTTCCCCTGTAAACAGCATCGTCTACGTCAGGAATGTCATCATCTACATTAATGGCCAAGATATGTAATACAAATGTTGCTACTATTATGGGAGGAACTCGTAATCTCACAGCTAATTTCATTCTTAAGCATGCCAATCTTCTTTTGACAGCACCAAAAGACCTTTCAATAACTGATCTTGTTTGTCTGTGAGCCCTGTTATATGCTCGTTCTGCAAGAGTTTCTTTATGCAATGTAGGTGTAAGTAAGTAATGACAGCAGCAATAAGCACCGTCCCCTTGGAGCACACCTCGGGGAAATTCTTCAGCTTCAAACTGTGCATGAATTCTAGAATTTCTAAAAATATTGCTATCATGTGCTGAACCTGGCCACCTAGCAACAACATTCAGGAATCGAAGTTTTGAGTCACAGATAGCTTGAAGATTTAAAGAAAACCAATCATGGCGATTTCTGTAAATCTCGGCATTATTCCCACCATGTGATATGTGTGCAGTCTGTTGCACCTAAAACTCTTGGGAAATTACGTATATTATGGAAATCTTGCATAACCCTTCTTATTTCACCCTCTTCCATAGGCATCCTGATGAAATGAGGTTTTAAAGCTGCAATCTCCCTTGTAACTCTATGGATTGTTTTACACGCTGTTCCTTTATCTATATTAAATATATCCCCAATCACCATCTGGAAGCTTCCAGTTGCATAGAACCGTAATGTGAGTAGGAGCATAAATATTGGATTGAGTGCATAATTCCTCAGGGTTTGTTTTCTTAACTGTGCATGTAGCCTATGCTCCAGTTCTTCAACTACATGCTTTGATAGACGAAATCTCATTTTGAATTCTCTGTCATTAAGTTCTGAGATGGGATTTCCTCTATGTTGGAAAACACAAAGATCCCTTTCAAATTGAAAATTCTCATCATCAGATATATCAGAGTAATCTGAAATCTGGAGATAATAAAAATGTATAGGTTATGAACACAAACAATGCATCATTAATAGGCATTTGTGATTATTTATTGTAATTATTTATCCAAGTAACCACAAAAAATGCATTACTTACCATTTTATTTAAAGCTGCACTGCTTATTTCTTCTAGGGAACTATTGTATAAATTCTGCAGTTCTGCTGATCTAAGTTCAACCAAGTTAACCGGAGAAAATTCACCAGTTAGATTTGATCTTAGATCAAGAGGCATGAACTTAGATCAATGTTTATACAACCAAAATTCTAAGTTCAGCTTGACTGAAGATCATTTTCGTATGCTTGAATTTAGATTATCTTTCATGCAACCGGGCCTTAGTCTCCATCAGCCCCTTTGTTCTTCATTAGCTCCAACTCTGCACTGCAGAATCAACTATAAGTGGCCTTTAAATAGGGTAACCATTTTTCATTATGGAAACAAGAAAAGGATTTTCAAAAAAGCAAACTGGGATTTAAGTGCTCTAAAATCATTACATGTGTGATTAATTACTTCTCTCAAGACTATTTAATTTACATAATCTTTTTTACTTGAGCTTTTTTAAGTGGAGTGAAGTCATGCTTCACTCTACATGCTGAGCACAATATCTGCTAGATCTGAGATAAACCTTTTTAACCTTCTTATTGTAACATTGATCAACATTATTATACATTTGTTACTATCTAAATCATCTCATGAATACCTACCTGAAAAATCGTTCCTTTGTCGTTGCCAGGGACGACATACTTTCCCAACCCTATATCGTCAATGCTGGGGTACCACAAGGCAGCATTCTTGGTCCCCTCCTCTTCCTCACATACATCAACACCCTTCCTTCCCTAATAGGCTGTAACTTATATTTATTTGCTGATGATACGGCCCTTACATCATCCAAAAGACATGGCATTGCAGTCCAGAGAGCACAACGCTACGCAGAGATGTTAACTCTGGTTTATCACCTGGCGCCTGAGGGTTAATGCCACCAAATCACAGGCCGTGACATTCACACGTTGTACACTGCAAGATGTACCAAACCTCTGCCTGGCAGGAGCAGAAATACATTGGTCCACAGAGACCAATTACTTAGGAGTCACACTGGACTGGCGTTTAACATGGAAACACCATGTTGACAAGGTAGCCAACCGAGTATCCAGAAGAATGGCAATGCTTTACCATCTTTACAACAAAAAATCGCCCATGACTCTCAGCAACAAGTTACTCATATACAAATTCTTTGACCCGCCCTGACATATGCTTGCTCAGTCTGCGGAGCTGCAGCAAAAACACACCTCCACAAGCTACAAGTTCTGCAGAACCGATACCTTTGGATAACAACCGCAGCCGACTGGTACATACCCAACGACAACATACATACCGACTTATCCTTCCCCAAAATCACGGAATACATACTACAAATTTCTCATAATTTCTACAACTAACTCCCAAACAGCTTTAATCAACTAATCAGAGGCCTCGTGGAGTACGATATTGACCCTGGGGAAATGTACAAGCGCCCCAGGCTAGTACTAGCAGCACCATAACTCCAAAACAAATAAGACTAACAGAACTGTTAAATACTCAGACAATCCTAATGACAAACACATAGACTTAAAAAAAAATCATTATCTATTAACCACCATCAACCCACCGTCATTTCTTCAAAACTCACCACCAAGCCAGTAAGGGACAAGGTCTCGATATGGCAAAATGTCGAAGATCCCTCCTCTGAGGAGGAGGTTCAACCTTCAACGACACCACTGTGCTGTGTGCTACAAACACGGGGATGGACAGTCACCCTCAAAGAAAAATAGCTCTGTTACATAATACATTAGAAAAACATAATTCCACAATTAGAATATTTTGAGCATGCAAAGAAATTAGCTGTAGGGTTCGGCAAATTGGCTCGGTCCGCTTGTTGAACTGTACAATGTCGTACTCACCTCACGGACCACTACTACCACAGACCAACCACGCCTAGTCCTGCCTTATGTTCATTCCTATTTTGCAGGTACTCTAGACTCGGATCCAGGTAGGAAGGCAGCCGGAAGTTACGGTTCACGCAGAAAAGACAGTGAAAGAGATCTGTGAGACAGATATATTGGGTAGGTGCTGCCATATCGTCGTAGTTCTGGAGGGCAGTCAAACATTCTGTCACGTTACTAAAAGTTAATTTAAGCACAATAGCACTTTCTTATGCAACACCTGGCATATTGTTTTATTTGAGCTGTTTAAGTCAGGTGAAACTTCCAGATTTCTGCGCAACTAGCAGACGAGAGCCTTCATACCTGGATCTGAGTCTCATACCATATGGTTACTGACCACAGTAAAAATTTGGTTATGTGAGCTTCAGTAACTATGGTTGCAGTTGAGCTATTCAAATTGCTTTTAAAAGAATTGATTAAAATTCATATAAACTAACTTCACAGATATTTGTATCATTACAGAGTAGAACACTTGATCATCTGAATACATGGTGGCTAGGTTAGTATGAAAACAAAATCATTATATCATACATCATATATATTGGTTTCATATAATATTAATGGATTTCGTATGGTTGCCAATTCGTCACTGATCCTGTTAACAGGAATGCTTCCATTCCATAATACACTTTTAAAGTTTACAATAATTTTTAAGTATGGTTCATAGGAACATACTTTGTACACAAGTTCTGTATGAACTTGCAATCTACTAATAATAGGATGTGGAATTTGACAGGGAAATGGGAAGAATAACTCATTTATTTATGCTTTTTCATTTAGGAAAGAACATATCCTTTGCTATTTGCGAAAGTAACTCAATAATTTTATTCCACTTCTTACAGCAATGCTTCTGCCAATATGCTGCATATGCCAACACACGTTTTGTCATTCACTAGATCATTACCAACATTGCAAAAAATGCTATTAGCAATAGCTTCACGGCATTTAATATGTTCACCCATTTCACTCTGAAATTTCACCATTTTACTCTGACTTCAGGCTCCAGCACTGAACACTAACACTAACTTGTCCAGTGTCTACTGGACACTGGACAAAAGCTTAAGTTCGATATTCACTATCCTCAGAATCACAGAAATACTTGACTTCCAGCATCCCATTGTGTATTTTCTATAAGGAAAGACAATCAGAATGCAATGTGTAGCAATATTTGCAATCAGTACCCTTTTTGACAAATTTAGATGAATTATAATAAACTCCAATAGTTGTAAATATAATTATTTAGCAAGCCATCAATTTTCCACAAAAGTATCAAGTTTGCAATCTTATAACTCTTCTGAGAACTTTGGTCTAAACATGGCATGACTGGCTTTAATAGTGGTCAACTATGAAATGCGCAAGATTGAAAGAAGCCAGTGAGGTAAATTCTTAATTTGAGTTGAATTGGTTTGCTGGGTGAAATGAGAATCGGTTGGGGACTTATATGTTGTATTGCACTGTTACCGTGGTGCTCAGCTTATCAAATTAATTGCTATGGATACATGGTTCAAATTTTGTCTATGGCATTGCATTTTGCATTCTGCTTCTACCTTTTGAACCTATCATTCTGAAACAAGTTTAAATGTATTACTGGAACTTCTATTAGGGATATGAAGAATGAAGTTATTTTCACTGTTTACTTCATGAACCAGCTATTTATAATTGACCAATACAATTCACAGCCCATGTCAGTATGAGCAAACACAACAGACTACCATTGAAATCTTACCAAGATACTAACGTAATCAATATGGTAGAATTTCGTTTACCCAGATAAGGTGGTACCAGGGCCGATCCGAGTCGATGAAAATCCAGGTCATCCAGAGAATGACGAGAAAACGATAAAAAACATGTACATTTTCAAAAATCTGCAATGAAGTTTAGAAATTACTATCGGCACACTTCCACCTAAAAGCACATACAGTATGTACTGTTATATTCTGTCTCTTCACGTACATAATATAGCTACAAACTAGTCAGTAGTAAAAACAGCAGTGAACTTCTGTTGTTTCAGTTTAGCGTGTCGCTTACGAGCAGAACTGTGTTGCATTTGCTTTAATATTTCAATTCATTTGGCAATGTTTCTGATTGACTCTCGAAATAAAGCATCAATTTCTCTGTTTGATACTGCTTGTGTACCAGTCATAACCACAGCTGGTTCAACAATGTATGAATCTGAATACTCTGTTTTCATTTTCAGTAACACTGCATGATGCAGCAATAACTTACTCTGTAATCACTTTATAACCTCCATTATTGTCAATGTCTTCAACATTGGAACAGCCATATACATTTTAAAAAATGTCTATAAAATCTTCGTCCACACTTAATTTTTCTTCTTCTTCCATCATGTTTTCTGGAAAGTCACCAATGCCAGGTCACAACTTTTTCCATGACTATCAAAGCTTCACTTCCAGCCTGGTTCTAAGCTGGTTGGGTGAAAGCAATGAATTCACCCATTGGCAAAAGAATTTGAGTAAAGTGCCTAATGAGAATAGAATTTATCCTCTGTAGAACAGATGATTACTACTCTAAACAAAATATTTTGTAATTCCTTTCTTGGAAGTGTTGAAAACAGTGTTGTTTTGAAAATTAAATTTAAAGGGAGTCGATTAATGACACTAAACAACACTAACTTTTAAAGTTTTCCGGAACATGTTTAAAAGTGTTGTTTAGTGTCATTAATCAACTCCCTTTAAATTTAATTATTATTATTTTTTTTTTTTTTTTTTTTTTTTTTTTTTTTTTTTTTCCCCAAAACTGGTCCAGGTTAACAGGGTTTTACTATAGCTGTTTATCTGTAAAGTTAAAGAAATTAAATTTTCTTAAATAACATAGGAGGTTGTGTTAACATTAGGTAGTGGTATTACATAAACTATAATAACAATAATGCCTATGTTGTTTCCATTTCATTAATATGGTTTCATTCTTTAAACAGACTTAGGAAAAACCAATGGTGAGTTTTAGATTAAGAGCATGATTATATGCATGCACTGAAATGTATTTTGATATCATTTCAGACATCATTGGAATTAAGATACAAGTACCTGGGAATATAAATTTTATCATTGAGTTGCCATGAAAATAAAGGAATGCATACAAGTTTTTACACGTTTCACAAAATCTCAGATATTAAGCATGATACATACATAGTATGAAGATTATGTGCGGGGGAGCAGGGGTGGGTGGAATGATGCCAGGATTCAAACCACCAATGTTCTACTTATCATGCCACCTTGCTTTTTTTTTTTACTCACCATAAATTATTTTTACAACTATTCTGTAAATTATGCATAACTCAAATTATCTACTTCACTTTTATCATGATAAATGTTGACTAAAGTTACTTCAACATGCAAAACATTAGCAATGATTTTTTTACTTGACTGAAGAAATTCAAGTGTAATACATATGAATAATGTTAATCAACTTACCTTGAACTGCATAGGGAGGAGATGTTACCACTTTGGAATCCTTTTTCATATACTTCTCAACAAAGCAAAATTTAACAAAGAAGAAGAAGCTATCTATAGAACAGTGGGAAAACAAAGTAACAATGGTTCCAATAGAAAAACAATACACAAGAAATCCAAGAAGCATAAAAGCTGGAGATGGTACAAAAAAAAGAGAGAGAGGAAAAAATGGAAAAAAAAAGCTGTCAGTAGAAAAAGAGAGGTGCACATACACAAAATTAACCTACCATTCCAGAGACCACATCCAGTTCCAAAAAATATTCAAAGGGCACATTCATTCTGGTACCTAAAAAGTCATACTTTATACAAAACTCTTACATTCTGAACTATAAAATACCATACCAAGAATAGAAAAATCAGGAATTTAACTGCAAAGATTGCAACAAAATTTATATGAGTAAAAATTTAAAAAAGAGCTGAATATATAACAAATCTTTAGTAAACAAGAAGAAAAATTGGCAGTAATAGCATACCACTGGCCAGAAAACCATGAAGTTAATCCTGAATCTATACTTTTAAAAGGCATCTCAAACTTGAAGCAACTGACAGTCTGGGAGAAAGTTTTTATTTTGAAAAATAAAGGTTGAGTTTTCAACTATGAGTTGCTCCCAAGCAACAATATCAGCAGAAAAGTCTGAAAACATAACAGATGACGGTTGTTGTAATTTACATCTTCCAACGTTGTCATATCAGGCCATGCATGGAATAGGTAAAATGATGCTCAAATGAGCCCATGGTCCATAGAGCTTAGAGTTACATTCATCTTTCAGGATAAGGGAAACCCCCAGAAAAACCTTATCTGGGTAACTCACCCTGACCGAGATTTGAACTTGGGACCTCTTGAACGTGAGGCAGACATGTTACCATCACACTACCGAGGTGGGCACAGGTGACGGTACTGCAGTTTTCAACATAACACCTTGATCTAACAGTCACCCATCTGTTTGACAATGGGAGTAATTCAGTTTTCAAAACATGTGCCCTTTTTTTAAAAAATAAAATGATGAAGTATCAGTAAACCAATTGTTTTACTATCTAGAAATTGTTTACATGTCACTATTTAAAACTTCTGAAAACGTAATTCAGCTTTTTTCTGTTTTACATTAATAAGCTTAAGAAAGCTTTATTATGTATAGGTTCTTGTTTAAACATGCATGTACATTGACAGTTTTACATCTTTGGTGTTACCTGTTATATGGCTTGTTTTATCTTTTATTCTTATATTGTTCTGTTGATTACCTTTTTATAATGTTTCTTTTCTTTACTGTTTGTCTTGGCTTATCATATTGTCCGCTTCCCTTGAGAATGAACTTATTCTTGCCCAACTTGGTTACTGTATTCAATACGTGTGGCCCATCCTTTGACATTCGCCATAATGATGAGTCTTGGGGATCGAATGTACTCAGTCGTCGTTCCCATTCTTCATTGGAGCAGTCACAAGCTCAAGTTTGACAATGTGCTGCAATCGGTTCCATTCCCTTTTATGTAAGGGATCGCGTGTTAGTTGGAACCGTCGCCTGGCTTTATTCTTCTCAGCTATAAGTTGGCGTAGCTGTGGAGGTAGTGGCTTCTGGACATTGCAGCATTTGCGCCTTGTTGGAGTGGCTTCGACCATAGCTGGTGCCATTGTGGATGTAATGTCAGTGGCAAGATTTTCAGCTTCTACCGTACAGTTGCAGGGACGAGTCTCGATTTTTATGGATGCCATAAGTTCTGAGTACTTCCAATTTGTTTGGCGAGGGTTAGGGTTGCTTAGTGGTGCTTTGGCAACTGTCCGTGCTTGGTACATAAACAGTAAAGGTTAATGGTCGGAAGAGAGTTCTGGGATGGAGAAGATTCTTGGGTGACCGCAGATATTTTGGAGGATAGCAATATCCAACAAATCAGGTGGTCCGCGAACCCCGTAGGTAATGGTTACAGATGATGGGGCCAATACAGCAATATTTCGCCGTTCCAGGTATCGTTCCAACACCGCACCTCTATGCGTCCTAATTGTGAGTTCCACATTGGACTTTTGGCATTTAAATCACCCATGGCTATTGTTGGTGTGCTGCCGGAGAAGACTATATCCAGCTCGTATGTTGTATTTGTCTGCCTGGAGGAATGTAGAGGGAGAAGGTGTTAATGGGTCCTCTATTAGTGGGTAGTTGGATTCCCGTGGTTTCTAGAGCAGTAGTGGCTGCTATATGTATTCTGTGATTTTGGACATTGCGGTTAATGTAGATGGCTGTACCCCGATCAGAACGGTGAGAAATCATACCAGGGATTGTGCATTTCTGAGTGCAAGTTAAGTGGGTTTCTTGCACTAGAAGAATGAAATGCAAATGCAATGAAATTTTTAACCTCATTAATGTTGTTCCAGAGGCCGTTGGCATTCCAGGAACATATCTTGAGTCTGAGGAGATCAACTATGCTATTATTCCTGACTGCCATAGCATTCCATAAAGCTGAATACAGTGTGCACCAGGATCGTTTCTGGGGGAATATTTAGTGGCCATTGGGCTAAAGCTTCAGCTAATACAATTGCAAAGTCTGCCTGATGTTGAATAGGTATTCTGCTCATTAGATTTAAAAATTGAGCATCAGGAATGGTGGGTTTGGGTAGTTGTGTTTGGTGATGGTTGGTTGTGTCTAGTACCTGGTGGGTCAGCTGACGTTGCTGAGCTTGCTGTCTTGTTCCTAAATTATTTAAATTTGGACACGGTGCTGTTACAGTGCGGACAGCAGATGTACTACCGCTGGATTTGTTGGCAGTAAATTTGGTGGGGTTGTATTCCGACTTTGTTGACCTATTAAGCAGTTGTGCCTGTTGGATTTTTTGTTTCGGCAGTTGTGCTTGTTGGCTTTTGTGGGTTGAAGGTTAGGCTGGAGGAGCTGTGTGAGCTCCTGGAGTCTGGACAGGTACACTGTCACTATGCTGTTGAGTAGTGGTTTTTACTACCTCCGCATAGGAAGTATGCTGTATTCTGGTGACTGGTGGTAACCCTGGATATCGGGTACCCTTAAAAGCCTCATTGGGAAGTCCTGTGGAGTTGGGTGCTTTTGGTGCAGCATCAAACCTTGTTCTCTGCCCATTCTTGTTCAGCAGCATTTCAACCCTAGCCTCTTGCCAGAGTGTGCACTTAGCATATCTGCATGAGTGTGGGCCGCTACAATTATAACAAGTTGCCTTGGAACCTGATACTCCTGGTAGTTTGCAATCTTGACGTTAATGTCCAGGCTCTCCACAATAGGAGTGGGCTGGCTCTAGCTTGCAGCCAGCAGCACTATGACTGAACTGCTGAAAATTTGTACACTGCAATGGTCTGGCTGGTGGGCGGTAGGATTCAACGCATATGACGACATTGAACATGCGATTTTCTTTGTAGATGTTGGTGGCGTTACCCTCTTTATGTAATGCTACCCTGGAGTGAGGAGTAGCTTTGGAGGTTGACTTCTGTTGCACTGTAATTGGCCAACACGTTCAACAGGATACCCAAGCTCTTGAAGTTTGGAAGTGACGTGTGCTTTCTGAATGTACGTTGGTAAGTCTTTCAGGGTGATGTACATTAATCTTTCCTTTGGTAATAGAGTCGTAAGGTACTGTACCGTAGTCTCAGACAATATTTTACGTATTTTTCCCTGGTCATCTGGAGTTTCCGGCAAGATGGCAACAGTACCACTCATATTCCTAATGCTGTAGCTAATATTAGGATATGATGTATTTAACAATTTCGTTAAATCTTGGGCCTTTGCAGGGTCACGAAGGAAAATTGGTGTTGTTCGCTACTACCGTGTGGTAGGAGTTTGTTGTGCTACAGGAACTTATGCTACTTGTGTGGGAATGGCTGTGGCTGTTGCTGTTGTTGCACAAGGGGCTGACCTATTTAGTTGTTGAGTTGGCCGGGGTTCAGAGCACCTTCTTTTGCTTTGTGATGCTTGCAGTGCTTCATCATCAACTGCCACTGGTGGTAGTCCATGGAATTTGTTTGATGTGGGCACTGGTTCTGCCTGGAGTGCGTGTTTTGGAGCTTTAGCTCTTTGTTTATTTTGGCATTCTTCCCAACTTTGGCGATTTCCCTTATATTTCTCACTTAGCAATAGGTAATTAGAAATCGCTTCTACCTTAGCACGATGTGCAGAGTAGAGACGGAAGGCATTCATGGTTACCTCCTGGTTTGCTTCGGCGATGGTGTTGTATACTTGCTGGTCTGCAAGTTCTATGAATTGTATTCTTGCCTTCTTTTCTAGAGGCAAGATTCTTTCGTCTCCACGAGACAATGGCATGAGTGGTCCACAATTATTGGCTTGTTCATGAAGTCGTGAAAGTCGCCTCCATTTATATAGTATTGCAGGCATTCCAACCCTTCCGAAGCCTCAATATTCATATTTTCTTGTACCATTGGTTGGTTCAAAACCTCAGTAACGGAAGCCGTTTCTTCTGCCTCCATTGCTACTAGTATTGTGATTGGTTAGGAACGGCCAATCACAGCACGTAATGTAACCTCCAATAGTATGTCAGTCTTACTCAGTCGGGGGACAGCAAGGGCTTGCTCTATACTGAATGTCAGATAGTTATAGAGGAAAATAGAGAAAAATAGTAAGAAAGAGCAGGTGATGGACGCTAAGAAGCCCGAATTACAGAGGGCCAAACCTTAAAGGGCGTCGAGGACTGTTGGCTTCAGCCTTGTAATCCTACCCAGTCATGTTGCTAATATTGCAGTTCTTGCAGCCTCGGATCCCTTCTTCTCTCCTCCAAGAGGCTAGTCGTGCTCTTCGTTTCTTCTATGGTGCAGACAGAACGATGAGTGAGTAAAATTTCCGCCGCATGTGTTTGTAAGCACATGGTTTCGGGAATAGGGTAAGATGAGATGCCTGACCACAAATAAAACAATCAATAACGATCTGTAAAAAATAACAGACCGTACTGATGCATTTTGTAACTCGCATTCATTAAAGTTGTGATCTTTTAAGAGTGCAAACTTTCTTTTCAAGGTCTATAAATTTGTCGCTTAGCAAGCATTTTTTTTCAATATACTAATATAGATTTATTTGCCTTTAATTACATGTACCATGTAATACTACAACCTGACATTTAAAATTACAAAGCAGAGGATTCAGAGGCCTATAAAATATTATACTGTGCTATTTTCTATTGAGTTTTGTAATTTTATGAATGCTATATGATAACAAAAATAACACACAGCTCTTGTGATTCATTTATAAACATCCACAATAATGAGCTTCTAAACTATTGAGTGTATTATTTACTTATTTAAAACATATACCAAATACAGATGCTTTTTACAATTACCTACTGTTTCTTAAGATCATATTTATTTATTACGGCTTGTAATTTAAAACAGTGGCTTCCCAAAGTATCCATTAAAACAAGTACAAGTGTCCCTAGAATAGTAGTGACTGCGAGAGAACTCGTAACATCTTTAATAGCCATGCTAGAAATGTCTTTCGTGAGTATTCGTTTTTCAAACAGCTGTCAATTAAAGAAGTAAACGAACGTACAAATTTCGCTCAGTGTCGAGAGTTAATGGCGCTTGGGTGCATGATCTGTGTCGAACATTGTTAAAGACGGCATAGCTTGCACAAAACTTTCCACCAGTTCACCCCAGGGTCAACATGTGTGAAATTATACGCTGGAGGACGATAAAGAGTCCGTACAAAAGAAGATCGTAAAGTTGAAAGGAACTGTTGAGACCGCAATGCCTGATAACGAGCATAAACGTGTCGAATAAATAGAGCAACCAGCAGGCAGGGGAAAAGTGTTAGAATTTGCGCTGTCACTTAAAATCCGTGATATCCACTTCCGTAGCTGCTACAATATGATGAGGGGTTGACGCAATACCATTAAATGACTGTCCAAGAAATAGTAAAACCTTTGAATTGTAAGCGAATCTCCGCGTTGCAGATCGGGAGACAGCAGTGTCGCCTGGCATGTACATGATACTCAACTATATAAAAAGGCAGCCCGAGTATCAGGCATTTTGTTCAAAGCACAGCATTGCATGAAGACCAATAAAGAAATCAAAGGCAAGTGGATGGAAGAGAGAACGTTGCAAACTGGTAAGGATTTCCTAAGAGTTTATAGTACAGTAGTGTTCCCAAAATCGGCATAATTTAACATTAAAATGAAAGTTAGTTTTATCTACCGTCGCAAAATGGATGGCATGCCTGTATTCTTGGACGGTTTGGCCTCAAATTATGGCTATTTGGTATAGGACGGGTTCAACTTTCCGTTGCCACACCTTGAGAAAATGTGTTGACTATAAAACCATAGTCTATCTTACATCTACAAGCAGATAAGGAGATTTGGTATAAGTACCTGGGATGATCCCCCCAGCTTCGGTCTTGACAAATAACGAATAGCAGCCAGAAAGGAGTGAAAAGAAACCGTTCGAAATTTTCACCTTAAATTATGATTTAGGCGTAAACCCAAAACTTGGACGGTGATGGCCAGGGAAGAGGACGTTCCCCAAAATGCATATTATCATGGAGTAGGGCCGACAACGGTACACATTTTTCGGGATTCACCGTTAATCTCAGATCACTGAAAGTGCTAGAGTACGTCTAAATCGGATTCAAGCGATAGTCTTGTCCAGGAATATAAGAATATGTCGTCAGGGTGTAAAAGCAACTGACAGTCGACACGGTAAGTCACTCAGAAAGTGGATATACAAGGTAAAGAGGAGAAAGCTAAGAAAGTTCCCTGAAGTAATACATTGTAACCGAGTCGAAAGGAACATATAAGGAGGATGAAGGTGGATTCGTCACTCTGTCAGAACAAGGAGGCAAGGCGGAAAGGCAAACTTTTGTAAGCCTTTTATTGAAGTTAAAATAGATATCGAGTGAATGTGTGGAGTTCTAAGGCCCGTCGACAGCTAGGTCATGTGGGCCCGAGCGAGCCATAGGCGTGAAAGCTGTACACAAAAGGGCCAGAAAGCCTTGACGGTAGTACCAGGATATTTGAAATTCGTGAATTAATTGTAAGTGATTATGAGTGGTGGAAAAGGACTGCTGAAATCCATAGTGTCTCTTCAGCCATAAACCACAGCGTTCCAGATAGGACGTAATGGAAACTAAAACCTGCTCAAGAAATTTACGAAGTATAGAAGCAGATACTCTTGGACAATAATGTACCATTCATTCGCTCTACTTGCCCAGTGTGAGAAAGGAGATCACTTAATGACCGTGCCAAGCGTCGGGGAATATCTTTTAAATTTACGTCTCCAAAGTTGTCATGTCGGACGATGAGTGAAATGATATGATGTCAAATAACCCCAGGGCCCATAGAACCCAGGACAAGGGAAAACACCGGAAAATGCCTTATCCTGATAAATCAAGCTGACCGAGATTCGAACTTGGGGCATCTTGAACGTGAGGTAGACACACTACCACCTACACTACAGAGGTGTATAACCACGGGGGGGGGGGGACCCTGTGCTAAGGATACGAGAACAAAAGGGAGAGGAATAGGTAGGACAATTCGGTGGAACTTGAACCATATTGTCACCGATCGCATGTTCTGTGTTGGAGCCGCGACAAGCCAGTGCCGGGCGCGTATGCAAGAGACAGCGAGTGGCGCGCGGGCAGAAAAGAGACAGATAATGCGGTGCAGAGCTAGACGCTTGCTGAAATAGAGAAAGAAAGAGGCAGATAGATGTCTGGAAGTTTCGTCTTTTCTGATGCCGTCTTGATTGTTATCGAGAAATCTATCGCAATCTAAAACAATGACTGGGAGGCATAAATAGCACCACGGACGGATGAGAGAGGCAGTTGTTAATTCAGTGTGCAGATGTGTGGACGTGTGGCAGACATTGAAAGTTACGTTTGTGTATGTTACGTAATTCTGCTGCTGGCAGGGTTTTACAAAGCGTGGTTTTTCCTGAAATTAAGAGCATTTTGAATTTCTGCAAACTAGAACTCTACGAACCCAGGAAGTCACAATATCATAAAAATAGCGTTCGAACCAGGGGTGGAAAATTGACTATGATGCTCAAATGCTAAGTGCAATTCTACTAACGTTACCAGCGAGGTTAGCTTCCGTCCCCGGGAGAAGATTCCACAGGGGTTTGGGTAAACCACTCACCGACGGATGTTCGATGACAGAGCCCGAGTCACAGAACATAAAAGCTGCATCTGCAGCAGCGATTCCTGTCTAATGGAGTCACAGGTCCCCGAATGCCTGACGTTACCCATCGGAAATTAGGTCAAGTCTCAGATGTCGAGATACCAGGTGATAGTTGGGAACGACAGTTCCGCCATCCAAGGCACTTCGCATGATGTAAAGTCCAATGCGTATGCGTGAACTGTAGTCGTGTAGACCAGTAGTGGAACCTCGTAAAAGAGATTATGAACTACCCATCCCTAGTGACCGGCATCGTTGAGCCACTGTAGGAGAACAGTGCAGGTTCCACCACAGCGTCTTCCAGGTAGAGTGTATCCATAGTGAATCAGATATAAAGGTAAGGCCAGGATAGGAAGGTCATTGAATCGGCCCAAGACGCATAACAGGGGTGGTTAGGTTCTTCCTTGATACGTTTGAATTAACGAGTCACTTACCCTTTTCTAATAGCTTACATGGTTATGTTTTATGTTCTAGCATTTAATTTTACTTTATAAAAGTTCTCCAAATTATATTTTGTAATGGAGCCGCTCTCATGGTGTCCGCGCGTCGATAATGCAGCTAGCTTACTTCCCGACTTGTGGTTCATTATTAAAAGGCTAAGGTGGTCGTGTCACATGTGGTGGACGAGGAGCGGATGGCTGGTTACCATGGCTACGGATTCGATTCATAGAAACCCATATTTCGCACCAAATCGTGTTGCCAACACAATACAGGACCTTCTTCCTATTTTTTTTTTTTTTAGTTTATTTGAAAAGACATTTGTTGGTAGAAGTGGTAACCCGCTTGAAGCGGGCCCCGCATGTCATATGCCATTGTTTATTATCAGTTTGCATCATGGGTAAAAACGTAATTTTTATGTAATCAGTGATTACTGTCTGATATGTGAAGTATTTAATTTTTCATATTTATGGGATTTACAATGAATTCAACACACGAATTGGTGTGTTCCGTTCTCCAAATACACTTTTCTTTATGGAAAAATTATGACAAACCCGTCGTGGTAAATGTCGGTAGGCCAACACCAGTGCTATGTTTAGAAAAACTTTGCGGCGGAGCATCTTCAAAATACACCAGGACATTTAAGACCCGCTGGTATAAGGATCACAATTGTGTCAGATTGAAGGAGCTGGGGGAAAATACTAACAAAAGTGCAGACGCTCTTCGGGAAAGCTCGTGTCTATACATTGTAAAATACAATGAGAACATTAAATTTAACAGGCTTTTCATGTAATATCTCACTTGGGAAATATACAATAAATGACATTTCGTGGACATAATGAAAGCGAGGAATCTTTAAATAAAGGTAATTTTAAGGAACTTTTGGATTCATATACAGAGGGAAGCCCCATAGAAATTCAAAACCACTATTCCAGTATAAAATCCGTTTCTGCGATGCTGATGTTGTGAATTTAGGTTAGCTAGTTTTCCGTGTCACCTAATCAATTCGCCCAGAGCTGCGCCTGACGCATGGATTGTCTGCCAATGGAATCAAGCTTCACATGCATGTCCCACAATTCCTGCGAAATCTGGTGTGCTGGAGAATTATACACGGCTAAGACCTATAAATAGCGGAGATATGAAATAACCACCGGAAAATTCTCGTCAAAACTAGTAACCTTAGATATGGAAATGAGTCTTAACGTAGGGAGGAGTAAGGGTATTTGTCCCCCCCCCCGCCGCTTACGGTTATGCCTGACAATATGATGAGAAGTACATCGAAAGCTTTTGTGTGGGGCAAACCAAGACACGGATATGAACATCAGATCTACGTACTGTGTAGCTAAAATGTAGATCTGCTCGCTTTTGCATTCGAGCATTCCATTGAATAATAGTAATCGATAGGATCATGTACTCCAAAGACTCGGCCGTGAAGTGTTCGCACTTGTATTATTCTCGAGATTATGGCCTGTTCGATCCAATCCGAAGCATTAGTTTGCATCAATGTCTTAATATGCACAATTTGTATGTGAAAAACAACACTTTTTTTTCACAATTTGCGGCAAAGCTCTATATTCTGCGGGGAAATTTTCCGCCCGAGAAATGAGAAAATATGTCATTAATACTACAGTATGCGCCAATATATACAGTACTGGAAATTATGCTACTCTTATTGTCATTGCCTTACGTATAGAGATGATAGCGTAAATGTTCAGAATGTGCTCCATTGTGCTGTAGGCAGTGTTCATAATGATAACGCAGATTTTCCAACATATTCCGGAACGCAGGTTGTTGCAGAGTCTCGAAAAACAAGAGATCTGACGTGATGCAAACAAGTTTTGGGCGGACCAATTGAACATCTCCTTAACATTTCCCACACATAAGCATCAGGTGGTGTGAGATCGGGGGAATATGGTGGTCAGGGGAACTCAGCCCTGTGGGAAATTGCAACCTGGAAGGTTTACTTTCAGCATAGCCATAGACTGTCGAGCGTTGTGGCAGGTGGGAACCACTATCTATTCATCTGCATGTTCCTGGTACGACAAAAATTTCTTAGATCCTGAATAAATGGCCCAATCACCATGTTCCTATAGCGTCCCTGGTTAATAGTAAGAGGTGCACCATCATATTCTCTATGGAATAATCTTTACATCTAGGATATGTTGACAGTAATTGTTTGCATTATGTTGTATAATTTTAATTAAATATTAATTGGAAATTCTGATTTCCGTTTGTAGCATGTATCTTCATCTATTGTTTTTTCATGAGGATAGTCAATAAAATTATAACGCTTTTGTTCTTTCTGGGCAATATGAAACCAGAGTCATGTCGTTTTGAAACTCAAATAGGAGTTTTTTTCCCTTTACTTATTTGATAAAACCTTTCCTTGGATTTCTCTCTTGTTCTTCATGGTACCGAAGTGAGTGATTTTCTTTTCATTGAGAAAATTTTTGGCTAGAGGTACGATCGAAAACCAATGGTGTTTATATTTGTCCAACCAATAGGTTCAGTTAATCCGAAACCATTTCTTGAGAACTGTTGCTTTGCCAAAGGGGACCTTCAAGTTGTAAATCCACATATGGTTCAAGATTTAAGACGTATGCTGTTATTGCATCAAAAAGGGCAAATATTCTCACACCATACTTAGCTGGCATATTTGGAATATACTATAAAAAGGAACAGCTTGATCTAAATGCCAGTAATTGCTTAACTATGGCAATGTATTCATTGGCAACGGATTATCTGTGAAACCTTTTTGCCATTAGTTGAAATACTTTTCCTACTGAAGCTAGCTACCATGTCTCTAAGGGTAATTCTATCTTTTATATCGTATATTGTCAAATCCAGTGCATCTCAATAAAAAATGAAATCGTTTCTCTCGTGGTCAAACAACATTCAAGGCCATTTCACCATCCTCCAGGCAACACTTGCTCAGTAAAATTATTTATAAAGGAATCATTGTTTATGGTGCCAAACAAAATGATAACAATACCTGGAAACGGAAGGATTATAATAAACAAATAGATACAACGGAACGCGATTGGGCGCGTGGATGAATTGGTTCACCACAAACATGACATTCCAGAGCAAATGCTCTAGCTAGACTGAATTGTAGTTAAACGTTAGTCTAAGAGGTAGGTACCTAGAGCCACGCGTGAGTATTGTTAACAGGTTTTGCAAAACATTTAGGATAAAAGCACTGGAGGTGCTCCTTTCTAGGTACCATGGAATGGAATCCAGTACCATTGATGAGTCGTCTTATGGTCTTGGATATTAGGTGTTTCCCATACATTGGCAGCAATTTCAGAGAAGGCAATTTGTGGGGTTTTCTTCACTATTCTCATCACCAGCCTTCGTTCCCTATAATTTATGTTATGAACATCTTTTGTTTATTTAATAGCATATAGGTTTCTGTAAAAAATTTAATGATTGATTTGTCCTACGGTGGGGGCTATTTCAGAATATGATTTTTTTGTGTTCGTTATTAATGAAAAAATCACCTAGCTTAGGTCTAGAAATGTTTCCTTTCCTTTGCGACCCATTTTAACCTCCGTGGCTCATATATTCTTCCATGAAACACGACTAGCATGCATTGCAGTTATAAATGAAGGCATTTTATGGATCGCCAGATAACCATTTGTTTTCTGTGTTTACCATTGATGTCCCGTGCAAAATGCCACCTTTGAGAAAACCGTGTTTTTATATTTTATAGGACGCTGTAAATATATTGCCGGTAGATCAATACGCCTATAAGATGTTTGAAATTCGCCTGACAATTATTTGCGTTTTCAAAAGTAGAATTGTTCAAAATAAAACGGTTTTCTTATTTTTGGCAGCTATACGAATACTTATGTCCATGGTCCTATATTACAAGACTATCTTATGCCGCCAACAGATCTGGCACAGGAACTCAAACGTCACACACTTGCTAAATTTCTGAATACAAAATCCACGGGTACCGCGGAAAACACATTCCTACTACTTTCACCTTCTGTTGCTTGTCGCGTTAACATTTGTGTATAGTGTGCACCTCTTTCGTCTTGGCTACAAAAAACACGATCACTGTGAATGTTGGCTCCGAGGTATCAATCACATCGTTTTTGCTTGCCCTCTACGACGTGCAGTCACCATGATATTTTACGTGATTCAGTACATATATACCTACGCTATATGTGCTCTCATCAACTGGTGGCCGCGCCGTGGCTCAGTGGTTAGACCACTTGGCTCTCACCAAGGCGGCCCGGGTTCGATCCCAGGCGACCGCAAAGTGAGATTTGTGGTGGACAACACGGCGCTGGGGCGGGTTTTCTCCGGGACCTCCGGTTTCCCCCGCCATCTCATTCCACCGGTGCTCCATCTTCATCTCATGTATCATCAGTGTCACCGCCTGCGGTGCCGTATGTAGTAAACGCGGGCATTAAACACTACACATTACATTACATTCTGATCAACTGCCTTCCTGTATTACTGGCCGATTTGTAAGTCCCTATTTAGATAGTCCCTATATATGATCTGGTATTACACCTATGCACCTACTCCACCCCTTTCACTCTCATTATATTCGAGCACCATATCCAGTGCCCACGTCAGAACCACTGAACCATAGAGCGACAACTGGCTTGCTCCACAGGCCTCATCAGAACAGAGCTAAGCTTTCTGTGTTCACTGTCATGTTCAAGGAGTCAGTTCTGGCCGCGCCGTGGCTCTGTGGTTAGACCGCTTGGCTCTCACCAAGGCTGCCCGGGTTCGATCCCAGGCGACCGCAAAGTGAGATATGTTGTGGATAACCGTGGATAACACGGTGCTGGGGCGGGTTTTCTCCGGGACCTCCGGTTTTCCTCGCCATCTCATTCCACCGGTGCTCCATCTTCATCTTATGTATCATCAGAGTCACCGCCTGCGGTGCCGTATGTAGTAAAAGCGGGCGTTAAACACTATACATTTCATTTCATTTTGGTCATGTTCAGACAGTCACCACAGAATATCTACTATTCACGCAGGAGCACAGCCACAGAGAACGGCAAAGTAGTCATCACAGAAGGTAGTCGGCCTTGAGGCTGACAGTAGGGAGTGTAAACAATCTCCGTACAAAATAGCATTTTTGAAGCAAAGTTATAACTATTATTCGTAGCTCAGCTTTCTAACATGTAATTCAGTATTTGTGTATATTTTGCAGTGCTGCATTTTGTCATTTTAAACTACTTTTTAGAATAATTTTGTATTCTCGTGTATCATGCTATTTCTCCTGTTGAAACTACTAGGTCTAAAATACCTAGCTGTCCCAAACATCGCTGTTAACATCTCAGTGCTGTATTATTAATTTGAGTCTAAATAGAACAAGTCTATAACATTATGTTTCTCGCCTTAATCATTTTAACTTCACCTCAATTTAATTTCCATTTAACTCTTTTTTAACTACTGTCAAAAATTCTTTTACAACTGTGCAATTAAAAAGCTCTAGCATGAACAGGCCTATGGGCTAGAAGTCCTGATAGTCCTGAAGTATGTAAATAAACACTACAGTTGATAAAACTCCAAAAGTGTGCTGATTTTAGCTATATTATATACTAAAGTTGGTGAAACGCCCTCTCTAGATCTTTACTCAAACATCTGGACTATAATTATAGCCCATACAGCTTTGTTAGAATTAAATTAAATGTTAATTAAATAAATGAGTGGATTTAATGCTCAACTCCATGTTAATTAGCTGCTGTTAATAATTTACCTGACAACTATTCTGACTTGTAACTTTCATCTTTTTATTTGTACTTTTATCTGTGTATGTTGTTTGTATTCCCAGCAGAAAGCTTTAATAGTAGCAGATCTGAAGCATTTAATGGAAAATCTATTTTTGTGTTTGGACTGTAGTTTATTACCTTTAGTCTTGAAGAAAGTTGTGCTGTCTGTATTTCTTCACTAAAAATTCCTGACAGCATATACCACTTCTTTGTTTTAGATTTGAATGGAGTTAAAGAATGCAGCTGTCTTAACAAGAGATGATAGTGAAATGCACATAAAAGTAGAAATGAAAGAGGAGGCATTGTGTATAGATACAGAAGCAACTAATGTAAAATTGGAATGTGAAGAGAATGAGGTGGCTCAAGTTTCTTCAATTACCATAATGGAACCTACAAATGATAATGAAATACAGACTAAAACAGAAAGGAAAGAAAGTCCAAGGTGCAAGGAAACAACAGCAACTAAAATAAAATTAGAATCAGAGAAGCACTGTCTTTCAAATGTTAATCTAACAAATGAAATTATTCCAACCTCATTAGATTCTCTGATGGAGCCGAGGAACTCAACTGTCATCTCGAATTATGGCTGTGAACTTCATTCTGAAATAGAAATTAAACAAGAGCATAGAATTAAATTGGAGCCAGAAGAACTTTCTGGCTTAGATTGCCATGCTTCTGAAATAGACACTGAAACAGAAAGGAGCGAATCTTCATGGTATCCAGGAATAACATCACTTGTAACATCTGAATCTTATGTGCTTCCTCATTCTTTCTTGGAGGATGATGCAAAGGTAAGATGTAAAGAAAAAATTAAAACCCTATCATTTCATGATATGTCTGGAAAATTATAATTCAGTTAAAGCGTGTTAACATGAACTTGCTTCAGAAAAAAAAAAAAGTTGGTCTCATATAGATGTAGTGTTTCTTATAGAAAGTATATCATTAATGCCAATCGTGATAACCACAGACTACAAACTGATACTGTATGAAACATTAAATCTTATTTAATATAAACCTGCAACATGTACTTTTGTTGTAAATCTTTAGCTATTGAATTCCCAGTTATTTTGGTGCATGGGCAGACTAATTGAATTTATTTTAACTCCAAAATTGGAAGCAGTGTGCTACCAACAATCAGATTATAATCTGTTTTGAAAGTTCAAGCATAAACCAGACAATTTTATCATGCATTGCATTAAAACTTGCAAACAAAAACTAATAATGTCCAAGAGGAAATAGACAGGTATAGAAAGACCTGAAAACAGAATTAAAAGTCTTAGAGGAAGTAAATTGTGATTCAGATGCAGATTTTATCCACCAGTTTTAACAGTTTTGCAAGACTTTGTGTCCTGTAGCATTAACTGTAGTATTTCTATTTCAAAATTGGATTCTTCCCTAACCTCATAACATGCCTAGCATTGTTCACTGTATCTCTGTTTAGCACAAAGATTGAAAGGAATTATGTAATGTATATACACCCAACTCATCTCATTACGTCTGTTATGACACTTTCACAGCAGCAGAAACACTTGTGATGAGTTGCTGATGAAATGCATTCCCTGCAACTACATCAGTCTATACCATCTACTTGATCTGTATTTCCATATACATATTTTCTTCTTCTGGTCTTTAGAGCCTTCTTGAGCTCAAAGTGATATGGCCTTATTGCATATATGACTAAAAAATTAATAAATATTATAATAACCAATATTGAACTAGTAAACACAGACTGATTGTCTTACACTTGGCATTCTAATGCATAGCCATCTGCCATTGTGCAGAGAGATTTATGTTGTCAGATGAATTATTGCCAGTACTTTCAACTTCAATTGCAGAAATGTAAACATAGAAAGTTCAGGCTTTCATGCAAATGAATCTCTAAATACCTATTTAAATCCATTTTTGCTTGAAAATGTCTTTTTAAGTTAACAGGGCCATTAAAATATTTGCAGAATTAGTTAGGAAGCCAAAAAACAGAATAAATTTGATAAAATTTTATTATTACTACAATAGCTGCAGTTCAGCTATTCCATTGCAAATTTATCTATCAGCACATATTGATATTTTGTGTATTTCTATGCAGTGCCCTCACAAAAGTTGCTTTACTAATTAAAAAAACAAAAGCACCTAAAGGCAAATTAGGTTCTATGTGCAATTGAATGGTCAAGCTCAAGTATAAAAGGTTAGTAAATGATTTTATTCACAAAGATCAAAGAAATGTTCATAAAAACAGACAAAAAATTATATCCATTTGTATTTAAAAAATGCAAAATGGTCTATAATTACTTTAAAATTGTTTCATTAAAGTCCTATTAAAAGAGCATTTAACTATTCCATTGTCTCAGCTTCATAGATGGCAAGTGGTACAGAAGTAAGCTGAATTTAAACCTAGAACATTACCTTCGTACATTTGTTTCTCAATTAGTTCATTTCTTGCATCTTCAGTGTCTACTGCTTATGATATTGTGCGCAGGAACAACAATACTACTTTATTCTATTTTTATTGTTATGTATTACACTTGAAACCGTTCAATATTGTGTGCTTATACATATATGTAAGTGAAATTGTTGATACTGCTAAGCTAATATTTTATTGTTGCAGGATATTTCCTTTAATGTAAATGGGAGAAATCAGGAATTGTTGACAGAAAGACCAAGGTAAAAATCTAGCCTTTATAGACAAATGCTTTAGGATGTCGTAGTCTTTATAACTAGGAAACAGATTTTTAGGTGCTAAAAAAGTTAAATATATTTATTTGATAACTTATCAGTGATGGATTATTGATATTACATGTCAATTGTTGGAAATTATGTTGAGTTACAGTGCACAACACAGGCATTCTCTAAACTGACCAGTAGAAATCTCTGCTGATTTTCATGTAGCTCTTTCTGGTATTGGTAGAATGATTGTTCTACGTCACATGATATCACTGTTGCATATTTCATAAGAGGCCTGTCAATAGTACTTATGCCGTCAACCTCTACTGGATAGCTTTCTAGTGCTTCGGCAACTTGTCTCATAATTTGAAACTCTGTATTTTTTTCAAACACTGATTTGAATTTGCTTTTTAAATTTGCAATTTTAAGCCTTTGAGTGTCTTGATTTTCGTTTCTACATTAATGATTTCTCTAACACTTTCTATCAAGAAATTAGTTATAATTTCTTCTAGAGATTTTTTTTTAATGGAATTGCACAAGAAACAAATTAGCAGCAATATATGCCAGATCATTTCTTAAACAAGTGTCACATAGCAGATTTTGAACAATTTCTGTAGATGAAACATCTTTCTTCAGTTCGACAGTTGATTTAAAGCTATCAATATGTTCTGCATAGTGCACCACTGCTGAAAGCCAAGTCCCCCAATGAGTAACAAGTGGTATTGGTGGTAATGGAACATTGAGTTTTGGTTTCTAAAAAGATCAACTCTCTTAGGAGCTTTAACAAACACCTTCTTTTCATTGGATACCGATTTTCTCACATTGGGATTTAATGACTGAACAGTTTCGCACAGCCTATTTAGCACATGCACAGTGCAAGTCACGTGTGTCATTTTCGGATAGCTGACCCTTGCATAAGATGCTGCAGTCAGGAAAATAAGCAGATTATTTTATCTAACAGCATTTGGCCATACTATGTGCATACTTTCATTGAAGAGACCTAGCAACATTAATGTCGATTTGCTGCTGACAGTTCCTTGCAAACTAATAAAAACACATTATTAGAAACTGTCATCATTTTTAAAAACTCCGACCACTAAATTTCCCGCTTTTCTTCCTGTTGAGTCTTAGGATCATCAGTATACACCCATATTTTCTCATTTTTGCACACAACCCTGATTTTTTGTGATGTTTCTTCATGGTAGTTTGGAAGCTAGTGTTTCCTTAAAGTAGATTTATCCTGAGCATCAAAGTTTGTGTACTTCATGAGAAAACCTTTAACTTCTGGATTTTTCACTTCATTTAGAGGAATATCCACCGAAACAAAATGTTTGACATAATCTGAATAAAATTCACAGCAGTTTGAAGCTCTGGACTATGAGCTGCGGGGTTCTACCTCACTAAAAAGCATCTGTTTCATTGAAGCATTTGAATCTGCCAAGATATGTTTGTTGCCAGATAAATGCTGCGTTACTTGGAAGTGTTGATCAACTGTTATAGACTTTCCTCAAGACTGACAATATAGAATTTTTCCACTGTTTTGAATGTATCTGAGAATTCTTTATCGTGCTGCTGTAACTGAAAACTTATACTACGTTTTATCTGCAGAATTTTGGTATATGCATGAATCGCTCAACATGTATAATAAGCATTGCCCAGCACTTCTGTACAGAAGTGAAGGAACAAGAATAATTTGAACATGTAATCATGTTAGGTTTTAGTACAGTGTGCAATATTTTGACATCTGAAATTTCTTTCCTGGAGTTACCTGTATATGTCTATATTGTGGTAAGCTGTTGACAACACATAATCTAATCTAAGGCTACAGGATAAGCAGAAGGTTGCACATTGTCTCTTCTCAAAAACAAAGACATGTTGTTTCCCACATACAATAAAAGGAAAGGGGGCTCCAGGTTTGATTCCTGGCTAGAGACGGGGATTTTTCTCCAACCAAGATGATTCTCCATCTTCCCCAGAGTCTAGAAGTATGAATGGGAGTGTGAATGTGTGTGTGATCTAATGATTAAAACAAAAAAGAAAGAAAAATCTGAAGTACCAGCAACCCAATGTCTACAAGATGACATCATTGGATATGTTCCAAAGGAGAACGGCTGCCGATAGGATCATTACAGTCAAAGGCGGGGTATAAATGGAACCATTAAAAGAGAGAGAGAGAGAGAGAGAGAGAGAGAGAGAGAGAAACAGAAACAAAGCTTGGTATAGTACACTGGTAAAATGCATAAAATATATACTAATAACTAAATTGTGCACAATTTTAATTACATAAGAAAATGATATTTATCTAAAAATCTGTTCCCTTATTATAACTTACAATAATGAGGTCTTCCATCACCTTAGAATTTTTCTTTTACTTCTTGTTTTATTGAAATCTGGTATAGTATTGTGTTCAAAAACATTTTTTAAAAATGTCACCATTCTTTGAAGTGTTCTATTATACTGGTGTGAGAAATCACAGTACCTGTACAGACAAACCAGTGTCACTGCCTGCGGTGCCGTATGTTGTAAAAGCGGGAATTAAACACTACACATTTCATTTCATTGTACAGACAAACTTTGGACAACAGATGGAGTGTGCCAGATTTTTTCATTGCATCCATGAATAAACCAAGGTTTCATACTCTAATGCAAGCAGTAGGATTCAAAGAGAAAAAACTAGAGCACAGAGGAAGAGAGAAGATAACTTGGCTCCGACAAGGAAGATTGTTGATGATTTTGTGAATACCTGCATGAGTAGCTATACTGCATGTACTACAATTGATGAAAGGCTTGAAGCATTTAGGGGTCAATGCAAATTCTGGCAATATATCCCAAATCAACTTGCACAGTATGGTATAAAAATATATCTACTGCAAAGTGCACGAACATTTTATACTCTCAACATGGAAGTGTCTATGGGAGAACAGCCACCTGGACCATATAAATTTCCTAAAGGTGCAGGTAACGTGGTTTGGCAAATGATTTGTCCAGTTGCCAGCAGTGGAATGAACGTGACGATGGACAATTAATGTTTCTCTGGTCCACTCGCTAATGATCTGTATGTCAATCATAACTAATGGTAGTAGGTATGCTCAGAAAGAACAAGAGAAAAATTCCTCCTGAGTTGAAATACAGTGAAAAACAGGCCAGTGATACCAGCAATATGTTCACATTTGGGCAGAAACCTTATAACTGTCTTCTTTGTTGTTATGTGTCAAAGAAAAAGCAAAAGAAGAATGTGTTAATGATATCTACCATGCACAATGATGACAACATCAATTCTGACAGTGCTGAGGGAAATAAACCTGAAATGATAACGTTCTACAACCTAACAAAGGGAGATGATGATGTAGATTATCTGAAATCAAAATATTCAGTTTTGAAAGTAAGTAACCGTTGGCCACCAACTATTTTTCAGCCTTCTGAATTTTCAGCCCATTGATAGCCCTGATTTCTGATTGTAGTGTTTTCCATTAAAGCTGAAAAAGTTTTGTTCAAAGCATATTTTTGTTAGTGAAATGTATTCTTCTACTTCTGTTGCTTCCATTTCTATTGTAGTTAGCCATTTTTTAATAAAGTTTTTTTAATAAAGTTTAATGTCACATCTTTATTTCCAAGCATACCAACAGAAAAATTACAGACTTTAATGGAAAACAGTACAAGCAGAAATCAGGGTTATCAATGCGCAATCCACTTTCACCTTTTTTGGCAAACTTATTTATCAATGCATTTGAAACAAATTAAAAAGCTCTTCCCATGGATCTTCAAAGTTTGGTATAGATATGTTGACATCTTTGCAATAGTGCCGAATAAGCATTTAGATGATGCATTAAAATTACTCAATCTGCAAAAAAAAAAAAAAAAAAAAAAAAAAATCAAATTCACAATAGAAAAGGAAATCAATGGACAACTCTCTTTCTTGGATCTAAATATCATCAGGAATAATACAAAAATAAAATTTAGAATTTACAGGAAACCAACACAATCAGAAAATTACATAAAAAATAATAGCTACAACCCAATTATACATAATCATGCAATAATAAACAGACTTACACACAGGCTAATCAACATACCCATGCTTAAAGAAGAATACTTCACAGAACAAAAAGCCATATTACACATAGCAGAAGAAAGTGGACACAGCAAAAGTCTGGTGTTTAAGAAAATTAGAAAAGCTAAAGCAAAGAAAATCATTAAGGAAGCAACTACATTTACAAAAGAAACAGAAAGCAATAGCATATTCAGTTCATTCACATATCACCCAAAAACATTTAATAAATTTAATAAGATCTTTAAGGAACAAAATATAATCTGGGCACCTACTAATGGACACTCAATTTTAAAATTGCTAAATTCAAAAACAAAAGATGAAATCCCATCAATTAACATGTCCGGAATATACCAAATAAGTTTTAAACAATGTGAAAAATGCTACATAGTTAAAACTAAAAGAAATCTAAAAACCAGAGTCAAAGAGCACTTTAGAAACATCAGATTGAAACAAGAAGATAAATCAGCAGTAGCATTTCATTTTTGGAACAAAAATCATGACATTGATCCAAATCCAAAATTATTAAGAGTGATAAACCAAAGTAAACTGATAACGTGGGAGAACATATTCATATGGAAAAATAAGGACTGCGTAATGAACTTCAAAATCCTACCAGTAGATAATTTGACAAAGGAGTTCATAGTTCCACCGCCATAGAGAGGAGAGCAGACGACAACAGATGCTAGTTGGAGAGAGGTTGAAAATGGAGGCAAAAGGCTTCCGAAACTAGTCCCTTGATGATATAAAATCGTGACAAGTGTCAATAAACCGACTACAAATAGTTTTTATGATTAATTTTAATGTCACTGTTACTAAATTCCTCCAAACACACATAACTTAAGGGCTTTCGTTTGAAGTATAGCAGCAATTCGAATTCTGCCATTGTTGTTAAAACAAAACACTCCACCAAATCTTTTCATCTCATCCTATGAATATAACACCCCTTTTGTTTGGTATTAAATTTACTAGGTCTGAACTAAGGAATTCAGAAATGAGATAGAGTTCACCGAGCAGGATGGCTCAGGCAGTTTTGTCTGTGTCCCATATTCTGGAGGTCCAGGTTCAGTTTCCATGGCCGACTTACCTGAGCTATGGGTTTTTTCCAGAGTTTTTCCCAGACCGCCAGGTGATGTTAGGTCAATTACATCCCCAAATTTCTTGCCCCTCTATTTCATTTCCATTATTATTTCACATCATCGCCCATCTGGTGGTCTCTATTATCTGAAGTGTCGGCGGGTGTCTCTGTACTACATGGCAGGATGATATGCTCTTGGTAAAACTCCCTCCTTTGGTAGGACAGTCTTCGGTCTCTGAACCCGTTCTGATGGGACCATTTCTGGACCACAGTGGGGTGAGATGCTGGTTGTACCAGCTTGTCAGGAGTTTCCAACTGGTAAAGTATAGGGATCCTGTCCTCTGCACTGTCATGGCTCCTTGGGACGGGTGCCATCTCTCCTCTTGCTTCATCCTTCCTCCCAGGGGTGCCCCACTTGAGGCATAGATAAAATAGACCAAGTTTGGACCTCCGTGCCATATCCCCTCCGTAGCGTAGTCCAGTCCAGATAAGGCTCCAAGCTCTTTGGCCAACTGAACACACATTCCAAGATACAAATTAACATGATATATACTAGTAGCATAGTATTTATAACTTTTCATGTTATGAAATGCCTTTTTTGTGGTTTCTGTTTACTTCCATGTCACCTCTAAGAATCATGCAACACACTATTGTACAGATTTGCTCACATTTTTTAGGATTGAGTAAGTCAGTGTTGTTGGTTCGTGCTCACTACTATGAGCATGTGTGTTAAACATATCATTTATGTAACAACATAGCAACTATAATGCATATTTTAGTTAATTAATGGAAATTAATCAGTTCCTCACATTAGCCGTATATAGGCTAAGGTCTTTAATAAATAGTCAACATGAAAAATTCACTGCCATGGCCGGGATCTGAACCACAGATCTCCTGGTTTCCGTCCTGTTTGGTCGGAAACCAGGAGATCCGTGGTTCAGATCCTGGCCATTGCATTGAATTTTTCATGTTGATTCTATCTATAATGCATATGTTAAACATAGTACTAATATGAACGTTCAAAGCTGTTCTCATCATTCATCTCCATTGAAAATCAATATTGCTAATCCAGAAAATATATAAATGGCAAGAACTACATCTGTTTAAAAATTATTGTTGATGGGAACACTAGGTATTGTCAATATAAAATAAAAGATGGTACTAGTAGAAACTGTAAATGGTAGGAGTATAAATGGAGTATTATCCACTATAAGTATTTTTTCATTCGCTGTTATATAAGGTGTGTTCAAAAAGAAACGAGCCGGAGACATAATTACACACACCAGTATACCTGTATTTTAGAAGTATTGGCCCTGGCTGTTGAGACACTTGTCCCACTGTGACACAAGGTGATGAATGGCTGTCTCATAAAAGTCCTAGAGCTGCGATGTGAGCCAGTTGCACACGTACAGCTGGACTTTCTCATCCGAGGTGAATCGTTTGCCCCTCAGAGCCTTTTTAAGGGGACCAAAATGGCAAAATCACAGGGAGAGAGGACTGGACTGTATGGAGGGTGGCCGAGAATTTCTGCAGGAGTGGCGCAGTGTGTTGGCCGTATGAGGCTTTGTATTGTCATGGAGCAGAATGACCCCATGGGTGAGATTGCCTGGTCATTTTGATTTTATCACTTGGCAAAGGCTGGTCAAAGATTGCAAGTAACGCTGGGCATTCACTGTTGTCCCATGCTGCAAGAAGTGGATCGGTAGGGGGCCAATCTTGGTCAAAGAACATCAGCATAACCTTTCCTGCACTTGTGTGGATGACCTTGGCATTTTTTGGTGGAGGTGACCCTGGATGCTTCCACTGGAGACTTTGTCGTTTTGATTCTGGTTCGAAGTGATGACACCATGACTCATCTCCAGCCACCACTCGTTTCAAGAACTCATTCCCTTCCCTAGTATAGTGCTGCAGATGAACAAGACAGTGAGCCATTTGACATGCTTCCTGGTGTAGTTGAAGACTGTGGGGTATCCATTTGGCACACACTTTGCACAAGAGCAGTTGTTCCCTCATGACGGCGTGAACACTTCCGATGCTCAATCTGACCTCGGCAGCTATGGCTTTCACTGTCACTTGGCGGTGCTGGATAATGAGTGCATCAACCAGCTGGATAATGTCATCAGAAATGTAGTGTGGTGCTCCAGACTGCATCATCAGCTAATGACACCTGTCCTCTCCTGAAGCGCTTGTGCCATGCCTTGAACCTTGCAAGGGACATGCAGTGTTCGCCGTACACTTGTGACATTCGTCGTTGAATGTCCATTCCCCTACTCCTTCCACTGTCAGAAAACAAACAACAGCTCTTTGCTTTTCTTTTGACGCCTCCATTTCACTGTTTGCAATGCGACTGGCAGCGTTGGACGATTGATGCATGCTGCTGCTAACTTTGTATAGTCATGTGACATGTACGCGTGCCTTCTAGTAATGGGCTGTGAACTTCCACGCTCTGGTCGGAACAACACTTCGTTACACATGCCACAATATTACCATCCTGTCACCAGGTTGTGCATACCAGAATCTGGCTTGTTTCTTTGTGTATGCATATGTATATTATGTATATTACTGTCTCCTTCACTCACTTTGAAATACGTGTTTTTCAGAAAATAAAAAAGTACTGCTACAAATACTGAATTGTTTTTGAAAAACAAGGCAATAGTTTTTAAAACCTATCATTCTGTATTAATAAAATAACTAGCGATTGCAAGTGAGAAACAAAATGTTGGTCACTAAAAGTGAAAATTGCTTTTTGAATAGCCTTTTTAAGAAGAAAGTCCTATGCCACGTTCAATTCTTGTAAAAGATCTGCAGGATGAAAATAAACAAGCAAACTCTAGCAGTGCTACATTCCAGTCAGTGTGTATCTAAATGGGTAACCAATATTTCTGTAACAGTTTAATATGAATCGTCAGAAATGTGCTTTCATAAATTATTTGGAATGTTCATGAAGAAATTGTTTTTAACTATTAAGGAATATTATTATACTAGGTTTGAAACTTCAATAATGGCATCTATTTATTTATAACCAGAATAAAAGAATTACATATTACCAAGTTTTACTGTCCGTCAATGCAGTCACGCATTGTGTACAATACATCACCAGTGATGTGGAAGTTGTATACCTTAGCAGAGCCTGTTCTGTTGATAGTTCATATGGAGTGGTCTACTGCCTGAAAAATTTCTGAAACAGTTTTGAAGCAAATGCAACTAAGTGCTTCCTTCATCTTCGGAATCAAATTAAAGTTACAAGCACTTAAATTCTGGGAGTGTGGTGGATGTTAAGTACTTCCCAATGCTATCAACTGAACAAATCAGCCACACCTTGTGCTCTGTGCATCCGATCATTGTTGTGCAAAATTATGCAGAAAGTTTGCCACTTCTTTCTCAAAGCTGGTCGCAGGTTGTATTTCAAAATTGAATGGTAATTCTGTGTATTGATCTGATGTGGAAGATTGTAATGCATTAGAATAACACCACCATTGTCATACATAAGAAGCACCATAATGACACCATTTGTTCAATTGATGTTTCAGTTTTGGCTCATATGATTAGGTCCATGTTTCATCCATTGTAAGGAAATGACATAAAGCCATAAGAAAGCCTGTCCTTCATGTTCATAGCACTCCAAGTACATCCTAGCAGCATCATATCATAACCAATTCTGCATTTCCACCAAATCATGCGTAATCCATCATGATGCAATTGTAACAGTTTAATATAATTCCTCAGAAATGTGCTTCCGTACATAATTTGGATTGTTTGCGAAGAAATAGTACTAAGTATTAATATAAATTTTATTATATTGAAATTTATTAATTATTATGTAATTTATATACTTGTAAACAAATGTTAGGTGGAATTTAGGGAGAGAGATGTCCAAATTAATTAATAAACATTTTTAGTTGACTTTATTTGCACTATGTCACTTACTTTTTAATGGGTACAAAGCTTAATTCAGAATAAAATAGAGCAAGCCTTAGAGGCACTGGAATATATTGTTAAATGGGCAGGGGCCGGTATGAAAATGGGGGTTTCTAAAGGCATCAGTAGGCAGTGGTTTGACAAGGATTGCCAGGTGGCGAAGGCAAGAGTAGCACAGGAATTAAAGAACTGGCAGCAATCAGGGGAAAAAGAGGAAAGGGAAAATTTCCTGATCTTGAGATGGGCATACAGGTGTCTAATGGAACAAAAAAAGAGGGAATGGGGTGAGAAAATGGGCAGAATGCTAAATGAAGCAGCAAGAATACATGACACTAAGAAAATTTGGTCAATAATAAGAGGGCTATATAAAGATGTGGGGAGAGATGAGTATATAGGTGCAGATCAATGGTGTGCATACTTTGAATCACTGTTAGGACAAGATACTTATATCAGAGTGGAAAGAAGTTTGTTAGGGGGTCCACAAATAATTAATGAATTAGATATATCGCGGATGCTGAATTTGTGAACAAATAAGGAGGTTAAAAGCTAACAAAGCTAGTGGTATTGATTGTATACCAGGAGAATTTTGGAAGGCTTGGGCACTCGATGAAACTAGGAGGAAAATAGTGATAAAATTATTCAATAAAATAATGGAAAAAAAGAAAATTCCTAGGAAATGGAGGACAAGCATGGTATTGTCAATTTACAAGGGAAAGGGAGATAAAAATAATGCAGCTAACTTCAGAGGGATTAGTTTATTGTCTATTCTAGGTAAGATTTTCTCTGGAATTCTAGCAAATAGGTTGCAAAATTGGGTTGAGAAGGAGAATAAACTATCGGAGTTCCAAGTAGGTTTTAGACTGGGCAGGAGAACATCGGACAACATCTTTATTATTAAAACAATTGTACACAAATATCTGAGCAATAAAAGGGGAAGGGTATATATGATATTGATCTAGAAAAGGCATTTGATTCTATTAATAGAGATGCATTGTGGATAAAATTAAGCAGTAAGGGGATAAGTCAGGCATTTATAGAAGTAATTAAGATGATATACCAAGAGAATGAGTTGTGTATAAAACTACCAGGCAACAAAGTAAATAAATCTATATTGAGTACGGCAGGGATGTAAACTTAGTCCAGTATTCCGAGATTTAACTGTATTGGAACACCACAGTGAAGTGAAAAATTATTAAATTTTAGATGAGTCGTATTTTTTACACATCTGCTTCATGAAAGTGAAGCAGATGTGTAAAAAGTACGACTCATCTAAAATTTAATAATTAGTCCAGTATTATTTAATCTTTATATCGATGGAATTTTAGAGGAGATATGAAGTTGTAGGGTACATTCACCAGTTATTAATAATAAAGAAATACCGGGGCTACTGTTTGCAGATGATCTAGTAGTTGGGTCCATATCAAGTGAAGGGCTGAGAAGAGCAATTGAGGCAGCCAATTCTTATTGCAATAAATGGGGTTTGAAAGTGAATGAAAACAAAACAAAGATTATGGTCTTCAAAAAAGGATACAGGTTGCGTCAGGATGAGAAATGGGAGGTTAATAGAAGAGAAATAGAGGTAGTAAGGAGATTTGATTATTTGGGTACAAGGTTGAGTTCAGATGGCAGCTGGAAAGAACAAAAAAAGATGTCTGTGGCAAAAGGTAAAATGGCCATGAGAGTGATAAGATCATGCTACAGTAAACTGCCAGATATAAATGTCAAATGGTTGGAAAGGATTTATATGGCAGTAGTAGAAAATAGAATGTTACATAGATCAGAGGTATGGGGAGTAGATGAGGCTTGGAGAGAGACTGATAAGGTGTATAGATCCTTTTGTAAATATATATTGGGATTACCAATAGCATCACCTAATGGGGTAGCACAATTAGAACTAGGCAGGCATTCTACTAAAATTAAAATCTTGTCAAGGGCAATGAAATATTTATACAGAATCACTAACTTGGAAGATGTAAGACTTGACATTTATATCTGGCAGTTTACTGTAGCATGATCTTATCACTCTCATGGCCATTTTACCTTTTGCCACAGACATCTTTTTTTGTTCTTTCCAGCTGCCATCTGAACTCAACCTTGTACCCAAATAATCAAATCTCCTTACTACCTCTATTTCTCTTCTATTAACCTCCCATTTCTCATCCTGATGCAACCTGTATCCTTTTTTGAAGACCATAATCTTTGTTTTGTTTTCATTCACTTTCAAACCCCATTTATTGCAATAAGAATTGGCTGCCTCGATTGCTCTTCTCAGCCCTCCACTTGATATGGACCCAACTACTAGATCATCTGCAAACAGTAGCCCCGGTATTTCTTTATTATTAATAACTGGTGAATGTACCCTACAACTTCATATCTCCTCTAAAATTCCATCGATATAAAGATTAAATAATACTGGACTAATTATTAAATTTTAGATGAGTCGTATTTTTTACACATCTGCTTCACTTTCGTGAAGCAGATGTGTAAAAAATACGACTCATCTAAAATTTAATAATTTTTCACTTCACTGTGGTGTTCCAATACAGTTAAATCTCGGAATACTGGTTTCAGGAGCTGTTGCTTACATTTGAAACCTTAAAAGTTAGACCTTCTGGATTGAAAATGGAAGCAGTGGCTCCTGAAACTAGTGCCTCAAAAATTATAAAGTAAGTGGCATAGTGTGGTAAAAACTGACTAAAATGTTTATTGCATATTTGTTACTTATTTGGAGAGTGTAGTTTAGTGATGAAACATATATTTGAAAAATAATTTCATAGTATATATAATAACACGTGGAAGGGTTATATGACCACATTAATAAATAGTAACATATGACCAACATTAATAACTAGTTATGTGGAAAAACTGTTTAACCGTTGATCTATCCAAAAGTAAACAAAGCAGGAAAGCTTATTGTAAGGTTACCATGCCAACAGTAGTTGTGTGCAAGAAAATTGTTCTGAGGTAATCATTGCAGTATTACAGGTTTTCAACTTATTTGAATATCATTAATTCATCATTATGGATAAATCATATATTTCCAGTCATACATGCTGAAGTCAACTTTGAGAGTTATTGATTTTAAAAAGTTTGCACATTTTATAAAATATTGTGAATTATAAATAAATAATTTGAGATATAAAAAATAAAATTTCAAAAGATGAACCCAAGATTAAGAATGCATCACTACCTCTGTACAACAAAATTGCTACAGTACTAAATGCTCCTGAGAAAAAATAGAGGTTTGTTTTGCAGAGTTTGAGAAAATGAAATGTTGTATAAACTGAGATTTGAAAGCTTTGTTTTTTTTTAAAGCTATATTGTGATACAGTATGTCATGTATCAGCATCTCATGATTGTGAAACAATTTTTGATTAACCTGTAAGGAAACAATCTAAATCTGATATACCAGTCAATATAAGTTTAAACCACTTTAAAAGGGCTGCGCCTTCATTGAGTGGTTAGACCGCTTGAATGTCACCAAGGTGGCTTGGGTTCGATCCCAGGTGACTGCAAAGTGAGATTTGTGTTGAACAACCTGGCACTGGGGTGGGTTTTCTCCTGGATCTCCGGTTTCTGCCACAATCTCTTTCCACCAGTGTTCCATCTTCATCTCACGTATCATGAGTGTCACTGCCTGTGGTGCCACATGTAGTAAAAGTGGGCATTACACTCTACACATTTCATTTCACCATTTCAAAACTTGTTTCCAACCCATTGAAATGTACAACATTAATCCGATTATGCTAGTGTCTTAGATAAAGTATTTTTCATTAAAATTGAAACTTATATAGTTGATGCATCAATAGAAATGTATGAATTGTTTTGAGAATTGTGTAGTAATGGTAGTCAATAAGTAGTGTTTCCTGATGATTGGTAAAGTGATGGAGAATACATTGACTCATTATACAAGCTAAATACATGTCTAATTAGGGAGAATTAAACAGCATCCAAGCATCTGTCACCTACCACAATGTTGGAGAACTTTAAACTCCAAGAAGATTCAGGCAGTTTGAAAAAATAAAATGCTTCGTAATTAATTGCATCACTTTTAGGATCATCCTTAATTGTGAATACATTTACAGTGATGAACTGTGCTACAAATAAAAATATATGCACATATCATACATAAGTAATAGATTTTGCTTGCATTTTTTAAGAGAAAACTTCCTTACCTCTTCAAATATTGTACAGAATTATCAGACAACATTATTTAGTAAGAAGGAAATAAATGTATTAGTAACTCTTCTAAGCAAGATAGTTATGTGATGGTGTTTCAGATTTGAGAGGCCTCAGATTCAAATCCTGCATTCCAGTCTTTTAACAGATTATTCTGAGTATTCTTTTTGTATACTCCTCCACAGGAGAGGAAGTCTCCGAGGGGCGAGATGTCAGTACAGTTACAGACCATTCAAAAACATTCTGACGGCTTCTACTTTTGTGAATGAATCTTCTCGGCTTTAATGTACAGAGTGAATAGGGCGCATGTTTTTTTAACGATCTGCTCCTTGTATAGCAAGCATTCTCTGCCACACACATGCGCTGTCCTTGTTCCACAGCACATTCCTTACTGGGATTTTCTTTGCATTGCATTGCATTGCATTGCATTGCATTGGAAAATGCCAATTCAAAAATAATTTTTGAAGCAGCTTACACACTGAAGTCAACATGAATAGAAATTGAGGATTGAGTCAACTTAATACTCATAGGTTTTACTCATATTACCTGCAGAAACATATTTTTCTAGGTTGTTGCTTACATTTATTAAATTTTTCAAGCTTCATAACAGTAAATAAAAGTTCCAACAGTTGTAATTTAGCTGTTACATTGTAACTGAAGCAAAGTGTACTAAAATTTAATTCACAATATTTATGTACATGTTGCTTACATCTTCATCTGCTGCAGAGTATGCTTTCTTTATATTAGAATTTGTAAAAAAGAAGAGTGTTACAGATGTGCAATAGAAACTCAGGATTATATACAGCAAAGACACTACAGGAAGGCAATTTATGCCAGGATAGAAATTTGTGGATACCAGATCTTGTGATCTGCAAACAGAAACGACTGACCTAGAACAAGCGGAATGAACAAGCTGACAATTTAAGCAACATATGTAAGTATGATCCTGCATTTGATTTGATGAGTGAAACCTATGACTGTTGAGTCAATTCTCGATTTCTTCCAATTCACAATTCAAATATACTGGAATGTGATGCTTTTTTGAAACCAATGCTGAAGGTAAAATATCATGCATGCCATTAATGAATTATGCTACACTTTGTTTTTGTTCAAGATTTATATTTTGTACATTTAAGTAAAGTATGAAAGCATTACTATAACTGAAGTATTGATCCTGAAAGTCAGCTAACATTTTTCTGAATTTATCTTCCAAAAATTACTGCATGGATATAGTCGGAAAGTGCTAAAAACTCTAAGTATATCATTCAAATCTAATATAGTAAAATGTAATTTTACCTATAATATAGACCAAATTTGTTACAACAAATAATAATTATGAAAGAGAAACTTGAATATTTGTTTTGAGTATCACTGCCATTGCTACTAGATCACCCATTTGTTGCAATTGATGTATTTGCAAAGATGGGTGATTCATGTTGAAACTATGCTTTCTCTATTTTGGTTTAAGTGTTTTACAAATTGTAATGGAAGCTCAGGACTAGTACAGCAAAGAAACATTACAGGAAATCAATTAAGCCAGATATAAATTGTAGCTACTTGATGCTTATCTCCTGCAAACAAATAAATAAAACCTTAGAAATATATTTATGAGATGTTCTATGAAAAAATATTTTTGGACTGCTTTAATTGGATGTGCTAGCATTGGCAGTGAAATCCAACAAACTATTTGAATTTCTCTTTCATATGAAATGCATATGAACACTGTAATTTACAGGTTTTTCTAAGTAAAGTAAAATGTTAACTAAATCTTTGGGATATGGTATACAGAAATATAGGATTCTCTACAGTTCAAGCAAATTCAGCTGCAGTGTACTGTATGTAAATAATAATGTAATTAATTATGTATGAATATCTGAAGTTGAAATTCTTGATATTTAGTTAAAAAATGCATCATCATCACCACCATTCAAGATTTGGACCCTAGGATCCGTTCCATCCCCATCAATCAGTATTGTTCTATCTCTTCCTTGGTCTTTCTATGTTTCTTTTACCAGATGGAATGTAGTTGGTCACTATTCTAGGGAATCTGTCCTTGTTTATCCTCTTTACATGTAATCTCCAGTTTTCTTTATACTGTTTAGTCCTTTCAAGTTAAACATATTCAATTCATTTGTTTTATGAACAGAGTATCTAGCCACTGATTTTAAAAACATCATTATTGCTGATTCAATTTTTTCTTTCTTTTGTTTTTAATGCCCATGTTTTGCATGAATACAGTAATACAGGGACTGACTTTGTGTTATAGAATTTGATTTGCATTTTCTAGTTTTCCTTCTGAAGGTTTTCTTTATGTGCCGCACATAAGGCTAAATTTATTTATGCATAATTGGAGGAATTAAGTAACAGTGATGTCAAAATTAATTGAAAAGAACTATTTGTAGTCATTTTTTTTGGCACGTTGTAACTTACATTTTTATATTTTTGAGGGACCAGTTTTGTAAGCCATCGCCTCCGTTTTCAGCCTCTTTCCAACTCTTCAAGGCATGTCTTGTCTCTGGGGAACCATGATTGGCTGGAACACCAAGGTTCTAGCCAGTCAACAATTTCTTAATAAAGCCTTTAAGTGGAGGCAAAATGCATTGAAAGAAAATTTGTGGTATATGAAGTACAGAGGTCTTAGTCGACTAATAGTATTGTCACACGAGCGTTGGAACACCCTATGAAAGCAGCTGAGAGCGGGAGACGAGGGAGGTCCGTGTTAGCTACGCCCTCCCCTCGTTTGTCTTATAGTGGTGACAGGCGGTGGTGATGGAGGAAAAACATGACTGTGCCGTCTGTTTCTCTCACACCTGGTTCTCGATCATTCTTTTACTGGAACATTCTCGCGGACACTGGAAGGCGGCGATATTCCTATATAAAGGGGGGTTGCAGTCAGTCAGTCAGTTGGTTAGTGTGTGTGAGTGAGGACAGTTCTTGGTGTAAGAAGGCAGTGTTAGTCAGTGACGTGTTAATGAACGAAAAGATTGTGCAACGGAAGACTGTACGTAACCGTGTATGAGTATCGGAGTTGATGTAATCGCGAGTACAAGGAAATTGTAACGGACGAACTGGTGAATTGTAATTGTGTGCAGCACGTAATTCTGTGTAATTGGCAAGTGTTAAACTGTAAGTCGGTGGAAATAAAGAACATTTTTGAGTGGTGAAACTGGACTTTTCATTTCACGAACCCACAAAGTCACAGTATAATTTTAATTACTAAAATGCTTACTAAAACTATTCTCCCAGTTGCTAATTTCATTGTCTATATGAAGGTTAAATATAATTGGAGACAGTGGACACACTTGACTCCTTGATTTATTTTTAATATGTGGTTGCTAATATTCATTACATTAATTTGATTATTATCATTATTAATATACCTATCCTCATTTTTGTAATAATATACAAAGTAATAATTATTACTGATTGCCACATGACACATCTAGGACACATCCTGTATATTTCAATCCTCTAGAAGATAAGCATTGCAATTAAATATTTCAAAACTGATAAAGCCACTGGTTGAACTTTTAACTTGTTTCTCTTTCATTTTTCAGATCGCTTATGGAATCAAAGAGTATCTCATTTACTTTTGTGGGAACAGAGCCATTCCAATTTGAAGAAACTGTTAACATAAGTGATTCTAAACATCCACAGAGTTTAAATAACAAAGAGAAAAGCAAGAAGAGTAGAAAGCAGTCCTTAGTAAATTATGATGATAAAAGGCCTTACAAGTGTAATGTTTGTGGCAAGAGCTTTACTCGGGTGTCACATTTGAAAGACCACAATTTAATTCATGAGGGTAATCGGCCATATATGTGTACTATTTGCAGCAAAAGCTTTACTCGGGTATCACATTTAAAGGTACACAGCCTCATCCATGAAAACATAAGACCATACAAGTGTAATGTTTGTGACAAAAGCTTCACTATGGCGTCTTATCTGAGGATACATAATTTAACACATGAGGGTAAACGACCACATAAATGTAAAAATTGTGAGAAGAGTTTTACAACAACGTCTGATTTAAAGAGGCACAATTTGATACATGAGGGTAAAAGACTACATGAATGTAATATTTGTGGTAAGTGCTTTACTATGCCATCAGATTTGAAAAGGCATAATTTGATTCATGAGGATCGACAGTTACACAAATGCAACATTTGTGAGAAGAGCTTTGCTCAAGTGTCATATTTAAAAATGCATATATTAATACATAATGGTGAAACACCGCATAAGTGCAGTACTTGTGAGAAACAATTTATTTCAGCTTCAGCTTTGAAAGCACATAATTTAATTCATGAGGACATATGGTTACACAAGTGCAGAATTTGTGAGAAAAGTTTTACTCATGCATATCATTTAAAAAGGCATTATTTAACACACGAAAATAAAAGTCAATCACACAAATGTGAGTTTTGTGAAAAGAGGTTTGTCCATTTGGTATCTTTGAAAAGACATAAAATACTTCATGAGGGTAAAAGACCACACAAATGCTCAATATGTGAAAAGACATTTACTCATCCGGTGTATTTAAAAACACACACCTTAATCCATGAGGGCAAAAAACCACATAAATGTGACATTTGTGGAAAGTGCTTTACTCTTGCATCAAATTTGAAAGCGCACAGTTTAATTCATGACAGCAATATGTTACATAAGTGCAAAAGTTGTTGTAAAGGCTTCATTCGGATATCGCATTTGAAAGAACATCAATTAATTCATGAGGGTAAAAGATTACATAAGTGTAAAGTTTGTGAGAAGAGTTTTATTCGTGCATCGCATTTGAAAACACATAGCTTAATTCATGAGAGTAAGAAGATGCACAAATGTGAAATTTGTGATAAGAGCTTTGCTCATCTAGTGTCTGTCAAGAGGCATAAATTACTTCATGATGAGAAAAGCCCATACAAATGCAACATTTGTGATAAAAGGTTTTCTCAGGCATCACATTTGAAAAGACATGAATTACTTCATGATGACAGAACATAACAATAGTGTAACATTTTCAAAAAATTTCTTAAAATCAAAATTGAAAATCATAATTTAATTCAGGACAATGCAAATAATTTTTTTAAGAATAGCGTTATCTATGCACAAGGTTTGAAAGCAATTAAGCCCACTTCAGCAGTGTAGATGATAGATAGCATGTATGCCTCACGTTTAAGAGGTCCCACTTTAAATCTCGGTCATGGTGAGTTGCCTGGATAAGGTTTTTTTCCTGTGTTCACCCTTACCCTGAAAGATAAATGTTTGGTAACTCCAAACTCTATGGACCCTGAATTCATTTGAGCATCATTTCAACCATTTCATTCATCATCCAATATGACTTAACATTGGAGAACGTCATTTTTTAAAATTTTTTTGTTTAAATATCACTTATTTGCAGATACATGTAGCTGTTCCACAGAAGTTTTAGTACATTTATACTATTACATTTCTGAGACAATTGTGATAGAAAGGATTGCTTTTAAGTGAGTGTATTTAAATTTTCTAATTCAAGAAATGTGATTCATTGTAGTGTAAGCCTCTTTATTTTGGAAAGTCCTAAGCAAGTTATGCGTGTTTGGAGGAATATAGTTACATTAACATCCAAATTAATTGATAAAACTGCTTTCAGGCATTTTTCACACTGTCTTACATTTATTATTTGAAGGATTAAATTTTGGAGCTGTTGCTTCCATTTTCAGAAGTTTTATCAATTCATAATCAAGTGTTTATTAAGTTGTATATCTTATACCCAAACCATTGCAAACTTTTTAACAATGTCTAAGATGTGAGGAAATAAATTGTGTTATATCGGACAATGAATGAAATGGGTGAACTGACGCTTAAATGAGTTCGGGGTCCATTGAGCTTAGATTGTCCCGACATTCGTCTATCAGGATAAGGGAAAACTCCGGGAAAAATCTTATCCAGGTAATTCACCCTAACCGAGATTCGAACTCGGGACCTCTTGAACGTGAGGCAGACGCGCTACCATCTACGTTACCAAGGCGGGCGTAATATGGGTTCTCTGATGCATATGGTGAATGCAAATTCTATCTATAAAGCTGGGTCATCTGTCAAAATGATTTGCTTTCATTGGGATGGATTAAAAATAATCTAAGGCCTGTTTCATTTCACTTAACTAGTAGCTATATTCACCTGTGTAGGTAATGTCTAAGAGCCAATTGGTCTATCGTTAGTTGTGATCAATTGCAACAGCATTTCAACTTGGCCTCTAGATGTATCTGTCAATAAAATACATCTGGAGACATGGTTAGTGTTCTTTGGTATCTCGAAATTGAATATCTTCGTGTTTTCTGCATACACATTCCTTCCCAAATTCTTGAAGAAAAGAAATGCTTTTGTTGATTTATCCACTCGCTTGAACCTCAAATTTCTGATGAAATCCTTTTAATTCAACTAGTATTCGTTTTCCCTTTATATGATTTATTGCGTGCTGCACATTAAATTTCATATATCCCTAGCTTTTTCCCCTCCCATATTTTATTCTTTGTATTTGTGGAATTTTCAGACTGCATCTGTTTATTGGTGTCAACTAACATTTCTGAAATGTTATGAACACGAAATGAATGGGAGAGACATGAAATATGTGGGGAGCATATGAAATTGTGGAGTACATCAAATGGACAAATCGGCAATGGCATTTTACTCAAAGAAGGGACAACCAAATTCAAGAAGTTAAATTCTTCAAGGCAGTTGATATTGTTGATCATAGCTGAAAATAATAGAGATCTTACAGAATGTTTTTAATTTGTTATATTTATGTTGATTTGAAATACAAAATTTACAAATCGGCCCTATATTCCTAATGCTGAGCAAACCAATCATATATTTCTAAAACATTTTACCTCATTTTTTATCTGCTCATAACTTTAATAAGTAGACGTCACTTAGTAAGTGACAGCCATGAATAATAAAGAATTTTATGTTTGTAAAAAATACTAAAGAAATATAAGTTTGTATCATTACCAATATTAATGCATTGTTATGAAAATGTTACTGAACTCACTTAGGTTCTTCTTCCATACTTTAGTGAGATAGCTTTATTATGGAGCATAATGAAGGGAATTAAGTGTGTATTATAATCTTTTACTTTGGAAATTGAAAATCAACACTATCCAGCGGACTGACTCATTCAGACATGGGGGAGGGGAGGGAAGAATAAAATAAACCAACTAAAGATGTGAACATCAATATATTTATCAATTAGCAGTTCCTACATTTTTCAATTTCTTGAATTGCCAAGAATCAATAGAAAAAAATGTTTTAAAGAAACGAAAACTAAAACTTATTTATCACTACATTCCAAGTATCAAGACTTAACTGTTTGCACTCCATATAAGCCTTTAAAGTTATTGTATGTATCATGTTTCCACAGGTATTTTGTTTCCCCTGGATTTGTTCTTAAATATTTGTTTTACCATCTTCCATATTGCCTTTGTGTCCCGATGTTGTGTTGTTTCATTCCTTTTACATCTCAGTTTTTCTCCGCTCTTTCTTATTACCTCCATTAGATATTTATATTAGCATTTGTATATTAAAAACCTCTCTTTACCTTTGTACTCTCTTGCGTTCCCTCATTGCTTTAGTTCTCTTTCCTCATTTTTTCTTTGCCTTGTAACATATGTGATACCATCCTATTTCATATTGTGTATGAGTATTATTTTTTTCGTTTTTCATCCTTATTACCTGCTCTACTTTTGACATACCTTCCTCTTCCTCACATTTTCGTGTCAAAACTTTCCAGAAACTTTAGTTTTTCTATCCTTTCTCAAATTTTATCCAAAATATTTCCTTTTCTTTAACCCTTCATATATATTTTCTGAATTCCTTACTGATTTTATTTGGTTGTATTCTTTTCTCCTTCATTGTTTCAAGTTTTAATGTTAAGTTTACCTACTTACTTTTTTATGGAAGATTTCAACTATTAAAATCATTGTTCAAAATTTCAGTCTGCACAGTATCCATCTAACTCTTTTGCAGTGCAGGTGAAGCATGTTTGCCTCATATTTAAGAGGTCCCGAGCTCAAATCTCAGTCAGTGTGGGTTATCTGGATAAGGTTTTTCTGGGCTTTTCCCTTCTGAAAGATGAATGTTGGTAATTAAGCTTTAAGGACCCTGGGCCGATTTGAGCAACATTTCACTGATTTCATTCACCATTCAGTGTGACTTAAACACTGGATGATATTAACTAAAAAAAAACTGTTGAATACAATGTACACTTCATCCAAATTTATTTGTAAATGTGAATTCCCCTTATTTATACCGACCTTTTAATCCATTGCAAATATACTATTCAATTCACCAAAATCGATGAATTTTATTCCCTTGCTGTTACATATTTTAACTCTACTCCTAGTTTCTGTATCTGCTGTATTTCGGGAAAGTTTCCTCATTAGTGTCATTGTAATAACGTGACTAAAATAAACCCATCAGAATTTAGTTCCATGACATAATACCACGAAACCCGTGAAAGTCAAGCCAATGAGAAAAATTCTGAAGATTTCTAAGTAAACATAACGCGCAGTCGCGGCTCGTGCCGAAAAATGACAGCGTTCTGCGGGAAAAAGTCCATGCAACTCACCTACTTTCGACTTGCGCCGATGTTTCTTCATGCTATAAACAGAATATCTACTTCCTTTCACATTTTGCACAATTTTTAGAACGGATGTTGATCTCCCCAACATTTTTATACTAAGCCGTTCTTCTAATGCTCTCCTTGAAAAGAGGGTTTTCAGAAGTTCATTAACCGTGTTCATTATTTATTGGTTAAAGTTTACGTAATATTAATTTGCTCATACACTGAATAAAGTGAATTTATAGCACGTATCACACTCTTACACGAAATAAAGAAATTGTTATCAGCCACTAAATAACGTTACACAAAGAAATATCCTACTTGGCTACAATGCGAGCATACAAACCATATGCACTTGTAATGAGGGTTTCTTGTTATGGTTGCGGGAATGCAGTATCGTGCCAACATGATAGATGCATCACAATCGGTCCTGCGATTTAATAACTATTAGGTATTGGATCTGCTTAGGATGGAATTAGTTTCTAGAACTAAAATATAAAGCAATCATAGATTGTTAAATGATATTGAATACAGATTCAAGTTCTACAGCTATAGGTAACTGAGTGTTGGTGGCCCTGCTTCAACGTGCAGCGAATGATCACCGCGCAACACCCAGATGCAGCACGCATTTGTGCGAAAGTCTTGAGAACTTACGACATCAGGGAGGCAAGAGGGGAATGCACAATACTGATTATCGAGCTTGCTGGCTCTCAGCACGTTGAAGTCAAGGATGCGTTCCATTAGTTACACATGTGTTTTACATGTAATAAGAGTGCATTATTGTTCGACTCGATTTCTTACACTTATAATAATGCAATGTTATTTGCATGGTCTTTTAAAATTTCTACAATGTGATTTATAAAACAGAAAAGTGGACGAGCCGCCCCTGGTAACGCGTATATAAACTGAAAATTACTGTCCTATATCTGGAGGACAAAATTAGCCGCTGGGGTGCAAACTTTTACGACCAATTGCCACAGCACCAGAGCACCTTGGTACGGTCTCTTGGAGATTATAGACCCAGAAAACGCCGCTTAAGGCTTTACCGGCTTCTCCACTTGGCCTACGGGCATAACCGTTAACCAAGGAGCAAATCCAACAGCCCCCAAAGAAGAGCTGCAGAATATACAACCAAGAGTTTGCTGGACATATAAATTTTTCACCATTCTTTTTTAAACGTCAGCCATTAGTGGGTAAAAGCCATTGCACCGAGACTGCTATCGATAATCTAAATTAGCCACCTCCCTTCTCTCTCCTTATCTCATTTACACCCTCACTCTACAAACCCCACATCCCGCCATTTTGTGGTTAAACCTAAACTAGAGCAGGTACAGCTTTAACAGTCTTCGGGCCGTTCCTCAGCCTGCCAATAGATGCTCACTCGCTGAAAACAGTCTGCCAGTTATATGATCGAGGAAGAATCCGTGCAGCATTAAAGAAGAATTGTCACTCCAAGAATAAAAATTGATCATTGTAGTGCGTCTGATATGATATATAACCGGCGAAAAGGCTTTACGTTACTGGGTAACATCATTCGAATACTGGAGTGTGGTATGAATATTCTACAGTACCTCGGACGATATATGCAAGGAGAGTTCGCGAGTGAATAGCAAGTACCCACGCAGAAAGATTAGGTGACAAAGCACCTTGCCAAAGGCCGCTAGCGAGTAATGTTAGAATTCCCGTCATAAAATTGTTGTGTTAGTTGCATGCATATTCAGCAGCTGACGCAAGCGTGAACTCATGATTTGCCAGAAATTACTTGAAAGCAGTGAGTGACCAATAAGTTCATTCACGTTCCGTAACCAATAACTCTCCTTAAATTTGCACATCCCAGATCACCGACCACTAGGGGTGATATAGCTCTATCAAAAGAGCCCATCTCTTCGCTGAAGGGATATATCTTTATTCACCGCCACACCTAAAGAAGGATTTGAGCATTTCATCCAATTCATTCATCGTGCGATATGACTTAACGTTGGAGGACTTAAATTGTAATAAAAAATCCTTGCACTCAATGAAGAGAGGCGCAGAATCTGAAGCCAAGTTGCCAGACTAGGCACCCGGAAAGTTGATTGGAACTGCATGAAGGAATACCTTAACGTATCCATAGCCTAACTCCAGAATCACGCAGCCCCGTCAACCGAGGTGCGAAGTGTTCACAAGCTAACTGTTCATATCCCAGTACCACTACAACCAGATCAACTGACCTTCCAGTCGACATTAACATTGGGCCATCCACAAACTCTACGTCTTGCGAGTAATCACTGCATTACTCAACCGAGAACTTCTGCGGTGCTTGCACCGCGAAAATCATCTCCACTTACCAACATAAGGTGCCAGTGTGGGAGCATACTATCATATCGGCGATCCCGCATGTCTGCCATGAGAAAGTAACACGCGCTAAAAGGTCTGCTACTGGCTAAGTTACGAAGGAGGAAGCAAGTTGCCATGAGATATAAGCAGGCGCTCAAGTTCAGCTATCAAGAAGCGAGTCGTATTAATACTACGTAGAATAAATTTCGCGACTGAAATTCCAGAGACCTCCAATTCCAAAAAGATATATAAAAAGCCGATGCAAGGACGAATGTTGGTCAGTAAGTAGTGAAGAGTGTGTGAAGAGTAGTACAGTGAGCGCATTATGATGCTTCGAGCTGAGAGTGGAATGTTCCAAAAAGTCTTCAGGGCGGGAATGGGCAGGGAACAGTTAATGGGTCAGTAAGGCAACTGTTCTGGGTGTAAGATCGCCGAGCAGCAAGGCGGTTGACTTGTGAATAGCAGAGTTATGCTCAGAATTGTTGTGTAGCTCTGTGCTAAAGGTGGACCCATGGGCAGAAAGATTATAGCAGCATCAAGGTACATACTAAAGACACTTAAGGAACATTGTAGAAACATTTTCAAAGTTTTGTGTAAAAGAAAGGCTGACTGTACGTTAGTATTGAGCTAATGATTTAATGACAAATAAAGAAGTTTTAAGGTGAACATTTCGCACTTTTATCACAATATGATGGCCCGAGATACGTGGAAAATCACTGACAACATACCTTCCATCTCCAAGATGTGCCCTATGAATCCTAAGCCATTATTTTGTTGCTCTATGCTTTACATAACCAAAAACCACTCAATGTTTTACAGAAAGTATAGTGACTTTGTGGTTTCGTAGAATTAAAAGTCCAAGTTGCAGAAATTCAAAACGTTCTTTATTTGCGTAGAAATACACTCACAGTAGCAGCATTACGTCACATACACAACCACAATCTTCAAAGGTCGTTGACCACAACAAAGAGTTCACTTCCAAAACACCAATTTCAATTACAGGTCTCGTTACGTCCCTGTTTACAGCTGTTTACGACTACACTGTGTTTACGACTGCTCGCTGGCGTGTCACGATCTCTTAATATACATATATCGATAATTCTAAACTGTTCTCAAACAAGCAAGAAACAGAATGTCCTCCATCAATCAAGATGTTCTTAGAATATTCCATTTATCTCTTTATTTGTTTGGAATGCCTTTTATCCCCGCGATATGTTTATCTACTTAGACAAGCTGTTTATCTCCGCCGGCACCATGCGTCTCTTATGGTTCCCGCGCCGCGCTTTCGTAAATAGTGGGTTCGCGATACTGCTCCCTCCTCAAGGCTGGTCGTCCCGAACAACACAATCGTAGCGGGCCAGACAATCCAGGTATACCACCAACATCGGGGCACCTGCTGGATGCGGTAGACCACGTCGTTAATCCTCTTCACCACCCGCTACGGTCCTTGCCACGGCTGTTGAAGTTTCGAGCAGAGTCCCTTAGTCCAAGTAGGATGGTACAGCCAGACCAGGCCACCCTGCCGGAACCCTTGGCTGTTGGCTTGCCTGTCGTATCGGGTCTTCATACTGTCGCTCACCTTCTGGGTGTTCTGACGAGCCATCTCATGAATGTCGTGGAGATGGTCCACCAGGTTCTCCACATACTCATTTGCTGGTTGTTTTGCGTCCGGGGGGCTCCCTAAGGCCAGGTCACAAAGGAGGCGTAACTCTCGGCCGAACATGAAGCTGGCTGGCGTCATCCCCGTATTGTAGTGTGTTGACGAGCGATAGACCAGCAAGAACAGTGGAAGCTCGACGACCCAGTCTCGCTGATGGCTGGCCACGACCTTCCTCAGGTGTTCTTCTAAGGTCTTGATGTACCTTTCGACCCTGCCATCCGACTGGGATGTAGAGGTGTTGTGTGGGTCTTGTTAACCCCAAGTCTTTCTAGTGCCTCCTTCATTAGGTTGGACTCCCTGTGGAGTTCTAACGGCACACCGAATCGTCAGAACACTTGCTCCACGAGGCAGTCTTTGATTTTCTTCACCTTCTGGTTCGGAATGGCATACATCTCCGGCCACTTGGTGAAGTAGTCCACGACTACCATCTGGTACTTGTTACCTCGGTCGGACACTGAGAATGGTCCAGCTATATCGACGGCAATCCGTTCGAATGACGATCCGACGTTGTAGTGCTGCATGCAAGCCCGGCTCCTAGTCTGGGTGCCGCGACTCGCCGCGCACACGTGACATTGCCGGCACCACCTCTCAGCGTCTGCTCGGAGCCTGAGCCAATAGTAGCGCTGTCGGATTTTGTCGATCGTCCGGTAAGCTCCCAGGTGTCCTCCTGAAGTACCGGCGTGCACTCCCTAAAAGACTTCCGGGACCTCACTCTCTCTGCGTCTTCCCATTGGGCGTTTCCCATACCCGGAACAGCACGCCCTCTCTTGTCTTCAGTGAGTCCCATTGGGCCCAGTACGTCTTGCATGTGGCGCTCCTTGGTGCGATGTCCTCCCAGGTCGGTCTTGTCCCTGCCTCCAATTCTCTCAAGAGTGGTCCCAAATCTGCGTCCGCCATCTGCTCCCTCCTCAGGCCTGCGCTATCCCAGCGGTTCATATGCACTGCCGTGATCACTCTGACAGATGCGGCATGCTCCTTCTCTTCCACTCTTGTGCACTGGCCGCACTCATCTGGACAGGGTCTTCGAGACATGGCGTCTGCGTTGCCGTGGCGCTCCCCTCTACGATGTTCAGAGGTGAAGCCGTATTCCTGCAGCCTCTGGACCCAACGTGCTGTCTGGCCTTCCAGGTTCCTAAAGCTCAATAGACAGGTTAGGGCGGAATGGTCAGTCCTCAGATGGAATGGCTGACCGTACAGGTACTTGTGCAAGTGCTCCAAGGTCTTTACCACCACCAGTAACTCTCGCCGGGTGACGCAGTAGTTCTCTGCCTGGGATAGTGTCTTGCTGTAGTAGGCTATCACCCGTTCGTGGCGGTCCTGGACTTGGGATAGTACGCCTCCAATGCAATGGTGCTGGCGTCGGTGTCCACAATGAGGGCACCGCCTGGTTGTGGGGATCCCAGAATAGGAGTACTGCAAGTGTGCTGGAAAGCAACTTCGGCGTCCTCCGTCTACACATAAGGCCGGTGTTGCTCTGTCAGGTGGGTGGGGGTTTAGCGATGTTGGAGAACCCCTTTTTGAAACGGCGGTAATAACTGCACAGCCCTAGGAAACTGCGCAATTCTCTCTCATCCTTTGGCCGAGGCCTGTGTCTTCTCCGGGTCTGTGGCCACTCGGGTTAGTGAGACTGCTGTCCAAGTAGTTGACTTCCTTGGAAAAGAGCTGGCACTTTACGTTTAACTTCAGGTTAGTCACCTGCAGTCTCTGTAGCACCTTGCTCAGGTTGTCGAGATGGTCTTCAAAAGTCTTGCCGATGATGATGTCGTCCAGGTATAACAGGCAGGCGTCATATGTCAATCCTCTCATTACTGATTCCATATGGCGTTGGAATGTGGCTGGTCCGCTGCAGAACTGTGAACTGCCAAAGCCCTTGGCCTGTTGAGAATGCGGTCTTCTCCTTGTCTCTCGGGTCTAGAATTACCTGCCAGTAACCCGACTTCAGGCCTAGGATCGAGAACAACTGCGCAACAGCCAGCGTGTCTAGGGTGTCGTCAATCCGTGGCAGGGGGAAGCAATCGTTGCTGGTGACAGCGTTCAGCTTCCTGTAGTCCACGCAGAAGCGTAGCTCGCCGTTCTTTTTTGTCACCAAGACTATAGGAGAACACCAAGGGCTGTCATACTCTTCAATCACTCCCCTGGATCTCATGTCCTTCAGCATGTCCCGTACCACCGTTTGTTTTGCCAGCGGATCGCGTCTGGGTGGTTGCCGAATAGGCCGGGCCTCTCCGGTGTCGATGTGGTGAAGCACTTGGTCCGTGCGAAGTAGTCGCTGTTGCCTTGGCTGAAGACGCACTGGTATCATCCCAGGAGTTGTCGGACCTTCTCGAGCTGTTTTGTGGTCAGGTAGTCGGCCGCCCTCCCCAGTGAGCCTTCTAACCGGGGCTTCAGGTGTTGCGTCGGTCTCGTCCATTGGGGTTATACTGACAACGGGCTCGCAGGTCCCCAACTCCACCCAGCCTGGACGTCGTGATCGGTGTCTGTTGGATTAAGCAGCCTCACCGGCACCTGCTTTCAGCACGGTAACAATGACCGGGCTACACAAGGTCCGTGCACTTGTGTCTTCTGGTCCAGCATCAAGTTCTTTCTCCGCTGGCCTTCCAGTCGCGTCGTCACCACCACCTCGCTTCTCGCGGCAACAACGTCTTCCCTCGGGTAGACCCTGCAGATTCCAAGGCATTCTTCGGCTTACCGGTGTATCACTTCTCCACTGAGCCGCAGGACCTTCCTGATGACGTCGACCGTCGTCTCGTGGCTTCTGAGGGTGACCAGTCCCATTATCATCACAGACACCTCCGTGACGAACACCCACAGACGTACGGCACTGCCCCCAAGGTCAACTGCAGCAGGGCCTCCCTCTCCATGAGCAAGGTGTTGCCCTATGCCGTCACTAGCTGGTATGATTGGCTCAGTTTTCTCGACGGCAAACCCCTGGCTACGCCAGGTCTGATGATAGTCACGGCTGCCCCGGTGTCCACAAGCACGTGATACGTCTCCCTTTCACCCAACCGTCCGCGATGAGATTCTGCCATATTAGAGGATAATTGTGACTTTGTGGATTCGTAGAATTAAAAGTCTAGTTTGCCGAAATTCAAAACGCTCTTTATTTCAAGTAAAAAGACACCTGTACAACTCTGATATCAGCAGAATGACGTAACACACACGAACGAATCTTCAAGGCCGTCTGCCACACGTTCACACAGCGCCACAGTCAATTCACAAGTCCCTAGACAACTGCAACTTCATTCACTCTCTAGCAGCTCCGTTGCACCACTGACTGACTCGTCCCTTGTACCTTATTTATCTCCGAGTCATTGTTTCTCGAAAGTTGCCGAAGCTTCACGGCCTGTCACGATGCAGGCGAAGGAGAGGGAACCGTCCAGACATCTCTCTGGCTCTCTTCCCTACGGCAAGTAACAAGCGCTCTTCCACTCCGTGGGCGTGGCTTGGGCGCTGCCTCTTTCATTCCCCGCCTCTCTCCCCCTCTCGGAGCTCATGTATGCAGCAGCAGAACAATGCCTCACGACAATATGTGTGTGTGTATATATATATATGACAGTGAACAAGGGCAAAATTCAAGATAAAAACTTTAAAAAAAAGGATTATGTAAGGTAATTGGTACCAATCTAACTTATTTCCTTGCTTCTTCCTTACATGCACGCAAGTACACATGTGATAGGAAGGAAGGAAGGAGGGAAGGAAGGAAGGAGGGAAGGAAGGAAGGAAGGAAGGAAGGAAGGAAGGAAGGAAGGAAGGAAAGGAAGGAAGGAAGGAAGGAAGGAAGGAAGGAAGGATGGAAGGAAGGAAGGAAGGAAGGAAGGAAGGAAGGAAGGAAGGAGCGAGGAAAGAAGTTAGATTGGTACCGATTGCCTTACACAACCTTTTTTTTTTAAGTTTTTTTCTTGAATTTTGCCCTTGTTCACTGTCATCTGACTCAGAACCTGTAAAGCTGTTAATGGACTAAACTTTAAATTGAGGAGGAGAAAACAAAGAGAAGTGGAAAATATTAGAATCAAGTATGAAATTAGGTTTGTAGGATGATGAGAGAATTAAATATTTAAACATCTTAAGATAAGTGCTCACCATGTATTACACTCCAGGTAAAAGATATACCAACCAAAGCCTCATACAACTTACTGCAATGATATATCAGAAAATGATGTTATCTTTAAGTTTAATGGATAATATTGGATAATAAATTTATGAAATAGGTGAAATAATGCTAAAATGAGCCCAGTGTTCATAGAGCTTAAAGTTACCAAATATTCGTCTTAGGTTAAATGTAAACTCTGGAAGAAAACTTACCTGGGTAACTCAACTTAACCAAGATTTGAAATTAGAATCTGGAATGTGAGGCAGATGTATATTATTACAGTGTTTTTACCTTATTTGAAACTTATGGGAAACAGTTCTGCAGAATATATTTGTGAGGTTTTTAATTAAGTGAAAAAGTAACAATAATAACTTCATTAGTAATAAAAGTGAGAACAACTCTCTTCAAGCTTTTATTATTCAAAACTTAAAACTATTTTGCTTTTCCAAGGTTGACGAACAAGGTAGTTCCAGTCATTACTAACACTGCTTCAAAGTTGTTTACTTTTATCAGAATCACAGGAACCGAAGTTCGTAACCCAAGGTAGTTCCAGTCATTACTAACACTGCTTCAAAGTTGTTCACTTTTCTCAGAATCACAGGAACCGAAGTTCGTAACCCAAAAGCACAATGGGTGCGCAGTGTTACTTACTGACTCACCTATCTAAATTGGAATATAAACAGCCTCATTTTTTGGACAAGTTCACATCTTCTGAATCCCTGAATGACTTCAACATCAATTCACTGAAAGAAAGGTTATAAGATTCATCCCTGAAACATACCTCTCATATCTTATGGAAGTGAGTAAACTGGACTGTTTAAAAAGTATGCCAGAAGGATATCATATGATTGAAAGAATTACTGAAGTAATCACACACTTTTAAGGTTTCATCTAACTAGGATGATAGATCACAGATGTGTACTTGAGCATGTGGAAAAATGACAGTAAGCTGAGTTCCCAAACTCTATAGAATAATTGTTTTATATGTCATTTTGCATTAGATGTTCATTCTGTGTGTATGGACTGAACATCCTGATGTGATAACTACTGAGAAGCATTGGTATATAGGGATTCATGCAGTTTGCTACCATCCTTGGGAGTCTGAAGTAGCCTTCTCTAGTTACTACATAGCTTTGTTATGGTGCTATACAAGAAATGTGTGTGTTTGTATTTCTCTGACTTTTAACTTTTTTGCAGGTAATAGGAAATATCTAAAATGGGATAATAGATACAATGGGATGAAAAGAATTAAAATTTTCTAAAAAGTTTAACTTGATTTAATGCAATATAAAACTAATGAGGTAAAGCAATATATTTTTGCTTTTGGATTGAACAAACTTAAAGTTTGAGGGTATATGTACATTTGTTCCTAAAGTGGGCAGCACTTTTCATGGAAAGTATGAATATTATTAATTTTTGTAGCTTTTTAATCGGCTTTTAAAGCTTTACAAGTACTATACTATGAGTATAATCACTTGTGCAGTAACCTTGTAGTATTTCTTATACTTAAGCAATGATAAGATGCACGTAAGCTAATTTGTGTAAAATAGTAGATAATTTGACAAACAAGTTCATAGTTCCACTGACAGAGCGAGGAGAGCAGACGACAACAGATGCTAGTTGGGGAGAGGTTGAAAATGGAGGCAATGGCCTTTTAAACTAGTCCCTCGATAATATAAAAAAGTGATGAGTGTCAAAAAACAGACTACAAATAGTTTTTATGATTAATTTTGACATCACTGTTCCTAAATTCCTCCAAATACACATAAAAATAATTCTTTTTGATATAACTAATAAACTAATCAGCTTATGTTAAATAAATAAGAAGTGGGGTGAATAGAAACACAGCTGCTCATTGTTTCTACTTACTCTCTTATGTTATCCCTTAACTTTACATGCATACATTCATTTTTCTTGAGCTATTATACCTAATTGACTTAGCAGCATGTCACAGAGTTACAAACATCTAAACCAGAACAAACAGCATTCTTTAGAGGACATAAAGAAAGCAGTTGCAGACATAGATATAACCTCAACATTCAAAAAACAGTAGAAAAATATGTCTGTCAGCTGCAATCTATACAGATTACAAAAGGTGTGATAATATAAAGGAAAGAGAGAGGCAAACAGCTTTGATTGAAGATGAAAACACACCGGTAAGCTACCTTATCACTGGCTCAGTGGTCTAGGAGTATTATTTCTGCTCTGGGTGCAGGAGGTTCCGGGTTCATATTCCAGATGAGCCCACATAATTTGTTACAATAGCATTAAGTTAATTTCTCGATATACTGATTGTGATAATTTTAATAGTGATAAGTGCCTAAATTGTAATAGTGTGAAGGTAAATCTATGCAAGATCAATGTAAACAAAAGTAGAAATTAAGTTTCAAGGAAAGACACAAGGAGAATAACTGAAAATAAAAATGAAAGTTGCTGCTGTAAACTTCGAGAACAAATGGTATCACACACAAGGTACTGCAGCCTTTCATGGAGGAAGAGAACAAGGTTTTGAAATTATTAATTTTTAGATGAGTCGTATTTATTACACATCTGCTTCACTTTCGCAGAGGACATGTTTCGCAAATCATCATTTGCATCTACAGCTCTTATATGCGACTCTTAATTATTAAATAAACTGTGTTTCCTAGTAATTTTAGCAGTAATTTTAGCAGTCGCATAAGAGCCGTAGATGCAAACGATGATTTGCGAAACATGTCCTCAAAATAGGTACGAAAGTGAAGCAGATGTGTAATAAATACGACTCATCTAAAAATTAAAAATTTTGCGCTTCACTGTGGTGTTCCAATACAGTTAAATCTCGAAGAAGGTTCTGAAAGATTAAGTAGTGAGCTAAATCCTGAATAAGCAATCCAACAAGTAAGCTGTGAAAGTGAAAATTGGCACATGAACACTAACAACACATGGAACTGAGTAAACCTGAAACACTGCAGCAATCTACAAGCTTTAATGAGGATGGTTATTCCACACTGGAACTGTACAACTGATGCAAAAGAAGAGAATGCAAGAGAGCACAACTCCCACAAAAGGATATCATCTGGAAATAACTTCAAATGGCACAAAAAAAAGGAAAAAGAAAAAGAAAAGGGCCATCATATTAGAAGATTCCATTGTTCACCACTAGAGCTCAGATTTATATGTACTATAAAGTATGAGTATTTGCGTGCATCTAGGCGCTAAAAATCTGCTAAATGTGCTTTAAAAACGTAATAATATGCGTATAAAAATAAAGTAAATTATTTCAACCTTTTCATATGTACCAATCTTGATGAGGTAATCAAATTGCAAACTTATTCTTTAACTCAGGCATTAATAAAATTAATATTCATTTAGTTTCTTTTCTTTTTTTTTTAAGTAATCAGCCGGTAATTCAAACACAAACATCACTTAAATTATCCTTACTTGGACATGTTTCGGAGAACGGTTTGTCCGACGATAACTGCTGATGATGGGGACAAACCGTTCTCCGAAACCTGTCCAAGTAAGGATAATTAAAGTGATATTTGTGTTTGAATTACAGACTCATTACTTTCAAATGTTAAATACATCACTGTTTCTAACTTTTTGCTTCAAATAATATTCATTTATGTGTGTTTGGAGGAATTTAGTAACAGTGACGTCAAAATTAATACAAGAAAGGACTATCAAATTCACAATAGAAAAGGAAATCAATGGACAACTACCTTTCTTGGATCTAAATATCATCAGGAATGATACAAAAATAAAATTTGGAATTTACAGGAAGCCAACACATTCAGAAAATTATATAAAAAATAATAGCCACAACCCAATTACACATAAACATGCAATAATAAACAGCCTTACACACAGACTAGTCAACATACCCATGGAAAAAGAAGAATATTTCAAGGAACAAAAAGCAATAATACACATAGCAGAAGAAAACGGATACAACAAAAGTTTGGTGTTGAAGAAAAATAGAAAATCTAAACTAAAGAAAACCATTAAGGAAGCAACCACATTTATTAAAGAAAAAGAAAGCAACAGCATATTCAGTTCATTCACATATCATCCAAAAAATTTTAATAAATTTAAAAAGATATTCAAGGAACAAAATATCTTGGCACCTACTAATAGATACTCAATTTTAAAATTACTAAATTCAAAAACAAAAGATGAAATTCCTTCAGGTAACAAATCTGGAATATACCAAATAAATTGTAAGAATTGTGAAAAATGCTACATAGGTCAAACAAAAAGAAATTTAAAAACCAGAGTCAAAGAACACTTTAGAAACATCAGATTGAAACAAGAAGACAAGTCAGCAGTAGCATTTCATTTTTGGAATGAAAACCATGACATTGATCCAAATCCAAAATTATTAAAAGGAGTGATAAACCAAAATAGATTGACAACATGGGAGAACATATTCATCTGGAAAAATAAGGATCGCGTAATGAACTTTGAAATACCGCCAGTAGATAATTTGACAAAAAAGTTCATAGTTCCACCACCAGAGAGAGCAGATAACAACAGATGCCAGTTGGGAAGAGATTGAAAATGGAGGCCAGGGCCTTTGAAACTAGTCTCTCATAAATATATGAAAAAGTAAGTGACGAGTGTCAATAAACCAACCACAAATAATTTTTATAATATTCATTTAGTTTCTCAGTCTATCTTAGCATTAGTCATTTTTATATTTCAGTAAACAACTAAATATTTTTCACAGTTTTCTGGAAGAAACAATTTCCTTCTGTCGCTTAAAATTTTTTAAGAAAGGTTTCTCCGTTTCACACAAAGCCACACGATAGAATAAAAAAAGAGGCTATGACACTTACAGAATTGTTTTTGCATTAAATTGTTTTACAGATTATGCTTGTAACATCTTATTCAAATTCCAAATGTATTAAATCGGGATTCCTTGCCTCAATTTTCTCAATTTTGTTATGGAAATACTTTTCTATATCTCCAGATATATCTCTGTGACAGCTGCTTTTTATACCTGAAGGGCAGAAGATAAAGGCATCCATTTCTCTTCCAAACATGTGATTGAAGCTGGGATTTTACTTAGACTTCAAATTGCAAGTACTTACTGCAGCAGGGATACTTGCTGCTTCATTTTTGTCCATCATGTCGAATGCAACTTTTTCATATCTTCCAAACAATTATGTAATACAGAGCTGCTTCAGTGCATGTTTCCCATTTCATGAGGACTTATCTGGGAGCCAATGAGTATCTTGTGTTGCATCAGCAAATAATTTCATTACTGGAGTGTGTGGTGTTTTAGGGCTCGTCGACAACGAGGTCATTTGGGCCCGATTTCATTACTGATAGCAGCTTCACAAACACTTTTTTCACAGAGGAAATTAAGACATTTACTTCTGGAAAATTCACTTGAATTTGCTCAAGAGCATGTGCTAAATAACTTATATGAACTGCCTTAGGATAAAATACCTGCAAAGGTTTAACAGCCTTAGGCATATATACTGCTGCAATCTGTAACATCAACAATACGTATTTTCTAATTTTTTTTAGCAGTCACAAAACATACCAAGCATCATGAACAACCCTAGAAATCGCAAATGATTTGTCATTTTCCTGGAGACAATGAGATGCTGTGTTCCTCACTCAAATTCAGTCTTTTTTTCCTGCAAAAACATTGGCAATTAATCTCACACATGAGCTGGTTGTTTCATCATATAATCACAAGTTTTAGTCACCGATATACTCTCTTATTTCTTGATCACCTGACAAAGTTATTGTATTGAACATTAGTGAAGATCAGGTGTGTAATTTAGGGTCTCACTTTTGGGGGGAACAAGTTTAAAAACTTATAAAAAATATGTTTCTTGATAATAAACTAAATAAATTAAACTCTGGGGTACTAGAGGCCAATACATTTCAAAGTGTTAAATAATTGACAAGATTTTATAAAGCTCAAAATATGGGGGTGGGTTGGAGTGGTTGATATATGAACTAATTTCATTAAATATATGTTTAAATTTTGCCAAGAAAAAGTTGAAATACTACATTATTTTACTTATTCAAAGGAACTTAGACTGAAACTAATGCTTTGTAGATATCTTTTAAAAAATTATTGTTGCCATCATTTCCACTTCTCCTTGCAGAAAATACTACTGGTAAGGTTGTTTGGGTCTTGGAAACTTTTTCATTAATAACATTTCTATGAGCAGCTGTTTACAGATATTACACAATCTAGAATTTGTTGCTGCAGGACACCAATAACAGTGGAATAAAAGTAATATGAATTGATTTTAGTTAAATAAAACTGACAATCACCAGTTCAAATATTGTACTGATTTTTAAAGTATTCTGAAAGTACAAAAATAAAACTTATTTGTTATTCACACACTTGACACAGTACTACATTTCCTCCTTTTGTTAGAGTAGAATTTCCACCAATCCACTGTTGAAGCAGATAAGCTTTACTGCTCTTCTTTTTCAGCACTGTTTCCTATTACTCGCACTTCGTAAATTACGAATAATAACACACTAGTTAGAAGTTTAAAAGTTAACTGAAAATGACACTTTTTAATTTTTACAAGGGAACTATCTATCACTGTGCGCTTGAGACTTTGATAGCATCATTTTTGCTCTAGGTCAGGCCTGTGTAATCGGGTACAGAGTATAGCTGAAGTACCCAAAAATGAGTCCAGGATACATAGGAACATAGAGGCATGTTAACACAGTATTGTACGGGAGAGATTGTTTACTCTTGATGGGTTGTGGTGTACATATGACATACGAGGAGCGCTGTCCTTCACATTCGGCCCAGAGCTGACAAGGGATGTCCAGCAGCTAGTTGCAAGTGGTTGCATGCAGCACTTTCCAGACTTCAATTTTGGGTGTTGCAGTTCTACTCTGGAGCAGATTTTTGGTGCATTTTTTTTTATATATAGAGGCATCAAATTTTCATTTGCATAGCGGTGTGAATACAGTGATAGTTCCCTTTCTATGTTATTGTTATAACAGATGACTTTGTTTGCAAATTAATACAAACCATATTGAGTTGAACACTAGTTCATGTTAAGCTGTTGAGCAGCATATGTTTGTATCAGGATGTGGCCAGTGTTGATAGCTTTGTTCTCATTTTTGCCACCCTTTTATGGATTTAGGAATATAACAGCTAACAGTCCTCACAAAAAGAGCAATAAAAGAGAAATTTGCTTGGATCCTTCTCTTCTTCTTAAAGTATTGTGGTTAAATATTTTTATTTCAAGAATCATTGCTCAAAATGTAAAATAAGTGCAAAAATATGCACAAATTACTTAAACATACACTAACATCTTATATATGCATTTATATACATTCTAAAACTTCCACAATAAGCCCCTTATAATCTGAAATAAATTTATTACTTACATGCATTTGTTTAACTATCAAGGAATAATACATGCAAATATGCCAGAATCTGAGCTCTAGTTATATCTGAAGAATTACTCGCACTCCAGCAATCTGAAATGAGCCTATGATGCTGATTTAAAGAACAAATGAATGCTTGGAAATATATGGAATAATGTGTTTTAGAAAGATGAATGTTTTCTTCCAGAATCTTCAGTACTTTACATTGCTTTCTTTTGTGTGAAATCTTTTATTTATTAAACTGTATTAGTTAACTTATATTTATGCACTTCAGTATAGTCAATTCTCACATCAAAGGTAACAAAGTCTTTCAGGAAAGGCCACATCTTTGTTGCTTGCTGTTGCCAAATTTTCACCCTACTATGTAGGGCTTCCTCAGGGCTACTCCACTTCTTAACAGCACTGCAGGAACTGACTTTCCCTGGAAGACTCTTGTTACTATTGACACCAGTTGATGAAGCCTATGTAGTGAATTTTCACAAATCTTTGTAAAACTGCATTGTAGTAATGACAAAGTTCTCTCCTCTAGTTTCACTACCTTTATTCCTAGCATCTTTGACACACCGTTTACAATTAAGAAGCAGAATGTAAATTCATGTTCTGCATATTGTTCATATATTAGGTAGGGTAGTACTGCATAATGTTACTTATGAAAATCACATCATAAAGATAATGGTGCCATTACATTAAAGTACATGCCTGCAGGAGTTTGAAAATGAATGAAGTACCTGGTACAATGCACTATTTAAAGAGGTAATTCTGTAGAACAAAATTTAATAACAATTTTCACTGTATTAACACCTCACCCATCCCCAAAAAAGACAAAGTAAGCTATAAACAAAACAATTTTTAATTTTATTTGTTAATGAAATTGTTAATTATCTATTAGACAAACTGAGCAGATAGCTCAGGCGATTTCGTCTCTGACCTACATTCAGGAGGCCCTGGTTCGATTCCCATGACTGACCTAAATGACCCATGGGTTTTTTTTAGATTGCTAGGTGAATGCTGGATAGGTTAATTACATCCCCCTAATTTCCTGTCCCTTCATTTCATCTCCATTATCATTTCACATCATCTCTCATTTGGTGGTCTCTTTCAGGACAGAAGTATCGGTGGATGTCTCGGCGCTGCAGGATTTTATGCTCCGGTAAACACTTTCTCCTTTGGTAGGATAGTTTGCGGTCTCCAGGCCAACCTGTTGAGTCGTTTCTGGACCATGGCAGGTGGGATGCTGGTTGTGCTGGTCTGCTGGGTAAGTTACCAACTGGTAAACAGCAAGAGATCCTGTCCTCTGCACTATCATGACTCCTTGAGTCGACGACACTGTCTCCTTTCACCTCATCCTTCCTCCCGGAGATGCTCCATTTGGTGTTTAGGTACAATAAACTACAGGTTTCGGTGCCAAATTCCCTCCGTAGTAATCCTAATCTATTAGATAATATCACTGCTACTGTGTGCTGAAATTATGTCCTACAGATGTTTTTTTAACTTGGGCCTGTTGCTTTTTAAAAGCACTTAAAAACCATTAGTTTCGGCCAGGCTTGAACCCACAGCCTTGGATCAGTAGGCCAGCACCTAATCAAATGACCCACCTAGATTGACATAAGCAATTTAAGAAATAACTCTCATAATGCAGCACTCATACACTGGAAAGGAAGTTAAGTATAACAAGTTACAAATCATGGTTTGTAAAACATTTTGAAACTTCCATTTTGTCTCTGACCATATCCTATGGAGTTGTTTTAGTTTTTTGAAAGTGTAAAGCAGATGAGCTGACAATGGTGAAGATTGCATGGGTGTCATTTTTATCAGGTCAGTACATAAACATAAATACGCTTCACTGCTGCTGCTGCATCATAATAAATAATTGTATCTGAATATTCCAATACTGCACGTTGTAACCTAAGCATACAATCTATGTTTTATGTATTTGATCAACATTTAACTTCAATTACGTTTTGCAGTTGATACTTCTGTAATTTAATAAACCAAACCATTTTTCTGGCATGTAAACACAAAAAGTACATTTGAAAGTCGCTTAAAAGTGTACTAAATATAATGGAATAAACAATAAACAAATGATTCATCCTCTTCAAGGTATTGTTCAAAATGTTGACTATTTCCATACCTGCAGATAACACACTTTCTTAAACAATTACATTATACTCTAGCAAAGATACCCTCATTGATCCCTATTTCCTTCTTAGCCAGTTAATACATTATCTTAAAGATTCAAGGGCAGTAATTGCTGTTTTGTAGGTCCTCCTTTTCATATTCCTCAAGAATCAGAAGTCCAGAAGATTCAGATTTGGCAATCTTGAAGGCCAGTGTCCAAGCCACATAATTAGGAAAGCTACAATTCTGATGGTCACGAATGTCCCAAGTAATGCGCAGTGGAGTATTATCACTTAGGAGCCACATATTTCTTCTGACATTTTCCAATAAACCTGGAAGGGTCTTTTCAAGAAATGTCAGATAATTGACCTCATTCAACTGGTCAGGGAGAAAGTACAAGGCTATAAGGTGATCATCGATTCCTCCCTATATATCGAGATTTAACTATATGTTCATGGTAAATCACTCTTGAAAATTATCTATATTCGATGGTGTAGTGAGGATTTTCTTTAGCCAATGTATGGGTGTTATGAAATTTTAAAATGCCATTTTTTGTAAAGGTAGTTTCATTTGTTGCCATAATTAATTGTAGCATATGTACATGTACATCTTGCTCTAAGAACTAGCCTAAGAGTAAAATCTGCTGCTGAAAGTCACTGGAACTATTCCATATGATAGAGTTGCAATAACCGTTCTTAAGTGTTCTGCAAAGAGACCATAGAGCGATTCCTTGACTACTCTTATTTATCTACAAAATTTAACATTGCATCCTTCATGGTGATGTAATAGTAATTGGCCTCCTTTGTATGTTAGCTGACCCTGCTCCAGGGCCCTCTGCGCTGTCAGAACAAATGTTCTTGGATTTGTTATTCAAGCAGGAAACCTTTCTTGATACAATCTGGGGGCAGCTACAGCATTCTGGGTGGTTTTGCCATAAATTAATAATATATCAAGGTACTCATGATTGCATAACTTTAAATGGTGTATATATGCATATTCACAAATATACACCTTGGGTTCTAATGTGTAGTGTAATAGGCAATTAAACTTCTAGCAGAGCTTTGCAATCAGTAACTACATAAAGTTTATGGGACACTGAAGGCATTCGTTCCAATTTTTTCTGTGGCAGTGTTGGCCAATTAGAAAGCTAGTTATACTCATTATCTCCCAAAACATGACATCATCATGATTGCAAGCATCCAAAATGTGAGAAATGGAACACTTATGTTGACATCTATTCGTTCAGATCCCTAACTAATCTTAACACAATTTTGTTGAGTTACGTTTGGCACATCATATCAGAAAAAGCTGTTCAGTAGTTGTGGCAAGGGATTAATTATTTTGACATCCTGTGTGATGTCACATAGCTACCACCAAAATTATGTCAAAAATAGGTTACTCTACACATCTTACAAGTAACAAACTATTTTCTTCATATATTTTTTTGGTATTAAACATCTCATGTGGAACAAAAACCATTTATTTTTTTTGAAATCAGTTTATCAAAGAAAAAATGCCATTAAACTTCTTTTGTTTGTAATACTTCTGTGAAGCACATATTGGAAGAAAGGTAATAAGTTCCCTTCCATCCAATATCTGTAAATATTAGGTAACTCATCATATAACAAAAAGTAATTTTATATATCACTCATAATATTATTATGAAGTATTTTTTTCCTCTGAAAAGTTAGATATTCAATTTTTCTTTTAAAAATTATATTAGCAACTGCCAAGTCAAGTCAGCTATACCAGTATGCTGGAATTTTGTCCCACAGAAATTTTTTGCTGGCTAATAAATCTCTAGATATGATATTGTGCATTTAAAAGTTGATTTACTGTGTTGGATTCAACACACAGTCATGGATACATAAGTCAGCTTTCAACCACTGAAAGGAATAGGAAATTGCTTCTCAATAGTGATGTAATTCTTTTAAGTTTATTTCTGTAAAATATGTTTGATCATATAGAATTTTTCTCAAACTATTTGGCACAAAGTTTAAAAAAGAGGGACCTGAATAAAGAATTAATAAGCATGAAGCTGGAAAATTATTTTATGGTATAAATTCTAGCATTTAAATTTTGCTTAAAATTTATATTTTCATTCTGCTATGAAAATAAAAAAAAATCAGTTATAGTGAAACTTTAGGTGCAAGGATAAATTTGGGCAAATGAAAACAACAACCCTAGCAGGCAGTGCAATTATTTTTCAATTTTAACTGTATTTTCAACTGACCACTTGATAAAAGGTAGAATTTCCAAAGGGAGTAAAGATCTCAGTCCATCACTGTACAATGGATATAGATACATAGTTCTACAAGAAAATACACCATCTCTCTCAAAACAAAGCTCAATAATAAAACACTCTTGGAAGAAAAACCCACAGAAAAATTGTTGCCTAAAATACAAATTTGTCCACGCAAACATTGGTCACAAGGGGAGTAGCTAGTGTTTTGTTTTCATGATTCACCCTGCACATCATCTACAGGAATTAATAAAATATTTCAAAGATAAAAATACATTTAATGAGAAGTCACCACAAAAGTATGTTTACAGACGACAATATTATACACTCTTGTACTGTGGCACAGAGCACTTCCTCATAGAGAGATGGTGTGGGGCTTTGTATCCAAAACCAACTGCTGAAGTGGTGATGGAATTGTCATAACACCTTCTCTCTATGCTTTCCTTTTTATGGAGGGGATTAGCATTTGTAAAACTTATCTAAAATATGTTCATCACTTATGTTTCTCATTTCCTTGTCCATGTTCAATGTCTTAATTTCTGTGAATTAAAAAAAGAAGGAAAGCAAATCCCTTTTGAGTGTGTCTAAGGACACCAGATTCTTCGGTTCTTTGTGGTTATTAATTGAGCTTTGAAAGATGTGGAATGTGTGCAAAACATCCCCCCCCTCTCTTAACGCTTCCAACAAAGGCAAACTTGTTCCCCCCTCCCCCTTTACTCTGTGCTTGGCACACCAGAGTTATTATTAAATATTATTTCATTATTAGTATATTTTTCCTGAACAACTGAAGCTATGATATGTCTGCTGAAGTATGAAGAGTCAAGTTGCAAAAATCTATCACATATGACTGCACTATTTTGATTTTATTAATAAAGTAATCAGCAACGCTGAAACATTTCATCCAGCATCTACCAAGTATAAAATGAAGCAACATCAAAACAAGCCTATTAGGGAACAAAGAAGCCTTTGTGGCTGATCTTAGTTTCTAGGTTCATTTAAATATCTTCATATTTAATCCTTTGTTAACATCAAATTACTAACATACACCATCTTATCAGCAAATAACAGATGCTGAAGGACACAAAAATTCACTGTCAAAAATTTTTGTTGTGACTCGACTTTTTATGATACAAATATAAAGGTATAGTTCCCATTGTTATGTTTTAGCAAACATTTTATGGTGTCCGAATTAAAATACGTATATTGGAAGTGAGTATTATGCATTAGGCCTATAAGGAAATTTAATCATCCTGGAAATTTGCTTTAGAGTCAGGGAGATAAAAATCATAATCAGTGCATAGTGGTTCAAAAGAATTTTTCTGCTGCTCAGCCTTTCAATATCTCTTGACTTTGAGAACTGATTTTCATGAAAGATGCCTGCAGAAATTACTTTACAATTAATGTAACATTATTAACTTAAATGCAGACTCATAAAATGTAGTAGGTAGCTAAAGTGGGACACAGCAAAGAACGTAAGTACAATATTTTATTTCAGAAGTGGATGCTTGGCTAAAGGTATTGTAATTCTTAGATTCATAGACAAAACCTTGTATCTTTAATTTTTACTGCATTAAAATTATTAACAGGCCATCTGAAGCAGTGTTTGGGTAAATGATTATAAAGCTACAACATATTAACAAGTTGGTATAATTAATTATTGTTCAATATTTCAGCAAATCAATTGATAGCTGTTGGCTTTAAAATACATGTTCTAGCTCCATTCAAACTATTGCTAAAATGATTCCCTCCACTTTCTTCCAAGAGCTAATTTAGACACAGACAGTAGCTAAATATGCTATACAACAGCAAAGCATAGTAAAAATAGGCAAATAAAACAATTAAGTGGCTAAAATTTAGGAGCAATTTATACTTTTGACAATTCCCTTAGGTCATTGATACTAAATAATGATTGAAAGTTTACAATTTTTGGATTCTGACCACTGACACCTACATAACAGAAATGTTATTGTTTTTTGAACTCTGGCTACTGATACCTATGTAATGACTGAAATGTTATGTTATCCATCAGCAGTTAGATAATCTTGTATTGTAGGCAGAACTGTCAGAACAAACAGTGGAAGTGAGAGAAGAGTATGGTCCATTGACTAGGGTGACTCTAGAAGGGAGTAATAAGTTAGTGCTCCCCTAAAAATGTTGTAATTAGGATTCATTCAATAAAAAATGATATTTTTCTTTATAAAGATTCTCCGCAACTCAGTCTTTGTTTTCTGCAGAGGACTTGTATGTCCATCTGTGCAAGTCATGTTAGTAGAGCTTCTACTACTACAATATAGAAGCACATAGGTCAGATGCAGAGAGAAAAATTTAGAGATGTAATTTCATTAACACATTAACATGTATACACCCTGTGGAAATAGCACACAATAGCCCTGCTCAGGATACAGCTGCCGTCTAATGTGTTGTTTGAATCACACCACAGCAAGCAAGTTTAGAAGCATGGGAGGAGTTTCAATTGGAACAGTCAGCCAAACTTTTATTTTCACTCCCTTGACATATCTTCTATGAACCAAATCTCTATAATTCCCATCTTATTTGGTATCTCTTAAAAATAAAGTTGAAATTTTGCTTACTATATGATACATCCAAAGTAAAATGTAGCTTCTCTACTGTGAAGAGAATAAAACATTTCAGCGTAACATGACGACTCAGAACAGATTCCCTTCTCTTGCCATGTTTTGAGTGGAATATCTCACTATCTAGATACCCGATTTTAACATGGGTGAAAAAGATAAATATGGGTGGTGTCAAGATTCTGCTACTGCCCATACAGCAGAGGAGTTCATGAATTAAAATTAGGTAAGTGTTTGAACATAGTGATTAGTGAGTCACTATGTTTACACTCAAACTTCACTTACTTGTTGTATAATTGAAACGTTTTCAAGATCATTCAATCTCATCCTCAGCTGTTTGGTGACTAAATGAACATTTCTCTTCATTCCACTACTACAGTGCTCCGATCCCTCTGCCATCTGGTGTTAGGGGCATTAAGTTTTAATACTTCATTTAATGCCAGGATTTCAAAATTTATAACTTTATCACGGTTTTTGGTTATGAATACTTTTTCCCAAATATCCAATTCTATGGGTGTACTTAAAGATTGTAACAGTTTAATGTTATGGCCAATGTTGTGGTTTTCTGTCCAAGAAATGGTGTGACACTGCAGATTTTTCTGTTTGTTTCAACTGTATGTTCCTCTGGTGTTCTTTTTGCCTGGCTAACAAGTTTCTCTTAGTTTTTCCTATGTAGCTTTTATCACAGGTTTCACAATTCATCTGATAAATTCCCGATTTCAAAGTGTTGGGGATTGAATTTTTTAGTGGTTTATTTAGCAGGTTCTTCAGACTGAATTTGTTTTGGGGTGCTAGTTTTAAGTTTAGTCTTTTGAAGATTCGTTCAAATTTTCTAAAAGCCCATGGATGGTGGGTGAATTTTTTATATTGCCAGTTTGTGTTTTTAAGTGGTGTGAGAATGGTATTTTTTGATATTATCTTGAGCTTTTCCTTTCTTTTAATCATGTTCCTTATGATGGCTGGGTTGAATCCATTTAATACTGCTATTTCTTTTATGTGTTGCTGTTCTTTCAAAAACTCCTCCTTACTCAGTGGGATGTTGTATAGCCAGTGAATTAGACTTCTAAAGGCAGCTAGTTGATGTGAAACTGGGTTGTATTCACTTTTCTTTATGTAATTATCTATCTTTATGTAATTATCTATGTAATTATCTATCTTCCTGTATATTCCAAAATCTACACCATGACGATTTCTAGTTATCTTGAGGTCCAAAAAGGGTAGGGTGTTGTCTCTTTCTACTTCCATTGTAAATTGGATACGATTATCTTGCAGGTTTAGTAATTTTAGAGAATCTTCTTTAAGTTTTTCCAGAATGATAGCAAAAACATCATCAACATATCTCCACCAAAATTTGTAAATCTGTGGGAAGGCAAACACATTAAAGTTAAGTAGTTAAGGGAAACAAAATGTCAGATAAAAGCTGATTGAAAAATTAGAGAACAATAATTTGAATATTGGATTTTTTGCTTTTCATATTAATATACCATCACTCTGCTTCTATGATAAGATGCCAAAACTTGAATAAACCAGGATGTATGAAGCTTAATGTGCCTGGGTGGCCACACCGTGACTGAATGGTTAGACTGCTTGGCTCTCACCAAGGCGGCCCGGGTTCAATCCCAGGCGACCGCAAAGTGAGATTTGTGGTGGACAACACGGCGCTGGGGCGGGTTTTCTCTGGGACCTCCGGTTTCCCCCGCCATCTCATTCCACCGGTGTTCCATCTTCATCTCATGTATCATCAGTGTCACCGCCTGCGGTGCTGTATGTAGTAAAAGCGGGCGTTAAACACTACACATTTTCATTTTCATTTAATGTGCCCAGGCCCTTTAAAATGGAAGATGTAATGCATTTGCAAGGACAGCTCAAGATCTACACTTCAAGCACTGACTAAGGCAATGGATTTTGCAAGATATGAATCAAAATTTACAACTACAGCTTGAGTAGTTTGAAAAAATAACAGAAGAAAAAATATATTTTCATATATTTAACACTTTCAATATATTAGAGAAAACTAAAATCAAAATATATGTCTACATCCTTGCATAAACTTCAGATAAAAATTACATGTTTAGAAGAAATTTGAAGATTAATCAGTCCAGAAGAGGTTTTATGCATAGAAATCAGAATACCTAATGTAGAATGGCAAAAAATGTGCCAAAGGTACAACCACCAAGTATTTAAATACAGAAAAAAGCAAATTACAAAGACAAGATTTATAGAGGGAAAATAAAGCATTGTTCATAATACATTTTATCTTTCAAATGCTGTCAACAAATATCAAACTTTTAGATTTTCTTATTTATGACTCCAAATTATTGGTTAGAATGTTCAATCAGAACTAAATAAAAGTAAATAAAAGCATCAAGCTTTTTTAGCTAAGTAGGGAAAATGTAAAAAAAAAGATGTCCCATATAAAAGGTAATTTGGGGTTTTTCTGAAAAATATTTGTGTCGCATTCTTGAAAGATGTTGTTATTTAACTGACTTAGTTTGTGGGTTAAGCTATTCACAGATACATGAATACATACGTACAAACAGACCTTTTCTGTTTTGGGAAACCTTAAAATATGTATTTCTGGTGAAATCTTGGTATCAAATTATTGGATGAATTGCATGATGTCCCTACTTGTTATACATAGCAGAAATTAAAAATGACTACTTTAGCTCTACACCTTATGGCCAATGTTGCTAGTGAAAGATCCACTCCTCCCCAACTCAGTAAAGCAAATTTCCTAAAATGCTATTTCTTTAAGTATACACACAAGTTTAAATTATGAGTTTCAGACACAATGAAAGTTTTGCTTATAACCCAGCATATCTGCATTGCATATTTTAAATATCACACAAGGCCTCCTCCATGGAAAGGAATAAATGACACATATATAAAACTTAAAACAAGCAGCAGCAGTAGTATTTACATCAAAAAAGAAGAGCAGAATATTTCCAAATCATTTAAATAAAAAATTTCCATTAAATCTGCTCTGTTGTCTTGCTTGTTTCTGAAAACTATAACTGACAGTTGTAACGAATGTGTTGCACAAAATTCCTTCTATATTAAATCAAGAGAAAACTAAATTCTGTGTAGCGTTTCTGATATTAGTTATATCTAAAGAAAATTTATGAAGGTTTAGCGTTATGTATGCTGTTTAGAATAATGCCCCCCCCCCCAAAAAAAAAGTTAATTCTAAAGTAATGTACAATAGACAAGTATATCATTTCTGTATTCCTTTTAATATCATGGAAAATGGTAATATCCTTGAACTGTATAGCTTAAGCAAGTCCAGGGACAGTAATGGGACCACAGTTGTCATTAAGTATATATCCATCTACAGTTTCTGCAATTGGTAAACAGACATTATTAGTTTTATTGCTTTGATAATAAGCTCTTACATTAAATTGCATAAACCTTTCATCATCCATTTAATATTTTTTTCTGCCTTATTTTAGGATTTAAAATCCTGCTCAAAACACAAAACATCAGATATATTACCTTTGCACTTTATTCCACTCATTTACATACAATTAGTTAAAATAAATTAAGATAAATCAGAAAAGTATTTAATTCCAGATTTTCAGTATCTCAGAATATGTATTCAAGGGCTGTTCATGAATTAAATTTATCAGAAAAGCTTTTAAGATAGGCTTCTTCATTACAACATGTAGCATGAAGCTATTTAAAATAATATACCTAATAAACTTTAGCTGTACATGTTCCTGCATCTTTACCCAATAATGTTGAGTGGACTTGGAATTTTATATGGAGACATGTTCTCTTTATGTTTGCAGAAAGTCATCAATGCTGATCCAGTAGGCATGTAATACAACTATACTTGAACTAAATTCTATACTTACTGCAGCAGCATTGCCTAAATCAAATAAGCAGAACATTATGATGCTGTTTGATAAGTCCATGCACACTCAAAAGATGGCAACCTTGTGTAATTATTTTTGTAACCTACGAATATGGGAAAAACAGAATGATGATATACATGTTTGCAAACAAATATTTATTCAGAACGATAGAATCAGATTGTAGAATTCAATGCATTAGCTAGGATTATATGTATTTATTTATTGATTTATTTATCTGAATAGAGGTTCCAAGGAGAGCTTGGACTCTAAGAAGTAACAGTCATGAATTATTATACAACAACTTAGTCCGTATTTGAAAGCAACTTTCTTAAATTCATAGATAAGCATTCAAAGTGGAAAAACATTTTCTGTATTAATGGCACATTACTTTTCAAAAGGGTAGAATATCTGTAGGAACATTGGAAAAATGTATACCTCTACTTAAAATGGTATATAAATAAATAAATAGTTTGGTGAACTGAGATGTGGCTGAACAAACACATATGATACAGATTGTTCTGAATGTCTCAAAAGATTCAACAATTTATTATATTGTCAAACAATTGGTGACTGAAGATGCCTGAAATTTTACCTGTTGGTATTTCTAAGGATTGGATCCATAATATTTTGCTTATTTATAGAAGAAGCTATATAATAGTTGATATAATATGGATCCAGCACAAGCTGAAAATGATGGAACAATCAAAACTACACTGAAACAGAAAAATTGTTCTGATGACAACAAAATATTCTTTAAGTACAAAGGGTGAGATATTAGGGATCAATAAGTCATAATTTTTATGGACTGTTATTGCCAAAACTATAAGTTTTGATATTATACTTTTGATGCAATTACACTATACAGTCAAAAAGAATCACACTCACTTGGAGAAAGGTCTTATTTCATCATAATAATACCCAGTGCATAAATCTATAGCTGCAATCTCAAAATTATCAGACTTAAGGTATTAAATATTTATTACTCCTACTGAATAACAGGAGAGCCATATTAGGAGTAAAATGTCATTTTTAAGCTTTGTGAAGATGAGTATGTTCATGAAAGTTGACTGTTAAATTGGATTATTTTATTGTTCAAAGTTAGCAATAAATATTATAAAGAGGTATGAAAATGGGGAATCAGGATATTGGTTTCTTCTGGTGCTCTTATATCCGCTGGTAACAGGCAGAATGGAAACAAATCATGGAAAATTTGATTATTTAGGTTCATTTAAGTATTAATCTGATAGTGAATAACCAGATGATGATGATGATGATGATGATGATGATGATGATGATGATGATGATGATGATGATGATGATGATGATGATGATGATGATGATGGAAAAATGATTGGCCTCTTATTAGAAGCCTGATGTAGAATATTTAGGGTCCTTTGTGCCTCTTAGTCTGGACTTGCAAAGACTTCAAAAAACATTCAGCTTGTGGAATGGTCTACCACAACTGGCAGGATTATATGAAAGCAGATGCAAGGCCTGCAGTCAGGCAGTAGAGACAGTAGTATAGGAGTGATGGAAAAATGATTGGCCTCTTATTAGAAGCCTGATGTAGATTCTTTAGGGCCTGGCAGGCTGTGGAATGGACAGTGAGGCAGTTTTCTTGTGAATATTAGAGTTGTGTTGAGAATCAGCATGTAGCTCTGTGTAAGAGGTGGACCTGTGTGTATGTCAGAAACATTATAGCAGTACAAAGCGTGTGTGCTAAACAGTCATAAAGAAATACTGTAAAGACATGTCAAAGTGCTGTATTTGTGTAAAAGGGAGGCTGACTGTAAGTTAGCATTGCACTAATGATTTTGGTGAAAATAAAGCAGTTTGAGATGATCTTTGAAGCAAATACATAGGATACTTTGCAGTTTTATTATGGGTTTGGCTTAGCATCAGCTAAAGTGATGGGTTTGGACAGAATGTGGAGTAATGACCAATGACTTAAAGAATAGTAAGATATTAATTCAATAGAGGAACAAAATATTATTAAGTAATTATTTACTTTAGCACCCTGTGATTGATTTGTTTAAACCATACTTAATATACACTAAATATTAAAAAGGAACAAAGTTGTTTCAGAAATAAATAAAGTTAAAAATTGTATACAAGCCTACATGCTCCTTGTACCTCATTACATTTTCATCCATTTTTCTCCCATTCACTCCCCTATCTCTTGCACCATTCTCATACTGAAGATCACAGTTTACCTTTGTCACTTTAAAGTCACTTTGACATCACCTAGAGGGATATGAAGATCATCATTGATTTGTCCTCTAGCAATCTTGGCTGTTTTGTCTTGTCGAAATATTACTCTTTCAACTGAGTTTTTATATTCATCTTTGTAGTACAAACCTATTGGTGAAAATACTTTGTTCTTTCTATCTTTCTTCTTCTTTTCTTTTTGGTGCAAGTTGTACAAGTTTTTAAAGGAAATTATATAAAGTATATATGATTTTACTACTTAATATGAAAAATATTAATTTGAACATGCATAATTTGTAAAACAAACCAAAGGAGTACATATATTTAGAAAATAAAAGAATATAGACAATAATAGTAATGGTTTGATGCGGATTGTTCCAAGTGAAACAGTTATGATTAACATGAAATACATTTTACTGATGATATTTCACATAATGAAGGCAAGATTTTAATATATTTTTTAAAGTCTAACATCCTGAAAGAACCAGTTAGATATTTGTTAGAGTGGTATCAAAAATACATTCACTTCAGAGTACTTATGTATTACTGAAAAAACAACCAAGAAAGACAAGTGGAGTGTGTTTGGTGCAAATCTGCAGAAAGTGTGACATCTAAATGCTTAGTGAAGAAGCAGAACTGACTCATAATATAATATTGAGAACTTATATTATCTTTATGGCAATATATTAGATTTCAGAGAAATAGACTTCATCATCATTATATACAATTCGGATTAGAAGTACTTGTCTGTTCTGAAACCAACCAATTCTCATTCACTGATCCTTCCACCTCTTTCCAGGTCATTCAATATTTCTTATCCCTTGCGGTTTGTATTCAGTGTTCTTCAGGAATATGGCCTTTCTTCATCCGTGTCATATGCTCACACCATTTATTCCTACACTGATCTATCTTCTGCAGAATTCCTTCAATACCTATTCTCTGATTTCCTGATTTCTTTCATCATCTTGCAGTTGGAAACCTGCCAACGGTTTTAACAGTCCTATTTCTACTGCTCCAATCCTATTTTCCAAACTAGTTGTTAATATCCAAGTTTATGCACCATAAAGCAACATAGGCATGGACAACACTTTATAAAATTTAAGGATCTTCTGTTGCCTTACTTTTTTAAACAGTTCCTTTTATTGCACCCACCATTTGTTAAAACTTACATAATAAACTTCAACTGAGTCAAATCCATTGCCCTGTCTGATAAGTACACATGGGTAGACAAGTATCCATATGATGGGATCACTGTGATACATGGATGCTAAAGTAAATAATTATTTTCAGATAGTATTTAATTATACAAGGGTCATCCAGAAAGTAAAGAATGATTGACATGATGATGCATGCAGATGCCCCACCACTGTAATTGCATTAGCAGCAGGTAACTTCATCCTTTGCTTCAGTGTGAGTTGGGTTTTGCTGTGTGGTCACGTTAATGGTTCATGCAGTGATTTGAAACAGCATCGAAAATCCTGCCAAATGTAAAATATCAAGCACCATTCATTTTCTGAATGCTCAAAACATTAAGCCTATTGACAATTACAAGCATATAAAGAATGCTTATAGTGAAGGTGCAACTAACAAGTCATCAATGAGGAATGGTGCATTATAATGAAGGAAGGACCAGTGTGCAAGATGAAGATAGGAGGGGGAGGCCATCACTTGTTATGGAAGAACGGAACAAAAAAGTTGATGTCACAATTCAGATAAACCAACGTTTCCACTTTTAGCACATTACTAGATCTTTTCCACAAATTTCACTGTTACTTCTGAATGAAATAGTGACAATACACCTTGGGTGCAAGAAAATGTGTGCTTGGTGGGTGCAAAAATTCTTCAATGATGGCCTCAAGGTGAATAGCATGGGAGCAGTCCTTGAATTTTTGACATAATATGACAAAGAGGGTAATGATTGCATTATTACTGGAGATGAAACATGGGTTTAGTACAAGACTCCAGAAAAATAAGTAGCAGAAAATGGTATGGCATCACACAAATTTGTCCATAAAACCCAAGAAGAAAAAAACAAATCTGAATACCTGGAAAGTCATGGCAACAGTTTTTTGCGACAGAAAGGATTTAATCCTCGAGTTCATGTCAAGAAGAGAAACTATAAACTCAGAATCTTATGGTGCAACTCTTCATTAGCAATGTGCAAATTTAAAACAAGCAATGTGGAATGCTGTTGGCAAAAGTGTTCTTGGACAATGACAGTGCCTGGTCTCATTCATCAGCATGAATACAATAGGAACTTCAACCCCTAAAATGGAAAATCTTTGGTCATCCTGCTTGGGACCAATGATTATCACTTATTCTCAAAACTGAAACCATTTTTGGGTAGAACACACTTTGCAGGCGATGAGTAACTCTGCTTGAGTTGAAGCAGTGACAGCCTGGCTTAAATCTTTGGTGGCAAATGAATACAACAGTATTAGAAAACTGGTCTCACTTTACAACAGATGTGTTGACAAGTACGGTGATTACATAGAAATGTACTGTAAAGCCATGTAAGTTAAAAATAAAGTTAGGTGCTGATATCGTTTGTTTTGATTCAACCATACTCAACCGTTCTTTATTTTCTAGATGAACCTCATACAAGTGAAATATAGAATTGCTGATAATTATGTATTGAATTTGCAAAAAGTATTAGCAAAAATTGATGCAATTATAGAAGCAGAGAGAAATTCTAGACAGAAGGTTTCAGAAAATAGGTTAGGCAAAGGATAGAATAAATAACAATTTTGATACTAATAAACAAATAACTTTTAGCATTTGTTAGGCTATATTAGATAGAGAAAAATGGGCAAAGTTTAGAACTGGAGTAAGAAAATCAAGGGACAAAAGTGGAGAAAGGACTTAGATATGGGGGTCACTCTGAACGTTTTTAGCAGCAGCCACAAATATTTTAAGATTGAGTTAAAACTTTTACAACTCTTTTAAGTATATCCTCATAATGACCAATACAGTTCTGCATCCAAACAAACTTGAAAAATGATCCTTTTCGGGAAGCCATTCACAACCTGAAGTTAAGCCCCAAAGGCATCTTAGTATGAGAAATGATGACTGGCTCTTTTTTATTCCTTTTTGGCAAGTATCATACCGAGCCACACCAGGAGAATAAGAAGGTTAGGAAGACTGAGATTTTGATCATCTATGAAATTGAGTGTTCTGGCTGTGGTGTATGCAGAAGTATTGTCACAGTAAAGCAGTAGAAGTAGAAGTTGATGCTCAGTTTTCCATGTTGCAATGATTGACAGCAGACATATTCACACACCATTTTGGGTATCCAGGGTGACCAATAATAAATGACCAGAAGAAGGAAGCCATCCTTTTCTTTCCTGCACTTTTGCACCTTTGCACTTGGGTCAATTTCAAATAAAACCAATGCTTTTGAAAAAACAATAGAATCGAATTAATTTAAAATATAAGGTTCTTTTAAAGATAAAATAGCTAATACTATAAATAAAACAATAAAACCTAAAATATCTTTAAATGTAAAATAAGGATGAAAAGGAATTTTATCAATATTTTGGAAAGCACCATATTGCTGATTGCTTGTTTCAGGATTGTATCCATGATTTATCTCCTGTGGCAATGTTGTAAGTGTCCTTGGTTTTCCTACTATTAAATTTTTCCAGCATGCAGTGGCACAGTTCCACATGTGATGTCTCTGATAATGAATGAGGTATCCAACAAAAACAATTTTTGCTGACTTGAAGATGTTATGTAAGACGGCATTCATTGCTGTTGATGTAATGTTAAGGGTACTATGAATGTTATCTTGGGTGTTTTGGAGATTTTCCATTAATGACTAACTGTGCAGTTAAATTGTTTCTGGTATTACTGCTGTGTGAGACTCATCTGGTTCTGGATAGTCCACAGTTCTGGAAAGTGTCCACTAAAGTTTCGTGACACTGCTCCACCATTATCTCTGTTTTAAGTTACAGTAAATCATGTTATGAAAATCATGTTGTGATAGGTCCATTACGTTTTCCCGTATGTGTGACAACAAATGGTTTCCAATCAGATTCTTGCAAAAATGCATGTGACACTGTTGTGTAGTAAAGTGTGACTGTAACCTTAAAATGAAATGAAATTAATTGATTTCAAATGTAATAAATTACAATGTCAACTTAATCATTTAAATGCTGCTAAGACTTTAGAGTGGCCTTTGTGTGTGTTCATTATGTGGAGGTATGGATACTTATTTTCATTATATTTTTGAATGCAAATAAACTAATATGAAAATATGAATTTGTTTCAATTAAATGGCTTGAATTACCCATAGAAATAGTAACAGCACATTTCAAATGTAACTGTGTTAAAGGTATAGGAGAATTAAAGAAAAATGCAGAAGAAAATTTTAATATCAAAGTAAGAAAGGATACCTATCATATCTATAGTACTGATAAATTCTTTTATAATTGGTATGAATCTGGTGTGAAATTTATTAACAACTATGTTGTTGGCTGCATTCATAGTAGAGGCAGCTTAAGTGCAGGCAACTGGTAATATGTAAATAGTAAGAGTACTAAGGAATTTAAAAAGTTTTATAAATGTATTTATATATGAACTGTATAATTATGATGATATAAAGAAGTTATCACTGAAATAAATGTATATTTTACTTGCTGAAGGAATTTCATTTTATGAATGGAATACCTAAATATGAAAGGAGATTAACTTTTATGAAATGCAGAAAACTTTATATTATTTGAAGCAAAAGTTTAAATGCAGAAAACTTGTTTATTTTTTAACATATATCCGTTTTTACTTTACATGGACTTATCGAACAGGCCTCATATAATAGAATAGCAATGAGTATGAGGAGAACCTACTTATTAACATATCTCATAACAATGGCAATACAACTGAAGACTATGTCATCCATTCTAATTTGTGATACTGATGTGATAACATCCACAGGTATGACCAAGAGTTTGCATTTTTACACACAGTGATTATGTTTACTCAAGACTTTGCTACAAGCCAATTTGAATGGATGACATTATTCAAGAGTAGGTTTCTATTAATATGCATTCACTTACCATATATTTTTTAAAGAAACTGAAATAGCAACAGCAACAGAATCTCATGGATGAAAAGGGAGAGAGCCTCAGTGCCACTTCATTATTAGTGGCATGGATAACAAACTCTCATTGTTTGGGGCAATGGGTATAGATTTCTAGAGAAACATTTTTATGTATTATAATTACAGATTTATATATGAATTTATTAAAAGGTCTTAATTTTTATCTATTTTCTTTAGTGCTGCATGATTTAATCGATTAACCAAAACAACTAACCAATTAATTCTTTACTTTAGATTAAATATTAAAAAAATTTAATTGATTGATCAAGTCAATTAAAATTAATAGATCACAACAAATATTAATCAAAACTCTCTTAGCCAAATTTGGCCCTCTACAGCCTTTCCAACGCATCAAGCTTTCACTAGACACGTAATGTTCTTTGAACTTTGAGATAATATAACTCCTGATAGCTAAAAGAAATTACTATGAACCTCGAGAGAGTCTAAATAACACTTCTGTTGTGAAATATTCTAAGAGGTACATAACTACATACAGATGCTGACATAGAGGTTTCTTTCCTTACAGTTTGTGTGTGACAACATATCATATAAAAGTGACTATTTACTGCTTGCTAGCATAAACTGAACTGTACAACCTTGAACTAAACACTTCACTTATGCATCTATGGAAACAATAGCTGATCCCTCTTCTCAGGGCTGGTGGTGGTGTAACTGTGCTGTTAACTGCAGTAAGCCAGTAACATTTCTGAGTTCGTGATAGTGAGTGAAAGTTTTGTGTTAAAAAAGTTAAAATAAGGAAAAACGTTATAAAAAACAACTGCATATCAGTCTCACAAATCTTAGTAGATATTGATATAATATGCTACTAAATAATTACTTACAAAAATATTGCAGATCTAATTCAATACATATATAAAGCATGTGCACTTGTTGCAAACACAAATTTTGAATCTAAATATTTAAAAGTTTCATAAATAATGAAATGTACAGAGTATTAAAGTACGTTATATAGTCCTTACACCTAATTTTTGAACAGATAATATCTCGATTAATCGATAGACTAATCGATTAAAGTAACACGGTTAATCGATTAAAAATTTTGATCTATCCACAGCACTAATTTTCTTCTATTAAATGTTCAATTAAATAATATATTATTGTTATTGTTATTATAATCAACTTATTTCATCTGCTACTGTTTTGTAGATACTGTTACAGAATTTCTTCTTTTCACCTACATTGCTGTTTTAAATAACACTGAAGTAAAAATAATAATGAATAAATGAATAAAATAAATAAATAATAACAGAAAATTTAGCAATGAGTATCTGTAACAAATGCAATTAATCTCTTACAGGAATTTCTTGAAGCTTTTCCTCTTAAAAATGCTTGTTATTATGGGTAATGTAGGTGCACTTACATAGCAATCAACATTTGTTGTATTTCTTGATTTATTCTTCTTTTTAAACCATAAAAACACATTACTTACTCTGACTTAAAGGAATAAATTGCATGAACATTATGCAACCACTTTAGATCCAAAGATCCAACCTTGATCCTAGCAGTTCTTCAGCATTTCACATGAAGCAATCTTTTTTAACATTTGTTTCCTCCATTCACCTTGTGGGAGAAAGGGTACATCATCTAGCAATGATATCATCTATTTAAATTGGCTTGTGTGAAGTTCTGACTATATATTATCACATCATGAGAGAATTTCTCTCAAAGCAGTTCCTACTGTAAACATAAAATTTTCAAAGCAGGTTTTCCCCATGCAAGGATAAAGTAGGAATTAATTAAATATGCCTTATGCTATTTCTAAGACTTCCTCCAATTGCAACATCAGCTAAGAAAAGACTTGATGTATTTGCACACTCTGCATTTTGAAATAAACGCTGCAAGAAAAAAAAGCTCAAAATCTAAAACTGCTAGGCATTTAGAACATTAATTTTATCAATACAATTATCTAGGTGGATGTACATTCCATAAAAAGCAGTACTTGGTTCTTCCTGATCTAACATTTTATTTTATATTTTAACTAAATTTAATGCAGTCAAACTTTATGATTTAGTTAGTATACAGAAATAAATAGATAAATGTCGAGTGGGAATAATTTGTTTATTTCTATTTATTTGTTTTATTTTCAGAGAAGTTTCAAAATTTGTAAAAAGTTATATGATTCTTTTCAGTGATTTTGATTAATGATATTGAACAATGATGTTATGTATTTATAAAACATTTAAAAATTTGTATTATTGCTTTTTTAGTTTAGGCAATAACTTTTTAAGACAAACAGAGCACATTTAAAAATACTTTACTTTATAATATTCAGTGGAATCTTACAATTAACATTTAAAATGGCATTCACAAGAAAATATTTACATAAAGCCCTGTCTGTATTTTAAAGGTTTAACATATTGTTTCTAATCTTAACTGCTAAATGTGGATTCCACTGTATTTTTATCTCATTCTTGATTTAATGCTGCTTTCAGGAAACAAACCGCAAAGCTAGGCCTGTGTGAATGATTCACATTTTAGTGGAATTAATTCTGCTCTCATGCATGTTTAAACCTCCTCAATACAATTATTACCTCTTTTTAGTGCACAACAATAAAAAGAATCCATTTTTTTGACTGGAATAGATTACAGCATATAACATTTCCTTTTAAAATATAAATTATAAGACAAGTCTTATTAAAACAACAAACAGATTTCTGCATATTAAAAATTTTACACAATGTTGCTTAGAAAAGAGGAAACTTCATAAATGAAAGTAGCTGAATTTGGAAATTACATTATTTGTCACTTAAGTATATTCAATATTCCACATATAAAACAATTTAATATATATTATGATAATAATTATAATGATGACGATGATAGTGGTAATGATGGACACTTTCACAGTTCTAACAACAGAGTTTTTTCTTCTTTCTTTCCATGAGTAGTCACAAAGTACAAACCTAACAGCAAAAGTATTTTTGACTAGTACCGCTGAACACTCTGGTATTTTGGCCTCATTCTAAACATACAGAAATATTAATTTTGTCAACTATAAAGTGAAAATTGTAAGATAGTATTTTAAACAAAAAAATAGTATAATCTTGAGCTATACATCATATTATGGCATAAAGTTTTAATTATTGAGTCTTAAATGTGTGCTTTTTAGAGTTGACATGAAACAAAGATTAGGGGATACGAAGCACTAAAAGCAATACGTATCACCTTTCAGTGATTCCCAAAACATAATGTTGGTGCTTCAAGTCTACTTTTGTGCACCTGAATCAGTCCTCTGAAATAAGGCATTGCACTGTATTGTGTTTTCCTCTAAAATGATTTACATGTAGTGATGAAGTGGCCATAGGAAATATTTGCATATTGAAGATTTCTGTACATTACTACAGTAGCTAAAAATGATTCTGACTCCCATGTATGCAAGCAAATTAAAATAAAGTTAGGTAGATAACCTACCTATGCAAGGTGTCTGAAAGTGTAAATGAAACTTGAAAGACATAGTTACCTTTTTGAAAAGTTATGTTGCAGACTAAGAAGGGAGTCTATGATTATGCTGTTTTCATTTCAAAGTTTTGCTGAGAGAATAATTTCACTTACTGACTTAAACAAGGAAGGAATACAAGCAATTAAGACAGCATCATTGGAGAGACATGTCTATAACTTTCTGTCATACGCTATTAGCTATTGTTGTTGCTTATACATTGTTTTTAAAAATAGCTTACTGTAGTGAAGTAAAGGATTACATATCTGCTAGTTCTTAAATAAGATTCAAATATCTGTCAAATATTGCATATTGAAGATTTCTTATAATCTGATTCAAAGATCTGTCAAATACTTGTAATCCACAAGCCGATCTACTCCATCTGTTTGATGTTTATTTATCTCCAACTGTAAAGCCTTTTACATGGATCGTCAATTTGTATATACATAATGCATTTTAATTGCATCAACAAAATTGGCCTGATTAAAACTTACTAAATAAATTTGTTAGCCTAAAGATAATGTAGTAGATATCTAATTGTAGAATGAAAGTTGAATGGAGGAACAGTAACAATAGAAACAGGTATTCTATTAAACACATGGATTTCACATATAGTAAAATAAAGACTGAGTAATTAAAATGCTCAAGCAAGAGAACCAGCAATATTTTACTCTCTTATGAGAAATGAAAAACTGTAATACTTAAAGAAAGTAAACTCATCTTCTTTCAACAAACGGCAGATACTGACATACTTATCTGACATACTATGGTTTGGGAACCACTGAGTTGCGTAAAAATGGGTTTCATTCTCAATCTGAGCACACATACTGGAAGATGGGATCTACACGACAGCTCTAAGGGAAGAAAATTGCTGTCTTGCACCACTGAATCATATTACATACACTGATACCATGAGCTATGTTATTGCAAGTGTACTGCCTAGTTAACCAATGGCACACAGGGCTATTATATTTTTTTTCTCCTTTCTTTCATATAATATATATTGTTTTGGCAGAAAAAACTTAAGTACTAGAGTAAATGTTTCTTTTTTTATTCCATTCTGTTTCATTACTATTATAAAACTCGGTCGGAAAGAGTTGCTCTAAGTTTGTCGAGGAGCTCATTGTGAAAATGAGATCATTTTTGTGACTTATGTCCCTTTCCAAGTTCCAGTCATTGTTGGCACAGATACAAATCCAGGCACATGAACAATAGATTAATACTATTGATTGTTAAAAATCTACTTGTATAATTAAAACACTATTTTGACATTATCAGGTAATTATTTTTTTTGAAAGACCACAGCAATATTACTTGATTGTTTTCTGTTTTTTCTGAAATCACACTGAAAAAAATTTGTTTCATCTTAACGTCAGATTTACACAGGAATTCACACAACAATAATGATTTTTCTTAACAATGAAGTGACTGTAGCACCTGATACATAACAACAAACACTGGAGTAGTCAACTGACAGAGGAATCTATCTAACAGTAGTCAATCGCTAACAACGATTTAACAGTTCATCTAGACTCAGAACATCTCCACCATTTTTTTTGCACTATTTAATATTAATCACTCCTCTTAAAATGCTATGATTCACAATAGTTACAAAAAAATTGGGTAAATCATATAGCCTCAACAATGAACATAAAATATATAGACTCCTTGTTATTTTTTCTTTTCTTTTCTTTCTTTTAAATAGATTTATATACACAAGCACTCACATTTATAAATATCACATACCCATTTACAGAGTTCCACACACATTCATTTTCTCGCAGTTAAAATTGTTTTATACTCATGAGTGAGGATTGTCAATACAGTTTGGGGTTACATTGTTCCACCTGTCAGCTGACTGTTTTTACATAGTTTAAAAGACACAATAAAATTGTATTTATCACAACACACAGCAAAAGTATTTGGCAGCAAAAAAGTTTGTAGCCAAGGAAACATATTTTTTTACTGTATTTTTAGCAGGAAATTAATTCCTTGTATCTTTTTTTTGTATTTTTTTGTTTTTGTTTTTGTACCAAGCTAAAGCCTACAATTATGTGCATGTATCCAGCCATATAAATACATATATATATCTACATGCACACGCGCATGAGGTGGATCAATATTTATTGGAACAGAAAATCTGTTTGAAAAAAGATGCTGTTTTAAAGCATTTCAAAAAGCTATGAGTGATAAATTTATACGAAATTATTTGTCTGTAAATCGAATAATCTTATCTTACATGGAGCCCATGGCAAATTTATTTGAAAAAACTATGTTCACCCACTGTGGAAACAATCTTAAGGTGTTTCCATAACTACCAACATGAAAAGAAACATTCACACACACTTGTAAAACATTCATAAATTTCTACACTTAACATTCATTAACATGAGTAGAATCTATGAGGGAACAAGTCCTAAAATATTTGAGCGACTTGCTGATCAGTTATACAGAACACAAATTTTGACTGAGATAAGAATTAAGATTAAACATTTACATTCAGGCTGTAGAACCTTAAAATAAAAGTTCTTTTATCTCTTTTATACTTTAATAGGAAGTTATAAAGAAAGGGGAAAAAATAAAATAATAATAATAATAATAATACCATGCATTTTCAATAAATTCAGAGGTATAATTTACATTTAAAAGTGTTGTAGGGTATGATATGCCTAAATGCTAGTAAATATTGTAGCATGGACTGAGCAGGATGCAGCCTCTTTCCCTCTGTACTATATATATATATATCTTTTTTTAATTTCAATTTTACATTTTGCAGGCACATTTTTGTGTGCTTTACACACCCTTGAAAAAGACTGAAATGAATGGCTTATTCAGCACTACTATTTTTAATCATTATTTTGTTATTTCTATTATTTTTAATTTTTAATGTTGTTTGTTCATAAAATCATAAGAACAAAGTGCAATGGCTCATGTTATTGCACAGTCCACAGTCAAACACATGTCTTATTATGTGATTCTATTTTATCACAAAATAACTTCAGGGTTATTATGCTTTATGTCACAACCTATGAGTTTAAACCAGTCTATTTCACTTGTATTTTGGTTAAGTAGGAGTTTTAAATTATGTTTGAATAGTTATTTCCAAACACAAACCTAAAGAATATGGGATATTTCTTATCGTTGGTTAGTTCAAGCATTTATCTTGAGTTATCTAATTTAGAAAGTTTGTAACATAACATGATTGGAGATGTTACCAAGATGTTAACCTAATCTCAGTGTTTGTTAACTTGTGATGATAAACTATAATTTGAGAGACAGTTTGAAATGACCAAATAATCACTTCACAAAGATTTATTATCATGCACTTCATTAATTCATATAAATAACTGTCAAATTTGTTGATTAAAAATCTTCTTGAATATAAACTAAGATTGAGCAATACTTAATATTATTAAGTTATTTATTTATTTTATATTTAATTTAACTTTTTAAGTTTTTTTTTTCACCTTAAAAAGAAAACTTCTTTGAGATAAAAACACTACAGACATTATTAAATTTTAGATGAATCTCGATACTACAGACATGTTTTGAATTATATGAACATGAGACAGTATGTCATAGAATCATGAGCAGCAAACACTTTTCAGTTAAGAGTACAAAATATGTTATGAAAGAATCTCTGAGATGATGTATTTTATTGCTGAAGTTACTTTAGTGAGCCATGATTTACAATTTTCTTTAATATTTATTCAGTGGTTGTAAATTTTGTACTCATTGAAAGAAAAATTAAGGAAGTACTAAATTTTTTTTCATTAAGTTGAATTATATCTAGTAAAATTAATTTTAATTTCCATTAAACAAAATATTTTATAAAACAGGTTAAATTATGAGTACTATACAACCTTCTTTAGAATGTAGCACAATGTTTGTAAAATAAGTTGTAAAATAAATTTATTCAGCATTTTAAAGCATTATTACTCATTGTCTAAGCTTTATGTTGGTTTCCCGTTAGTCTGACTATGAATTCAACTAGTTATTTTCAATTATGATTATTAAATTGCTCTCAGTCTTTCAAGCTAAATCACATTGTCGATTGTTTTGAATTCTACAGAGTTTTAGATTTCCAGGCAAGAAACAATGAGTGGTGTGAATATCTTTAAGAAAGTGCATGGTTTAATAAAGAAGACCAAGAGAATTATAAGAATTAAGTGACTGCAGAAGGATTTCTTCCAACTTCAGAGTAAAACATCTGAGTGTTTGACTATTTTTGGGCGATGTACTGAAGATGTAATCAAGGTTGATATTTTTCAAACACTGCAGGGCTACAGTGTTGTTACCAGTTATAAGAAATTACACCATATCACTCAAAGGTTTATATCACACTTTGGGGGGGGGGGGGGGGGATCTTGAAAATAGACTGCAAAGGTCTATGGTCAAACGTGAAATGTCTGCAGATCACATCTTTAATGAAACTAAATGGTCTAACCCAAAGGACTGCTAGACATTTAAAGGAAAGATCACTGAAGTCTTCCTTATAACATTTAAATCATAGTCAGTAATTGGCAGTCCCACTTCAGCCTATACAAATAAGATGAGTTGGTTCTTGTATATTTGTTTGTATGTAGAATACTTTTAGAAACTATTCAACGTATGTTGATAATTTCTTCACCAATCCTGATGGTTATAAGCTACCTGTATCTTTAAAATTAGGATTTCAAAAGCTCAAAATTGTTATATCTATTGTTTTATGCCTGAGTTGGGTACTGATGTTGGGGAAATAAGTAATAGGTAGAAAAGTAAGAATATTCTACATTTTGCAGGCATAATAGGAAAGCACTTGATTAAAATGTGCTGTTACACAAAACTAACACTTCAAACATTTTCATAAATTATTAATTTATAGATGAGTCGTATTTATTACATGTCCTCAAAATAGGTACGTAAGTGAAGCAGATGTGTAATAAATACGACTCATCTATAAATTAATAATTATTTTGCTTCACTGTGGTGTTCCAATACAGTAAAATCTCAATATATTTTCATAAATGTTTCATAATAACTGAAAATCGCATTTCTTCCTCTCATGTTATATACCATTTATAGTAAGGATTTTGTGGAAGCGAAATGCTTCATATCCATTAATTTCTGACTTGTTTTACTGAATATTGATACAAGGATGCCTAATCTTTATACACCGAATAGCTTACAGTATTCTGTTTCAGTGGTATCCACCATTTATTTTCAAGAAATTTTATAGCTAGTTAGCATAACTAGAGTATCAAAGTATACTTATGATTTAAGAACCCAGATGTTCTGCATTCAATTCCAATCTAGTAGTTTCTTTAATTAAGGTTACTCCTTACCCTCCATAAAATTTGAAAGCGTGGATGTGAGAGAATGTGTGAGTGAAAAGAAGCTTAAAATGATGTAAAGCTATGGTATCTAACCTAAAGAGTTCAAAAGTAAAATCACCATAAAAATGTTTCAATTGAAGTCCGCAAGATGACCAAGCAGTTAAACGGGGCTATAGAAATGGGAAGGATTAAAAGCTAATAAGGATATATTTCTTTAGTCAGGAATATTTAATGCATATAAGCAGCTTATTATTTTAGTACTTAACTATTTTTAATAATAAAATGAACAAACTTTCCTGCACTGCTTAGACCACTTCTACAGCTGTAAAAGTTCCATTTTTGGTTGTTGTAATACCTGACTTTGATTTCAATTCTGTAACTTAGATGGCACTAAATGTTAAAAGCAGAAGCACTAATAACATTGGAGTATTCTTTATTTGTTGGAGTATTGAAGCAATCACACTTATTTACACTGAGTGTAAATTAAATCGTACAGTTGTTAATTTCTGATATGATTGCCAAGTACATATTTAATGCTGCAAAAGGCATCACCAGAAATTGATTACACTTGTGGCATGTTTAGTTTAGCAACTAATACGATTATAGATACACAGAATATAAATATGCAAATACCATGTATTGAATTCAATCAGGATGTTTGTGTGTGAATAGCATCCTTGATCCTTATCTTGTGAGTAAAAATTTTCTGGAAAACCATAGCAGAGACAAGAAGATAGGTTTCCGGAATTCTGAGTGTTTCGTACAACTTTGAATGCTAATCATTAAACTTGAATATCTGGGAAATCTCAAAAGATTGGTGGAATAAATAGGTTTTATTGATGCTTATTTATCAATTAAGATTAGTGCAAGCTTTTATAGTTTAATACAGATTATGCTGTAATCTATCAAAATTTTGAACTTTTTAATGCATTTAAAATGCAGACATGCCAAACACTGGCCACCAAGCCAATGTACATAAACTATGGATGTAGAGAAAGCGTGCTTCAAGTCATATTCTAGGTTCTAGCAGATTTAAGGCAGTTTTATTAAACTGTTTTACTACTCCCAAAAGTTTGTCTATAATTGTAAAAATTATTCTCCAACAAATTTGGAAAATTAAATGTAGAAAATTTAAAAATATTTTGTTTGTTAATGATGCTATCAATTACCAGGAATATATCAGTATTGCCAATGAACCAGAATTTCATCCTACAGGATTTTTTTTTTTAAATAAATATGCCAATAACTCTACTGACATAGAGGGAAGACTGCTGCTTTTAAGCATACTTGAAAATTATGTTTGGACTGAATTTGAACCTTTGACATTGAGAAAAGTAAACCAGAGCTACCCAGACTTTACAGCAAACAAATGTGGAGGCAGTAGCTTTGCTCTGCAGTTGATGTTTGAATGTTACAATATTTTTGAAAATTATCAGAGTAGAGAAGCAAATTCTTTTGGATCAGAATATGCTAAATATCTTTTTTTTTTTTTTAAATGCAGATTCAGATTACGATTGCATTCGAGAAACAGAATGAAGACTCAGCTTTTGAAACCTATATATAAGAAAACTGTTCTCATTACAGTTAAAATATAATTAAAACTTCATATTTTAATAGATTCAAAATTCAGAATGATATAAACTGAAGCAGTTGTGACCTTGTTTCCCTTGATTCTGAGTGAAGATATTTACAAATTATTTGTGGATACAAAACGTTTACACACTTGCAGTTAGTTTGGCATCAATTGAATATTTGTGGGATATTAAATATTGTCATTCCTGAAGAAATTTCTAACATTAGTGTTCATTACAAAAGTAGTATAAAATCCAAATTAAAATGTATTGGATTGGATCCTTTTATATTTTATCTCCTAGTTTTCAAAGTGTATGGTTAAAATATGCAACATTCTTGACCCTGAATTGGGTTATTCCAGACACCATCTCTCCATGTTTTCTATTAGTATGCCTTATAAGAGAATGCGACAGCTTTGGAAAAATTAGGGAAGATCTAAAAGATTTGGGTTTTGTATTAAATACAAAAATAAATTATTTATATTGAATATAATAATAATACTATCATAAGAGTTATATGCATGGAAGAACATTTGAAAATTATGTGTGTGAATGGTACAAAAACCACTAATACATAATTACATAGATTGTGTTTTCTATCAGGAGAATAATTAAATATTGAGCAATGCATTTTCTGTCAGTGGAAGACAAGAGCTTTTTATGCATATAAAAGTGTATTTTAACTATATACTCTTCATTTTGATTTAAAGATTTTTGATTATTGATATATAAAAATACAAAAGAATTAGAATGCATATAGCTTAAGATGAGCAAACAGCATTGTCAAGTGGGAAATAACTCACTTGTTCAGAATGAGTAATGCAACAGTGGTAACAGCATAACTACATACTATTCTTTGGTTCATGTTTAAATTAAGTAGCATTCTTGATAACTGGACTGTTATGGGAGATAAAATACTTTTGCCAATAAAATCACATCCCCTTTATGAGTAAAATGAAGAATTTTTTATCTTCTACATTTTAGTCCCAATCACAATTTACTCTACTTATATTAGAGTACTTCATGTGAACATGGTACAGAGAACAATTTGGAGGGTTAAGGAGTATAATTTGTGTTCTGAATAATTTTATTTTAGATGATATGCAATATTATTAGGGGTTGAAACATGAATCTCTTTTTTCACTAGTTGAACCTTGCTTGAGGTTAAGTGCCTACTTTCATGGCATGTATCACACTTGAATACATATTGTACAACAGACAATATCAATAAGGCTCTTATCAATATTGCTTATAATCAGATAAACACAACTCTGCTTATATCAACTTCTCCTTTTTTGGAAAGATGTTATCTTTTTCATTTGTCATTGGTGCTATGACCGAGATTGATAGATATGGCTAATATGTACTGCTTTTATCTCTTCAGTTCTATAGAAATATTAAAAAAAAGCATTTCAAAAATGGTTGGAAAAATACCTAGGGGAAACAAAATAACCTTATACACTTAAAAGCTGTTTATTTGCAAATTAATATTCAAATAATGTGAAATGCTAGTAGTACTAATATTAGAAAGCTAATTAGCTAGGGCAAAATATTAGATAAAGGAATCACTCAAATTATTTGTGTTTAGTACTACAGTGTTTTTGTATACAAATAAAACATTAATTAAGTTAATTGGGAGTCGATTAATAACACAAAACAACACTCACTTTTAAATTTTCCCGGAACCGGTTTCTGAGGCCTTCCCTCTATCTTCAGCCGGACATCGACTGAAGATGTCGATGTCCGGCTGAAGATAGAGGGAAGGCCTCAGAAACCGGTTCCGGGAAAATTTAAAAGTGAGTGTTGTTTTGTGTTATTAATCGACTCCCAATTAACTTAATTTATACAACAACACTGTTTTCAACACTTCCATGAAAGGATTTTTAAAACATTAATTACTGTAATATCACGTGCTGTTGCTGTTGTTTGCAATTTTATGAAAAAATATTGCACAGAATTAAAATTTCAATAAAATTGCTATTATGTAACATGTTACGAAGAGGTGATAAGATGAGAGAATTTTTCACCAAGGTTAACCTTTGCAGACAAAGCTTCAATCATGTAATCTCCACTTTTTGCATGGTTGCACACAAAATCAAAAAGTATTAAAAGAAAATGATGTATTACACTCAGTGCTATGAAGGCATACCTTCAAATACATCACTGCTTATTATTAAGTAGTTTAAATGGGTGATCTATCTGAAACTATTAACATTAAATTTGTTTAAATTTAAATGGAGTCAATTAATGACACTAATCAACACTTACTTTTAAATTTTTCCGGAACATGTTTCAGAGACTTTGCCTCCATCCTCAACCGGTCATCGACTGGTTCTCATTGGTGTAGTTGACGATATTTTGTCATAGGTCTCCTCTGGTGGCGGTTCAAGAAACTTGCTGAACAAATCTTTCTGGGGGATGTCGTAATTGAATACTTTGTTCCTATTTTTTGAAATGAAGTTTTGTTCCCATGTGGATAGTTCTTGTTTTCCTGATGTATGTTTTAGTATTTTTGGTTCTGGATTTATGTTGTGGTTTTTTTTCCCAAAAATGCATGGCAACTGCTGATAATCCAGAACCAAAACTACTAAAACATACACCAGGAAAACAAGAACTATCCACATGGGAACAAATCTTCATTTCAAAAAATAGGAACAAAGTATTCAATTTTGACATCCCCCAGAAAGATTTGTTCAGCAAGTTTCTTGAACTGCCACCAGAGGAGACCTATGACAAAATATCATCAACTATACTAATGAGAACCAGTTGATACCGGTTGAGAATAGAGGCAAAGTCTCTGAAACATGTTCCGGAAAAATTTAAAAGTAAGTGTTCTTTAGTGTTATTAATTGACTCCATTTAAATTTAATTTATTATAACAACACTCTTTTCAACACTTCCAAGAAAGGAATTAAATTTGTTATTCAAAATTAAGTTTCTGCTAAGAAGAAATGCTAAAGATTCTGTTGAAAAAATGAGATCAGATTACAGAAGAATTAAAATTACTCTAGGATCCTTAAAGCTGCCATGAAGCACATAGTGCAGTAGTGGTGGGGAAAGCGATGTTGCCGCTTATGAATGCCTTGGCATATGCAATGGTTAGATGGAAGAGAGCGCTGAAGCTGCCTAAATTAATTTGTTGATATTTATATTTCTAACACATGGGAACAGTTTTGAATGATACTCTGTTAAGGCAATGTACAGATGAAACTGAGACAATGATGAAAACGTTCAGTAAAATTTAAATTTGTTTTTCATAATACTTCTACCTTGGAGTGTTTCTTAAAATGTGGGATTAAGAATAAGCAAGAGAAACCTAATATACTTTTTAGCATTAAATGTAATAGCTTACTGAGCAAATTTTCTGAACACACAAATAGTAGAACAGTTTTTAGAATATCCACCTTCTCTGTATGCCATATACAGAAAGCACAGTTCACATTCTGACGAAGTGCAAAGAGCTAGCAGTATGGAGACAGAAAGTATGGGAAAAGAAATGGGAAAAGATGCAAAGCGAGTTGATAGCCATAAAAATGGTTACATGGAAAAATGAAAGTAGAAATAGGAATATGGGGAATCTGTTTTAGAAAGCTAAAGAGAAATGGATGAGAAAAATAGAGATTGGAAAAGCAAAACTACTAGGACAACAAGGGGAAACGGATAGCAAACTAGTGTACATGATGGAAGAGTAACTATGCTATTCAGCAATGCTAGAAGTCCTGGGATCCAAGCAGGCTGAACCAGATAGGTTAAAACAATGGCATCAAGCAGTTTATATAACTAGATTAAGAAAATATGTATGTAATGTAGATAAATATATTGTAAGTAGCAAGTTGCATAAATAAATTCTATTCCACTCTATTCTGTATGCCTTATTAGATTAGCAAGTACAGAACTGAATATTTTCAAAATTAGAATTCAGCTCATGCATTTTAATTTGAAGTGTACTTACTGTAGGTTTAACTCACAAGATGCATTTCTAAAGCTTAGCTTGAGCAGTTGTGCATTACCTTAAGAAAGATAGCATTAACTAACTGTTCCCTCTATTTTTCAAAATATTCATGCAGTGCACATAATTCCCTTGCTTGTCGACATAGTGCAGATCTCTCTCCTACTTTTGAACATTTTAGGGGGGGGGGGGGAGGGATGAGTTCTTGGTCTACCTGTTTTTGAGTGGTGCTGGTAGTTTGGGACATTGTGTCCTTATGCTAATAACCTAAAACACTGATGACCTATGAAATATTAATACATTAATGAAATAACTAAATAATAAATATGTAATTAAATAAGTAATAGATAATTAAATATGTATTTAACAAAGAAATCAGCTTTTAAAAGTTAAACTATAACCAAAAAATTAGGTACACTTGGATTATGCATGGTGAAATGAACCCAACAAGCAATATCTATGCTTTACGTGACACTTGTGTCAACATGACAATTTAGTATCATTTTTGGAAAATAATTAGACGAAGGGGTAGAGAGGGATATCTTGCCTAATTGGTTGAAGTTATGTGATGCTGCTTTAAAATGTAGAGGTATGGGTCACTGTCATTACCATAGAAACTTTCCTTCCCTTAACCTTTGAAGGAACTGTCAGGATCCTAAAGTAATTAAAATTCAACTGTATTCCAGTATTGAAAATACTACAAAAGCTATACAGAGTAAAATTTCTGCATTCAATTTTGTGCAGTTGCTAATAAATGCATTAACAAATGAACATCAAGTGCAACTGGAGAATCTCTAGTCAAGGTACAGAAAAACTAATTGATATCAAGGGATGTTGAATTTACATTGAGTTTTTAAGTTGTACTTGATTTAACATTTTATCTTTGTCATCCATAATTGACTACAGACAAATGTTCATAGTGGACACAAAGTGTCTCTGAAACAGGTACCAATTGCTAAAAACATTTGTGATGTCACTGCTAAAAAGACTGACTCAACATCCCTTAGTGATAAACACAATATTATTTTAGTTTTCTACTACATTTTATTAAATTAATGGTTTTAATTTAAGCAACAGGAAATTATGGCTGATCATTCAAACTGTGAGTGTTGTTTTGAATTATTTGAAACAGTTTGCATCAGATTAGCGCTTCCTTGAATTTATGTTCCAGTAAACTTAAAGGCTGTTATTTTAACACTAGCAGAATTCATGATTCAAAAAATATAAATAGCCTATGACACAATTAAAATTGGCAACCACCATACTTACAAAAACACTAGAGTTAATTTGCAATATTCTAATTTTGGAAAGTTATAAGATTTATCAAGAATTTCTTACCAATGTCATTCATAATACTGAAAAAGCTAATGGTGAAGTGAGACAGTACAATAATCACCTCAAATGTCAACATGTTTGTTTGACTGTGAACAATGCTGATGATTTCAACACAAGGTATAACCCCATGTCACATAACCCCCTCACCTCCATACACAGTTGTTGGGATTCTAAAATCCAAAGCTACTAACACTGCCTTTCAAAGGTGCATCTAAATTAAATATCCCATCACGCTTATTTCTTAAAAAAATAAATTCCCTAATTTTCTTATTGCAAATTCTTCTCTATATTTGCTGTAAAAAAATAAACTTTTAATGTAGTTAGGATGATTCCTTATTGCTTATTTAGATTTATATCTGAACATCACTCTGTTCACTTAGGGGTTATGCTGTGCCTTTATTTTATATTATGGAGTTTACGAATGACTGCAAAAGTTGCTTAATCTATGAACATTATTATAACTAGGCTTGCCAGCTATTGTGTGTAATTGTCATTTTGAAAAATGTATAGAAACTATACCATATAGAAATTAAAAGATTAAGAATATCTTTAAAGATGAACCACCTTTTCAATGGATAAATAATACTTAAATAATCTAAGTTGTCTGAAGATTATCAACCTCTGATTACAACCAAGCCAACCTGTTAGTTATTTGTTCATAAAAACTCAAGCTTCCATATTGTTTCAAACATTTTTAATAGCATTAAACTTTTCTTTGCACTGCGAAAATAAAATAAAATCAACTTCTGTCCCTGTAGAAAGCCAGACACCTAACATAAACTCCTATAGACATTATAGTCATTCAGCTATATAGCCAATGAATATACAACATTTTCATACTTGGTGAATGACAGGACAAAAGTGGTTAATTACTGATATTTCCCTATTCCCTTGACATGGAAGTCATATGTACTAGTCCATAAACAGGTGACTCATTGTGATATCACTGCTTATGATGACTCTTTGGATCTATTAGGTACATACATATACACATTTCATTTTGTACCACAGTAAAGTTATTATTATAAGAACAGGTTGTTGTTTATTAGAGTTTAATTTGAACTCACTTCAAAAACAATTCTGCTAGTTACACTCAAAGGAAGCTTGAAGCCATAATATAGTTTTATACAAAAATAAATTAATAGAAAAAATTGGATTAAATTAGAATCAATTAAGAGTGTTCACCACAAAAATATTGGCCAAACTTGCACAACAGACAAATGTTGGTCAGTCTTCTGCAAGAAATGCAACAAAATTGTTACAGCTGACATGCTAGAAGTACAAGCATGTGCATACTTTTAAAGAAAGAGTGATTTACTGCATTTGGTTTCTGAACATGGGTCAGTATAGTGAAACTGTGCTCCAGCTCCTTTTTTTCACAGAAAATCATGGTTTCACCCAAATGACCATGTAAACAGATAGTCGCTGTTTCTGATCTTCTAAAAAATCCATAGCTTTGCTGAACCCTGCCCCTAATTAGGATCGGAAAGAAGATATCTGATTGCGATTATCAGATGTGTGACAACATATAATCACAATATGATAGTTATATAAAAGAAGAGATGAGATTTTCAACATCTGTTATATGTTAAAATTCATATTCTTGTTTTACCACAGATAGAACATGTTCCTGGCTGATAGCCAACAAGTAACATGGAAGCCAGACTTATTTTGGCACTGTATTATTTATATAATATGCTAATCACTCTCTATTAGGAGATTTCAAAGATAATAAAACATGTGTAACAAAATATACAATAAGAGAGGATACCAGTGAGAAAAATAAGTATACAATTTCTTGATGAAGATATACTAGTGACTATTCTGAATACTTTTTACTTAGTTGTAAAAGATGGGTCACAAATTAGCAACAGTTTCTAGCGATGATACAATCAAGAATATAGCAAGCCCTATGTGCTAACATTCCTATCACTGTTGACTGGAACAATAAAGAAAGCCACAATAATTAATGGTGAGAAAAATAAAAGATAAGTTAACTTCTGCAATGTAGAACTTTCACTGTATTATTTATGTGAATAAAAAAGAAATAAAAAAAATACTAATTACTGTTCACAAATTTTACCTTGAGTCTCCAGATGACATTGTTGTCAAACAAGGCAACAGGACTTTTCATGTCTCAGGTAGCCACACTTGACATTATATCACAGAAAGCCATGAGTTCTAGTTTTTACAAGTTGTTTTCCAGCATAGTCAAAGGCTAAAGTAAATAGCTAACTACTTAGCTCCTTTTCTTATTTACATGTGTTTACAATGTTAATGCTGGATCTGCTTAAGGTATTTACTACTTAAATTTACTAAATATTTTTTTATACTCATTTAATTCTTAACCCTCCCTTTTCAAATGTTTCCATAATTTTTCTTATCATACATTTAGCATCTCTCGACTTGGGGCCATTATCATTTGATCATCTGCAAGTAATAAGGAGTGCATTACTCCATCTATTTGTATTCCCATGCTACTGGTTTGGACAGCTTCTTTCTCATCTGCAGTGCAGCTTTGCAGCTTCCATATAATTTTCTTATAAATAAAATAAATAATTCATCATCTATTCCTTCACTGCCTGTCACATACAATTTACTGTCACGGAATCCTGACCTTTACTAAATGTACAAATATTAGGTGTATATCTTGTTCTTTAGCATGTGACTGCAATAATTTGTCTAAGATAAAATGTATGATACGTATAGCATCAACCAATTATAAAACACCCTACCTGAAATTTTTCCTTCAATCTCTTTAGCCAGTATAACCTTAAGCATACTAATCAAAATCCTACTAATTGATGCTGTAACACTAATTCCTCTGTAATTATTTGGATCCTTATTTATTTTTTAAAGATGGTTTATATATGTCATCCACCTATGGGATAATATCTCCTTCCAAAATTTGATTAAATATCTTGGTAATCAATCTAATTAATTAATTTCATATTTTCAGAGGGAAAATTACACTTTTTAAGTTCCTGTAAATTACTTTTGTCTTTATCACAGAAGTATTTTACAGAAATCCTCTTGTATTTTGTTATAGCTCATAAATTAATGGCATCATCAAAATGGCATTTTTACCCACTTTCTTAATCCGACTCATATGAAAGAATTACACTCTCAAGGACTTACAAGTAGATGCTTGGGGTCAGAAGCATATTAAGGAGCAGAGGAATTTTCGATCTGAGAGGAGTATCCAAAATGGAGGATCAGCTTGATATCTAGTATCAGTGGAAGAAGTGGATCATATGAGAGTAATGGATGAAGAAAAACTGACTATGGAACAGATGGTGGAATAAATAGCGAGAAAACTGGAGAAGTTGGAGAAAACTTGCCCAGTAATGTTTCGGCCATCATAAATCTCACATGCAGACCCCTGCAAAATATGGATTTAAGAGAAAAAAATATCAAGAGTTAATTTATTTCTTGTTCAAATACCTCTTAGATTAGAAAAATCTCTTTATGAATACAATTACTCAATAAACAGAAAACCATTCATATTACTTTGGACAAGAGATTAAAATTAATAACTTAACTACTCATTTTTCAAAAATTGTTAACCTAGTTGTTAGAAAGAAACATATTTTTAGTATTCTAATTATTTGTACTCTTTGTAGCTTTGTACTTGGTCAATGATCAAATAAAACAGATTCTATCTATATATACCATGCAAAGCTCTGGAAATTATAGAAGGGCAAAGTTATTGGGCTAGTATAATCAGTGTAATTTGTGACCGTGCTTCACATATTTGCTTTAAATCTCAGGAATAGGAGATGGAATAGAACATGGAAGCTGTTTCCCGACCCACATTTCATCCTACCCACACGTTTGATACCCCCCATTGATCTAAGGCTTTTAAGTAGGGTATTCTTTCAGGATTCAGTTCACTGGATTCTTATTAGGAGATACGAGGCCTGTCTAAAAAGTATCCACCTTCATTTTTTTCCATGCAAAGTACTGATGCTATGGTGGCACCATTGTACATGGTGGCAAGAGGAACCACAATGTGCTAGCTTGAATTTTTTTTACCGCATTTGTTTGTGTCAGTCGTTGGCTGAAGGTTACCAAGTGAGGTGCTGTTATAAATATTCATTGGATTTTAGGTTTCTTACAAGATTACTGAACAAACGGAGAAAAGGTACTGCATCAAATTTTGCCCAGAACTAAATAATTCTCAAAAAGAAAGAATTTTTAAAATTCAGTGGGCATTCTGAGATGATGCTCGAGGGTAACTCGAGTGTCCAAGGCCAAAAATAGCACGATGAGAAACAAAATCGAGGTGATTCTAACAGTGTTCTTTGATATCTGTGGAGTTGTACATCATGAATATGCACCAGAAGGGCACACAGTAAACAAAAGAGTACTATCAAAATGTTCTCTGCTGTCTCTGTGATGTAGTTTGGCAGAAAAGACCAGATCTCTGGAGGGCACAAACCTGGTAGTTGTATCATGACAATGCTCCAGCACATTTATCATAACTGATATAGACTTTTTTGGCAAAACATGAACTTTCAGTCTTTTGCCAACTTCCCTATTCTCTGGAAATGGCTTCTTGCGACTTCTAGTTGAAGACACCTTTGAAAGGATACCATTTTGAGAGCAGAGAAGAGGTAATGAGGAATGCAATGGTGGAATTGAACGCCATCCCAAAAGGAGCTTTCTAGAATTCTTTTCAAAAGTGGAAGGAGCAGTGAGCTAAATGTGTGAACTCACAAGAGGACTACTTTGAAGGGGATTAGGGTCCCAATCCTATCAGGTAAATAATCTACTTTTCCCAGTCATAGGTTAGATACTTTTAAGACATACCTTGTAGAGATAGCACAAAAGATCTTTAGTCGAGGTGCAAAGGTGTTATGCACTCTCCAGTCCCTACATATACTACTAATACTATCTGTTTTAAGACATAAACCGAAATACATTGAATTTATACTTTAAAACAGATAACCGAAGAAGTGCTGCAAATTATTTATTGTGTTGCTCCACTGTCACTAGCATCACTTTTTGCATATTATTATTACTAAGCTATTTTGTTTTATAAACTGTAACAGAAATACTAGGATCCACGTTATACTAAAATATATATTTAATTTGATTTTATATTATTTTAATTGTGGGACAATAGTTTTTGATATTATCAAGATACATATTGTTCAAAAAAGAATAGCAGGACACTGGGGGGAAAAGGTCAAGAGAAAGAATGGGTTACCCTTGAGCATATATCAATTTATGGAGATGGAAAAGAAAGGGAAGCTAACTAAATGCTATTTTTTATTTTAAGATGTTAAGAAGAAATGCACTAAAATTTTAAGTATTTACAATTTTTAAGTATTTTAAATAATTAATAAGCAGCTTATAAGCTCAGTCACACTCAGTATGATTGAATTGTTTCATAAATTATCAATGTAATATAAGTAATGAAACATTCTTTTTTATGCCAATTGTGGCTTGAAAATTTTTATTTTTGTTGCGGGTTATATAGTTCAATATTCCCACATCATCTCATCTATTTTCATTAATTTCTGATATATGACAGTGCTATAACAGGAGTTCAAAAGGCCAGCTGTAACTGACACATGTTTCAAACAAAGAACATGAATAAATTATTTTCTTTGGTAAATGAAACCATTAAAAATATTCAGAGCTACCTACAGAAGTGTAGGGACATCTAGCAGTGAATAAAAGCAAGAAAAATCTTTGCACTAAGCATCTGTAATCATCAGAACAAGGAGAACGAAATCTGTCTGATCTCCTGCATGCACAGCTGTGATGACTGCAAGTTTGCAATGAGCCTTCGTTATTTCAGGCAATTGAAGAATTGCAACCAAACAACTCACTGCTGAACTTGCATCCCTGATGGTAGCGCTGACATAATTTTCTGTAAGTTAGGGTATGTATTCAAGATTTAGGACTGTGGAGTTCCTTGAAGCCTAATGGTAGATCATAAAGGGGAAAGGTCCTTTTGTACCAACTTGTTTGCTCATTATGAAGATAGTATGGCAGTCTTCTGTCAAACATTGTCACAGGTGAGAAACAGTTACACACAGAAATGCATCATTCTTATGTTGCAGTGAAGACAAACTTAGAGAAATACTGTAAAGAGTCACTTAATTACAGGATTTAGTTCTTTAGGAATAATACAAGAATTATGCTGTAATGTCTTAACTCATTTCTTATATATTTGAACCATAACTTGACTTTTTAAAAAGCCATTCTATTATTTTAGACAGTTTCACAGTAATCAGAGAAATAGCATTAGTTGTTCAAGTGGTCAAGTAGTTGTCAGTATTCTGATTTCTCATTTAGAGGTTTTGGGTTCAATTCCTGGAGATAGAAGGGACTTTTTGTATAAAAAGGGTTATCCTTGGCCATAGACTTTGGAAGATTAAAATAAGAGTAAGTGTGTATTTGAATGCTTACTTAACCAATTGTTAATGAGTTATTAACATTAGAATGTGCTTCGAAAGTAAAAGCTACCAGTAAACCATAATAGTTAAATGTGTAATAAATACATAAATAGAAATGTTTGTTGTTATAGGCTATTTCTTTTTAAACTATATTTTAAAAGAAAGAATAAAAAACAAGAAGATAAAATATCAACACTGAGGAATAATAGCAGAACATTTTTTTGCGTTAGACCACACCAAAAGGTTAGGTTAATATTATCGAACAGGAGCAAGGAATATTAAAATTATAGTACTTCTGCAATATTGTGTCAGCAAGCTGGATTGTAAATCTTTACCCCAAGTTCAATTTCTGGAAGTAAAAGTAATATTGTTCTTTGTCTTGTATGTGAGGCAATTTGAATATGTTTCAAAGTTATAAACTTAATCATAAAATCCAATATATATATGACTAGAAACAATGGCTTGATTGCATTTTAAAGTCAAAATGCAGTTACAACTAGGTGGCCATACAAATTAAATAAAGCTGGAATTCTTAAATAGATAAAATAAATGTTATAGACCCTATAGCAATGATGTTTCTGCAGAAGAATAAACAAGAATTGTAATGGCAGTTTTGTACAAGTTTCATTGAAGTGTCCCTGTATTAAAAAGGCTGGGTTTGTTGTTGTTACCTAATGCTCTGGATCTTAGACTTCATTCATTCTGTATCTGACATCCCAATAATAGGATGCTATTTGAATCTGAGTAACTCATTGTGTTTTTGGAATTGCTGGGCATATGATTAAATATATTTAAAAACTTATATTCTCTGAGATGACAATGCTAGCAAGCCCAATTATCATACACTGTGAATAATAAAAATTAAAAATCTAACAAAGTAGAAGCATTTGTATACTTGAGTCAATAAATAGGTGATTGAGAAATTGTGCTGAATGTCTGTAAGTCTGATCATTCCCTCACCTAAAAGGGGCAATGAAGTATTTTACATCTGAGGGAACACTAGCTGAAACTTTTTATTTTTAGAAATGGAAACACCTTAAATCAAGTTTAGTCCAATATATTCAAATACAGATACATTCTAACATTCAGCTACATATTAAAATTTATTATTAATAGTAGTATTATTGTATTAGAACAATAATGTGGATACTTTTAACATACTTAAAAGTTGGGTATATTTTCATGAATAGAAAATTTTATTAAGAAAAAAAGCACAGCTGTCATTATATAACTTGGGATTTTAAAAGACTTTTTATACCTAGGAAATTATTTTGTGTCAACATTACATATAATATATATATAGTTCATCTTTACAGTTTTTTTTCCAATTATCGCTTCAAAGAGAGAGAAAAAAAGCTGTTTTATAAAAACATTATATTGACCCTGCCCCGTGCATAATGTATTGCTTGCTTGCACCTTGTTTTATTTCACCTGCTTGGAAAACATTCTATCGCCTCCCTCAACTGATCCTGGTTCATTCTTTTTGAGTTAGCAATTTGAATCCAGGTAAATAACCTTATCTATAAGTTTGCTTTTACCCAGACACAAGGCACTTTTATACTATACTCAGTACAGCAAAAACACTGTGCACTTTGGTACTGGTATAACAAAAACAAAATGTGATAGAGAAGGAAAATGTATGTATACATCTGCAGTGGTAAATCTAACACACATACACACCAACACACATACATACACACATACAATAGCTAACAATTTAACAATTTTGTAGAAAAAATGTATAGCTGAATATTAATAAAAAGAAGGAAAAAAAAAAAACAGAAAACAAACAAAAACAAAGACAGCAAAAACATGTGGATTAGAACAAAATACTATACTATACAACAAATGTTTTGTTTTAATTTGAAAGATAATACTGTCATTGTAGGCTCCCTCTTGAACATCACGGGAAGATCCTCAGAAAGAAGTGGGGAGGAGATGGGAGGGTGTGTGCCATTCCACTTTGCCCCATTTTTAAATTTAACAGTGGGGAAGAGGGAATATGTAACCATAGAGAGGAGAGTGCTGAATCTAACAGAGCTAGAGTCTTACACAGAGAAAAGAATCTTAACATTGCTTTGTTTTCATTTTAGTTTACAGTTGATTTTGCTTTATAAGTCATAAATTTAAAAAAAAAGAGAGAATAAGAAAGACAGAGAAGGTATAGAAGAAGAAGGGATGTTGAGACAAAAAGATTATTAGTGTTTCATTGAGCACAGTTTAAAAAAAATATTTTCTAGAACTTATAGTGCTGGTATCTCAAAACTGTTTTGACACACTGCACCTAGGGAAGTGCAAAGTGCCACTCCCACTTCCTGTTTTGTTTATTTATTTTTGGCACTCACTGAGTAATGGCACCATGTGTAATTTCCCTAGTTGGCACACTGCGATATGGCACATTCAGCTCAAGCGTGTCTCCCAATTGTAGTACTCACTCCCATGGAGCGTCCCAATGTCTGTTCTGCAGCCTCCATTTTGTGAGGATCCAGCTTCGCTTTCTTTGGCTCTGCATCAGGAGGCCGATGAGACTTCATATGTGCACTGCGACTTTTCACCTTGTTAAATACTCTGCAATCACAATAAGGAAACCTGTTAAACCTTAGTAAATGATTAATAGATAATGGGTTTTCCTAAATGTTACACAGGTATTCATACTGCATCGGAAAGTAATATGCCAGCCAAAATAATAGGAAAAGTCTTGAGAAAAGCTTTATAATTCATCTGCAGAAGTAAATATACTTGCATTTGCTGATAAAAATGTTAATATTACAGTAAAAAAACTGTGAACATGGAGATAAAATACTGTAATCTGCTACAATTAATTTGGTATAATACAGTATAATTATTGTTTTCTTAATGTTAAAGTACTATCTTCATTAAAAAAATGAAAAAATAAATGTAGTTGTTTACATATAATTGATAACATCAAACTATAGGAAGATGACAGAAAAAGATGGAGTGTCAAAAGCATGTATTGCGCCTCCCTTTCAAGCTGGAGGAGAAGCAATGATGATTTGGTGGTGCATTACCTATGAAAGTCCTGGAGAACTGTACATCATTATGGTTCTGTTAAGAGCCAGAGATATGGGAGATCTTGGAGGAAATCATGCTTCCCTCTGTCATGAGGTTAATGGGAGAAAAGTTTTTGTTACAACAAGGCAGTGCACCCTGTCACAGAAGTTGCTTCACACGAATTTGGTTTCAGGATCAGGTCATATACTTGCTGCCTTGACCAGCACGTTTACGTGATCTCAAACCAATAGAGGATCTCTGAAACTCAATTGGAGTCAAATTGGTCAAGGGGAAACCCAAATCCAAACAGAAACTCAAGCTGCAACTGGCTGCCATATGAAGAGGGGTCCACTGTCCAGGAGTACAGAGACTTAATTGGCTTCATGCCAGGCCTTGTGAAGGCATGCTATAAGACCAAAAGACCACACATAAAATTCTAAGTTTAAGAAAACAGCTTAAGAACTTTTGTATAATTTTTCAATGAATAACTTCCTAGAAAAACAAAATATTGAATATATATATATTTTTTTTTGTATGTCGAAAGTTTAAAGACACCATGAAAAAAATACAATATATATATATAATATTGGGCTTTTCATAGCTCTATTCACTAATCATCCTGATGGTGGGAGAGATGTACACTTCATCTAAAACATCTGAAATATATTCGTCACCAGGACAGTTTCAGGTCTTGTTGAGACTTATTGAAATTTGGCACCAGTTTAAATTATACTCACATGTTTTTAACTCAAGTATAGCTTTATGATTTTATTGCACCTATGCACTTTTTACTTACATCATTTAGCTTCTAGTATCACAGATGGAGTGAAACTATGTATATCATAATAATGCTTTCAAGAGAAAGATCAAATGTTTGAATCACAGTTCCCTAGTGTTTACTACCACTTATTAAAATTATTAACTTTTCAAGGATTAAGTAAATTAAAATATAAATATCCAAACACAGGAGGTAAGGAAATACCAGAAATAAAAAATAAACATCTTTTCCAACAGCAACAAGGACAATCTGGCCTGCACAATATTTCTGTTGCACTACAGATAATGCACCTTTGCAAATAAATACATTTACCATTATAAGTAAATACATGCATTGCAGTTCCAACCTAATAAGAACTAGCACTAGCGCTGACAACAGGTAGAGCAACTTAGGGTGATATTCCAATGTGTAAGGACTATGATATAATGAAACACAAAATATATAATTTTGAGTCGAACTAATACTCAATGCTCCACTTGTTGGTAGTATTTATCTAGAATGCGTTTCGTTAGGATCTTCCCAACATCATCAGCTGTTGTCGACTAATGGATGTTGGTTTGGTGAACTCATTGGAGGCGATAGGTGCGTCCCTGTCAGTATCTTGATGAACTTGAAGTTTGGGTTTTCTTCATATTTCTTTATGAAGATTTTTTCTCACGTGGTTAATGCAGCTGGACCTTGGACACTTTTTAATAAGTGGATTACTCGTTCTGTATCATGATTCTCCTTCCAAAAATGGTACGCTACCACTGATTTATCTATTTCTTTGTTCCTGATGTTCCTAAAATGCTCTTTAAGCCTAATGTTCAAGTTCCTTTTAGTTTTTCCAATGTAAAAGTTGTCACAGCCTTTGCAGTTTATCCGGTACACACCTGATCTTTTGTTTGTGGGTATCTCCTTTGTATTATGTGATTTCAAGAGGTGTTGTACACTAAATTTGTTCTGTGAGGCCAAAGTAATATTGTGCTCTTTGAAGACTTTTTGGAAAAGGCGTGTAGCTCTGGGATGACATTTGGGCAATAGTAAATGAGAAACAAGTTGATGATGCATTAGAAGTACTTAATTTACAAAATCCTGCAATAAAAATTTCCATAGAAAAACAGAGAAACAACGAAATCCCTTTCTTAGATTTGAAACTTACCAGGAAACATACAAAACTTGAATTCGGCATACATAGGAAGGAAACACACACAGAAAATTTCATAAAATCAGATGGATATAACCCAAGACAACACAAGCATGCTGTTATCAACAGTTTTAACTTACACGCAGGTTAATGTACCTTTAAACAACATGGAATATATCAAAGAGTACAATAATATCATTCGCATTGCAGAATACAATGGATTCAGTACTGAATTGGTCAAAATGAAAATTGATAAATTCAAAAGACAACAAAGATGCAAACAAGTAACTACTCTTTCCCCAATCAGCAATGAAACTTCATACAGAAAATTTGCATATCATCCTAGAGCTACACACCTTTTCCAAAAAGTCTTCAAAGAGCACAATATTACTTTGACCTCACAGAACAAATTTAGTGTATAACACCTTTTGAAATCACATAATACAAAGGAGATACCCACAAACAAAAAACCAGGTGTGTACCGGATAAACTGCAAAGGCTGTGACAACTTTTACATTGGAAAAACTAAAAGGAACTTGAACATTAGGCTTAAAGAGCATTTTAGGAACATCAGGAACAAAGAAATAGATAAATCAGCGGTAGCGTAGTATTTTTGGAAGGAGAATCATGATATAGAACGAGAAATCCACTTATTAAAAAGTGTCCAAGGTCCAGCTACATTAACCATGTGAGAAAAAATCTTGATAAAGAAATATGAAGAAAACCCAAACTTCAAATTCATCAAGATACTGACAGGGACACACCTATCGCCTCCAATGAGTTCACCAAACCAACATCCATTAGTCGACAACAGCTGATGATGTTAGGAAGATCCTAACGAAACGCGTTCTAGGTAAATACTAGCAATAAGTGGAGCATTGAGTATTAGTTTGACTCAAAATTATATTATTTGGGTGATGTATTTAAATATTGCCATGTCAGTAGTGAAGTGAAAATTAAAGAAAGTTGGTTTATTGCTCAAATTTGAAGAAGCACATTTCAAATCCAGCATCTTAATTAAGGATAATACAAAATTACTTTTTCCACACTTGCAGATATTCCATGAACATAAATAAAATGAAAAAAAAAAGACTGAATTTAGAAAATAAACAAGATCTCTCACTAGTGCATTGTAATAATTTGTAAATGCTATATCACATACTGCTGATGAATCCCCAAAACTGTATATCAGTATTTTGTTTAAAAAAATCAATGAGCTTACATTTACTGTTTGGATGCAGTAATGGATCATTTACATGTTTTATTATAAATACAGTGTTAAATTTAACAATTTTATTTAAAATCTTATTTCAAAATTTTAATTATTGTTGTGAAGTAGGGCAGTATTACTCCTTTATCTTTTCCTGTAAGACTAGTGCAATGTTGACTGTATATGTCTCCTATTTAAGTTAAGTAATTTTTCTTAAGCACTCCATTTATAATACTAAAATAAAAAAATTATGTAATGATTTGTCTACTTTGTACATATAATAAATATGTTATTAAGGTTGTAATTCAATTTCAGCATATTTTGAGATTTCCTCTCCTTTCAAAAGCTTTTATAGTTAGGTGCATATGTGAGGTAGGCCTCCAAAAAGAAACTATGTATTGACTTCAGCATCTTTTAAGTTAGCCAAAGATATATTTACAATTCTCATCCATAACAGTTCATGCATAAGAATTACTGTTCACAAGATTTTATTTAATTAACTTTAAAGAGAGTCGATTAAAGACACTAGACAACACTTACTTTTAAATTTTTCCGGAACATGTTTCAGAGGCTTTGCCTCTATCATCGGCCGTAAGTGTTGTCTAGTGTCTTTAATCGACTCTCTTTAAAGTTAATTTATCATAACAACACTGTTTTCAACACTTCCAAGAAAGGAATTGCAAGATTTTATTTGTTCAAAAACAGCTCTAAGAATTTTGATTAAAATGTGTGTTTGAAACTTTGGGATGAAGAATAAATTTTATGTCTGAATTTTCTCTAAATAGCTTGTAGTATCATTCATATACTTTCTGGGTGTTATATAACTAGGGAATCCCTTAAAGAGAGGCTAATTAATATAGGTATACCGTTTATACCAAATAACAGTTGTTTTGTAGCAGAGAAATACTTCATTAAAATTTAATATAACTATTGCAGAAATTGACATTTGTATTTCATGATTTAAACATATTTAGGGGCTATTGAAAATGTATTTTGTCTTTTTATATGATAAATATCCACATTTACATAATATAGATTAGAGATCCAGAAGAAATTTTGATTTATATTTTGAAATTTCAGATATTTCTAAGTTATTTTTTAGCACATTTACTTTTCAAAATTGTCTACAGGATGCAGATTTTATCCAGTTCTTCTGAAACACATCATGTATTTTCTAAAAATACAAGATATTAAACCTGTCACATTTTTTTCATTCGTTTTTTGAGTTGCTAAACTTATTAAAGCTATAAGAAACTTAAAACAAATGGAAATTTCAAATAAAAGAATTTAACAGTTGTTTTCTTTTGAATTTAGGTTAGTAAAACAAAATGATAGAACAGATTGGTGCATTATAATTAAGTAACCACAAACAGTTTTGAAAGTTATTTTTAAAATTAAATTATAAGGAGCATTTGGCATAGAATAATAACATTCAGCTTTAAAATGTAATAACTTGTAAACTAAGAGAGACAACTTACTGAAATTCAGAACCGTGAAATGTTTGTATATTACAACATTAAAAGCACTTCAGCTAAATTGGCAGAAAGCTTTAGAAAATCAAATTTTTAGTGTAGCATCCCTCTATTTCTGAAAAATTTGATGTATGTTAAGTTTTCCTAGGCTGAAACAATTTTGATGACATTAATGCAGTATGTTTAAAAATATACAATTAATTTGAAACCATTTATATACAAATATTTACAGAATTAATGATGTGGATAAAAATAATTTTCTATGTCAATAAAAATGCTTAAGGTGTATATTGTAACGCGACCGTTTGGAACACCCTGTAAAGCAGCTGCGAGCGGAAGACGGGGGAGGTCAATGTTAGCTACGCCCTCCCCTCGTTTGTCTTGTAGTGGTGACAGGGGCGACCGGGGAAAGAAACATAATTGGGAGGTCTATTTCCCTTCCACCTGGTTCCAGAAATTACGGGAACTTTGATCATCTGGAAACGTCTAGAAGACGGCGAGATGCTTATAAAAAGGGCTGCAGCTAGTTAGTCAGTCAGTTGTTGGTTGTGTTGGTCAATCAGTTGGTTAGTGAGTGTGAGCGAGAAGACAGTCGCAGTTCTTGGTGTAAGAGTTAGTCAGTGACGTGTTAATGAACGAAAGGATTGTGCAACGGGACTGTACGAACTGTATATGAGTATCGGAGTTTATGTAATCGCGAGTACAGTGAAGTTGTAACGGACGAACTGGTAAATTGTAATTGTATGCAGCAAGTAATTTGGTGTAATTGGCAAGTGTTAAACTGTAAGTCGGTAGAAATAAAGAACATTGTTGAGTGGTGTAATTGGACTTTTTATTCCACGAACCCACAAAGTCACACTGGTGTCAGGAGTGGGATATAACACAAAGTCACACTGGTGTCAGGAAGCGGGAAGATAACATCACCGAACATTACAACCATGGACGCGGCAGTGGAAAAATTTTTGGAGAAGATGATGGAAATAAAGGCCGAACTAATCTCGGAAATGAAGATGGCAAGTGAAAACCTCGCTGCAAAAATAGAAGCGGCAAGTAACAACATCACCGCAGAATTGAAACAAGTGAAGACGGCCAACGACATCACCGCGGAACTGAAACAAATGAAGACGGCCAACGACAACATCACCGCGGAACTGAAACAAATGAAGACGGACAACGACATCACCGAGAAGATGGGAGAAATGAAGGCCGAGTTAACCACAGAAATGAGAGCGGCGAACGGCAGCCTGGCCACGGAAATGAGGGCGGCGAACGAGGCTCTCGCCGCAAAGTTTGAGGAACGTTTGGCCGGCGTGAGGGCCGACAACATCGCAAAACCCCTCACCCGCCTGACGGAGGAAAACCGGCCTTATGTGTGGACGGAGGACGCCGAAGACACTTTCCAGCACCCGAAGGAGACCCTGTGCAGTGCTCCAACTTTGGGTTCCCCGCAACCGGGTGGCGCCTTCATTGTGGACACCGACGCTAGTGACCATTGCATTGGAGGTGTCCTATCGCAGATCCAGGACGGCCACGAGCGCACAAGAGTGGAAGAGGAGGAGCGTGCCGCAGCAGTCCGAGTAGTTGTGGCAGTGCCTGCTGAAGGCTGGGATAGCGCAGGCCTGAGGAGGGAGCAGCTGGCGGACGCAGACTTGGGGCCACTCTTGAGGGAAGTGGACGCAGGGACGAGACCAACCTGGGAGGACATCGCACCGAGGAGCGCCACCTACAAGTCGCACTGGGCCCAATGGGACTCGTTGAAGATCGGAGAGGGCGTGCTGTTCCGGGTATGGGAGTCACCCGATGGGAAGGCGCAGAGAGGACAGTCGGTACTTCCCCGGAGCAAGGTCCCGGAAGTCTTGGAGGAAGTGCACGCCGGTACTTCGGGAGGACACCTGGGAGCGAACCGAATGATTCACAAACTACGGCAGCGCTACTTCTGGCTCAGACTCCGGGCAGATCCTGGTGGTACACCTGGACCGCCTCGCACGCTACGATGGGGTTGTTCGAGGACGAACAGCTTTGAGGAGGGAGCAGTGTAACGCGACCGTTTGGAACACCCTGTAAAGCAGCTGCGAGCGGAAGACGGGGGAGGTCAATGTTAGCTACGCCCTCCCCTCGTTTGTCTTGTAGTGGTGACAGGGGCGACCGGGGAAAGAAACATAATTGGGAGGTCTATTTCCCTTCCACCTGGTTCCAGAAATTACGGGAACTTTGATCATCTGGAAACGTCTAGAAGACGGCGAGATGCTTATAAAAAGGGCTGCAGCTAGTTAGTCAGTCAGTTGTTGGTTGTGTTGGTCAATCAGTTGGTTAGTGAGTGTGAGCGAGAAGACAGTCGCAGTTCTTGGTGTAAGAGTTAGTCAGTGACGTGTTAATGAACGAAAGGATTGTGCAACGGGACTGTACGAACTGTATATGAGTATCGGAGTTTATGTAATCGCGAGTACAGTGAAGTTGTAACGGACGAACTGGTAAATTGTAATTGTATGCAGCAAGTAATTTGGTGTAATTGGCAAGTGTTAAACTGTAAGTCGGTAGAAATAAAGAACATTGTTGAGTGGTGTAATTGGACTTTTTATTCCACGAACCCACAAAGTCACAATATGTGCTTTGATGACAGGTGGTGTAATTTCTTTGTAATTTCAGATATTGATAATACATAAACTGATATTGTAGTAGAGGTATTTTCTATTACATACTAACATAAAGTATTAAAAGTTTTGAAATATATATTAAATATGCTGATACTGAAAACAATGAAGCTCAATAATAAGACTTAAATACAACCATATTATTAGAGGATAGTATATATTGTTATACCCAAAAGGATAGCTGTTTCTTACAATAAATTTGCTAAATTGAGGGATAAACTTTCTCATTTAGGTAAACTAAGAACATAAAAGAGAAATATAGCACATTAATATGAACAAACAAAAGAATGTAATATGCAACAATGAAGTGAGCCAAAGCCGATTCAGCATTATGCCATTCCACTACAGGCATTGAGCAATTACATACATTTAAAATGTGAAAATTAAATGTATCACACAGCAAGCAAGTTTTTGCATCACATGTGCAGAACATTTTTTAATTTTTGTAGTGATTTAAAAAGTAACAGCATTAAATAGGTGGTTTAGATGGAGAGATAAAGTAAATTAATGATAAAAATATAATTAAAGATAAACTCTGAAACAAAAACTTATTTCAATTTAGCCGCTGCTCAATATAATTCTAACTTCATTAAGATCTACTGGGAAGAAAAATATAAGAAGTTAGTGATTTGCGGAAAGAAATATATCAACTTTATGTTATTTACTTTTTTACTGAAATATATTCCTTTAACTAAAGTTAAACTTCATTATTAACAAGCAAGATCTACAACCTGACTAGCATCCTCTGCTTCCATTCCAACAAGACAGACAATACAGAGAATGACTTACATTAAATATGCAGTTTCAATTTAAGTTAATTGATGGAAATTAATCATTTCTTCACACTAGCCGTATATTGGCTAAGGTTTTGGATAGAAAGTCAACATGAAAAATTCAATGCCATAGCCAGGATTTGAATCATGGATCTCCTGGTTTCCGTCCAGTCACTCTTACCCATCGAGCTACCATGGCCAACGTGCCATCCTGACATTAAATTCTCTAATTGACTCATATTTTCCTGGTAAACCACTAGGGGCTCTCATATCTCAGATACACCGTTTGTGGTGACTTACTATCGTAAGTACTTGAATCCCAGGTTTCATCATTAAACTCTTATTTAAGTTACTTGATGGAAATTAATAATTTCTTCACACATTAATTTCATCATTTTAGAGAGTGAGAGAGAGAGAGAGAGAGAGAGAGAGAGAGAGAGAGAGAGAGAGAGAGAGAGAGAGAGAGTAATTAAATCTGTTTATTTCTATTAAGGCTAGTTTATTACACTAATAAACACACAAAAATGTGCAGGCAAGTAGAATATTGAATTACACTGAGTCTGGTGCATTGTTTACGAAAATACATTCAGATTTTTCCTATCGTGCATGGTTTCATAATTTTTGGGTGATCTCATATAACCATTATACGCTCAGCGCGCTTAGATATCCACACATTATACATCTTACCCAGATCTGTATCTGGCCTGGATGCCACTGTCTTATGGCAAGAACTATCTGAATCTGACAGATCTTCATGTGATGTTGCATGCCTGAAGCAATTTAGTAAAAGTACGTCCAAATTCATTCATTCAGCTATTTGTAGTGGGTTTTTTCAATTAACATTTCAACTGTTACACTACTGATGCAAGCTATGGCTATGCAGAAGTGGAGTGGCTGTATATTTTGCAAGTGCATAGAAAGTGGAGCAGGTTGGTGATGATGTGAACCCTGCACTACAAGTTCTTGATGTCTGATCTAGGGGCTTAGTGGAACACTCTCTTTGATGCTACAGTTATGGAGAAGCCCACCGACCCTTACAAGCCTTCCTGAATGACAATCTGCAACGATATTACATTGGATGAAGAGGAGTCATTGAATTCCCTCCCTAGTCATCAGATATATGAACGTTGACCAGGCTTTAAAACAACTGGAAGCCTGATTTACGTGCAACGGAATGAAATTAAATACAATTAAATACAACTAAAACAGAATCTTGCAATTCAAAACCACAATCGAAAACATGCAAACAAACTTGCTAACTTCAGCCACTACAAAAGAAGCAAAACTCTTAGGTTTATTTGTAGATGGACACCTCAAATGGACCAGCCAACTGAATTATATAGAAAAGAAATTAATTATTGCCTGTTTCAGTATGTACTGCCTGGTTTAAATAACAAATTTATAGACAAGGAAAATTGTATATTACAGTTACTTTCATTTAGTACTTTCATATGGAATAACCATATGGGGAAATGCAATGGGTTGTGATAGAATCTTCCAAATTCAAAAGAAAATCATATGCATAATGACCCATTCAAGTTATAGAGCTTCTTGCAGACCACTGTTTAAAACATTAAAAATATTAACACAATCCTGCCTATATATACAACCTAGTTTAATATGTACATAAAATAATTATAACAGTTTTCTAAAAAATCAGCATCAACATGAACACAACACAAGAAGAAAAACAGAAATCAAATGTCCAGCTCATAGGTTAACACTGTTCGAAAAAAGTTCACATTATATGGGAATTAAAACATATAATAAATTGCCACAAACATTTAGGGAAGTCCAAAACCAATATCTCTTCAAAAAGTCCATTCAAAGTTCTTGCCAGTAAGATGTACTATTCAACCAAGGAATACATGGATGACGAACTGTGATCTCAATATATCTTAGTGAATAATATTAGGAAATCTTTATACTTGATATTTCTTTGCTTTACTATACTTAGTAAATATTGTAGTCTTAGTTTATAGTTTTTTTAATTTCAATCTTAAACTCACCAACTTATAAGCATTGATCAACTATGTAAGTGTAATGTGACGAATAAAGTATTCTATTCTATCTAACCGCTATTGACCTTCGCTTGTAGCAAACTGAAAGTCTGTCAATGTAGGTGGTGCACCCTGGAGGATCTTTGTCAGGAGCATGTGTAGCTATCTTTATTGAAACATTGATCAACACAGCTGCAGCAGCTTTTTATCTGTGTCTGACCACCAATGGCAAACACTTTGAACATTTACAGTAACCATGTGCTTAAATGAAGATGTTACTACACGTGTGATCAGTATTTAAATATAAAACAAATAATAATAAATAGTGTTCATTCCTTGAAGTGTGTATACGTTTTTTGTGGACACTGTATATGTAATTATTGAAGATACGTGAGTTACAGTCACTATGTTGTTGTTTTCAAATGCTAGGCTTTGGCAATGAAACCATTAGCTCTCTTGCTCTCCAATATTTCTGGTTACAGTCACTATTATTTACTATAATTTGTGAATGCAACTAAAATGTTTTGCCAAGTGTATCAATCAGTGCATTGTCCACTTACATCTTGCTTACATTAAAACTAGTCGTTAAACCAATAAAGCATATTGGAAACTAGCATAACATTACTAGTGTTTATTATTTCTGTACTTCCAAGAGGGATGAGAAGAGTATAGTTTGTCATTATTACTTATAAATTTCCTATTACTTGACCACTTTGTGCAACAGCACTTAAAAAATAAAAACAATAAAAGAATCTGTCTTAACAACAGATTGTGGAACATGTCAAAAAGTATAAAATTAAACTTGCTTGCTATGAGATTCCCTTGAAAAAGAAATGCTCATGTGAACTGTAAGCAGATACTTGAAGCATTTCTTATACAAGGAAAACATCTGGAATGGTGTGGATCTCTATCATTCTAATCAGTTGTTACAAACTTTGCAAATCAACACAAGGAACTTGCTCTGCAATCAAGTCAATCAATGGAAATAGGAAGGCCTGGTTGGAAAAGGCTGTGGCAAGTCTCAGCTAGCACAACCAATCGTGCAAGAGGTAAAAAAAAAAAAAATAGTTTTGTTCTCATTTATTATTTTAGAACCGAGAAATTAATGGATGGTAGTCTGTACACCACTCACACAAGGGTGGGTAATACAAAATAAAATTTTAATAATTTTTTCCTTTCTTGGCAGGCAAACAACCACTGCACATCTGAGCATGGGATGGGTACAGACTAAACAGGGTTGGCAATATCGCATCAATACACTCAATAGCTACATAAAAGCAATCTTGAAGTTTACTATTAAATTTTAGATGAGTCGCATTTCTTACACATCTGCTTCACTTTCGTACCTATTTTGAGGACATGTTTCACAAATCTTCGTTTGCATCTATGGCTCTATGGCTCTTGTGTTCCAATACAGTTGAATCTCGATATATTGAAGTGATGTTAAGTCAAGAGGAACACGCGAAAGTTAGATCCAACCAACTTTAAAAACCGGACAACATGGAGGTAAGATCGTTCACATTTGAATATTTCAACGAACATTTCGGCAACAAGAAAGAAATAAAACAATATTTGAAACTAAAGACAAAAAGAAGATTAATATCAGCAGACATGAAATTTATCAACAATTGCCTAAAACGTAACATTTCTCCGAAATTTGTAAGAAAAATAGTAAAATTTAACAATAACAGTATAGAACAATTAGCTGCTGAAAAAGCCATGTTAAAAGCCGAAAAAACAAATCACTACAGAAAAATAACGAATATAGACCTCTCTTTGTATAACCTACACCTGAAACTTGTAAAATTACTAGGAAACACAGCATGGGACCACTTAGAAGCCAAATCATTTGAACATATCAATTATAAAGTCAAAGAATCATTAAAAGAGTCGCACAAGAGCCATAGATGCAAACGAAGATTTGCGAAACATGTCCTCAAAATAGGTACGAAAGTGAAGCAGATGTGTAAGAAATGCGACTCATCTAAAATTTAATAATTTTTCGCTTCACTGTGGTGTTCCAATACAGTTGAATCTCGATATATTGAAGTTTACTGTTGATTTTATATAGTTTGTGTTAGGCAACTCAATAATGCTTTTTAATTATTATTTAAATCAGGTACATTTAAATGACACTTAAGACTTTGGAAGAGATTAATTGCATTGTGGGAATATAATTTTACATGTTTAGACTGAAAATGAACTTGATTAGGCCATCACAGTTAATAGAAGCCAAAGTCCCTGCGGTTTATTGCTCCTGTTGTCTCAAAATATTATTAGTTTAGCTTTCTTCAGAATTACAAATGACTTTTTAAGCATTTGTACTATTTTAAAGGACCTCTGGTGGACAATTGCCAACCCTGGTTTTTCAAGTTAGATCAGGTGGGTGCAGTCCACGAAGGCACACCAGGCATAAAGACGAAAGAGAAGATTTACCTTGTGTCGACCTTTACTGAGAGACGAAAACACATTCACTTACTTCCCACAAATCTTGCATGGAAATTCCTCAATAATGTCTCCAAGAGTGGGTGGTGTGGCAGTGGCAGGACGCTTGTCAGGAGTGGGGGATCGCCCAGAAACGCCACCACCATGAATCCTTATATGGCCATTCAGGGCTGCACGCGAATTAAAACTCTGCAAAAAAATGAAGATGATCATTCTCTGAATATTTATACATTCACTTTAAAGCAGCAAACAAATATTTCATATCAATGCAGAGGTCCCAGTATGAATACTGGTTAGGGGATGGATATTTTTCTGTAGTTATGTTATTTTCCATCCAACCTAGTTTCTGAAAGTGTGTTTGTGTGAATTTGTTTATAATGGAAAGAAAAGTAATGTAACCCCATTGTTAATGCAGCAGTAAGTAACTAGAAAATAATTGTCAAGGAGCAATTATTCCAAAGGCAAAACTGCTGATATGACCCTGATGTATTAAAGGCACCATATTAATGCCTCCAATAAAAAAATCATAATGCATAGCTAATTTCATTCTACACTTATGTCATGTGTTCATAAATACCAGTCAAATTATAAATACTGCCTCACCTAGTATTTCATTTTTCTACATAAGAACAACAGAGTCTTTGAGCTTAATGTTTTAATTCATATTCATAAACATGGAATATGTTTTAATTAATTAGAGTCAACTGAAAAATTCAATGCCATGGCCAGGATTTGAACCACGAATCTCCTGGTTTCTGTCCAGTCACTCTAACCCCTTGAGCTACCATGGCCAACATGCCTATGTGACATTAAACTCTCCAACTGACTCATTCTATTTTCCCTGTAAACCACTTATACTCTGTTTCATATAACCTTGCCTGGCTGAAATGTATCACTCCGCATTCAACAACCCTCCCCCTCGCCCTAATTGGCTAATGCTTTCGCGTCATACGCCATAGGCGGTGCCTTCCCGTCATATTTAAACGTGCAGTAAATGTAATAATTGCCGGGAAGATAAATAAAATCATACAAATAAGGATATGAAGGCATGCAAAAATACAAGTTTATAATGAACTGAGCATATTGAAACAGAATGGCTGAGCAATGAAACTGAAAGAGTTTATAATGAAAGGCATTTGGCCTTTTCCACTGGGATTTTTTAAACCAGCACACATACCTTCCAAAAATGCTTGTCTTTCAGTCTTAAAAGTCGTGTCACACCATACTTTACTTTTCGTGTGTTCTTCGTGTATATTTAGCGATTTGTATCTCGTTGTAGTGTGGTTGTCCTTAAATAGCGTCTTCGCCACACAGCAATATCGCCTCTGTCTTTTAGCACATTTTTCTTGCCTCTTTTTTCATTCACAAATCCCAGCTGTATAAGCAATCTGCTGAAATTTGGTAAATCTGCATCCTCATTTACAGCAGATGAAATGTTACTTATGTTAGGGAGTTCGTTTCTAAAGAAAAACTACACACATGACGACGCACAACACTTTTCACGTATTTTCTCCGAGCACGCACTTTTGTTTATTCCTGCTTTTGCCTGGAGTGGTAAGTTTTCCGGTTTCCTCAATTTCATGTCGCGATGTTCCTACGGATCTAACACTCACACCTGTAACTTCATAGCACAGCTGTTCGACTTCTCTCACTGACAAAGATGGATTCTTCTCTGTGAGTGCATTAAACACATGCAACACAATTCTTTTTTTGCCTGTTTGTAAATAATTATCCTTGCGATACTTAAACAAAAAACTGGCGGTAGACTCTGCCATTATACATATAATACATGCGCAATAAACGATCAATAAAATAATTTAGCTCCCGAACTCTCGAATGGCGATGCATGACTAATCCAGTTCAAAACAAGGTCAGTGATAAAAGTCATAAACAAATGTCACCACTACCGCTAAATCACGTGCTGTCATGCCATGTGCTTGAGAGCAAAGGAAACTCCTCTTCGTTTAAGAATTAACATGCATTTCAGATAAATAAACTCTGTTGCGTAATATATTTAATTAAAACAGTTACGAAAATATAAATTTGACAATTCCCTTCCAACATATAATGATATATCACCATGTTGAATAACGAACTAATTTTTACCGCACGACAGTCATTACCACAACAGCAACTAATGAGAGGTGATTTGGTCACGTGACCGTTAAGAGATACTGGGCAAGCTTACGTGAAACAAGGTATAGAGTCCTCATATTTGAGATACACATTTGTGGATTTTTATCATTGAACTCGTAATGTTAAATTTTATATTGAGGAATTAATCAATTCAGAATTAATCCTTTTAAATACAACTCCTGTAGATGGATGTTTTAATTAATTAGAGTCAACTGAAAAATTCAATGCCACGGCTGGGATTGGAACCACGGATCTCCTGGTTTCTGTCCAGTTGCTCTAACCCCTTGAACTACCATGGCCAACATACCGACGCAACATTAAACTCTCCAATTGACTCCATTATATTTTCCCGGTAAACCACTTAGAGACTTCATATTCGAGATACACATTTGTGGTGACACTATTGTAAGTACTTAAATACCAGGATTTTTATCATTGAACTCAAATGTTAAATTTTATATGTTGTTTTTTTAATGTTTATTTGCAGAAGAATATTCAAATGTAGTTTAATGATATCTACTTCAAATATAAGTCAGTTGTAATATAATCTAAGCAAGTATTAGTTGCTGTATTACAAATTAATTTTTTTAATACTCTACAAAGTTATTATAGGTACCTACTAGTCCAACTAAGTACAGAGAATATATTATGAACAAAATTTAGTTATTGTAACAACTCAGAAACAATTATAAACATTTATTTTTCTATTGCTATCATATATTTTTGTATGATGTTAATAGTTTCTAAGAAATACTTATATTTTATGACTGTTAAAAGAAATAGAAGTGAGTCTCAGTTATATCTTAATGAGACACCTCGTTTTACTAATAAAAAAGTAAAATATGTGTTAATCAATGTCTCAATAAAAATTACATCTGAGATTTAGAGAGGTATGAATTATAACTACTGTTGTTTGCAATACATCCCACATGGTTTATTACTTCAGGATACTCATACCATAAGGAATGTTTGGATCCATTTATTTTTGAATAGTGCCTTGTTATCTGTGATGATAGGATAACAATGAGGATGTTAAAACAAAAAGGGCGCTGCAGTTTTTACAGTGGACTCCCATGTTGGGCTTGGGGTATACTTCGCAAGAGATATGACCTGACTTGAACAACTTAAAATTGTATCAAACCTGGAAACTGAATCTCAGACCCTCAGTATGAGAACCAAAAACAAATCCGTTGAGCTGTAAGGCTGCCCCTATCTGTATACTGTAATGTTAATATGTTTAAAAACATAAATGTTTTCTTTAAACTCCAGGTTACAACACTAATAGCAATATTATGTTATAATACAAAGAGTGACATAGGCAAAGAGGAGATCCAGGCTGAAGTGGGAAAATTAAAAGTTTGATTTTGGTATCTTTCCTTCATATATTGGAAAGATGCGTTTTGAAGTTTTCATTCTCATGAACAAACATATTATTATAAGCATTGTATTACAGCAGCAGATGAACTTTTATGTCCAAATAATAAAAAAAATGCCGAAAATTGTGGAAAATCTACAGCATACATAAGAAAAAGTGACAAAATATTACTTCATTTATAGAAACTGTCATGTTTTGTGGGCACCAAAACATTACTTTAAGAGGACAAAGGGACTCTGGACCAAATTATTGATAATGAAAATAATGGAAAGTTGCACACTTTATTACGGTTTATGGTTGCTAGTGGGGATGAAATTCTGAAGAAATATTTAAAACCATCGAACTGAATGTACAATAACCCCAAAGAAATTATCAACATATTCTCTCACAATGGTGGAGAATGGATTTTATTCTATAAACTACTTTTGATGAGTCAATATTATAGCTTTTAAATGTAATGGTAATATTGTTTATTTAAATATCTTGCTTTGTAAGCAAGGAGAAGCCTCTCCCATTTTAAATTCATGGATACAAATTTCAATATGATGTTTCTGCATATAAGAAATTATCCATTTTGAAAGCATTTAAATGTTTAAAATTTAATTTTTTAATTCCATAGAATTTAATCAAATCTTGTTTAGTGGAACTTTACATATTAGAAAGAAGCATTTGGCAACATTTCAGAACTTATATTTATATGTAATGTTAATCTGTGAATCTGTGAATTTTCAATTTTATTATTAACGATCTATAAAAAAAACCTTGTTTCACGTAAGCTTGCCCAGTATCTCTTAATGGTCACGTGACCTAATCACCTCTCATTGGTTGCTGTTGTGGTAACGACTGTCGTGCGGTAAAAATTAGTTCGTTATTCAACATGGTGATATATCATTATATGTTGGAAGGGAATTGTCAAATTTATATTTTCGTAACTGTTTTAATTAAATATATTACGCAACAGAGTTTATTTATCTGAAATGCATGTTAATTCTTAAACGAAGAGGAGTTTCCTTTGCTCTCAAGCACATGGCACGACAGCACGTGATTTAGCGGTAGTGGTGACATTTGTTTATGACTTTTATCACTGACCTTGTTTTGAACTGGGTTAGTCATGCATCGCCATTCGAGAGTTCGGGAGCTAAATTATTTTATTGATCGTTTATTGCGTATGTATTATATGTATAATGGCAGAGTCTACCACCAGTTTTTTGTTTAAGTATCGCAAGGATAATTATTTACAAACAGGCAAAAAAAGAATTGTGTTGCATGTGTTTAATGCACTCACAGAGAAGAATCCATCTTTGTCAGTGAGAGAAGTCGAACAGCTGTGCTATGAAGTTACAGGTGTGAGTGTTAGATCCGTAGGAACATCGCGACATGAAATTGAGGAAACCGGAAAACTTACCACTCCAGGCAAAAGCAGGAATAAACAAAAGTGCGTGCTCGGAGAAAATACGTGAAAAGTGTTGTGCGTCGTCATGTGTGTAGTTTTTCTTTAGAAACGAACTCCCTAACATAAGTAACATTTCGTCTGCTGTAAATGAGGATGCAGATTTACCAAATTTCAGCAGATTGCTTATACAGCTGGGATTTGTGAATGAAAAAAGAGGCAAGAAAAATGTGCTAAAAGACAGAGGCGATATTGCTGTGTGGCGAAGACGCTATTTAAGGACAACCTCACTGCACCGAGATACAAATCGCTAAATATACACGAAGAACACACGAAAAGTAAAGTATGGTGTGACACGACTTTTAAGACTGAAAGACAAGCATTTTTGAAAGGTATGTGTGCTGGTTTAAAAAATCCCAGTGGAAAAGGCCAAATGCCTTTCATTATAAACTCTTTCAGTTTCATTGCTCAGCCATTCTGTTTCAATATGCTCAGTTCATTATAAACTTGTATTTTTGCATGCCTTCATATCCTTATTTGTATGATTTTATTTATCTTCCCGGCAATTATTACATTTACTGCACGTTTAAATATGACGGGAAGGCACCGCCTATGGCGTATGACGCGAAAGCATTAGCCAATTAGGGCGAGGGGGAGGGTTGTTGAACGCGGAGTGATACATTTCAGCTGGGCAAGGTTATATGAAACAGAGTATAGTGAAAAAGTACAACTTCTTAATGGACGGAAATTAATCATTTCTTCACACTAGTCATATACACGCTAAGGTTTTGGACAGATAAAGTCAACTTGAAAAATTCAATGCCAGGGCCTGTATTTGAACCACAGATCTCCTGGTTTCCGTCCAGGACTTATGGGTAAGAGCAACTGGATGGAAACCAGGAGATCTGTGGTTCAAATCCCGGCTGTGGCAGTGAATTTTTCAGTTTGACTCTATGTATTTCTAATGGACATATGAAGTGATTATAAGATGCAGAAATAAATTAAGTATATGACATTATTGGTTGATAAATTTCAATACTTATTTTCATAGATGAATCCTGCTAAAACTTAATTATCAGTTATACCATAATATATATAATATGCACAATAAGTAAATTTGATCTATTGGTTTACAGACTATTTTTCAGTATTATTGAGATATAAATAAGGGTATGACTGTCAATGAAAGCTCATAAATTTGAAACCAATATTGATACAGAAGCAAATGTTTGAGCTTATTTTGATACTGTATCACTTTTTAATGCATCTTCTACACATAACAGTGAAAGACCAGATTCAGTAAATATCTGAAGTGTCCTTTTCAATACTAATCCTAATTTTTATATGAAACCGTGAATTTCAAGTATAATGTCTTGAATTTACACACACTAATATTAATTTTAAGAAAATAAAAATTGACACAATGAAAAACTTACAGCTGAGCAATCTGGGTATTCACAGACAAATAATCGACTCTCGGAACTTGTGGATACTAAGTCAACATCATTGGCCTGCAATGCAAGACATATACTTAGATTTAAATGATGAATAAACTAAGGAATAAAATTTATTAATTATTTATTATAATATTAACAATTATCTCGTTTGGTAACAAATCAGGGATTATAGATAATTCATATTAACATTAAAAATAAAAAATAAAAAAAAATATTTGCAGTTGGTTTATTCAACTCAAGAACTTAAAATACTTTAGGGTGCTAAATATTTTTACATGTATCAAGGAAGCAAGTTAGTTAAGCTCATGGATCTAAATAAGTTTTAAACTGTGTTTCATTCTATTGCATTCAGAATAAGCATTTAAAATATGTAATAATTAGGAAAGAAAATTTTCTCTTCATTCATTCTTCCAAACTCATCCATTTTTAATTAGCTCATATACCTATCTGTACTGATCTACAAGATTCTACTAATTCTACTACTCAAAAGATTGTGGTTGTTGCTTTCAAACCTTTTGCTTCTACACATTGCACACAACCAACAACATTGTGATTTTCGTGCAACCTGTGTCTGCATTTGTATTACTTACAATGTTTACATTTTAAACAAGACTGCTAAAACATTCATATGACTTCTCTTCACTTTTTGTGAATGCATATTGGGACATAAATAGAGCATCTTTCCAATGATGCTGCACAATGTTTAGCTATGAATAAAATTAAATGCTATTATAAAAACCAATATGATTATAGGAAACATCTGATGGTTATATCATACTCAAAAGATGGGAGTTTCCATATATGGCAATCAACAACAAAGAGCCTGAAAGGACAAATGAAAATTGTATATGATTAAAATGGCTTCTATAAATCAACAGTGGGCACAATGGGTTCTTTGGTATGCTAAATTTGAGAATTCAATGGAAATTTTGACACAAGTATGATGTGCATAATATACCTAAATACTATTCCATAATGTTGTTATATTGAACAGATACACAAACAGGTTCTATGTTAAAAATAGATGCAGGATGTTGCAAGTGAAACCCAGTAAGAGAAGAAGCTAGCAAGAAGCTATGACAAGGAGTTCTATTAGAAGTTTAAGATGACTGTCAGCAGAGATGAATATACGTATATGCTGACATAGATATCATGTCAGCGTAACTGTTTGAAAGTACCTGAAACTGTGCCCATTTCACTTATAATATCTACAAGTCTTGCATTATAGAATCATGATCATTTCAACTTTCGATTAATGATATGCCAATGGATTCAAGATGATGACAGTTTCTGAAACAAATGGATATTTACAGATGAAGCAACTTTTCATGTCAGTAGAATAGTAAACATGCACAACTGCATTATTTGGGTGACAAAATCCACATGTCTCCCTCCCATGAGCTTGAAAGATCATGTTTAAATGTTAATATATGGCATGGAGTGAGCTGGAATATGGAGCACTCTTCTTTGTGGAAAAGACAATATGTCATGAATCTTGTTTGGATATGTTGCAGTTATTTCTGCTACTATAACTTGAGGAATACAACAATATGAAAATTATATTCCAGCAAGATGGTACACCCGCTCAATGGACATGGATGGTAATTTGTAATTTCCTAAATGCCACTTTTAATGTATGTAATGTGATCATTATGAACCAATTGCTTGGACCCCAAACTCCCCAGATTTAAATCCTTGTGACTTCTTTTTGTAAGGTTTTGTCAAAGACACTAACTATACACAGAAACCCAGGAATGTTGATGATTTGAGAGTAAAAACTACTGAAACTTTTCAATAAATCATCCCTCTTATTTACAAAGGACATAGGCTGGTTTACATCACTTGAGTTATGTAGAGTAAAAATTGGGGTTCTTATTGAGCACTGAGGAATCTCCCATCTTTCAGTATTCTATGCACAAAGTTTCAACAAATAAAGTTTAATAGTAAATATCTTACAGTGTTTTTATTTTATCCATAACAAACAGATCATCCTACATATTCTTTGTTAGGATCTTTTGGAAGAAGGTGTGGAAGGGAAGTCAGATCGAGGATGGAAGATATGGACAGATAAGCATTATTTGCCCAGAAGAGGGAGGAAAAAATACCTCACTGACGTTTTATAGAGAGCTCACAGTTGACTGAGAAAAAAAAATTATGTGTCAATATGTAGACAAAATAAGAGAGAAGGGTTAGATTGGTTTCATTTGGGTGTCTGGAAATTAAGGAGAATGAGGGGAGGGGTTATTCCAGAAGTGTGCCCCATCTGTGGGGAGAAGGAAGATGAAATACATATTATATTTCAGTGTAAGGCTACAAATGATTGGAGGTCAGTTTAATAAGGAAGAAATGGCTGATAAGGAATAAGGAAATTGGAGCTGGAAAGATCTTTGGGGGTCAGGAACAGATGCCTCAGTTAGGGGAGTTTTTATGGAAAGTTAGAACAAAATGGAGATGGTCCGTGGAAAGACATAGAATGATTTAACGGATAAGGAAACTTATATTTAGTTTTTGATTTTGTGTAATATGAATAATAAAGCTTGATTCAGGTGAGAATTTAAGACATGTTGTAAATGGGATGACGGATATGACTGGCAATGAGCGAGGGCTGAACACCTAGTAATATTCATAATGTGCAGTCACTTAGCACAAACAAACAAATAAAATAAATAAATATTCTGTGTGTCTTTCTGTATTCACAGAAAGTCCATATAATGACAGAAATTAGAGCTATCAGCATATCAATCAATTAGGGCTATATATATAATACAAGCATTCACAGTTGATGGAAACTTTCCTGGGTACAGTAGTGAGAAGAAAGCTTGGAGAAAGTTTAATTCTCACTCTCATTCGCTGGAACAACATATTAGATCCATACTGTACAAATCAAATTCTTCACATATAAAGTATTCAAGGAGGCTGTAACATGAAACAGCCACTAAAACTTGTTATAACAGGAAAAATAAAACCAGAAGAAATTCAAGCAAATGTGCATCTTGAATACCTCAGATTTATTGTTTGTTGGTTCTTCTAATGAAAGCGTTAATTTGTTTTATGCAACTTAAAACTAGCTATATGACTATATATGACAACATGGGAGAACATATTCATATGGAAAAATAAGGATCGCATAATGGACTTTGAAATCCCACCAGTAGATAATTTTACTAAAAAGTTATAAACCAAAATAAATTGACAACATGGGAGAACATATTCATATGGAAAAATAAGGATCGCGTAATGAACTTTGAAATCCCACCAGTAGATAATTTGACAAACAAGTTCATAGTTCCACCACCAGAGAGACAGAGCAGACAACAACAGATGCCAGTTGGAAAGAGATTGAAAATGGAGGCGACTGCCTTTGAAACTAGTCTCTCAATAATTTAAAAAAGTAAGTGACGAGTATCAATAAACAACTACAAATAGTTTTTGCAATTAAAACTAGCTGTTATTCCCCTCCCCTCAAAAAATAATACAAACACAATAAGAACATCAAATAAAATAACCTTAATGTATACTGTTGATGAAGGAATTATGTTTGGTATGGCTAGCAGAATCAGAAATAAAAATGAATGCATAATTAAAAAAGTTTTACTCAAATGAAATCTGACCTTAACTAATATGCATTATTAGCATTATTTAGTTTATTGGCTAAGCTGGAAGCAGGTGAAAAATTATCATTGAGCAGTCACACACAGATGTCCCAAGGCACAAAACTGACTTTCTATTATAAAATGATGTGGTAATCAACATGCATTACTATTTTTATTTCCAGGATATTATGAACCAGCATAGATAATACTTCAAAAAGCAAAAAAGATGTTGTCAATATGGAAGAGGTGAGAAAGTGTGGGATTTTAAGGGACTTTGATGGCTAGGTCATTTGGAGCCAAAAGAGGAAGAAAATACCAAACTAAATTACAGATGGCAAATGTGAAAGAAGAAAGCACTTATCTCCATCATCAGCCCTGAACAACTAAAGAACTGAAGTATTTGTGTTTCCTGAAATAAAAGTGCTTTTTGAAAGTTGAATCAGACTTGGGAAAACTGAATGCTTTGGTTGGGGCTTGAATCATAGTTTTCCATCACACAATTAGTGTGAATGAATAATTTTTACATATAAATTTAAATCAAATTGCCTTTAAGGTTGTGCTACTCAGAGATTTCCATGAAGATTCACTAGTATTATATATGAAATAATGATAAGAAACATTTAATATGCATTTGTACACCTACCCAGAAATAGTTACATCACAGAACATTGACATACTAAGTCATGGTTTAAATCTCAGCTGTGGAAAAGAATATTTGCAACCTTGATTGAAGTTTTCATCTTTAGCTTGCAAATGGCTTATAAAATTGTAAAAGAATAGTATTCACATAGAAAATGACTGTTTTGATCCATGTGCCGAAACTCAAGTGTGGAAGCATTATAAATACAGTAAAACCCTGTAATTAAGCTCTCCAAGGGACTGTAACCTAAATGCTTAATAATCAGGTCAGTATTGCACACAGGATATCATTTATTAGGTATAAAAACAATAGGGGAAAAAAAAGAGTAAAATTATACAATAGTATTATAATGTCCAGGGACTTTACAAATAATTATACTTAGGACTAATCATGTGGTTATATCAAAATGGTCATTGTTATGCAGTGGTGTTATCTTTTTAAAATCACATAAGAAGATTTTTAGATACATTTATTTTACCATAGAATAAACTGAATAAATTATCATCTAATTTAGAGAATTTTCACCTCCTACAGAAAATTTAAAAATAAAAGGTACTACTACTTTTACTTTATATAAATGACCTTTTTGAGTTGATAAGAAAGCATGGTGGTACTGTAATAGGATATGCAGATGATATAACCATAATAATAAATGAATCTACAGAAAGAGAAGTGGAAGATAAAGCAAAGGAAATACTAAAAATAGTAAAACAATATTACTTAAACTTAGACCTAATGATAAATTTAAATAAGACATGCTGGATAAAGTTCGATCTCAAGAAGTGTTCAACAAATATAAAAATTACTTATTATTATTAATTTTTAGATGAGTCGTATTTATTACACATCTGCTTCAGTTAAATCTCGATATAAAAATTACTGTTGATGGTGACAGTATTCCAGAAACATGCCAAACAGAATTTTTGGGGGTAGTAATTGATAAACACCTAGGGTGGAAGCAACACATAGAACAAATAATAAAAAAACTAAATAAAGGTATATACATAATGAAACAAGTTAGACGAACTATGGATAATAAAACCTTAAAACAAGTGTATTATGCATTTATCTATTTACATATAAAATATGGGATATCTTTATGGGGTAATATAAATGCAAAAGAGGTGTTAAAAATTTTCAGATTACAAAAGAAAGCTATCCGAATAATTGAAAATGTGGAGAGAAGATCTAGCTGTAGGCAGATATTTAAGAAGCATAATACTTTAACTGTTCCATGCATATACATACATGAAAGCATTAAATATGTAATAGAAAGGGATACATGTAAAAAGAACTGTAATGTACACTCATATAATGTAAGAAATAAAGCTGACTATTTTAGGACCACACTAAGGGGAACACTAAACAACAGATCATTAGAAAGTATCGGAAAAGACATGTATAATAAATTGCCAGGAAAAATAAAGAATACTAAACTATGTAATATTAAGAATATAAAAAGGTATTTGTCAGAACAAGCTTTTTATAGTGTGGAAGAGTACAAAGCAAAAAATGGAAAATAAACAATGTACATTTTAGTTTCTAAGTAATGTATATAGTAGACTTTAGGTATATTTTTTATGTTTTCTTATAAAATGATGTATCCTCTGTATGAAATATAAGGGATGAATAAATTGAATTGAATTGAATTGAATACTTACAGGAATGCGAGAGTCCTCTAGTTTTATGTCTTCATACTCCATTTCAGTACGAGTGCTGTAGTCAGCATTTTGCCGCCGACGCATTAACCGCAAACGCTTGTACTCTTCTGGACACACCTTCTTCCATAAATAATAAAACTGGATACATTGTTTAACTGTCTTTGAGCCGATCTAGAACAACATTTGGTTTTCATATTAAGAAATTCAACTACAGTCAAGCCATTGGCTCAATGTATATTAACTACAACTTAGTATGCTTCGTTGATCACAAAAAGAAATTCAGTTGATAAAGAGCTCATAACTAATGTACACCAAAATAATGGTAGATAGTAGGCAGCTTTTAAAATGCAATAAATCTGTAATGTATTCAATTACTTGTCTCTTAAACTTAAAGGGATAATAAACAGCCTAATTTCAAAATAAGGTTATAAACAGTGCACAGAAGTAAGTAACTAATATAGTGCTGTGGTATTTTATTTTTCCAATTTTGATAATACACTTATTTTTAATTAAGCATATGATCCTTCAGAGTTTTTTTCAGGGGGTTGTAATTTATGTCCTCCAACGTTAAGTCATATCGGATGGTGAATGGAATGGGTGAAATGATGCTCAAATGAGCCCAGGGTCCATAGAGCTTGGAGCTATACGACATTCGGCTTTCAGGATAAGGGAAAACCCCAGAAAAACCTTATCCAGGTAACTCGCCCTGACCGAGATTCAAACCCAGGACCTCTCGAAGGTGAGGCAGACACGCTACCACCACGCTACCGAGGCGGGCACAGTTTGGTTTACATACATTGTACACAGTAAATATTTGGATAGAAAAACTATTTTGAAAAATGCCTTATTTGGTACTACATACTAGATTTCAGATACTTTTATGGCTTAAATTTTAATGTCTTGTAATACTCTAACTACTGCATGCTTTTTTGATAGAACATTGTTTTGTTTCAGTGAGGGCAATGTTGAAAATGTTTAGAAAATCAAACAGGATTAGTTTTAAATCATTTAAAGGATTTAATTTTGAAAATATTTAATACCTTTAAATTGCAGAAGATTTTAATACTTTGTGGATAGGGTGTCAATGTATCAGTTTTTCTATATGGATTAAATATTTAAGTCTTGATGGCATAATGCAGTGTAAATCCAATGTTTTGATTGAGATACTTTTTTTCTATTTACAGGATGCATAACATATAGGGCCTCAGTGTTATGGGGATAGTAGTCTGCCTTAGAATCAAAAGGTCCTGAATTTGAATCTCAATTAGGGTGAGTTATCTGTATAATGCTTTCCCTGGCATTTTCCGTTATTCTGAAAGATGAATGTCAGGTAAATCTAACCTCTATGGGCTTTGACTCATTTGAGCATAATTTTACCCATTTCATTCACTTCCATTTTTAGATTGGAAGATATTAAATAAAAAATGAATAGGGTAACATTTAAAGAAATTCTTATGAAGTATACTGTTGCTTTATCTAAAATGTTCTAAAATCAACAAAAACATGCTACCTTATTATTCAATTTGAAAATGTCACAAAGTTATTATTATCTACAAATGTTCAAAATGTTATGAATAACAATTATGTCCTAAAGATAGGTTTGCTACTATGGATCAACTACAGGGCTGTTCAATAAAGAATGATCATAACTACTTTACGGTCATAATTTTTCACACTAAAATTCAATCTTATTATACTCTGTTAGCATAATGTGAAACAAACACACCGTAGTAGTTAAATTATCGGTACTCCTCGTTCCCGCCTGTGAGAATCAGGCAAGTTCAGACATGTTCAGTATCGCCTACCGCTGCAATGGAGGTAACATGCAGTTAAAGTTGATGTTAGAGGAATATCTGGAGTTTCTTTCAAACGTAATCACTGCTGAGAGATCTTGCACTTGATCTTGAGAGCAAACAGCAAAGCTCTGTGGAAATCTCCTTCATCACCAACCCCCAAAAAAGCAAAAGTGGTTGCTTCTGCTGGGAAAGTTATGGTCATCTCATTCTTTGATATTCATGGAATGATTTATCAGCATGTTGTACCTGCACACACATCAGTAACTAGAATATACTACAGGGATGTCTTGAAAACATTGCAACTCCATATCAGGCGCAAAAGGCCACATTTCCGTGAAGCAGGCTGGATGCTGCACCATGATAATGCCTGGCCGCATACTGCCAATGTTGTTGCATGAAGTGCATCCCTCACCCTCCCTATAGTCCAAATTTAGCCCCATGTGACTTTTTTCTATTCCCTAACTTGAAGAAACGCCTTCGTGGGAGGCATTATTTATCATCAGAAGCAGTAGTGAAGACTCTGGAGGCAATTTTGAAGGATCTCTCAAAAAATGGTTTCCTGCATGTCTTTGAAGAATGACAGAAATGCTGGGACAAGTGCATCGCATTCAGTGGAGACTGTTTTGAGAAGGACCATCAAAATTATGAGGATGAGTAAAGGTACGTTGTCAAAAAAAAATTGTGATCATTCTTTATTGAACAGTGCTCATAGTAATGGCTTTTCAGAATATTCTTATACACATTAAATTTGTAGTGATGGGAAAATAGCAAATGAAACGAGACCCGCATTTCAGCACTGCCTCCTGTAACTCAGGGAGCTGCCAACCTAATGGCTCTGTTCTGAGACCTTTTCCATTAAGAATGGTGTCTATTTTATACACCGTCTCCACTTCTAGGCCATGCCAGAATGGATGTGGATATGTCACTGATAAGTGTCGACCCATTGGGAAAACCACTGAAACACTGATGGGATGACAGTAGCTAGACACCATCTATTTACCTCTCCAGAACTCAAATGGAGGACTTTGAAGCATCTTACAAACCCATATGGGTACCACATGTACCCTATCATTCATGAGTATCAGGAACCATTGCCCTGTAAGCCAATCCAGTACAGCCCTTTCAGGATGGCTTGGCATACTTTTGGTAACATTAGAAGTATCACAAATGCTAAGGTTTCATAGCACTTGCACTACAGTAATTGTAGGGGTTGGAATCCTCCCTAAGAGAGTAATGTGAAAACAAGCATTCTTGACTATATTTTTTGTTTGTGGTTAAGTTGATAAATGAAGAAACGGTTTCCCATTAACAGCTGTTATAATTCAGCCATATAAGTTTTTAACTTTTACTGTTCTGATCTTTTTATCTGTAATTTCAGACTTATACTTTTTAACATACAAATCCATAAACAAATAAGAATACATATCAATAATATCTTTTATACAATACAAATAAGAGTAACAGCTTTACCAACAATAAATAAATAAATATAGATGCCCTTTCAACAGGCTACATTTTAACAGTTGCAACATTAATACATTTTGGCATTCAATGAGACCAGACCCTACAGTCCATACCTCTTACCGAGGTACTTCAGAAGCTAGGTTTTTACAACGCCCTATTTCTTCATTTGAAAAAAGAAAAGGTTTTTCCACACATTTTATCTTAAATTTTTGGCAGCAATAAGAAATCATAAGGTGCTAGGTCGGGTCCATGGTGCTACCTTTGGGGCATCCATATAAATTGTTGTTGGGAACAGATTTTCTGGACTCTATCATGACAGAGGATGAAATATGAATCCAAAAGACAATCACATCAATGGGTCATCTTCCTGAACCATCAAAAAGTTCAAGATGCCCCATTCAGCAGAGAAAGTCATAGCATCTTTTTCTGGGACCATAAGGAGGTCATTTTGGTGGATATTATGCCTAAATGGGAGTACCATTAATGGAAAGGTTTATTGCAATACCCAAAAACCTTTAAAAGCCATTCAGAACCACAGAAGAAGAATGCTGACCTGTGAAGTCAGCCTTCTACAGGACAATACAAGGCCCCACATTGCAAGAGTTTTACAGGAGCTTCTGACATTGTTTGGATGAAATATTCTCATCCTACCTTATTCATCTGATTTGGCATTTTCAGACATTCATTTCCCTAAATTAGAGGACTTTTTGGGTAGGAAATGTTTTACCACTGATCAGGAGGTCAAGTAAGCTCTGAAGAAGTGGTGAAAGAGTTGGCAGTATAGATCCATGACACTGGCATACAAAACCTGGTGCCCTGACTACAGAAATGTCTTGATCTCAACAGAAATTATGTTTAAAAATAGTTTTATATATTTGTGAAGTATCCTGATAAAGCATTTTTCAACCCTATATAAATGTTATAACCTACTTTCTGGATAGCCCTCATACAAATGGTTTTAATGAAGATAAGAGATACTAATTTTAAGACATATTTTCCGCAGAATATCCATACCTCCTCAGCTACGCTGTGGAAGTCCTTGTCGTATTTGAGGAGACCCTGGTGGAATGTGTCCATCTCCTCTGCACTCCATCTGTCACTCTCAGTATACTCATATGCTAGCAGAGGGTGTCCAGGTGGCAGGGTTGGCGTAGGTTGCATTAGTTTTAGCATTGCCTCCTGCAACAGCAACAATAGAAAGCTAAATAAAATTATAAGCATCAGTGACATTGGTATTTGAATCATATAGCTTCAGTTAAAAGAGCAACCATGCTGATAGCTGTAAATGCTTACTATAATTCTTTATTTGAATCATATATTTTTTGGGAGACTTTTAGGGTGATTTTGCTTGGTCTCTAAGGGCCATATTCATAGTCAGACTTGGTCCAGACCAACTTGCTACTTCCAGTGAACTAAAGGTGGATCATCGATTTTCTTATTCGTAAACCGGGATTAGCAATAGTCCAGGGACCAAACATGTTGGTCCGCCTCTGAGGGGTAGATTAAAGCAGACCATCTTTGCAACATGGACCACAATGAAGTGATGAATGTAGTTGTAGCATGTAGAATTTGTGAAATAGGACAACGGAGGAAAATTTAACTACCAAGAATAGAAATTATTGCTAAACTTCAAAAGCAAATACAGGTTCAGTAAAGTGAATGTCAGAAAGATGATAGAAATGATTCGTCCTAACCTGTACATAAGGGACAATAACCGAGGCGTGAGTATCTCAATTGATACTCAAATCCTAACAGTACATAGGTATTATGTAAGAGGAGGATATCAAGACAACACTGCTGACCTGCACAATATTAGTCAGGCATCAGAAGCCACATTATCAGCAAACTCATTATAAATTTCCCTCCATGCCTCCTCCTTTCTCATATTTGTATTCGTCAACAAGAATTTATTTTCTATAATGTTCATTCTTTTTTGGACTAGAGAAAACAAAAACTTCTTCTCTTCCTCTGACCAATTGATGATGATGATGTTTATTATCCTTATACTATGTACAAAGTTTCAAACATTGTCAATGAAGCTAGATTAGAGTTGCACAAATTTACATATCAATTATTGCAAAGAAACCATAAGTAGACACACATTACTAGTAAAAGCTTAGATAGTAACAATGTAAAATTAGTAACAAATTTTTATGCAACATTTTGACACCTAACGTAATTAATTTAACAGAATATACATGTATCAATTACATAAATTACAACCATCCTGTGATATAATACTGGCAATTTAAGCTACATATTTACATTTCCTGAATTCTTTGTTGACTAAATAGTGTCTTAATAATTTGGGAAAGGCTTGATCATTAGCAGATTTTATATATTCTGGCAGTTTATTATAAAATACTCTTCCACAGTTACATGGGTCTTTGGCTGTCATTGATTTATTGACAGTACCTAAAATAGTTATTTGCCCCCCTAGTCCCATAAATGCACATATTCTTGTTTAATGATATTAATGAATTTTTATCTTTAGTGAGTAGAATTAATGTTGCGAAGCCGTTATCTACGATAGCACGGCTAATCTCTGTTTCATATAACCTTGCCCGGCTGAAATGTATCACTCCGCGTTCAACAACCCTCCCCCTCGCCCTAATTGGCTAATGCTTTCGCATCATACGCCATAGGCGGTGCCTTCCCGTCACATTTTGTAATAATTGCCGGGAAGATAAATAAAATCATACAAAAATCATACAAATAAGGATATGAAGGCATGCAAAAATACAAGTTTATAATGAACTGAGCAAATTGAAACAGAATGGCTGAGCAATGAAACTGAAAGAGTTTATAATGAAAGGCCTTTGACCTTTTCCACTGGAATTTTTTAAACCAGCACACATACCTTTCAAAAATGCTTGTCTTTCAGTCTTAAAAGTCGTGTCACACCATACCTTACTTTTCGTGTGTTCTTTGTGTATATTTAGCGATTTGTATCTCGGTGCAGTGTGGTTGTCAAATAGCGTCTTCGCCACACAGCAATATCACCTCTGTCTTTTAGCACATTTTTCTTGCCTCTTTTTTCATTCACAAATCCCAGCTGTATAAGCAATCTGCTGAAATTTGGTAAATCTGCATCCTCATTTACAGCAGACGAAATGTTACTTATGTTAGGGAGTTCGTTTCTAAAGAAAAACTACACACATGAAGACGCACAACACTTTTCACGTATTTTCTCCGAGCACGCACTTTTGTTTATTCCTGCTTTTGCCTGGAGTGGTAAGTTTTTCTGTTTCCTCAATTTCATGTCGCGATGTTCCTACGGATCTAACACTCACACCTGTAACTTCAGAGCCCAGCTGTTCGACTTCTCTCACTGACAAAGACGGATTCTTCTCTGTGAGTGCATTAAACACATGCAACACAATTCTTTTTTCGCCTGTTTGTAAATAATTATCCTTGCGATACTTAAGCGAAAAACTGGCGGTAGACTCTGCCATTATACATATAATACATGCGCAATAAACGATCAATAAAATAATTTAGCTCCCGCACTTTCGAATGGCAATGCATGACTAATCCAGTTCAAAACAAGGTCAGTGATAAAAGTCTTATAAACAAATGTCACCACTACCGCTAAATCACATGCTATCGTGCCATGTGCTTGAGAGCAAAGGAACCTCCTCTTTACTTTGTTTAAGAATTAACATGCATTTCAGATAAATCAACTCTGTTGCGTAATATATTTAATTAAAACAGTTACGAAAATATAAATTTGACAATTCTCTTCCAACATATAATGATATATCACCATGTTGAATAACGAACTAATTTTTACCGCACGACAGTCATTACCACAACAGCAACCAATGAGAGGTGATTAGGTCACGTGACCGTTAAGAGATACTGGGCAAGCTTACGTGAAACAAGGTATAGTGTACACAAAGAGCCGGCAAATAAAGATAGCTGAGATAAAGGACTTGCTGGCATAGATCAAGTTACGCTTCTGGAAGGTGATAGAATATTCGGATTATGTCATTAGATGCCTTGTTTATTCCAGAAACATCTAGTGATTGTACAGAACAGTCTCGAATTATGAATGAGGTATTTAAGGAAGTGACGAGTTGTAAAACGGTGAGTAAGAGAAAACAGCTGTGAAGTGTTGTAATGAGAGCTGATGCTGTAAAGTGATCAGAACGCTCTTTGTTATTGTCATCAACCTTGGAAGATTGTGTTGTATATGTGATATAATGTTGTTACATGAGAATTGAACAGTGTATTTCTACGGAAATAAAGAACATTTAGAATTTCGACAAATTGGACTTTTAATTCTACGAACCCACAAAGTCACAACTGGTGTCAGGAGTGAGACGTTAGCACCATGAAGGCGGCATTGGAAAAGATTTTGGAGAAGATGATGGAAATGAAGGCCGAACTAACCTCGGAAATGAAAGCGGCAACTAATAGCCTGGCCGCGGAACTAACAGAAATGAAGACGGCCAATGACAACATCACCGAAAAGATGGAAGAAATGAAGGCCAAATTAACAGCGAAGACGGAAATGACAAACAACAACCTGGCCGCGGAACTGAAGGAAATGAGAACGGCGAACGATAGCCTGGCCGAGAAGATGACCGAATTGAGCACGGAGATGAAAGCGGCAAACGAGGCCCTCGTCGCAAAGTTTGAAGAGCAGTTGACGGCGTGAGGGATGACGTCACTGAGCTGGGCAAGCGGTTAGGTCAAGTGGACGAGCGCGTCGAAGACCTGGCGAGCCGCCTTAACGACCTGAAGGGAAAGGCCGACAGCAACACTAAGTCCCTGAACGCCATGGTGGAGGACGTCGTCGGCAGGATGTTAAAGGTTTTAAAGGTCGACGCGCCGGGACGCGACAAAACATCCGCACGAGTCAAACCTCCTAAATACAACGGGACGAAAACTTTCGAAGTCTTCCGTCGTCAGTTCAACACGGTGGCCAAACACAACAAATGGTCACCAGAGGAAGAGGCCGCACAGTTAATAGCCAGCCTCCAGGGACGGGCCGCAGAAGTCCTGAACGCGGTACAGACAACGGCGGCGGCCAAGGACATCTGGGAGGCCCTGGAGAATCGCTTTGGAAACCACCGCTTAGCCGCAGCGTACCGCAGCCAGCTAAAGGCAAGGTCACAGCAGCCAGGAGTTCGCCCTGGCAATTGAGCAACTGGCTAGCAAAGCCTTAGTCGACCTCTCACCAGAGTTCGTATCCCGGGAAGCCGCCTACACATTCGTTGACGGGGTATTAGACACGGAGATTCGTCAGTGCCTAATGCTCGACGGCTACAAAACAATCCACGAGGCGCTAACGGCAGCACTGAGGATGAAGGCGGCCAAACTGAAAGCTACCCCGACTTCCAGAACAAAGAGTATCCGCTATAATGGAGACCGAAGACCAGTAGAGGGACGCCGGCGAAGACCTAGTGGCCTGTGTTGGGGATGTGGACAGCCGGGACACCTGGAGAAAAGACTGCCCACACCAGGAAGAGCACCTGGAAAACTACTAAGGGCCGTCGTGGAGAGGGGCACGTCGGCGCCATCACAACCATCCCCTCGAGTGACACTGCGCGCCGTCAGCCGGCGTATGGATGACAGCCTCATCGCGGACGGTTGGGTGAGAGGCAAGCCGTGCCGCGTGCTGGTGGACACTGAGGCAGCCGAGACCATCATCAGACCTGACGTGGCCAAGGATTTGCCGACGAGGAAGCCGAGCCGACCATACCAGCTTGTGACGGCATCGGGCGACACCTTGCCTGTGGAGAAGGAAGCCCTATTGAAGTTGACCTTGGGACGGAGTGCCGTACGTCTGTGGGTGTTCGTCGCAAAGGTGGCTGAGGAGGTGATACTAGGACTGGATGCTCTCATGTTGTTACATGAGAATTGAACAGTTTATTTCTACGGAAATAAAAGAACATTTAGAATTTTGGCAAATTGGACTTTTAATTCTATGAACCCACAAAGTCACATTAATTTATAAGTATATAATGAGTAAATGGTAAGGATTTGTTGGCTAATAAAAGTTTCTTTACAGGATTGTAATTTGCCCAAGTGATTCTTAAACTCCTTTTTGCAAAATAAAAATCCTATTCATGTTTTTGAAACTAGTACCTCCCTAAATTTCTATACCATTTCTATACCATATTCAAGATGAGCATTAATTAGTCCATAGTAAGCTAGTTTCAGAACATGCTTATGTAGATAATTTGTCAGCTGCTGCAGCACAAATATACTCAATCTTAGATTACCATGCTTCTTTATACTATCCATATTCATAGCACACCAAGCACACCAAATTTTATTACCTAACCTCAAACAGCAGCAGCTACCGTAAGAATGATTAAGAAACAGCTGTGAAACTACCACAGAAGTTTATAAACTTGAAGGTACACTGTGGTTTGTGTAGTACTCTATGGATTCGCGCATGCGCAGAAGAACCTTCCTAAGTCGTGTAGCACTTGCTCCGTGCTGGTCCACTGCTTTACTTGGTCTGAGGCTTTTTATCATCTATGAATACCAAAAAGTTAGACCGCCTTTGTTCCGGACCAAGTTAGTCGGAAGATAGTCTAGACCAAAGTGATAACTATGAATATGGTCCTAAGGCATCAAGCAACAATGCCGAAATGCTTTTATTGGGTTTTGTTAATACAGTATTGGGACTCGTTTATATATATCCAATAATATTCCTTCCCACTTTGAATATATAGGTAGGGATACCAAATTGAATCAGATTTGAAAAACTCAGTGTCATAATTCAACCATGTAACTTTATTCTTCTTAACAGGAAGTTAGTAACAACAAATTTAGGTCAACAAATTTTCTGCAAAAAGCATGCTCAGTTCTGTCACATCTCAAATTGCTTTAGTAGGTGTTTGTGTTCTTTCTCATGACTCAGAAACATTATTTATTCTTTCTCAAAGTGTAAATTTCCATATATTAAGTAAACATGGGACATAAGAGAACAAGCCAAGAAAATAAAAACATTGTTCAAGCTGTAAAGAGCACTGTGGCAGTACCTCTGCAAGATGCTTACACTAGTGAACCATTTGCAGTTCGATTCAAGGACCAAGCTGCTGGTGAGCTTAAGACTGCACTGGAAGCCAGCAATGAAGTAATAAGGAATCTACAGGAGCAACTTTAGGCATATCGATGCAGCCTACACAGATCTATTGTAGTTAACATCTCCAGGAGGCAGAGATGAAGTGAGGAAATCACAGGAGACCACATGGCCATGGCCACAGAGATGTGCTGAACTCTAATGAGTGTTGAGAGGTTTACATGCTAGCCCAGAAATGCCACCCAGTGCCGGGAACAGCCTTTACAATGTGCAAGCAACAATGCTGTCTGTTTGGCACTGTCATACCACAAGTTGAGGGCACACATGAAAGATGATAAAAAAGTGGAATGAAGTGAAATAGTGGAAACAAAATCATAGTATGAAAGTAAGCATCCAAGAATTTATTGGAAATTTAATCGCTCTTTCACACTAGCCATGTGTAGGCTAAGATTTGAATAGATAGACTGGAAAACTCAATGCCATGGCCAGGATTTGAACCACGGATCTTCCGGTCTCTGTTCGATCACTCTTAATCATTGAGCTACCATGACCCACATGCTGTCATGACATTAAATTCTCCGATCGACTCACATGTTTCTTAGTAAACCACTAGGGGCTCTCATATACAATGAGATACTCACCTTTTGTGGCGATTTACTATGCTGTAAGTAATTAAGTTCCAGGATTTGTAGTTACCACTATTAGTTTATTTATTGGAAATTTAATCGTACTTCCACACTATACCGCTCGCAAAAGTTAAAGGCATATGAACGCTGGCCAATGCTCAAGCTGAGTGCTGTTGCCAAGTGTAGTACGTGTACCGCAGAGGCTCGGTACATAAGAGCTGTTTTACCCGCCAGCAAAGGTTTTGGCTATTCTTCCCGTAATTAAACAACACATTAAATATTCCTAAAACATTAAAAACTTACCTTCACACACGTCACTGCAGTGGAAACAGCAAGCACGGTTTCCAATCCAGCAACTCACTTTCCAACTTTGTGGGTGTTTACCGGAGTTTGAAACACAGGCACGCTTCCTTTTTCTAAGGATGAAGCTACCTCACTACAAATTTGTGACACTGTGTGTACACTACCTACACCATAAGGTTACAGAGTTAATTCCTGGGATTTTGAAAAATCTACAGTTGTCCTATATTTTGGATTAGAGAGCTTTCGTAAAAACTTGTTCACATTAAATATAATCTTTCTGCCCTGAGAATGAATCACTTCACAATTGTTGATCGAAAAATCACTTGTCCCAGCTTCGAGGGACATGTTCATGCACTCGGATCACAAACACTGGAAAAAAGATATGTGTATAGTAATAATTTAATTTAATATTAACAATATTTCAGCTCTAGTTCAACACACGGCTTATAACACTTTAACAAAACAACATCTGTACTCTGAAAACAAACTGAAAATTAACTCTGTTTCAAACTATGTGACTCCTTTTTCCATAGCAGACACATTATTTATTTACGCCTGAGATATTGTGAGGAGAGAATGGTGGTGTTTTTCAGGCTTATCTGTGTTGGATGGACCGATGTTTGGTAACCATAACCATGTGAAGATAAAACATGCATCGCTCGCGGTATATGTATCCTAAGGACAGGATTTTTGTACGGTCATGATCAGAAAGTAAAATTCTTTCTAATTATAAGATTAGCATCTGTAATTTTCAAATATTTACCCATAACATTTAACCATAACATGTGAAGATAAAACTTGCATCGCTCATGTTCTAAGTATCGTAGAGACAGGATTTTTGTACGGTCATGATCAGAAAGTAAAATTCTTTCTTATTATAAAATTGGCATATGTAATTTTAAAATATTTACCTGTAACATTTAACCATAACCATGTGCAGATAAAACATGCATCGCTCATGATCTATCGTAGAGACAGGATTTTTGTATGGTCATGATCAGAAAATAAAGAGCTTTCTTATTATAAGATTGGCATTTGTTATTTTTCAAACATTTATCACAGCATTATTAATTAATATGTTTTCAGTTCAGGCGTGCAAGATGTGTGTACTACATTTGGCAGTGCTAGTGGGAGGAGCAAGCTTAGGATTGGCTGGAGTCTGCAGTACGGCCTGCCTCCATATGCCTTTAACTTTTGCGAAGATTATAACTGTGTGTAGGCTAAGATTTGAATGGATAGTCAGAATGAACAATTCAATGCCATGGCCGGGATTTGAACCCACAGATCTTCCGGTCTCCATCTAGTCACTCTTAACCATTGAGTTACCATGACCAATGTGCTGTCATGACATTAAATTCTCCAACTGACTTGTATGTTTCCCAGTCAACCAAACTGTGTAGGAAAGCAATATAAGTGTAATTTGTTCCATTAGATGATAATTTATATGAAAAAATATATGCTGAAAAGTACAGGTCAGCTACTAATAGAATCAACTCACATGAATATTTCCGTGACACATGTGAAGCAGATGGAGGGCATACTCCTTGTTGCGACCACCCCCGGGAACAGCTGCACAACAGGCAAACTCCAAATACATCTCGACTGCAATACAGTAGAAACCAAAGTTAGAAATAAGTAATTCTTAATATTCTACCATAAAAATCATCTGTCAATTGTTAAAACATTCACTATTATAATCAAGATGAAGTGCAAAAGCTAGATAAGTATAATCAAAATATTTACTGTTAAGTTGTGCACTTTCAACTTTATTTAATTATTAATTAGTGATTAAATAAGCTCATTAAGTACTATAAGTATTATCTTGAACACATACAGGATAACTTCTTTCACAGCTACTAAAAGTGTAATCACTTGTTTTTAATCTATGAGCTTCTAGAATTTGGCATCGAGAAAAAAGTTAGCATTTTGTGCTTAAAGCAGTCATGAAACTGAACTGATAGTATATATTTTGGTTCAATACCTCGAATATCAAAACCAAATGTTAATAATACATTTTTCTGATACTAATGTAAGGTTCATTCAGTTGCCAATTATCACTTACAATTGGCAGCTTACAGTTATAGGTACTTAAGTCCTTCGCTTTAAGTTTTTTTATACTTTCCATTTATAAGGACAATCCATGATAATTATTCTAAAACATATAAATGATGTATATGCAAACTTTGAAAGGTAAAATCAGAGCTGTAAAATTCAATGTCATAGCCAGAATTTGAATGACAAGTGTCATTTTTGAATGACATGTGTGTTGAAGAACATGCTCGTTCTGAAAGCCCTTCAACATCGCGAAATGAGGAGAACATTGAAAAGGTCTGCCAAAAGATCAACGAGGATCTGCTTTACGCATGTCTGCTCTACCACTGAACTACATAGAAACCTCTGGCATTACATTAAATTCTCCAACTGACTCCCATTTTTCCAGTAGACCACTAATGGGTATGTGATCTTGAATTTGAGATTTCCTGGTGATATATCAGGAAAATGCAAGTCAGTTGGAGAATTTAATATTGTAACAGCATGTTGCTATGGTAGCTCAGTGATAAAGCAGTCACACTTAGAGCAGAAGATCTGTGGTTCAAATCCCAGCTATCGACTCTAATTCTAGCTTTCAATTTTTTTTATATAGCCTTTTATGTCATGCTTTGAATGACTTCTCTTCTGTTTTATTTTTATAATAATGGAGTGCATATAAAACAACTACTTTGCTTCTGCTTTCAGGTACATGTTAGAGAGGTCACAAAGAATTGTTCATGGCAGCGAAATTTTTCTCAGACTAGAGAATTTATTTTTAGCACTTTGAGCACTCGGCATAGAGCTGCATATACAGCAAATGGAGTAGTAATTAGTATTTGTTTTAATATGTATTGTTTACTGATAAAATGAATGAGTTACGTAAACATTTTCATCCTTCCACAACATGTTTATAGACTCTAATACTGTTAACTACACAGTGTTTCACTTGATCAACCACTATTACAGATTTTTTCTTAATACCTCCCTTGTTTCTCTGTGAATAATTTGAAATTTCTCACAACTATTTGGTAAAGAACAAAATAAACAACATCTATATGCTGCACTGTATACCTAAATGTATGCAAGCAATATGAACCAAATATCGGCATTGATAACAACATGCTCCATTATATTGTACAATGCTACGTGTTTGAATTCCCTTTTCAATGCATTGGTTTACATCATTTTAAAGTAATACCTATTACAGCAATTTCATAATAGATGCAACAGCATTGGTGGCTTCTCATATACACTTTGTAATAGGGCCCAAATGACCTTGTTGTCGACGGGACACCACACACTCACTCATATACACTTTGTAATAAAAAAGGTGACTATATGGGTGGGTAAAAAGTTTAAGCCCTCCCCTACATTTAGCGCCTATTCAGCTTCTTCTGATCATCTATGGCCTGATAGATAATGGTTTCCTTTAGTAGAGAACTTTAACTTTTTAGAATTTTTAATTAATTAATTATTGACCACAATGTGTACATTGAACAGAATATATGTATCATTGAAAGTTATTATTGTCTGCATAAAATTTAAGAGACTTTGGATAGAATCAGATTGAAAAGTTCAATGCCATGGCTGGGATTTGAACCATGGATCTCCCAGTCTCTGTCAGGTTGCTTTTAACCATTGAGCTATCATGGCCAACATACTGACATGACATTAAATTCTCCAACTGAATTGTATTTTTTCCGGTAAACCACTAGGAGTTCTCATATACGAGATATGCACCATTTGTGCCGACTTACTATTGTGACTACTTACGTCCATACTAGTTAGAAGTCTACACTTCTAACGTGGAAGAAGATTAATTTCCATCAGTTAACCTAATAATATTGGTTTAACTATGAAGCCTAGGATTTAAGTACTTACGATGTAAGTCACTACAAACAGCATGTATTTTGTACATGAGAACTCCTAGTGATTTACCGGGAACATACCAATCAATTGGAGAATTTAATGTTATGTCAGCATGTTGGCTATGGTAACTCAATATTTAAGAGCAACCGAACGGAGACGGGGAGATCTGTGCTTCAAGTCCTGGCCATGGCATTGAATTTTTCAATCTGACATTATCTATCCAAAAACCTTAGCCTATACACAGCTAGTGTGGAAGAAAGATTAATTTTCTCAATTTAAGAGACTTTCTTTTTGTTATACAGTTAAGTAAGTGGTACTGTTCACATGATTGATCATATAGGTTACCTGGTTCGAGGTGAGGTGGAACCCTTTACAACTGCATATTCTGTAGTGAAATCCATGTGTAGCAGTCGTCATGAACATATGCCAGGGGAAAGTTTGACTTCTTCTGGTCTCCAGTATTCATTGCTGGGGTCAGAAGAAACTTTGGTGTATATAATCCACTTTTTCTGAGCTCACTTATATGTGCTTCATAGATTGTATATGAATAGTATTTCCCTTATGAAGAAGTCAGCATTGATGAGATGGTAAACTATTTTGGATCTCACTGACTTAGGATCTTAAGTACTCTCTGTAGATAGGTGATTTTGACTGCTTCTAGTTTTTTTTTTCAGATTTGCAGCAGTTAACTGAGTCCAGATTGGGCAATTGCATTGCATGTTATTGCAGATATCTTAATATGAAATAGACTTATTACAGTTTCAAATGACAGCTTTCCAACATTTTTAATTTCAAAAGTGGCCTTTATTGCTGCATTGCAACTTTCCTAGATGTGCTTGGTGAAACTCTTCCCTGGCACTTGCAGTGTTACATCCAGATATTTGTAGCAGTTGGTAAGTTCCAGTCAGGTGTTTTCATATTTAATATGTCTTCACTGTTCATATTGCCTCTGCATCTAAATTTCATTACCTTAATTTTGCTGGTATTGACTTCTAGCCAATGTACACCCAGGCTTGGGTGTAGAGCTAATTTGTTTCTATTTAGACTAATTATATCATCTGCATAGAGAAGGACTGTGGCTTTTCTTTTTTTGTTGTTGTTGTAATTTACATCCTCCAATGCTAAATCATATTGGACGATGAATGAAATGGGTGAACTGATGGTCAAATGAGTCTGGGGTCCATGGAGCTTAGAGTTACCTGACATTTGTCTATCAGGATAAGGGAAAACCTCAGAAAAAAACCATATCCAGGTAATTCACTCTAACCGAGATTCGAACTCGGGACCTCTTGATTGTGAGGCAGACACACTACCATCTATGCTTACCGAGGCGAGCACTGTGGCTTCTGGTGATGCTACCTCCTGTACTACTTCATGGGTTAGCAGGTTGAAAAAAAAAAGGGCTGAAAAGGTTCCCTTGAAGAATTTTGTTTGTTTGTTTGTTGTCACACTGGCTTTGACATTTATAGTCCGTAGATTGGATTCTAGTATACTTTCACAATCAGTTTCAAGATGTTAGCCAAGTATTTTGGAGGCTTTACTCAATAATATGTTCCTATTTACATTATAAAATGCCATGGAAAACTTTATAAATGCTTCATATATATGGCCACTTGCCATGCTAGTTGCTTCCCAGATGATGGATAGTACTCTCTCAATGGCTTGTATTGTGGATTTTCTGGTTGCGCATTACAGAGCAATACCACAGAAAGTATCTGATGAGTCTTTTGGTCCCTTCCCTTTATACAACATTAAGAGGTCAGACTCTGTTGAGGAGGCTTGTATATTTATTTATTGAGTAGCGCCATCCAGATTTCAGAAGCTACTGGTAGAGAGTCCATTAGGACTTTATTGGTTAGGTTATTGGACCCTGCAGGAATTTTGGATTCTAATACATGAATATGTAGGTACTTATACTGACGGAATTAAGAAATTAATTGCCCTGCAAATTCTGAGTATGATAAAGAGCCAGAGCTAAATACAGTTATATTCAGCAGTAATATACCTTAGCATTAGGAAATATATAAACAAATAAACAAGATAAAAATAAATATGTACCTATGGAAAACTACGGTCAGGTTTTTTTGTGTTAAAATACCAAAATAAGTTGTTTAGAATAAATGAGTCAAATAACTACAGAGATATAATTTTCAGCTTCATTTTATTGTCGCGGTGATGCACACAAAAGGTTCGGTGCAGAGAGATTAGCACGGCTTGTGTACACAGAGAGCCTGCAGATAAAGATAACAGACAGATAGTGTATCACTGAGATAAAAGGCATGCCGAAACAAATAAAGTTAGAAAATTCTGGTAACATCTTGATTGATGGAGAGCATTTGGTTTCTTGATTGTTCTGGAACAGTCTGGAATTAGCAGTGGAGGTATTTAAGGAAGCGATGACTTGCCAAGGGGCAGGAGTAAGCAGGAGTTGTAACAAGAGAGTTGATGTTGTAAACAGATGTAATCAGAATGCTGATTGTTGTGGTCATCGACCTTGGTAGATTGTGATTGTGTATGTAATGTAATTCTTCTGGTAATCTGCAAGTGTATTTCTACGGAAATAAAGAACATTTAGAATTTCTGCAAATTGGACTTTTAATTCTACGAGCCCACAAAGTCACATTATCATAGCCCATATTCATTAAGATTTTGTTCCAAAGCATCCTATTCATTTTATAAAAAGGAAAAAATGTGTGTTGAACAACTACTGACACATTTTTGCTCAGTTTTGCTTGGATATACCAGCTTGATTGTTATTTTAAAGCAGATGATGATACATGCTGCTAGAAGCAAAGTTATAAAAGCAACAAGAAATTAGAAAGTGTAAACATACAATAAAACTGATCTATAGATTGCCAAAAGAAAATTGGAAGATGTATACAATTCATTCAAACAGATCTGAAATTAAATTAAAAAAATTAAATATAAAATATAGCATACTCTCAGCATCAGTGCAGAATTTGCTGATGCCTGGATCCCACAGTAAGTGTTCATAGGATGGTTCTCGATTTGCTTTCTCTCGATCTGGGTTCCAAGCTGGAATATTGCACTGAAACTCAGGCCCAACATTGATGTGTGGTGTGGAATCTGACTCAGGGGCCACCTCCCCATTTGCAGATGAACCAGTGGTTTGGCTTTCCTCAACACCAGGTTCACCTGTAACAAAACAACATGCTCTTATTTTATTATTATTTGAAGCAAAAGATTAGTGTTTCCTTACAATTCATACAACTGTTAAAATTGGTTGCTTCTTGCAACCTCTCCTTTCTTTTTTCAGTATTGGAATTAATTATTCATGTTTTGTAATGTATAGTCATTGTTGTTTTGACATGTAATGCATGCACATTTCAACAATTAAATTTCAACTTAAATTTCGAATTAGATTTCAACAAACTGTATTTGCAGATTATTTTCAGTATGCATTCAGTTATCTGTGGAGTACTAGCATGGGTTTTATGAACATGTCGGTACATATTTAAGTTTGATTTATGAGTCACTATGTTTACACTCAAACTTCACTTACTTGTTGTTGTATAATTGAAATGTTTTCAAGATCATTCGATCTCATCCTCAGCTGTTTGGTGACTAAATGAACCTTCCTCTTCTTCCACTACTACGGAGCTCCGATCACTCTGCCATCTGGTGTTAGGGGCACTAAGTTTTAATACTTCATTTAATGCCGGGATTTCAAAATTTATAACTTTATCACGGTTTTTGTTTATGAATATAACAAGTAAGTGAAGTTTGAGTGTAAACATAGTGACTCATAGATCAAACTTAAATATGAAGAATACTTCACTGTTAATAATGCTTCTGCTTTTAATATTTATGACATTTGGTAAACAGCTGAGGATGAGATCGAATGATCTTGAAAACGTTTCAATTATACAACAACAAGTATGTGAAGTTTGAGTGTAAATATAGTGACTCACAAATCAAACTTAAATATGAAGAATACTTCACTGTTAATAATGCTTCTGCTTTTAATATTTATGTCGGTACATATTTATTGTGTGATCTATAATAATTAATCAAAATGGCCGAGGCATGCTTAAGGTACAGAAGCTCAGTTTAAAGCTCAAGTTTGAAAATGTTATTCAATTTCAATATACATGGAGGCATATGTTTGCAAACCAAAATTCCAACATGCTTGAGAGCTTTTGATATGTTTGAGATACGTGGTAACTAACATACATGATGTGAGCAAGGGAAACTCTGTAAGACGTCATACACCTGCAATATTTAGTTTATTTTTCTTAGAAAAGTAATAAGTTTGCTATGCTTGTGAGCAGATTTAGCATTGTGAATGTATGTATGTATGTATTTATTCACTGCAATTGGGTACTACCTGGTGGCAGAGTTAAGAATACAGATCAAATTACAATACTAGATATACAACAATAACAAATAAACAATACAAACATGATATTATTTTAACTTTAGTCACTTAAAACATATGTAATTACTTCTCTATTTACATATTATATACCACTATAATTTAAAAGTTAAACTATAACCATCTAGATTTTTTCTAAATTTTTTCAGCGACAGGGGACAGCCCTGAAAGACTGCTACAGGCAATTCATTCCATTCTTCAATGGTTCTATTAACAAAAGAAAATTTTCCTACGTCGGTTTTGTATCTTCTACCCTTAATTTTATACCTATGATCGTTTTGTCCATAATAATCCGGATTATCTAACCTTACACTGACGTCCACCCAGGCCTTTACACCGGCATTAGCTTTGAATAATGCTACCAGCCTATGTTTTTTACGCCTAATTCTTAATTCCTCCCATTTAGTCTCATCTCCTTTTATAGGCCCAACATACTTGCCTCTTTTTATGAATTTTATTGCCCTCTTCTGTATTTTTTCTAACGGATCGATTTGGTTAGCTCTATACGGGTCCCAGCATGCTACTCCATAGTCCATAACCGGCCGCACTAAGGCCTTGTAGGCAATTTCCCTGGACCTAGCGCTCCCCTTTTTCAATATTCTCATTACGAAATGTAATGCCTTCCGCGCATTTCTAGTTGTGGAATTTACTTGTTCGTCCCATCCAGCATTACTTGCCAGGTACACTCCCAAGTATTTGCAGCTGTCCACCTGTGGAATTTGCACCCCTCCCATGTGATAGTTAACAATAATTTCGCCCTTAGTTCTACTAAAAACAATGGACTTACTTTTCTTGGCATTAATTGACATTTTTTTAGCCGCAGCCCAATCAGAGATTTCATTTACATCATCCTGAAGAGCGGTTTCATGCACTGTATTCCGAATTTTATTATAAATGATACAATTGTCTGCAAACAACCTTATCTGGCAGTTAATATTAACAGCAATGTCATTAACAAAAACGAGAAACAGTATGTGGCACTACATCAAAAGCTTTAGAAAAGTCAATTAACACTGCATCAGTTCTTCCCCCTGCATCTACCTCATCTGCCAAATCTTGAAATAATGAAGTAATTTGACTTTCGCACGAATACCCAGGTCTAAATCCATGTTGCGCTTCATTAAACCACTTTTTATTTTCTAACTCCTCTCGTATATATTCTGCAAATAAATGCTCCATTAATTTAGATACTACTGAAGTTAGACTAACTGGCCGATAGTTATTTATTTCTGTTTTATTACCCCCTTTATAAATCGGAACTATAATAGCTGTTTTACCAGTCTTTCGGTAAGGCACAGTTGTTAATTGACATGTTGAACAAGAGCATAAGATAGGGAATCATGGCTTCACACCCAAGCTTTAATATTTCAGTAGGTATATTGTCTGGTCCCCTTGATTTTCGGTTTTGCAGCATCTTAATCCTTTTGCGTAATTTGGGCGCCATTATTTGAAAAATCGTTTCTCCACTCTCACCAATTTCCTGTTCGGAACTAACGTCGGATTTAAGAAAAACCGATACAAAATGCGAATTTGATATATTAGCTTTGTTCCTATCACTTAATACATCTATCCCATTAACGTTAAAATCTGGTATGCTCTCTTTATTTCCCCTGCGTCTTTTTACATAATTGTAAAATGATCTCCAACAATTATTTGTTCCGCTAAAAATGTTATCTAAGAATCGTTCCTGCGCTTGCAACTTCTCGTCTTGTAATTGTTTAGCTAATTCTTTAAATTTGTTAAGATGCCATTCTGATATTTTCCTTTTATTATAAGCGTGCCTAGTCTTTCTTTTAAGTGTCCTAATACATTTTGTATAAAATTCTGGATCCGCGTTATGTTTAATAACTTTAAAAGGTACGTGTTCTCTAATTGTTACAAGGATAAGTGTTTTCAAATTAACCCATGCTTCATTCACACTAGTGGCAGATTTTACAAATAACCCATATTTTTCCAGGAGAAATGTTTGGATAGCCTCCCCGTTCGCCCTATGGAAATCCCAACTAATTACTTGTTCCGTTTCAAACCGGTTTGTCTGCCCTTTCCAGTTTAGGTCTAATTGCACACACTGATGGTCACTTATACCTGGCAAGACATTGCATGCAGAAAACAATGACTCATGTTTGCATAAAAATACGTCCAGTAATGCTGATTGTCGAGTAACAGTTTTCACGACTTGAAATAACCCCTGCTCCCAAACCAGAAAGTTAATGAGCTTTTGAGCTTCGCCTCTTATTAACTGTCCGTCCCAGTTTACATTTGGCAGATTTAGATCCCCTACTAATATAACATTTTTTTCCCCTTCGGAAGAGATTTTCTCCACTAGTTTATTAAGTGTAGCATAATCAGTTTCTCCAGGTGGTGTATAGCAAGCTATTATTGTTAAATTATTCCCTTTGTTTGCTTGATCAATAATTTCGATTGCCATAATCTCAACCTCTTCTTCTACCCATAATGCTTTGCTGTTTAGCTCTGATTTAGCGCAAATAAAGTTTCCCCCTCCCCTTCCATCCCTGTCCCTCCTAAACACCCTGTAATCTGTTCTGAATACTTCTGAATCATTAATGTCAACATTCAGCCATGATTCCGTACCTATAATGACACTTGGATTGCATATTTCTACTAAATTCCAAAACTCAATAATTTTATTCATAATACTACGGCAATTTACCTGTAGCGGCCTTAAGGAATCAGCCCCTACCTGAAAATCTACGTTTTCCTGAAGTTGGTGTCATTGCTGCCCTTGCTGCTCGTTGTCGTCAGCCCACTTCGTCACCCTCGCGAACAAAGCTGCCCGCTTTGACGATCCTCTTCGGTTCAAGTGTACCCCATTCCGTCCGTAGTCCCAGTCTTCAATCCACGAATTCGGGTCAAGAAACTGAGCACTCAGTCGCTCCGCTACACATGAAAAAGCTTCATTTACCTGCATCACCTTTCTCCAGCTGGAGTCGCGTCGTCTTAGTACTCCACTGACGACTATTTTTGCTGAAGGAAACAGCTGATTTGTCCTGTTAACTAAGTCGTACGTGTCACCCAACACATAGTTAACACTTCTCTGCAAGCTTTTGCTCCCGACATGTAATACGATTGTCCGATAGTTGCCTTCCATCTCCTCTTGCTTTCTCTCGATTTCCCTCAGCAGACCGTCAACTCTTATGCCAGGATAGCAAACTACCTCCGCCGTTGGATTTCCAGCATGTCTCACAATAGAGTCACCGACTATTAGGCAAGATTTCTCCTCTTCTTTTACTCTTTCTTCCCCATGCTCCCTCAGTTGACGGTTTTCATCTTCGAGCCTCCGAATATATCTTCCGCCTGTTGTAGCTTAATGCGTAGTTCCCGTGCTTCTTCTTGAAGCTGCTCCAGTATCCTCTGATTTGCGGTGACGGTCTCGGCTCCCCTGCATTCCTTACATACCCAGGTTTCCTCGATGTTCATGTCCCTTTTCACTTTATGGCATCCAAAGTGGAACCACTTCGAGCAATTACTGCACATAAGTCCGGTCCTCAGAACTTTAATACAGCCCCCACATCGTTCGTCCGCTACAGGTCCTGGATTAATCTCAATTCCCCCTATCACTAGTAAAGTTACTAATACAAAAATTACAAAATAACTCTGTGAAGTTTCCGTAGTACCTTCACGCTGACTACCTGCTCCCCGTGAGCGCTGATCTGACCACATTCCGATCCTCGCCCGGTAAATCACCAAGTCAACACCCATTGTCTCAGCTCGTTTCTACCTGCCTCTCTACCTGGCATGTCCGATTTCCTCAAGCTCCAGACACCGACTGAATGCATGAGCCATTCTAAAAGCTGCCATGTAGAAAGGTTATTACACACATAAAATGGGCAAATCCTGATCTTTAAGTATTATGAAGAGTTTCAACATATGATAAATGAAACTGAAGAGGTTGTAACAAAGATGATGTTTCATTGACTGGACTAGCAATTACGTTGCCAGCTTTCGAAGATATGCATTTTAAAATAAACATGAATAACAGATGATGCAGAATTAACAACAATAATTGAAGGATGGTAGATATAGGTACTATCAGTCAGCTTGCTTATTTCCTTGGATATCAGATGTTAATTGATGAACTACCTCCTTTTAGTTTCCCCAAATGTTCCTATCCTTTCACTACTCCTTCAAGAAAAGAACAATGAGTACACATGAAGTCAACTGCCCAAACTGTTTTATGGTTTTTGTGCAATTAGCATTTCTTGGCTAATACATTAAAACATTATTAAGTTAAAGTAAACAAGGAGAAGGAAAACTCAATTTACACACTTAATCAAAATACCCAAAACCTGGACATGTTTTGAGAATCTGTTGATTTCATCCTCAGCAGTTGACTACTAGTTAGTGTTTGACAGCAGAAAACAACCTAGGAAGTACATCACTCACCAGAGGCTGTCACTAAAAGAATTGGCAGATGGAAAAAAACTAAACAAACACTAACCAGGTCAGCAGTTGATGATGTGAACAACGGATCTTGAAACATATTTAAGTATTCTGTATTTTAGTGAAGTGTGTATATTGAGTTTATCTACTCTTTGTTTACTTTCATGTGAAAAATCTTATTGTCAACTGCTTCTATGTTATTGCTTATAATTATTCAGTTAGTTTAATCACAGTCCAATTTTGTGAACTGCAACCCAATAACCACACTTCTGTCCTGCATATCAACAGATAATTGGCAGTAATATGCATTTTGACTTGGAGTGGTAACAGCATACTTCATTCATTGTGAAACAAAACCTTTTTTCTTTGGTTGCAGTAAAGAAATGTGCAACTTACTTTTTATACTGGTAAGCGTAGTTGAGCTAGGCCATGAAGCTGTAGTTGTGCTGGAGGTTGAGTTACTACTAGCAATTGCTTGCCAGTAGAGACCCTGCCCATTCCTCGCTGGACTGAGCATAGGAGGAGGAGTGTATGGTGGAGGAGGTGACGAAGATGTGCAGAGACGAGGGGCACGTAGGCGTGACTGGAACGTAGGATGATGAGGTGGATTATAAGATGATTCAGGTCGTTGCTTCTTGCGGGCCATCCGAATAGGACTCGCTGGTATACTGCAACATTTAACATGTTTACTAAGTAAGATTATGTATTTTATCCTAATGTTAATATAAATTATATGTGCAGCAATTGAGATATGGGTAATGCTTCTTCACTTGGAACACAAAGGCAGGAATGGAAATAGCATATAGTGTCCATACATTTACATTTTAATGAAAGTACATGGTTGTTAGCTGTTGCATTATTATAGTGAGAGTCATTTTGAATAACTCTGAGGTTTAATTCAAATGCTCACAAATATCTAAATGCTAGGAAAAAGGATGATGAAGTCCATTAATGTCTTAGAACAAAAATCTTTAAGTGAAACTGTTATCTTATGTTAGTCTATGCTAAAAGGAGCTTATACACTGCATAGAGTACAGTGACCTCAGTTGGTCTGCAGCACATATTCTGTTGTTAAAACATTTTGTAAAATTTGTATTACAATAAATGACAAATTGAAATTATCCACAGTATTGTTATTGCCACTCATTGTGTTCCTGGTGGTACATTATTACTGCATATTACTAATCAAATTTTTTGTTAGAAATTGTTCCAGAATGATTTGCCGAAACTAACCACAGTGATAATGCATGACTATACATTAGCAAGTTTTTATATATGTAAAAATAATTAAGAAATATAAAAATAAAACATGGAAACTAGGCAGTTCTCTAGTACTTGTGTAATTATCTTTGCAAACGCAAAATATTACTAAAGAAAATTTCATTAATTAGACAGTGAACTACCATATACAATTCATTAAAGTTTACATAATAAAAAAATCACAAAAGCTGAGAAATAATGAATTTAAAATTTTAGGACTCTTATGAAGAAAAAATCCACTGTAATCTTAGAGAATTACAACATATTCTAAGCTGGATACTGATGACATTAAATATTTAAATTTTGCATCAGACTGACCTTGTAGGACTGAGAAAAACATCATCATCTCCTTCTTCCTTAAGATTGTCAAGTGCTACATGTAGCCTTGGCCTCTGCAATCGTACACTGCTCTGTTGCTGTTGCTGCAGCTGTTGCTGTTGAAGTTGATGATGTGGTTGTTGGGATTGATGCTGTTGTTGCTGGAAGTGTGTTGTTGTTGTTACTAGTCCTTTGCCTTTCCCAGATACATCTAGAGTTTTCTTGCTCTGGAAAGTGAGAGTACCAGGTGCAATGTTGGCAGCAGATACAGCCGGCATTACCAAACTCTTGCCTGCAATTTGATGATGATGCAAGTGGTGGTGGTGATGATGATGGTTTGGTGCTGGTGCTGTTTGAAAGAACTTGAGCTCTCCATTGCTGTCTACTACAATACCTGTAAGACCCTGACCACCTCCAAAGTCTACCATGCCATTCCCAACCAGCTTGAAGGAGTGGATTCCACCAAAGTCAAACCTCTTTCTGCTTGCAAAGTCCTTGGGGCTGCTGGAAAGGAGTGGATCTTCTGAATTGGGCATCATTTGCGATTGGAGGGTATGATGTGGGGATAAGGGGAATGTAACTTGTCCCTGAGGAGCAGAGGCAAAGGAAACGGGGGGTAAAGGCGAGGAAACAGAGGAAGACGATGCAGGGACGCTGGAGAGGGAAAGTGGAGAGGGCACGGGGGTTGCAGACAAAGGTGATTGCGGAGGTGGTGATGGATTGCCTAAAGTGCCATACAAGCTGAAACCGTGAGGAGATCGCAGATGACCGTTGCTTTGGGTCTCTACGGGCAACACTTCCGAGAGAGCAGCCTCAACGGCAGCCGAGCTGGACATGGCAGCCGTGTAGAAGGCCGCCGAGAGGGGTGACGACGCCGGTGGCACATGACCTCCGCTGCCACCATGAGAGATGACGGACTGCACGAAACCATCGGCGACAGCTTGCTGCGGAGATGACAAGGGCAGCGAACTCGTCATGACCCCACCGCCATGCACGAAGGACGGGGACTGGCCCTCCTGACTCGCGGGCGGCGTGGGATACGCGAAACCGGGCGAATCCTGGTGCGTGAGAGGGGACGGCAACGGAGACTGCACCGTGAGCGACGCGTGGGGCGAACTGGCATAGCCCTGAGGATGAGGCGACTGAGTGCTTCCCGCTCCCGGAGACGGGTCTTTGGACGCGGTCGTAGTCGTGGGCTGCGTCGTGCCGTACGCGCCGAAGTCGGCGAGTCCAGCGGGGAGCGGGGAGTCGAGGACGGCCTGAAAGTCGTGCGACACTCCATGGTGGCCCTGGGTACCATACTGAGGACTCTGCACGGCGTTCTGATAGTCGTCCAGTGATGCAATATCCTGCAGTTGCTCAGCCGTCGCCTGATCCTGCAGCAAGGATGCTGCCTGGAACTGCACAACATGTGTCACAGGTCAAAACTAATAATTGTATTTAAATATTTATTTTACTGCTATCAATAAAAGCAATATTAGTTATTGTTTAGCATCTGGGATGTAGCATTGTGGTTCAATTCTCTGAAGTAAATGCTGTTAAGGTGAACACTAGTCATCTAGCTACACACTGGAAAGCAATATCTTTTTATCCTTGTCATTTAACTATTGCATACCTTTAACAAACATTTCTTCTCAAAACCGGGTAAAAAAAAACACATCTATAAGATTCACTTTACAGTGTCATCATTGTATAAGAAATATAAGGGAGAAATAACACAAAAAGTGCAAATAATTCAGAGTATTTCCAAATCTGATTAAATCAATAACAAAACCTATTTTAAGTTTTTCATTTTCAAATAAAATAAAAGGGAAGGAAAGAAAACGATATATATGTATATATATGTGCTAACAGCATAACTAATAAATTAAAATTTGGATAAATGCAAAATTTGATATTTAAGTTCAGCTTCTTCCAAAGATGCAATATGAAGACTTTCAAGAAAACATTCTAATCCAAACTACTCATTACATAGAACAATTTTCATAATTTTAAATTTTCTCAAAAAGGTCACTAATGATTTTGATTAGAATGTTAAATATTAAAGATATGTGAATGGCAGATAAAATGTATATCTTAAATTTTTGGGAACAGTAACTTGCTAAGTTATTCAGATATAATTTTATATAATCTTAACACACAATTACTTCCAATAAGTTGCTTTGAAGCATAAACAATTTCTAAGATATTCAATATTAATGGTTCAAACTACTGAGTGGTTTTGTCATTCTTTTGACCTATTAATATTCAGTTGCTTCTCACATTGATGGAATTTTAAAACAAAAATATAGCGGCCAGAGCATAAATATTTAATTGCACTATTCCCTTTGTATCAATAAAGAAGTGTATAATGAAGCTATTTTTGCAAAAGTTTTTCTAGATTGAAATGAAGTAGATGGAATGGTAAGTTTTTGTAAGTATAAGCCAGCAAATGTCATAGATCCAGGTTTTTTCTGTCATATTTCTGATCATATTTTTAATACATATTTTTTTTTCTTTTTTCTTTTCATTTTTCTTGATGTTGAACATCCTTTAACCTGGTATGTCATATTGAACAAATGAAACAAATGGGTAAAATAAGGTGAAATAAGCCCAGAGTTTTTAGAGCTTAGAGTTACCTGATATTTGTCTTCTAAGGACAAGGGAACACTAGATAAATCATATCTGGATAACTCTTTATAACCAAAATTCAAACTGAGTACTGCTTGAATGTGAGGAGAGCATGTCACTCCCATACTACAGAGGCGAGACTAAATATGTATTTTCCTAAATTATGTATTTTCCTGCTAGGAACAACTGAGAAATTGCCTTTCTTCCAAAGTTTAATGTTAATTTGTAACATTTTATTTCACACTTTATTAAAAAGCATGATTTTCTGTGACTAAAACATTGAATTCAGATTTGAAATCAGAATTTTCTTTCACATACTTTTTTTCCAGCACACTAAGTTGTGTATGTCTCATGTATGTACATTTACTTATATTCAAAACATGTGAAGCTCAAATAGTTATTTCATTATGTATGTCAAATCTCACAATCAGAAATAATTAACATATAATGAACAATCCGAAAATAGTATATAGAATCACTTATGGCCATTCTGTCATACAAAAATTATGAAAAAAATCCTCTACATTACTCACATTTTTGTATAAGATATTCTGGAAGATTTTCATTTGCAAAATATATTACAGCATCTAAAGATGCTACAGTTGTCACTGTAGTCGGTTAATGTGTTGGATGACCATTTTCCTAGTCATCGTTCCATGACAGCAATATCCTGATGAAAAGGTTCTCCATATGCATTACTCATTGTAACCAGATTAACAGGAACCCAAGTGGCAATGCAGCAAATGTAGCTTCAATGACATATTATGCTTCAAAAAGTTTCGTATACTGTTAATTTTCTTTCAGTTATTTTCTTAAAGTTTTTAATTTCCGCAAAAATAACTCTACTCTTTCTCGAACCCCATGATGGCTCCAAATAATCATCTTTCTGTGGAGAATTTGTGGGTCAGTGAAAGCACCTTCAAATTACAGAGATTTATTATGCTTGTGTGCATATCATTTTCATCTAAATGCTTAAACAATAAATGGCAATGTTGAAATGAAATCTGGGAACTTTACAACTTCCTAGGTATTTTTAAATGAAACTGTATCTGTTTTTTCTTCTGAAAATTCCTTCATATTTGGAATTTAAATAACATACATACATCCTGAGTTATGGACCTGTGTTTCTAATGCTACTAACAAGTGTACCCCTCTGTCTAGATTTACATTTGCTATAAATCTCATACCTGCTGGTTGCAAGATACATATGTACAGCTTGAGTAAAACGTTGCAACAGTTCCCCTCTCCTGAAGCAAAGATGTGCAATAGCACTGACCAGACCACTTGCATAAAAAGAAAGATGGTGATCAGTATTCCACTTGCACTGAATGAGATAAGTACAATGTGTAATATATGTGACTCCAGATTCTGAAACACTTCCAGTGCTTTGCTCTCCCACCACTCTCTCATTTTTCCTCTCTTGTGCATATGAAGTTTCACAATGTTTTATACTAGCTGTAGTCAAAGTTATATCTGCTATCACTTCTGAACTAGTAACACTTAGCTGAGAGTCTACACTATTGAGTTCTGTGGCACATTCTTATATCAGTATAGGTAAGAGGAACCATAGATTACCATTTCTAAAACACATTGTTTTCTTCATTTTATATTGATAAACATAAAATAAGACACCACAGCTGAACTTTGCCCACAGTGAAAAGGTAGAATCAGACTGAAAAATTCAATGCCGTAGCCAGGATTTGAAACATGGATCTTCTGGTCTCTGTCCGGCTGCTCTTGGACTGCAAACAGCATGTGCATAACATACGATTTGGCACAGTCCTTATGCAATATAAACATTAGCAAAGAATTATCTCTGTAGGTGTTACTAAAAGGGTTTCAATTACAATTCAGACATACAAATGCATAAAAATAAGTATCTTTTGTGCGAATTTAAAAGGCTATACAGCAACATTTTTGTTGTAAATATTTTAAATATATGTCCAAAACTGTTAATCTCTAAAAGATTAAGTTTTCCTTTCTAACCTTGTTCTATATATAACTGTTAAAATATATTTGACAGTTATAGGTTTAGCTGCATTAGTTTCTTATCTTACCATTCATTAAGTCCATTTTATTGCCATAGCTTGTAAAGCTGAGGATAAACGTTACCTGGATGGTCTCAGCAAGCTGTGCAGCATCTACCCCATGCAAGAGCATGGTATCCTGCACAGACACTTGTTGGAACACATCCTCTTGGAGACTAGTGGAGAAATAGTTAGGGGTGTCATCCCCCGTTGTTGCATTGGCAGACTGGTAGGTCACACCCAGGGAGTAACTATCTCCTTGGAAGCTCAGCTGCAGCTGTTGTTGCTGCTGTTGCTGTAGTGTGGGTTGTGGACTAGGACTAGCACTGCTTGAGCTGGACCCAGGGTGTTGTGCCCCAGGATCAGAACTAGCTCGCTTTACTGCAACCTACAATAAGTACATTTTATTTCCAGTTACTAAGTAGTTGACATTCTCTTATATAATAGGGTAAAGGAAGGTATTTTCCTGACATAGGCATTTTCATGATACTGTTTTGAAGGGATGTCACAAAGAAACCAGTTGGTGGTAATGCGCCTGCCAATAGCTCCTGAGCTTTAGGAATAAATGTGTCAACTACCAACAGTGAAAGACGAGTTAACACCAACTGGTTTCTCTGTGACATGTCTTCGAAAAAGTATCACAAAATCGCCTATGTCACGAAAATACCTCCCTTTACCCTATTATTTTACTGCATATGTAATCAATTTAACATTATATACATGGTACAACCACAGCACATACCTTGCCGCCACGCTTAAGGAGCAGCTCAGCAAGAGCCACTGCCTCCTGCTGGACGTCTGCAGGTGCCCGAGGGGAGACGAAATGCTCGGAATCTGAGTGTCGTCTCATCTTCTCACCTGCCGAAGTCGCCGTCGATACCAGCTGCTGCTGCTGTTGTTGCACAGGAGGCGCAGGGACCACGAAAGATGACAGCTTGATGTTTAGGTCGGGCTCTTGTTTAATCACGGCGCCCCCGGGAGTCGAGGGGGCTGACTGGGCATTGGAATAAACGGACTGCGTGCCCCTGTTTGACTCCGAGTCTGTCAACACAACATCCAAAATGTTAACATACTTAATGTCTCTTTGCTTTGTATTAAACGTTTTCTTTTTCAACACAAACTCGTGTGCCATGGTATTCTTTTATTTTTATGTTGTCAGCTAACCTAGATATGTAAAGGGACATGACTATCGTGCTGACCACGGCACAACGGACTCTCATTCGAAGAATGAATGTTTTCAAAATTGAAACTTCCTGCAATAAATCGTAGCCTAGCTTTATGCTATTCTGAGATTCAAGAAGCTCTGAAAGTCTGTCTGAAATTAGGTTATACAATAATTAAACGTGACTGCCTTGAGAACGTCTGTGAAAAACAGCTGTTACTAAGAATAAACCTATAGCCACTGGAGACTGCTTTAGTATCAAAACCTACTAAACACTCGAGTATCTGGAAGAGTTTAGAATAGTTGTAACGAGAGAATTCTTTAAACCCTCACCTTTTACCAGAAATTAAATATGTTGATATTCTGATGCTACCAAAGGGTGGCCAGATTGCTAGTACTCAAATCTTCATTATGTGCCGCTACTGTACCTCAATGTCGCCAATTTCTGAATTTCCATACTCCCTCCTCCTTGTTACTGTATAGTTAGTGAATATTAAATCTCGGACCCTGGACTGCATAATGAATAATGTTAAGTTGGCATACTTTATATGTCACTTGAAAAAATACACAACTACTCAAAGTTTTCTTATGTTGGCAGAGTAAATAAACAAGCTGTATATTTTTTGCCTAAAGTATTGAAAGACTTTTATCATTGTTTCCTGCATTTCTTCTCAAACTTTCCCCATTTTCCCCTTATTAAAAGAGTAGAATCACAATATTACCTGGTTTCATTAAACTAACAGCTTGCTATAACTGTCAAACTGGCACAAGAGAGAATTTTGATTCTGAATGTAGAATACCAGTCACTTTTGATCACACAATATTTGATTACAAACTGCAATAAGAGGAGCTGACTGCCGAGATTTTCTTCGAGTTTGAATGACTGAATAATGAAAACGATACATAGTATTATAGAGCCCATGACTGCAAGCATACAGTGAAAGAATTTTTTTATTTCCCATATACGTACACAGTATATAGAGGAGGGATTGTATTCCTCCCAAAAATTCGATACAGAGATTTCAGTGGAAATATTGTTTTGAGATCTTCCGAATAAAAATGAAAAAACATTTTTAGAAAAAAAAGTCTGATTCTGTGTTTTTCTAATGAACGTCCTCCAACGGACAATGAATGAAATGGGTGCCATGATGCTCAAATGAGCCCAGGGTCCAAAAGCTTAGTTACCAGACATGCATCCATTAGAATAAAGGAACACCCCGGAAAATACCTTACCCAGATAACTCACCTTGATCAAGTTTCGAACTCGGAACGTTTTGAACATGAAGCAGACACGCTTCTACCTACGCCACCACCTACGCCGTGTGTGTGTTTGTGTGTGTATGAACTCAAAAAGAAAAAGACGGTTTAATCTATACTCTATTTGGCTTTAAAGTGTGTATGGATGTCAGCATTACACCGTAACCATTACTGATGTGTGAGTGGAAATATTTCATTAGTACATTCCGTATATCATCGCTTATTTGATACTTTCAAGTAAGAACGGGCTGGATAATTAACAACTTCCAAAACATTTGCACATGAGCTGCAGTGAAATATATGACGGTTGTGATAAGAGATTTAAACTGTTCCTAAATAATCAAACACCAGAGAACCGAACAGAATATAGAGGTTAAATGCTATAGCCAAACGTAAAATAAGGGAAATAAAGCGACAAAGTTGGGATAAATATGTGAACAACTTACAGCATGATCTTCATGGACGACAAGAAAAAGTATATAAAGTCCTAAAACAGTTAAATGAGAATGAAAAAGATAAACTGCAACATAACCTAATTAAGAGTGAAGAATGGAACAAATATTATAAGAAATTATGGACTGATTCAGACGAAGATAAATTAGTAACAACATATGTTAATGAATATGTAGATTTAATAAGTATGGATGAACTAAAAGAAACTTAAAAAAATTTCAAAAACAAAAAAAAGTCCAGGAACTGATGATTTGAATATGGAACTATTTAAATATGCCTCGGTTAAATTCCAGACTAGACTTTTGAATTTCAACAATATATGTTGGAAAAATGGGCATTTACCAGAGGAATGGAATATTGCATTGATATGTCTGATTTTTAAAAAGGAAGACCAAACTGAATGTGACAATTATAGAGAAATCAATCTTTTGAACTCAGGTTACAAGATCTATGCAAAAATCATAACACAAAGAATTGCTCCAATCTCAGAAACTAAATTGCTTGATTCACAAAATGAATTTAGAAAAGGGCGTTACTGCAATGATTGTATTTTCACAATAACACAGATTATGTAGAAACAACGAGAATATAATCTACCAACTCTAATAGCTTTTATAGACTATGTAAAAGCTTTTGATAAAGTAAAAAGAAATCTGCTATTGGAAATAATGATTAAAATGGATTTCCTCAACATTTAGCAGGAACAATACAAAGTATGTATATAAATACAAAATTTAAATTGGAGAAATCCACAGAAAAAGATAACCTAATAGAGATTAATTTAGGACTAAGACAGGGGTGTCCATTATTACCTACGCTATTTAATATATATATATATATATATATATATATATATATATATATATATATATATATATATATATATATATTAATGACACAGTTGTACGATGGCAAACTATGCTCAGAACACATTTTAAAATAAAGGGGAGAAATGTTGACACATTGCTGTTTGCTGATGACCAGATTTTAATTGCAGAGACGGAAGATAACTTACAAAGAGCCATACATGAATTAAATAATATTACAAGAGAATATAATCTTCAAATTTCATATGAAAAAACAAAAATAATGGCTTTTATAGGAAAGAACCATTTGAGAGCAAAAATTTGCATAAATGATAAACCCATCCAACAACAAAGTTATTTTAATTATCTTGGCTACATTGTGTCATATACCAGTAATAGAGATATACAAAACAAAATAAACAAATTCCAAACAATATGTGGCACAGTAAAAATAACTTTTAAAAATTGTAATCGTCAAACTTTGTTAAAACTGTATAAAATAATGGTGATCCCAACCCTGCTTTATGGGTGTGAAAACTGGGTCTTGACTATCTCACAACAGAAGAAAGTGGAGGCAGCTGAGATGAAATTTCTGAGACAGGTGGCAGGTTATAGACTCATAGATAAGAAAAGAAACGAGGATATTAAAAGAGAATTGGAAAATCAGAGTCTAAATGAAACAATCATTGCATACAGGCAAAAATGGCAAGATGATGTGCAGAGAATGACCGAAGACCATACACCACAAATAGTATACAAGTATAAACCTGTAGGTAGAAGAAATGTTGGCAGGCCAGAATGAGATGGTCCGATCAATTTCCTTAAAGTCGGAACGGGCCACAAGGCTTATACCATGATGACGATGACGACGACGATGATGATGATGATGATGATGATGATGATGATGATGATGATGATGATGATGATGATGATGAACTGTTGACCGCAGAGAGCGTCAACACTTCTTTATTGGCGCAATGAAACAACCGTAATGCTTATGTGCGCTACCACTTTAAGCTGTAATTTAATTCTTCCAAGATTTTCAATAAAATTCTTCATCCCATACTATCACATGGAAAAGGTTTTGAAAATTAATTTTTTTTTTTTTTACAAATCAAAAGTAGCTCTAACGATTTTGAATAAAGTGCCATTTGTTTAATCTGCTGACAGGAGTGAACCATCGGTAAAAAACTGACATTACTGTTGACTTACTGGTATATGTGAGGTTGGTGGAGGTTTGGGTGCTCTGCAGCTGAGGATTTGTTATCCTTTTCTGGATGATCTTCTCCTCTATTAGGGCACGCACGCTCATGCTGGCGGTCTGCAGTGGCGGCCCCGATACTTCTTTCTTCTCACACTTCTTGGATTCCGAGTCCTGAAAACATTAAAAATCCAATTTACTTCCTCTGTTGATAACATTTCTCTACACACACAAAAGGAAGTCTCTGTCTGTCTCTCTGTCCATGTGTGTGAGCGGTTAATTTCGAGAAAACCTGCACAGCCAAGTTTGAAAAGCTTTTCTCGTGTAACTTTATATATATATATAAATATAAATATATATATATATATATATATATATATATATATATATATATATAATATATTATATATGAATTGTAGGAAGCTGGAAAGAATTTAAATGCGCGAATGGCTATTGACTAGAGGTAGATCGACTAAATATTCTAATAGAGTTTTGTTGTAATGAATATCTTGCATGATAATGAAATTGCAAGTTGAATTTTATTGTTTTAAAGCTAATGTGGTCCTATATTTTCATTTTAAAGATAATTTTGATGATATGTTTTCAATTGCTCATTACTGTATGTTGGTACTATTAACCTTCCCCCTCCACCTCTTGCAGTCGCAAAACGTCAGAGCTGGAGATGCAACGGCCGGACAGTAAATGGGGCAATTGAAGATATGCCCGGAAAAACGGACTAACCCTCACAATAAACTAGTCTGCGATAAGTGCCGTCCTCTGTTATTGCGGCAGAGAGCTATCTTTTCTTGTGTTGGTCTATCCTCCAGCAATCTGCCCGGCTAGCTCATTCGGTAGGGTATGAGACTCTTAATCTCAGGGTCGTGGGTTCGAGCCCCACGTTGGGCGACTTGAATTGGAGCCTGCCTCGGTAGCGTAGATGGTAGCATGTCAAGAGGTCCCGAGTTCGAATCTCGGTCAGGGTGAGTTACCTGGATAAGGTTTTCTCCGGGGGTTTTCCCTTATCCTAAAAGATGAATATCGGGTAACTCTAAGCTCCATGGACCCTGGGCCCATTTGAGAATCATTTCACCCATTCCAGTCATAGTCCGATATGACTTAAAAGGTTAAAGGACGTAAATAAAAAGATTAAACATAATTGGAAACAAGATCAAAGAACAAAAATTGCAAGAAATAATAAATATTATGCTAAACAAAGAGAGTTGAAGTTCTTGCGTTTTGTGATATGCTATTCCTATAATGTTCTTTTTTTTTAATTTGTTTTACGTGGAAGGAAAAAATGGATTTACCCACACCAGCCCATCGGGCTGGTGACATAGGAGTCGCCGCTCCGGTGACCTCACCGGAGCGGAATACCTACTAAAAAAGCCTTCCACTGTCTAGGGCAACTGGTGAAGTTGGCTGGTTCCGCTCGTGGCACACAGATTCAGAAGTAGTGATGATTGCTGCGGCGAACCGCATGGAGTGTTGGGGTGGATAGACGTCATGACCCTAGGCCCTGACGCCCACCGTTCCTTTCAAGGGGTGGCGGTTCTTCCTATATTGCTCCGTGGTGATCGATGTAGGTCTCGTGAGGACCTGTATCTAACGGAGGGTATCGGCGTGGTAGATCCAGTGGTGGCGTCCCTCGGGTGCGGTTGTCTCTGCGGGGTGGAGGGGCCCCTTGCATGGGTGCTAGTGCCCTTGTGAGGTCTCTGATGTCAGTGATGGAGTTCTGATGCATCCTGAGAGCTCCCTCGAGCTTAGCTGGCGTGAAGAGGCGTGTGTCGTTGATGTAGCCTACTATTTTCTCCAACTTGGCCTTGCAGTAGTCTAGGGCTTCTGAACGGCCGTCAGTCTCCCGGGTGTCGCGCTGCGAAGCCTGGGTGGCCTCCTTTACCTCGTTTTATAATGTCCAAAATGGGCTAACCTGTTTATACTCTGTGCCTACCATCTAGTGGCCGGTCATACATTTGTGCTTTATTGAAATATAGAGGCAGCCAGCTTACATTTGTATTCCAGATCAGTGGATGGAGTTACCGAAAAAAAAAAAAAACCACAGGGTAAAAGATCCTTTTCATATTAAAATGACAACTAACATGTTCATCTCCGCAAAGCCTTTTTTTCGATAAAGAACAGAAAAGAACAGTTTCAGAATCTGGGCAAAAGCTACTCTTGAGGAAGGTAGCAAAGTGACATGCATGAAAGTATTTAAAGACCACCCGTTTAAGTTATATTTTAAATACACTTACGGTGGCATTGAGGATTGTGACACTTTGGACATTAGAAGGAAAATACCTGGCAAACTATCGTTTACTTATATGACATTTCCTCCAAAACACAATGGTCCAAGACCTATAAATCCTACGAAATTAAAGGACTTACAGAATCTGATGAATTATATCCCACCGATTTATCATGAGTACTATAAAACTCTTAAATCTGAGACCACAGCTTCTCAGAATATTACTGATGAAACATTTTTTTTATCAGCCGGACTCCAGCTGAAAAGCTCGCAGCTACTTTCTAAAATGATATACTTATTGAAAAGTGGAATAATTCAAAGTGCACCTTGTTTAAAAATGCCAAAAGATATATTTAATTATTAGTTTTACCTAAAATTTATGTAAAATGTATTTAGAATAAAATTTGAGTAAATGCAAAGATCTCGCCCTTATTTTTCTTATTTTATTTTTATTAATGTTATTACATCAGTCATGTTTTGGGGTCTATTAAGGATAACTGTGATAAAACTATACTGTATTCTTGAGACTCGTGTTCTCAGAAATGAAATAAAATGATGTTAACAATTTCTTTCAGCCTCATTCACAAAACACTTTTTCTCGATTTCTAAAAAAAATGTGGATTAACCCGTTTTTCCAGGTATGTCTTCAATTGTTCTTTGACCTTTGGCCCACAATAATTCAACCTAAAGATTAAGACATCACCGATGATTTCATGTATGTGAAATCTAAAGTATAGGAGGTAAAAGGTTAACCTCAGATAGTATAAATTTATTGAAAAACTTAGTGGACTTTTTGGTCACATTAAATGCTGGCACTACATAATAGCCTGTTATATTTACTAGTATGTACAAGGAGAGATTACTTGCATCCATTTTTTAGCGTATACGTTGTTCCATATTCCATTATCCGATTCGTTATGAATCACAAATCAAAATGTTATATGTAGGTGAAATTGCATAAGCTTCTAATCACCACATAAAATGTATATGTAGGATATTGACGGCAGACTGATTAAATTTATTATACTATATTAACATTTGAGAAACATAAAATTATTTATCCTGTGTACACTACCGCTCAAAAGTTTTGAACACGCCTCATTTTTAGGATTCATTTAAACAATGACATAAAAGAGACATATGTAGTTATAACAGAATATTTAATGAAAATCAGCAATACAAGTTAGATTTTGCTTTCTTCAAAGTAACCCCCCCTTGCTTTAATTACGGCTTTGGAAAGTCTGGGCATCCTTTCTATTAAGTGTGCCGGTGTATCTTCAGAAATATCCCTCCATACGTTTCACACATGACTCTACAATACATTTATATTAGTGAGTTTTTTCTTTCTGACCTCTCTGTCTACATGATCCCAAAGTAGTTCATAGGATTGCAGTCAGGACTTTGAGGGGGCCAAACCATGATCTTCAATCTTGTCTCTATTCCAATCGTTCAATGTATCTTCTACAGTAGATGTAAGCTTGGGGTCATTGTCCCGCTGCAGAGGAAACCCTTGCCATTTAATTACATCCCAAATGGTTTGGCACAGCGTTGGAAAATGTTATCATAATGCTATTTCTTCACAATTCCTTCTATTTTCAGAATATCGCCTGTCCCACTGCTACCAAAAACAACCCCATACCAGCACAGAACCACCCCCATGCTTGAATGTAGCGGATATGCATTGAGGTGCCATGCGTTCACCTTTTACACATTGGAAAAACTGGCAACGTTTTGGGCCAAATAGCTCAAATTTAGATTCATCAGTAAATAACATATTTTCGCACAGATCAACAGTCCAGCTTACATGTTGGTTGACCCATTTTAATATTTTCCGTTTATTAACACCTCTCAATAGCGGTTTCTTTGCTGGAATGCAACCTTTTAGATGTGCATCCTGAAATTATCTCTTTACTGTAGAAACACTCACAGATTCATCCAACTGGTTCAATTCTGCTGTCAGCATCAAAGTTGTTTTGAAACGACACGTTTGCTGGTCACTATTAAATGTTTATTCTCAGTTTTCAGGGCCACCCTAGGTCTCCCCATTCGATTAAAATCCTTATTGTTATTTGTAGTTGCAGACCTCTTTACAGTAAAATGGACACATCCCAAGGAAATTTGTTCTTGTGTGGTTATTTGACGCATGGTGTGGCCTGCTTTAGGTAAGCTGAATATTGCAGCACGTTTTTCTGCTGAAAGTTCCCTTTGTTTTACCTATTTGCAGAACGTCTGTGAACGACATCTGGGAATCATAGACATACTACGACATCCAAAACATTAGGGTTGAGTGTTCCTATAAGGGTGTCAAATGCTACATTTTCAAAATGAACATAATTGACAAACAAAAGGTAGCATAGTGAATTTCAATTATGTTTCCATAGATTTCTGTCACATATAATATGACAATGGCTTTGTTCGGCGTTGTGCAGTTATTAATTGCAGAAAAACAGGCCGTTCAAAAACTTTTTAGCGCTAGTGTATATTAAAACAGGTCTGAAAAAATAAAAGCTTTATGAGCTATAAGTGAACCTGCGATCTTAATAACATAGCCGGCACCTTTTGAGTCTACCATATGACAACTGCCACTGTGGGTACATAATGACTGCGTTGGTGAACTCTACGCTCTGCCGAGAATAATTTAGAAACATTTTGTGTTTAAGAAATCATTTTGTATTTCAAAGTGTGTACATGGCTGTAAAAAGGGTGGGAATTTTGATATACTTGTTTTGAAAACATGCGTATTGGGATGGCAACAACGTTATGGTTAACATTCTAAATAGATGTCGGTTCATACACCAAAAATAATACACACCAGCTTAGACTTGCGAAGTAACATAATCATATAGAAGTGTTACCCACGGAAATAATTTTACTCCTTTGAGAGAAAGGTGGAGTGACAGAAGATAAGAACCGTATTTATAATGTAGTTATGTTTTGATACGGTCTATTACGCCCTGGCCTTCCAAGACGGCATTTAATATTCCCTCTGTGTATAACATGTACTTAATGTCTTTACAGCTGTTTGATGTGTTGAAGTAGTGCTTATAGCGAAATGAATACAATCCCCATAATGAAATGAAAGAACTCTGCTGAAATAAGGTATTTATCCCAGCAGAATAATGGTCACAAATACAATGACGAAATTAATCGGATTTGGATCATATCCACCATATTTCCTGAATATGGATCTCTAGTCTCAAACTTACAATCCAAAAAATCTGATTTCACACGTTCATACAAAAGTGCTAATTATATACAAGTTAGACATTTAAGAATCTCTTTTGCCCAGATATGATTTCACATTAAGTAATAACTGCTTAGCCACATAAAGCATAGGATTAACACTTGGGTATTTACCTCAGAGCATGAAGGAACTATTCCAGGAATCGTAGTAACACTTGGAAAATGTAAACAATAAGCACATGGAAATTTTCGAAAACGGAATACTCCCAAAAATTATTCCATACAAGTTGTTTTCTTTAATTGACTCTCCATTTTCTTAACCTTTTGTCGATACCTTATCCTTTCACGGCTACACAAAATTACATAAAATTCAAACAGAATGGAGATTAACTTTTGACATAATATTTACAAATTCAATTCAAAAAACAGTGAAAAAGGGTATTTTGGATCAAGAAATTTAATGAAAATATTTATGCTGCGGGTGTCCCTGAATAATGTTGGCCTTAAATGCGAAGTTTGGTATTTCTCTGACTTTTTCGTTTTTTAGTAGCGCTTTTCGCTTTCTCGTTCAATTCTTGCATACACACGTTCAGCTTTTGGATAACTTGCAAAGAAGTATTAGCGGTGAAATCTCACTTTTTTAGCTTTGATACAGCACTTTCTTTACCTATTGTGAGAAATAAAAATATGAAATAATCAGAAAACAGGGTGAGCGAATAGTGAATCAATTAAGCACAATTGATGTAGCACATTTAACCTTAATTCAATAATGACTGGATTGAATTGTTCGGAGGGGATTCGGCACCTCGATCAGACTGGCATTTTGTACCTATACCCCCAAGTGGAGCATCCTCGGAGGGAAGATGAGGTAAGAGCAGACAGAGGGCGGCCGACCCCAAGGAGTCACTACAGTACAGAGGATGGGGTCCTTACACTTTACTAGACAGAAACTCCACAGAGATCGAGAACAATCTTCAACCCACCTACCGTGGTTCCGAAATAGCGTGCTGGTGCGTATTTAGTTCTTCTAAAGCCTAGGAGAGGTGCTGGTATTTTTGGCACATAGCCTGCTATCATGACATCATTATATCAGTGTATTCTAGTAGCGAACATTGCTCGGTCGGTGATATCGACACTTTTGTAATGTGTTATTAGTTTCACTGGCTAGTCAAGGAATACCTAGCAGTTGGGCACATGGATCAAACAACCAAAAAACCAGTTTCAGGCACTGGGGATTAGGGGAGAAACATACGGTCATGTTTATTTTCTTGAAAAATTTTGTATAGAAATTCCTTTGGGTAATTAAAGTATACTGTTCCTGAAATAATAATAATAATAATAATAATAATAATAATAATAATAATAATAATAATAATAATAATAATAATAATAATAATAATAATAATAATAATAATAATAATAATAATAATAATAATAATAATAATAATAATAATAATAATAATAATAATAATAATAATAATAATAATAATAATAATAATAATAATAATAATAATAATAATAATAATAATAATAATAATAATAATAATAATAATAATAATAATAATAATAATAATAATAATAATAATAATAATAATAATAATAATAATAATAATAATAATAATAATAATAATAATAATAATCTATCATTATTTTTCGTTCTGAAACAACTGGTCATTGGATTCTTTTTTTCATGGCTAATTACTCTTTCATTTATTTACAAGCTCAGTCAGCAATAATTCGTCGTTTTCTTCATTATTTTCAATTCTGATGCAAGTATTTTCATTCCAAACAAAATTTGTGATCAATTTAATTTTTGCACATAGAGAAGTGCTTTGAAACATTTTCTTAGATATTTCTGGTTTCCTCGAGATCTTTCTTGCGCGTAGCAAGTTCTCTTATCAATTTTAACTGCAGACATGGTTCCAAACCCTCAAGTTAGTTTTGTTCTGTTGAAAAGATCTCCTTGGTACTCAGCATCATTTTCAAGTTGCCTAGCGCCAATATGCGGGTTTGGCATTTGTACAATCTTATTGAAAGTAATTCCATTCTTCGGAGTACTGTTGGTTCTGTGGAATTTATTCTGACAACTCCATGTATACTTTGATATTGAAAGATTCGTAAGCCACTGTTGCACAAAGTAGTCGAAGAAGTGATTAAGAAGCGACTTAACTTGAAGAAGGCACTTTATTCTTTTCCTGGTGAATTTTCTTGTATAATTGGCTAAGGGTAGCGAAGTATAGATAAAAGGTGAGCTAAAGTAAAACCCAACCTTACGTGAAGTCTAGTTTCTTCATTTTCAATGTAGTCACGTGCCATTCTTAATTCTTGAACATTTCTCGAAATACACTGACTGAAATGATAGCTGCAGCCATTTTTTGAACACAGAGTTTCAAGTTGGAATAGCTCCAGGATCAAAATCTTTAATAGCATCCTTAGGGGTATAGTCTGGAATCTTCTACTGAATTTTCTTAAAAATTTTTTTATTTGGATGAAGAACGTGTACAGTACACTGGTTTCGTGATTTTCACTTCCAAAATCGGCTAGGATAGTAAACCAACTTCTTTGCTACAGTTCGGGAATGCTCCATATATAAAACAAATGTGTTTTCTTTAAGACAATTATTCCTTTACAGCTTGCAAATATCAAAATCATTTCTTGTAGCACAGAAAAATCGGTGACTAAAGGTGTAGGAGAATTGTATACACATTTTGACAAAACATTCCTATCACACTATATATCCATGGTTAAATAAGGAGCCCAATTCGTCTGTATAAATCGCAGAGATTAAAGTGATTTCTTCAGTGGCAACAGCATCCAGTACAAAAATGCGATATGTGGGACTTCCTTCAAAACACCGTTATTACTGAGAAAGGGTAGAGTCAGACTGAAAAATTCAATGCAATAACCGGGACTGTCGTGCTGGTACGTTGACCACAGTAGCTCATTGGTTAAGAGCGGCTGGACGGAGACCAGAAGATCCGTGGTTCAAATTCCGGCTATGGCATTGAATCAAAGGTCAATAAACTTTATTTCTGCTTTCTTTTAATCCACCCAAACCTTGCATTTACATACTACACTAGCATTTCTCTTAATATCGAATTTATTTTTCTTTGATAGAGGCAATAACTTTAACCTACGTCAGCATGTCTCTCATATAAATGAAAGCTCTGTAAGGATACATGCAAATAATTCTATCTCTACAAGACCGAAATAAAAATTAATTGGTTTAGCCTTTCCTTGTATCCCAATCGAAACGAGATTGTTTCATAGGGGAGGTATCCGAATGCTACATTTATAACAATGTCAATTGGTTTTTTTTTGTCCCTGAAGTTTTTTAGATGAGTCGCTTAGAGAACCAATACTGGCTGGGTGGAGTAAGGGTTGGTCACTCGAAGTTGGAAAGCTTACGCAGGGAGAAAACACTAGAGGGAATGGCGACTTTTTATGTACGTAAAGTGTACATCCACAAGGTATTTTTATTTATCTATCTATTTATTATTATTATTATTATTATTATTATTATTATTATTATTATTATTATTATTATTATTATTATTATTATTATTATTATTATTATTATTATTATTATTATTATTATTATTATTATTATTATTATTATTATTATTACTATTATTACTATTATTATTATTATTATTATTATTATTATTATTATTATTATTATTATTATTATTATTATTATTATTATTATTATTATTATATTTTATTATTTGTAATTTACGTCCTCCAACGTTAAGTCATATCGGACGATGAACGGAATGGGTGAAATGATGCTCAAATGAGCCTAGGGTCCACTGAGCTTAGAGTTACCGGGCATTCGTCTTTCAGGACAAGGGGAAACCCCGGAGAAAGCCTTATACAGATAACTCACCCTGACCGAGATTCGAACTCAGAACCTCTTGAACGTGAGGCAGACAGGCTACCATCTACGCTACCGAGGCGGGCACTCCAACAGTTATTACGCACCCCCCCTTCTTTGTACTACTTCTCTATAATAGGTAGAAGTACTGAATTTACCAAAATTTATCTCCCCACAAAACACACGTTTTAAAGATTATAAACTTAGAAAAAGGTTTTTAATGACTCCATCTATACTTTTCCTTTAATTGCGTTCAGTGGTTCACCTCTGCGGCCTTTTAACTTTGGACCATGATGTCATGGTGTTAACCAGTGTCACTGGATTTTGGAGGTTTCTTCTAATGGGTACATTAGATTACACACCACATATCTAATCTTGAATAGAGAATCGGATCCGGGACCGCTAGGAGGTGCTCTATCGACTGAGCCACGAAGGCAGATACGTGCTTTTGTATCATAATTCAAAAATGAAAAGTAGGAAAAATAAGAAATGTCATATTAAGAGTCAGGTACTCTGGGCATGTGAGGCGAAAACTGTGAAGAAAATGCCATCCCACGCTATCATTTACATGAAAATATTTTATATGCTTCCTCATTTTTTCCAAAAATAGTTTTGAGGATTTAATTAAAATACAGCACGAATAAGATAATTGTATACCTATTAAAACGTACAGCTATAATGTTGTATGAAATACCTGAGAAATCCTTATTACACTAATTGTTTTGTACAGCTTATCCTGCGCCGTGGCGTAGGGGGTTAGAGTATGTGCTTTGGTTCCCTGCGACCGAAATGCGCCCGGAATCGATCCCAGTCCTGGGAGATGATTTTAAGTCCCGGTTATAGGACCGGAGCCATTCAGGACCGTGAGAAAACTGAGGAGCTACGCTAGGTAGCGAAACCTGATCTAGAAAGCCAACTTTCCGGCTGGGGGTGCCGAGATGCTGACCATATCTCCTCCCCGTATTGGCTGGATTTTCGTCCCTCTGCTCTGCGTATGTGGGCGTGAGGCCGGCAGTCGGGTTGGCAGGCTCAAGCTCACTATTACGCCATGGAATACGTTTTATCTTTTGTACAGCTTTGGTAAGAAATTGGGGATATATACAGATTCAATGCGGGGAAAATGAAGCGCTCATTAAAACACACAATTTGTTTAATGCACTTATTCTAATATTTCTGAAAGTTTGCGATTCCTCTTCCCCTTTTTTTCTCTCAATGCAAGAGCTATCTCCCACGACAAAACGTTTGGATGCTGTTTGTGGATGCTGCATATAAAACAATCTGATATCATTCTTAGGTTAAAAACACATTACGAATGACGCAGTGTGGGCAGAAAAAACACTAAATAACAAATGTACATGAATTTTCTGTGGATAAAGAATGTTGTGCGAGTGTTTACACTAGATTTATTTATCAATTTCAAATAAGTAATTTGATCATACCATCGGTTTTGTCTTTCGAAATAATTTCCTGGTATCTTTTGCACGTATACTTTACACTAACTTTTAGACTTAATAAAATTTAACAATTTATTCTACTGATCTCTGTGTACGGTATAATTAATGATAAAAAGTATTTGTGTCCAGTCAGAAGTGTAACATTGGATATCTGATATAAAAATAAGCAAGCTGAACAACTCTCCACCATATAGCAACAAAACTGTAACAATTTTGTTTACTCATACAAATTAGAAAAGCATGTATGCATGAAAAGCACACAATTTAAAATGCAGTAAGAAGATAGTAGGTTTAAAATCTGAGTCTGACCTCGTGATACTACACGCCGTGTTCCTTAAACAGCCAGTGAATTCACCTAATCCAAAAACACGAAAATACAAGTTTCACAAATATGTCACACAAACTCATGTATATAATTAAGAACTAAAGAGAATATATGTAATATTTTGTGTTTTTATTTCTCTTTAGGATCTCGTATCTATTTGAAATATTTCGGGAAAATGCTGAAGAAAAACGCGGCATAATCTTTTGCGTGCTTTTGTGTTATTTTATGTGGTTTCGCTTGTAGCCTTTGTCATAAGAGAACGATTGGATACCTCCAGTAATATTTTGTTTTACTCGAGTATAAACTTCAGAAACTCACCCCCAACAGAAAAAAGGCACATCACACATCAGAAAACAGTGTAAAAGGGTGGGCCGGTAATGTTATGCAAAGTGCTGGCTTTGAGAGCGATCGCAGCGCCGCAGGGGTTCGGCCTCGGTACTAGGATAACAGAGGATTTGATTTTCGCCAAGGGAACATTTTCATTCGGGAAGGATATTCCTTTGGCATCGTTATAGGTGACCTAGAAACCATTAATATGCAAATGTGGGTTGCAGCGCAGTTATGGGGAGGAAATCGTCCAACTGCGCCAGTTGCTCTGGCGTCTAACGAGCCCAATTAAACGGCAGGAGTTAAAGTTCTCAAAGGCACGTGGATTACACCCCTGCAGTTACAGAAACTGTCGAACAGTGGCGGCCCCTGTAGCCAAACTGTTGGTAGTATTAGTGGTATTCAGCTCACCATCTAACGATCCGCCACTGAAATACCATTGGAACCGCATTGAAACTATTTTGAGGTAATTTTAAATGTTTCTGGTGTTAATAAATGATACGCTTGAAGTTGTCTCTCCACTTTGTGTGTCCAAAATTTAATTTGAATAAGAACGCACCTAGAATATTACCCAAATCAGCTTTGTGGATACATGAGAAAGCAAAGCCTGTTCCTTCCTCATACATAGGAACGGTAAGCGATAATCCATTTTAAAAGTTGCAAACGTCTCATTGTATTTTATTCTCATGGGGAACCCGCACTCCAACTTTTATTATATATGAATCATCATCATCGTCATCATCATCATATATGAATCATCATCATCATCATCATTGCCTTACAAAGTAAAATTGCTCTCTGAACTTTGTTTCAAAGCGAAGCTAAAATTAAGTTGTACTTTCACAGTATTTACTGCATACCTCAGGTGTTTATAGCACATTCTGCTCAACAATTCTAAATCAACGAAGCTATCTCATACGTGGCTGCTAATGACTTTACATCGTCGCTGTATACCATCTCATTTGTCTTGTACATGAAGCATTTCTCCTTCACTAAATCCGTAACCAAGCATTGGAGAAATGTATTTTAGAGAGCTATGAATGTGTCGTAACTCGGTGAAAAATAGGTGCAGGCAAATCCACCCTCCCCTTTTCGTATAGAGAAGGATATTACTGTTCTAAATAATAATTCTAACGAAAAACACAGTTTTGGAGTTTTCTAACAGAGAGATATAGGTATTCATGCATTCTTTGTGTATCCATAAAATAGCATAATGGAAATTTTGCACTGATTTATTAGGGGCGTAACTATATAACTCCATTTATACTACTGGTATAACCGAATTATTATATTATTTGCATCAGTAAATCGAATGAATTGCGATGTTATGCCTATCTCTGGAGGATTTTGGAAAACAAGCGATTCTCCTTTTTGTTCTGCAAGAGCGTATTTGTAACAAAAATTAACTTGTAATCTAAACAACCCCTTTTCTCTCATCAAAGATGCAAACAATTTCAAATAATCCAATAAGACTCCTCAGCAAAATGCATCATGATAAAGTGTTTAAAATAATCTCTTTTTATGTAAATCGAACGTATCCGTTTATTGGTGTGAAGTTTTGTCTTATTTCTGATCAATGATTTTGACTAAATGTTTAACATTAGTATGACAAACCTTCTTGAAGTATCCTCCATGTAGTCTCATATGGCCATTAAGAGCAGGGATATTCTTGAACTTGCGATGACAGAGGTTGCATTCGACGGGCTTCGGGTCTGGCTGTTGCGACTGCGATGAATTCTGTTGTTGCTGTTGCTGTTTTCCTGCTGCACTGCCACCATTGCCGCCGCCTCCCGTCGTCTGGCCTCCGCCGCCCCCATTCGCCTTACTGCTGCCGCCTCCGACGTTCGAGCTCTGTGAACAAACCCCATTACCTTTTAGTCAGCAGAACAAAATTCGTCGTCAGTCCGACCATTTGACATTCATCCTTTGGTTTAAGGCAACAATCAACATCCAACACCCATTTCTGTTACAAAAAAGTGACACATTTTTAAGGATATATTACGCTGCAAATGAGTTCACATTCTTTCAAACCTTCCAATAATTACTTTTTATAATTCGGCAGAAAATACTTAATCCCATTTCCAAATTAAAATTTGAAATAGGCACTACAATATAAATATTAAATGATGGGTTTTGAAAGATCTCTTTGATTTACCAATTTTTATTTTAAGAAAACGAAAGACATTTTCTGAAAACGTTTCATGAAAAACATCTAAATTTCATTTTGCATAACTATGAAAACGTATGTAAATATATAACCTGAAGTAAAACCGATGAAATTTATTTTGCAGTAGAAGGTTTATGAGCCATGTACTATGTACCTATTCAAGGAGAAAAATTGAACTTTCGTTTCGAAGTCCTCAGATTTTTAAGTTCATCAACAAAATGGTTTAATTTGCACGAAAAAGTTGAAGCATTAAGACTGACTAAAATTTGGTGTTTCGCGCAAGTGTACGAAACCTTTTGCGACAGATAAATAGTGTATTTGGTTGTCCATAGATTAATTTTTAGGACTTTCATAGATTTCATTAAAATACTATGTAAGCAATGGTCTAAACCAATGAATAACCTTCAAATATTTTATAATGAATCTGAAATAATTTGAATTAAAATTATATTGTTAAGAATAATTAATTTGAGATTGAAAACCATTTTTAAAATTAATTTATCCAAAATATTTGGAGTTTACAAAAGTACCCTGAAATAGATGAACAGATTAATGGAAAAAAGAGACATGTCATTATATTTAGTAAATGTTAAGTGTTTCAAATAACTGTGAATATTTTAAAAGTATTTTAAGGCTATAGAAATTCTTGAAATACTTTTCTAGTCTCACATGCCATTTTTCAGTAAAAATGAAAATAATTCGGATGAAAATTGTAGGTTTTTCATTTAACGAAAAATATAACTTAGATAGTAACTCGTTTGAATAAGAAATAGAAATTAAAACCAAGGATTTAACTTTCATTGAAAAGATTTACCATCAACATCAAGACAGTTTAGAATTAGTCACCATAAAAGTGGTATTTCGAATTTAAAAATGGTCCAAATCACTTTGTCAAATTATAAGTAAAATATAGTTTAATAATAAACAGTTGAGGATATAAATATGCTTATCTACTAATGTTTAATGATTTAGCATGTCAACATTTGATATGTCCTTGTTTACAAAATCTATAATACCATAATTTTATTATTGGTGAAACGTAGCTGTAGTTTCTTGGGAATATTAGGATCTGTCTAATAATGTTGCTGTTTTCAGAACAAAAATTAATTAGTTTGTGCTATTTCACTTTCACTGAAATTAGCTGTGTTTAACTTCTAAGTTATACCTGTCAGTGACTTACTTAGAAACAATTATTTACCCCTTTTCATTATGTATTTTCTTTGTCTCTTGAAGATCAGTTTGCCCTTCTAAACATTATTTTAACAATCTAGGCTGGGAAATATACGTATTTAAAGAAAAATATAACCCTCAGCTGGAAATGGAATCTTGAACATTTGAGCTTGTAAGCTAACATGTTGACCACTGGATCACAGGGGTAGCCTCTATCTTAACGCTCATAAATTATTTTGAAAGCGGTAGCAAAAGTTAATCACTGTCAAAGTTGAAATGACGTTTAGCAATTACTATCATTATTATTACTATTACTATTATTACCCAGAAAGCATAAAAGAATAGACACATACGTAAAAGCAGAACATTGCTTCTGTTTCGTTGGCCGGAGAATTAAACACTGTAAGCCATCAACTGATAACAAAACCACGCCCCTCCTACAAAGCCCTTATCTCCACCACTCCTCATACATCACTTTATATCTGCTAATTGCTGCCATTTTGTATTTATACTCGTTTGCGGGACACCACTTCAAGTATCTGATTGAGTTACGTTTGAACTGAACGTCAACTTAGCGAAACAAACGACGGAGTATGACGGTTACGGTTCTGCAGATTCCAGGGAGGGAGAGAGAAAGAGCACTGTTTCTGCAGCTCATGAATGGATAATTTCACTTGTTTGTATTTAGACAACAAGATTCTAAAGCTTGTTACAGTAAAATAAAGGCCAAATCATAACAAAAGACATCCATTATGACCGGTTTTCGAAGTATGGACATTCCGGTTTCTGTGGAAGTATTCTTACCGAGACGATGTACCTTCACCTCTAGCAATTTTCACTATGAACTCGTAATATCGATATCGCCTCTCCTTGCCAGTTAATGAGAGAGAATGTTAAGCTCAAGTTTAATAAAAAACTAAGTTTTTTTATTTCCAAAGAACGAATATGGTTCTTACGGTCGCCAAATCACATAACTTTAATGTCTATCACTCAATTCTAATACTAACCACTACAGCAAATACCGTTTATCGCTCTCCTTGGTTTCCATTAACACTTTGTGGGATTATTTAATCGGCGGATGTTGATAATCTGATAGTTCTGCACAAAATTTCTCGCGCGCCTTTGTAGTGTTATTGAGCAGAATTAATGGGGAAGTTGTAAATAGCTGTGCTGCACTCTGCCGGGGAATGTGACAACTTCCTTATTAAATCCCGGCAGGAAGTGCAGCTACAATGCACACACGTCATTGGGCAGGTTAATGAGAGGGCGCCCCATGCTGCACGCTTGGCTTGGCAGTCGTGTCAACATCGCGGCCTACTTTGTGAGACAAAATTCACGCCACCCATCAGAGGTTAATGACAGACTCTCGTAGACATTCCATACTCTTATAGCATTTCAACAATTAAGAAGGCAAGCGAACCTTACTTAAATCAGTAAATCTTTTTAAGTGATAAGTACGTATACCTATCTAGTTTGGAACAATATAAGGGTTAACTAAATTTTTGTGTAATTAATTTTTAACTTGTATTTACATAACTCTAAGCCAGACATCTGTGAAAAAAGTACAGTTTTGATTGGTCAGGAATTGCATATTTTCGCTGACACAATCTACTGCTTAACGGTCCTCAGTTTCGATATGGCTGCCCTTTCTCTTCCCTCCCAGACGTGTGAGAATTAAAATAGTCTGACATAAGGTATAGTACAATGAAAATATAACGAAAAAAAGACGAATACGAAGACTTCTACAGCGTTTTTGTTACAACGACATATCGTATACAAAGAAGAAATGCTAACTTCTATAACTCAGCATTTTAAATGATTTAAGACAAAAACTGTGACACAAGGAACATTTGTGATGCAGGCTTATAGAAAAAATAAAGGAAAAAGTGTTATTTTATAGAATGTTTACAAGACTGAGAGTTCAAAGTCAAAACTTTTAAATGCAGCAAGTTCCCTTAAAGCGTTAAAAAGGGACAAAATGCACATTTTTTCAAAGTTGCAAATGGGGTGTTTTTAGCTACGTTAGGGCATATTTTCCGATTTCATTTAATAGGTATCTTTTTGAGGTTTTTACTTTTCTATATATAATTTACGTAATCTAACGTTAAGTCATATCAGACGATGAATGTATTAGATGAAATGATGCTCAAATGAGTCCGGGGTCCATGGAGCTTAGAGTTACCCGACATTCATCCTTCAGGACAAGGGAAACCCCCGGAAAAAACCTTATCCAGGTAACTCACTCTGACCGAGATTCGAACTCGGGACCTCTTGAACGCGAGACAGACATGCTACCATCTACGCTACTGAGGCGACCTTTTTTTTTTTTTGAGGTGGATGGTATTTTGCGAATAGCTTACACACAAGTCTTCCAGTAGTCTATTTACTGAGCATGTTTTCTGGCATAGGCCATGCCGTGGCCGAACCACTAGACCGCTTGACTCTCACCAAGGCGGCCCGCGTTCAATTCCAGGCTGCCATATGTGAGATTTGTGGACAACACGGCGCTGGGATGGGGTTTCTCCGGTTCTTCCGGTTGCCCCCGCCAGCATTCCATCGATTGCTCCATCATCATCTTTCCTCTCGTACTTTCACTTCCGGCGATAGGCTGATCATTTATCCCGGAATATCACTGATCAGGAAACCTCTGATCATCAACCCGCTGGCTATGGGCCTCGAAGTTGCGCGGTTCCACTTAAGGAAACTAATTCATTCATTCCTCCAGAGGAATTCATTCATTTCTTTAACGTTAAGTCATATCGGGCGATATATGAAATGGGTGAAATGATGCTAAAATAAGCTCAAAGTTACCCGACATTCGTAGTTTTAGTAGATATAAGAGAAAACATTCACCCTGACAGAGAACTTGAGGCAGCTTGCTACAGAGGCGGGCTATGTGTGTACAATTTTTTTTTATTAATTTACATCCTCCAACGTTAAGTCATGTCGGACGATATGGGCAAAATTATGCTCAAGTGAGTCCAGGGTCCATAGAGCCTACAGTTAGCCGACATTCATATTTTAGAATAAGGGAAAACCCAAGAAAAACCTTATCCAGGTAACTCACCCTGACCGAGATTCGAACTTTTGCCCTACTGATTGTGAGACAGATTACTATCTACGCTACCGAGGTGGGTAAAAATATAATATCTTAATAAAAACCATTAATAATCTTTTTTTAGGAAATTAAATATACAAATTCCACAATTTAGCTATTCGACAGTTTAAGCTGTAAAGATTTTATTTTGAAATTTCGATCCCTGAAAGATACTGAAATTAAACATTACGTTTGTGTACATTGGATACTTGTTTTGGGATTTACCTCGCGCGAGCGCGAAAATGGTTTTATTTTTGGATTAAGAGGTCTCAGATTATGTACTTCCGGTGAAATAACAACATATAAATTTCGGTGGAATATAATACTGATCTACTCATGAGGATCGTGCTGACTGAATATCAGCAGGCTAGAGAATTCATATAGTGAGCGGATATAGTGTTACTTCGTCCCATCTAGGAATGATACTTGTGTATTGTATTCCGATAACTTTCTTTATATTTACATTGTCACCTAGACGGGTGAAATAGTTAAACACACCTAAACACGCCTTTCTTCTATTTTGTTTCTTAAACATACTGCCTACGCTGTTTTCCGTTGCATACTTAAAGCCTGAGGTCCTTTGGCGCTATATATTATTATTTCCTTAATTTCCTTATTTATCAAACAATTTTATCCAGACCAATCGCCAAAAATAAAATGAAGTAGTATGAATTTAAACACAGTTCTAATTCGGAGCGTAATGTGGTGAGAAAGTACTATTTAATGCTCTTATTTTTATTCAATATGACAGTTAAGCCATTTAACTGAATCCTGTAGAATATTCAGTTTAAAACGACCTACTACATTTCATGAGAAAACGCTGTTTGTAAACTCTGAATATCGTTATTATCGTAAGCTTATTCGTCGAAATTAGGCAGCAGGTAGAATTAAAACCAGTGTTGTAAACATTACTTTATAATAAACTGATTGCTCGTTACCACATTTAACTCTTATCATAGGATTAAAACATTGATTCTAGCATTCAGAATAAGTCCATTTATGAATGATTATGGTAAATGCGATCTGCATTTGGTTCAGATATATTTGCGCTTTCACGCGAATTAATCGCGGCAGTGGGTATCAATGCCATCGACAATATTCAAAAGTTAGTATCCCTACTCAATCAAATTTAGCTATTTAGAATAAATATGAGGCACAGAAAGCATGAAAGCCATTCCATTAGGATATCTAAATGAAATTTCTGTGTATGTGATTTCCTAAGTACTATTATACCAGATAACATGCGATAAGACTAAATCCGATGAAATGACCACCAAAGCGAACAGCTGAAGAACGGTTAGCAGAATGCGCAAATGAAGTGAACAATCACACACGTAATATTGTAGTGAATTTTGCTACTGGAGGGAAGCAATTTGTAGTAGGTATATTAACTTGAAGTTTGGAAAGCGAATTTTACAGAATCGAGAAAAAGTAAAGCAATTTCACAAATATAAAATGCGTAATTTATTTGTTTTTGATAGTATAGTAGTTTTGATAGATTTAGATCGCATATAAATGTTAAGTGCTGGCATTAAAGTGGCTAAATTGGAAGAACATAATTAACAAAACTTGTACTTTTTTTCAAGATCTTCTCGGGAAACAAGTCAGGTGAAAAGACGATTAGAAATCGACGTTTCGAGAGCGTACATCTCTCCCATCATCAGGATATTTTAAGAAAATATTTTATCTTTAATTTTGTGGTTATAACATTTCTTAAAATACCCTGATGAGAGAGATGTACGCTCCCAAAACGTCGATTTCTAATCGTCATTTCACCTGACTTGTTTCCTGAGAAGATCTTGAAAACATTCGTCCTCAGAAAAGCTTCAGGTCTTATTTTAAAAATTACACTGTAAATGTTTATTGATAGCGTGCGGAATCACATAGAAGGTTGTAAAAATAGTATATACCTACTAAGTATTGGCAACAACAATAATGAGATATTACTCGTTATATAAACTTTTAACTTTGCATTTTCTACAGAATTTATAAACTCCATTTCCAGTGAATGAAGCACATCCGTATTGTAGGTGTAAAAAGTTACACATTTTGAAGCAAAATTCGCGTAAATAACAAGTAATTACAACAATCAAAGTAAATAGTCCAGCAACTTTAATTTTTACATCAAAGAACCGGAGCTTATTGATGAAGACTTCAAGTAATTGCTGTTATCTGATGGTGATCTTGAAAACAGGTAACAGCTTATGTAATAAATATGTAGAGTTATGAACTGTGATGTGTGAACATGTGAGGAGAGGTGAATCATGATACATTAGGTTGTAAGCATAAATTGAGTCACAAAATCATAGTCATATCGAACTGACTAGAAGTTGAGCCCAGCGTTTCTTCCTTTTCGGAAAGAAGAGAAACCGAAGCTATCATTTAAGTAATCCACAGAATCAGGAATATGTTTTTGGTTTTGTTTCTCGCTAGCAGCTTGTGTAACCTTAAACAGCGATCCAATTCTTATGTGAAAGTATTGTGTTGCGTATTTGTTTCTGGAAGCAAATCAGAAAACACTAGTTACATGCTACAAAGAATTAAGTGATTTTATTTTAAACCAATAAGTGACAAAGATCTTTTTATAGTATAATAGCTTATAATGATGAACATAATTTTTAATGTATTACTAAGCCATTTAATGTAAATATTTTCTAAAATTACGTCTGCCAAATGACCTGTAATTAAACGGTTGGGAAACACGGCTTAATAGATTTTCATGTCAGACCATTAATACATTTAAAAGGAATTACATAATTTAGTTTGGGTATCAAAATCATTATGAGCTATTTCGTGTATAAAACATTTTTCAGCGTTACATATGATGCGTAAAATACGCACAGGTACTATCCCCATCCTGACTGTAGGTATAAAGAGAATTATACGTAACATCACACAAAACACGAGTCTGGTAAGTACATAATTCGAGAATGTGGCACAATTTGAAAATACAAAATGCAACTGATTGGCTCCTGCTGTATTTAAAATGCAACTAAACATTGTTTTGTGTGTAATTTTGTGTTTTGTAGTTTTTAAACTATTATTAAACTTCGAAAAAAACATATTAACAATTTCCATATGAATAATATAAACTTAAGCCAACTTTGGAAATTTCGTATGTCAAATAACGCGCGTCGCAACATATTATTTAAATAAAAAAATCATATTTCAGGAATCTAAAAGGTACTAAAACGTATAAAGTTATTTCTCCTGCCTTATACATATTTTTACAGGCTTCGTATACGCTCCTAACCCAATACAGATTGTGCTGAAAATTTTTTGTTATTGTGAAATTTTAATGTCATGAAATTTTTTTATTAAAAAAAGTGGGGCTCATACAATAAATAATTGATGGATGAATAGGCCACTTAAGTCACTAACAACTGTATTGCACTACAAATTATATGAACTGTTGTGCGAGTTTTTTCAACAATGGAAATATTAATTATTGAATGCGCCTCAAGTTCTTCAGTTTAATTATTACAAGCATTTTCATAGCTATTGAAGTACAAAATCACAGAGTTTTAAAATATTCTCTAAGAAATGTATAAATATGGGTATATGTATGTAGCCCCATACATCTAAATATTATAAATATGACTATATTTATAACATTTATATTTAGGGGGCTAGAAGAAATTATTGAATAACTTTTAGACCATTTTAAAAATACACATTAAAATTAGTATTTCCAGTGTAGAGAGTACATGGTTGAGAAAACTAGCACAACAATTCATATAATTTGCAGTGGGTACAATACAATTGCATGAATATTATAAATATGACTATATTTATATTTATATGTATGGGACTAGAAGAAATTATTTAATATCCTTTTGACTATTTTAAAAATGCACATTAAAATTTGCAAATTAAATAGTAATTCATGACTAAACGCTTTTTGTTTAAATAATTCTTTAAACTAAGATTATGACGATATATCCACGACTCAACTATTAGGCATAAAGGAATCGGCCACAAAAAAAGGATGTCATCACTTTCTTTATCGCTATGCACAAATCACGGTGGAAATTTGAAACTTGCCCAACCTTTAATTCTTGCTATGCTATTTTATTCTAATGAAAGATTTAGTTATCTATTCTTTCGTTTAGAATGAAGAACTTGAGACGCATTCAATAGATAATTAATATTTCCAGTGTAGAGGGTTCCTGGTTGAAAAAAACTTGCACAACAGTTCATATAATTTGCAGTACAATACAATTGTTAGTGACTTAAGTGAACTATTCACCCTACAATTATTTATTGTAACGACGTTTTTTTAATAAAAAATTTTCATGTGTCAGGCACAATTTGTGTGCTTTAACGAGTTTACATTTTTCGTGCAGTAAGTTTTGTCTATCTCTTACGGTTTATCAATCATGCAAAAATGATCCAGAATGAAGACAACTTCAGAGGCTATTTCCAGTAAATTCGAGACAGATGTTTCATTTATCATGTATATCTTTTAAACATGTATTTTAATCAAAATCGTTAGAAATGAGAAAAGCAACATTTTCGAGAAAACAATCCTAAGTAAAGAGAAGTTTGGGGTAAAAGCGAGTTATTACTGAATGTACCTAACAAACAACAGAAAGAAAGCGATTTAATAAACCACGTTTTAATAAACTATTCTTAACCTTCGTATTCTCAAAGCTGGACTATCATGTGCAAATTTCGCACTTCAGCTGTTCTGAGTTTATAAAATTAGGTTGAAAATATATAAATCTAAGCGAATCTGCTTTCCAAGCTAATTGGCACCAATTGGGTAACGATCCCTCCATATGATGAATAGAGACGCTAACACGTTCCACATGCCAACGAAATCTTCTCATGCATAGTCCATTTTATAATTAAACTGACATCGCAACTAAGTGTCTACAGCATAAAGCAAAATCAACTCTTGTCACGTGACTTACTCCACACAAGGAAACTATTCTGATGTCTCTGATTGGCTAAACTTCGATATGAATCGATTCCTACTGGCTGAAAGCGGGACAGCAACTAGTTCACTCCAACCAATGAAGAATGAACTGGTTCAAATGTCATATGGGTTTTACTCTCTTACCAGAGAAGTTGATGTACAACGCGTACTTAAATGTTTACTTTCCACTATTTACAAAACACCAACTTCCGATAATGATATTCCTATTACCGTTGATACATCAACATATGAACGTGGGAAGCTGTCGATGTCGTACTGAAACAGATGTGCGCGTTCCTCTATTGGACACGATGTAAGGTAAACAAAATACTGCATCGTTAATTGGTCTTTAAGAATAAACCAAGTTAACGCTACCACTGCAAAGCACATTTGTTCTTTTGAAGCACTTATGTGCATGTGACTATGAAAAGTAGGTACCAGTTACATTTTAACATGATGGTGCGCCACCGCACACTACACACCTTTTAAGAAGTTTCTTCGAAGTTAGACACTGATATTGGGTCTTGAAAGTCTGCAAACCTTAGAAATTAAAATAGACAACGGAATCAGTTGAATTTTGTAGAATGAAATTTTCACAAAACTTTGGGACCAAGAATGGTCACCTCACCTGAAAAACTGCAGCAGTTTTTGACCATTACTACCAACAAATTTCAACCACTAAAAGTCCCTCCTTCTGCCATCTTGAAATTAGGAGAAAGCTGATGAAAGAGCATGCAAAGCAAAGCCATGGTTTATCTTACATCAGGTTCTTGTACCGGCGAGTTGTAGTAGTGGTAGGAAGGAATCCAGTGGTCCATAGACCCAGGCGATGTCCACTACGCCAACATAGTATCACAGGCCGATGTCACCACCATCGTAGTTCGGACATCACTGAGCTCGGCGGGAACGGGTTCGGGAAACTGGTGGTGAAAACAGGTTCAGAACTGCGAGATTCCAGTCCAGGGTGTGGTCCTTTTTAGGGGTGGGATGAACCCCCAAATGGTGTTTGTTTTGATTACGAGCGTTAGTCTTTCTCAGCAAACTTGTTCTAATATGACTGACCCTTAAAACCGTTGGGAATAAGGTCCGCGAATTCGTTACCGTAAACATTTTCATCCACCCCTACCATTAACATTTTAAAAATATAGGTCCACAGTAAGGTTGCATTGACCTACTCAAAAAGTGGCCACATTCCTGCTGTGTAACCTATTTTTGTCGTGTTGTCCACACATAAGAGTTGTCCGCGGAAGAGGCAAGGATGCAGCTGTGAATCATTTTCAAGTTCGACTAGCTACATAATGAGACTTCTCAGGTGACCATGGGAACAGGGTGAAGATAATGAGGGAATAATTTGGTATGAAAAAGCTCCTATAAGTGTGGTGAACCCAAATCATATGAAATGATCCAAAACGAAGGTCCTTGTCAATGTAAACGGGGAATTATAAGAATACAAAATACACCTCTAGCAATAAGAAATGTTACTTCTCTGCGTTGACCGTCATTTACATATGCGAAATGCCGAATAAAGAATTGTAATTGCATTAAAGAGCTAATCCAACAAAAATTATTACTTTGTAAGTTTTTGGAAGAATTGTAGAAACTCATGCGTTCGAGCAAAACGAATTGAGACCGGGTTGCAAAGAGCGTAGGTTGAAGCGACATTTACGTTTGTGATATAGAGAAAAACTCCAGAAAACTTGCCAAGGCAAATCAATCAATGTACCCCAGAATTCGCTCTAATCCTCTAGATAAACGAATAGACATATGCGCTATCCCTTATATTGGAGATGGGTTTCGAATATGACAGGAGGGCATTTAAATTCAGACTTGAAATCAAATAAGTCATAAATTGCGAGGAGATAAAGAATTCCATTCACGGATTATACTGTCAAATAATTACATACACCTAATGTTATCATTTTCCTAAAAGTCTAGATGGTGACAAAAATCTGTCGCTGCTAATACAATGCTAACTGGTGGAGATCTTGCTGTTGGTCTTCTAAGCCTTAGAATATTGCGAGGTACGGCAATTATAATCTAAAATATAAAATACAAATATCAGTGCTATAATTCTCTAGTAAAAAGTATTTACTTTTATTACTAAACATATACTACATAAGATACGACCAATTACTAATAATATTAAGGAAGAATAAACTACACTATTTGTGAAGTTGGAAACAAGTAAGTAATGACATTAGTTATAATTTATAAAAGTAATTTTGTTATGCAAGTTTCTTGGTAATCAAAGCTCAAGTTACCTAAAATAGGTTATGTTAAAGCAATGTATTAGAAGTACATAACATACTTTTTGCTGCAGAAATTCTTTCATTCCGAAATGCACAAATACCGTTTTTCTAAAAAGGCTGTCAGTGAAAAAAAATCTAAGAATTTCTTGAGAGTAAATCTCACAAGTTATTGATTCACTTTGCCGAAATTATAGGACTATATTCATTGACGAAATTGGTACTATGAACGGCAGGAGAAACTGGAGCCCAGTGAGAAAACCTGTTCTATTGACTTCCGTAGGCGCCTGGGGTCGAATCTGGTTCGTCTTGTCAATGTACTGCAGAGTATGCTTCTATAATTAAAGCAGACACGTTTTCAAATATTTCAAATGAAACTCCTTGCAGTTGAGTACCCATTAGGTACCACAATGTGTTAACACGAGCGTGTACATTTACTCAACTTCCGCCTTGCGACTACCTAGATTATTTCTGGGTAGGTATAGCAGGTTGAGTTAAAACATTACATTTCCAAAATGGTAAGAATATTTCATTTATTTATGCGCGTAAGAATAAAACGGCCATGGAACAGGACATAAATTATGTACAAGTAGATACAATGCACATATTATCTAAGTCAAAGTGCGCTAAAGGATAAGAATATAGAAACGCTTTAAGCTTAGTTATGGGTACCGAAAGAGATGGTGCCGCACTCGAGACGTTGTGGGTTCAATCTCCCTGAAGCACGGGTTTATCGGGGATTTCCTCGGGTCGCTAGGCAAATTTCCTGTCGCTCCTTTCACTTCATCTTCATACTGCTTGGCAGTCTGAGGGATGTAGGTAAGTGTCGGCGTTGCATGGCAGGGAATATGTTCTGTATAAGTCAGGGGCCGTATCCGAGCCTCGGGCCCACCAGTGGGTTGTATAAGCCTACGGGCGAGAGGGGAGCCGATTGTACGGGCTGTCTCAATAGGCACCCTGCCTGCTGCTCCTTTCACCTCACACCTCCCTTCTGAGGGTGCTCCGTCAAGAGTACAACTCCAAAAGGAAGTACTTCGAACCTTCATCCTCAACGGCTTATATGCTTGCCCACAAAAGTAAAGCGAAGAAAATTAAACAACTTTGTTTTCTTTTTAGAAGAGAGGTTAATGGTACATTAGACAACCCCTTTTGTTTCAAAAGTAGAATTTCTTTTATCACAAGAGGTTTACAGGTTTCATTCCTACTGCTCAGTAGGCAAACATACCTCCTACTTTTCAAGCATCGGATGTACCCCAAGGATACAAATCTGATGTGTTGTGATGTCTAGGAGCTATTGTCACAAAAACATGTTAATCAAGTAAACCTTACAACAAATGGTTACATTACAAATTCCATTATAGCTACAAAGGATAGGAAAAACTGAATCGACAGCCAACCGTTCAATGCTGGCCACTATCTTTCAATTATAGTGCTGATTAGAGGAACGTCTTTAAAAGAATGGCACAATATTAAACAACTCAAACCATAAATAATGCATATCTTAGAAATGGGCGTTGTTACTAAAATGTTATTATAAATATATGGTGTGTCCTAAAGACATATATGTTTTGTATAGTATGTTTCTATCAGCCTATTTCTAAATTAAGGATACCACGTGCTATTTCAAGACAATTAACAATTTACATTTCATTTAAGGTTTTTTCTCTTTTTTGTAATTTACGTCCTCCAACGTTAAGTCATACCGGACGATGAATGGAATGGGTGAAATGTAACTCAAATGAGCTCAGGGTCAATGGAGCTTAAGAGTTAAAGAATATTAGTCTTTTTAGAATAAGGAAAACCCCCGGAAAAACCTCACCCAGGTAACTCACCTTGACCGAGATTCGAACTCGGGACCTCTTGAACGTGAGGCGAACATGCTACCCATCTACGCTACCGAGGCGGTCTCATTTAAGGTATAAATATATAGATTTTAAACAAAGTGTTAGTCAGAGAAAAAAAAAAAAATTGTCGAAAAAGATTCCACTTTAAAGGCAATTTTGAATAAGAAAATTTTCTTGCAAACTTTCGTACCTTATTTTCGGAATATGCTGAACTTAAATACCAAATTTGGTATTTGAAACACACATTTCCCCAAACTATTATGGGAGATTGCAGAAAAAGTAAAAATCACGTATTTTAGATACATGACGTTTTCTATTAATTTGTAAAAAGATTCTTACGATAACTTATTTTATCTCATGTTAAACCTAGATAAGCAGTTGGAGAAATGATTTTATTACATATTTATTTGTAGGTACAATGAGAATAAAGAAATGTAGTATACAAGCCTACAATTACAGGTGAAATATAGCTATATCTTTAAATTTTGGGGAATAGCCTCTGAAATCGTCTTTATTTTTAACTGTTTTTTGCATAACTGGTAAACTGTAAGATACAGACAAAAGTTTACTGTCGTTAATCACACAACTTATTCCAAATTGGTTTGAATCTTCCATTGTTCATATTTTCTCTCAAACGGGAATTTGCCAAACTATTTTGTGTGTCTTGGTCATGCAAAGAGAAGGAATTTCAAAGCCATCACTTAGCGATGACTATCTTTATATTCCCCTTGAACCTGCAAGAAAATTAGTTAGTTACTAACGCTCCCCACATGGCAACCTTGGCCTTCGGGGTAACCTCACCCCACCAAGCGATGACCGGACCCATTTCTCAGGTGGAGGCACCCAGAGGGCGGTATCCATTACCTCCGATGATAGGGTGATAGTGAAGATGGCGGTGAGGTGAGAGGACCTACAGTTTTTACCGTGGACTCCGAACCACGTTGGGCATAGGGGATACTTCACGTGTGCTAGACAGAGGTGAAGGCGTGGATAGGGCCGACTTAAAATCGCCAACCCCAGAGCCGGGAATCGAACTCGGGACCCTTAGAACGGGAGCCGCGAACGAAACCACCGCGCTACCCCGGCGCCCCGCAAGAAAATTAGTTGTAAGGTAGTTTCTGCAGAAAGTTTATTTCGATTATCATGAAGTAGGAATAGGCGTTTTTAAGAACAGTTTGCATAAGAGTAGAGAAAGTCCTGTGAATGTAGCAGATGTTTAAGTGCATTCTCTCTGAGTTTGATCTGAAAGCTTGAGCAAGATTAGAATGCTCTTGGACAATCAGAGGTTAAAGCTTTTGTAGGGCTCTGGGAGCAAAAGCGACTATGTACCTACTTAAAATGAAAGTTTCAAAGAATTTTTAGACGTAAATTTAATTTTACAATATCGTGATAATTATAATCAAACATTAGTTATGCATACTCTTATAGATATTTAACTTTTCCGTCCTTATCCTTGCCTGCCTGTAGCACCCCTGTATTTGAGGCGGAAAAGGATATTCTGCTGTAGTCCTGCATATACCCACAACATGCACCCTGGTTTGTTAGCAATCAAACATTGAAGAAATGTCACACAAGCGTCATCATGCACATGCTGGCAAACGCGCACGCTCATGCAAAATATAAGTTAAGTGTGTCATCGGACAATGTACGACGGATTAATATTTGTAATCTTTGTTTCAAATAATTTTGCCCTGCTGTCAAGAATCCCTCCGCCTGATACTGCCTTCCCATTTACCCTAATTGGGTAATGCTTTTCGGCGTCGTAAGCGGCGCAGTGTACGATAAATGTAGTTCAAAGCAAAGTCAGCGATAGAAGTAATATAAAGAAATATATTATAATACCGAAAACGTACGTGCTATCGTCAATCATCCCGAGAGGCAGGTTTGAAAGACCCTCCTCTTTATTTCGTTTAAGAATTAACATGCATTCCAGATAAATTAACTCTGTTGCGTAATATATTTAATTCATATGGTTATTAAAATATAAATTTGACAGTTCTCTTCGAGCATATTAAGAGATATCATCATGTTAAATAACGAATTCATTTTTACCGCACAACAGCACAAGAACAGCCAATGAGAGGTCATTAGGTTACGTGAGCGTTAAGAGATACGGGGTAAGCTTATTTCAAATAAATTCCTTAGTATTGTGATGGAAGCTTCTGTTTATTTCCGTATAAAAACCACTATGTTTTCGTTATGAAGCTAGAGTAATCATTTGTTAAGACTATGTTTCTCACTGATATATTGTTCATTTATATCTGAAAGTCTACAATCCTGCTAATGGTTTATTTTCAGCTGTAAACTCTCCGTCGCACCGAAGGGATCCGGCTATTTCCTATAAACATGTAGTGTTTCTAGGTTAATCTGCTAATAGTTTGGTTACCATGGAAACACCTAATACCAGCACTGCGCATTAGGAGCACAATACGTGTACTGACAAGGCGAATATAATGGAAGTACAGTTTTGGGACGTATATTAGAGGAACGTAAAATAGGAGATTTGCTAGGGTAAGCGATTACTTGCCAAACAAGAACTTTATCCCGTGTGTTGTGTGAACGTATCGAAATCGGAACAGGTTGGCAAGGTTCCCCCCGGCTTGGGGTCATCCAGAGCAACAAGTAAACCCTTCTGACTGACGAGTCCATTTGGTGATCCGATGATTGATTACGTGGAGTGGGGAAGGGCCATTATCATCCAGCCGTGACCAAGCGGCTCCCAGAATTCCGGATCTGCGAGTTTGCTATACACACATCTCGTGGTTACTTCACGAAAACGGGGCACAGTGCTCTTCCTCATAAAACTAGAAGATCGCAACATTATTAACACGATAGTAATAAGTAGACGTAACAGTAAAAATTGCCGTATTTATGTTTCTAGGAGGGTGGACAATGCTTGAGGATATAACATTCAAAACAAAACACCATTTTGTTGTTGTGGCATTTTATAGAAATAGCAAGCAATGCATGTCCTTTTTTGTTTGTTTTGTTTTGTGAGTGGAGAAACGTTCTCCTAAGTTATATGTCAAGTCTTTACATAAAATAGTAATTTTATATAAATATAATACATTTACAAAGTGAGGTAATTTTTAATCGCATATGAATAATTGTTACTATAATATAAAAACTACAATTTTTACTAAAATATAAAAAATACCCTGTACCAGACGCATAAATTAGTGTGTATGTCACAAGAATATGTATTCATGATATGAATTTAATACACCATTTGATAAGCTAGGTCCCAAATAGAAAATAGGCTATATAGCGTTTTGTTTATCCAAAGGGAGGTGAAATCAAAAGCTGTAATCACGAAATGTTCCTTATCCGACTGCTTTGTAATTATACCATTAACGATCCGCATAATATTTGCTGCTTTTCTACACAGTTTTCCTATTCAGTGCACATTTTGTAACAACCGTATACAGGGCCCAAATGTTTGATCAGAAGCTCCCTGATTTATTTCAAATTTTGAACACATGATCTAATGACAACTCAAATTACTGGCATTGTACTGCTTGATATACTGGAACTATTGGAAATATCTGTAACCACGCTTGTCAATTTGTAACCCACTGTGTCATTCTCCTACTTCCCCGCCTCCAACGCGTGTTGCGGGTGGTCGGACTTCATGGCGACACACTAATAAGAGAAGATCAAACAGCGGAATCGCTTGAACCTCATGTACCCTTACTCTAAACCAACATACACACGACATAACACAAATGATAAGCCAATAAGCAAGGAAACTTTTTTTCTGTGTGTCGTATGAGATGGCTAGATTTTGTTAAAAATCGAGCCGTATTTTTGTAAATGACTGAGCTTAAATATAAAATATTTATAAGTAGGCTCAATTCGTATTTATCTGCTTCTTAGTTGCGCTGCTTTTTAACTAAGGGAACTTCCAAGTTTAAAATCTCAATACTATATTTGTGAATGTGATGTGATAGGTATATGAAACATCAAATAAAATATCCAATTGCTTATTCTATACCTGATTACATGAAATTTATTCTAGAAATAAAAGTTATTTTGTCCTGTAAAGTAAAAGCACTTCCATTGTCATTATACTAGTATTTTAATTTTCAAATATATAAATTATTAATGAAATTACTGCAGTTTTAAAGTTCATAATTACTAATATATCTTTCATGTAAAAAGAGGAATTAAAACACTTTAAATAAGCTGATCAATGTAGTAGAATATGAAAAAGGATTAAACATATAAAAAAGAAACAAAATAAATTTTTGATGTCTGCACTCACATGTCTCTCTCTACCCACTATTGTACAAAGTATTTTTAAAAGTGCTTATTCTTCTAATTCATGATAATCAAGACCAAAGGATACATACAAGATATAAGGACACATGTCCTTGTGGATGCAATGGGAATAGAAGAATAGAGCAGGCTTAAGTGATTGATGTTTCAAGAGATGATCGCTATTTGACGGCTTTGAAATCTTAATCTCTTTGCTGGCCAAGACATAAGAAATGGAATAACGACTTCCTATCGAATAAAGAATAAGTAACATAAAATTAAAGCCAAAAAGCAAGGAATATAAAAAATGTTACTTCTACAAATATTTTTATTTTATTAAATTGTCTGCTTTATCGGACCCTACATTTTTTCTATAAAAGTTTGTGTTTATCTCTTACTTTATAGTCATGTAAAATTTTCCGGTAATGAATAATAATTGACAGGGTATTTCCAGAAAATTCACATATCTATCATTTAATTTGTCGTAAAATATTTGAAACACAGTATTTTAATCACATTTTTAAGAGATGAAACATTCGAAAAATTTCCATGTAGTTTAAACCGCGGTAAATTTTCTTGAAAATATTTGTGCCACATTCTTGAAAAATGATTCATTTAAATGCCAAGTTTGAGTTTTCATCGGTTTTTCGTTTTTTTATCAATTGACAGACAGCCATTTTCTAAAAATGTTTTTTTAGGGGTTCAGGGCGTCTCTATTTCCTCTCGATATTGAATGTTTGGGTAGAACCAATACTTGGTAGTATAGAAAGTAAAAAGGCAACTCTGTAAATAACCTTTGACTTTATCATGACAAATGACAAATGTGTACGTACATAGGTTGATTCAAAACCTACGGAAAACATTCGTCAGCTATCTAGTTTTGTTCCATTAATCTGGTGTTCCATGGACAGGTGTCAAACTTGCAATCCATATCATCCACTCGTAAATGAAACTGCAAATTCCTCTACTCTTTCATTTTCTTGTTTTGCCCATATGGCGTTTAATGCGTTATAGTACTGCTCGTGCATGTCGAGTATTCTTATTCTAATGTCGAGTATTCATATTCTAATGTCGAGTATTCATATTCTAATGTCGAGTATTCGTTATCCTACAACTCTTGCTCCGCCACCTATTTAATGTAGGGGAAATAACGCTTTGAACAAGCAGTTCGAAATACAGATTTCACTGGAAATTGAGTAACTTTGATTTAAAAGAAATAGATTTAGAAAATATACTGACGGGTCTCTCCCTCTTTCTATACATATAACAACGTACGACATAAAAACACATAAAATCACCACGAATGAATGAATATCGGATAGCATATTCCATACGTTCATATTTGAAAGAACAAAAATAAAATTCTTAATTAATGATGTTCTGATTTTGACCTGGTAATGATATGTCGCATGCAAAGTTTGGTAATTCTGCACGGAATCGCTTTTGATGACATTTTATTAGTCTTAACGTTTTTACTTTTATTAAAATTCTCCTCGTTGAACCACTAGTTATTTATGATTAAAATATAATTTTAGGCTTTTAAGATCAATACAATTTGATTTTAGGTTTAATGAAAACATCCATTACTTTTTCATTAAGTTACTAATAACATTAGAACCCTTTTTTGCAATTTAAATTACCTAACATAAAAAATAGCCGCTTACTCTGTAATATCTTAAATATATACAAAACCTCCAAAATCAATATTTATTCATCAATATATTGGTGATGAAAAAGTTAAACAAAAATGGATGAAAATTGCAATATAATAGCTTTTTAACAGTACAGATACTGAAAAAATACCTCATAAAGAAAAACGATTTAAACTCTAACATTGTATTTAAATTGTATTGCATGTATTCAAATAGTGGAATTTCGATTTTCATATTATAATAAATAATAGAAAACGAAAAGTGTATAGAGAAAATGGGAAGATAATAAAGTGATAAAAATACAGTCTTTTACTATTTGGATTAAACTGTACTGTGACTTTGTGGGTTCGTAGAATTAAAAGTCCAATTTGCCGAAATTTTAAATGTTCTTTATTTCCGTAGAGATACACTGTTCAATTCTCACGTAACAACATTACATCACATATACAACACAATCTTCCAAGGTTGATGACAATAACAATCAGCTCTCGTTACAGCAACAACACTCTCAGCTGTTTACTGCTTGCCTCGCTGTGTTACAACTCACTTATCACTAGCCATGACTTTTTTATACATCCATTTATGAATTCCAGACTGTTATCGAATTTTCTCTAACATGTCACGAGATAAAACACAAATGTTCTAGAATGTAACTCTATCGGTGCCGGCAAGTCTTTCACCTCTGTGATACACTATCCGTCTCTTGTTTATCGGCGCTATCGTTATTTGCCGGCTCTTTGTGAACGCTAGCCGCCTATTAGTTCCTTTGTGTAAACAAGCCGCGTGATCTTAGATAACGGCTCGTGACAGTACCAATGTTTTGGCTATGTTTAGGAGATTTTTATATAGTCTCACATCCAAACCTAAACTTCCGCGGGGGAAAAAATTGTTATCTACTCCTTATTTTTCCAAGAACGGCTCCAATGAATTGACAGCTTCGTTGATCTATTCATTATTGTTAAAATGTTTATATTACTCTCTAGTTATTTTAACGCAGTTAAAATCAATAAAATTGTTCTGAATGTTTCACTACATATCAATTTTTTGGACAAATAATGGACCATAAAATGATAAACTGGTAATGATAGATACATTTCAGTGTTCAAAATTCAAGTCTTCCTTCCGTTTTATTAATTGAAAATAATGGTACAATAATACTAAAAGAGGAATAGTGTTAATTAACAGTTTGATTCGACACTATGTACTGTTTACAAATGTAAAATAAATCGGAGCTTTATGTAGGTAAATTCCAAATCTGTAGCAATACAACAAGATTTATGAATGTTATCACACATTCGTGCGCAAAAAGTTGAATGACTTTACTTTAAAAAATTTGGAGCTGGAACGAAATTAATTCTTTTAAAATAAATGATAAATCAGATAAATAATTGCGATGATATCAATACATTCAAAGAATATCAAGTACGTATATACGGGTTTGAAATGATCAGTGTATTACTGAGCTCATTCTATGTGTCTTATTTACAGAATAAATTTTCAACGCTAAATATAACGTTTTTTCCGATTTATTTCTTATTGAACATAAGGAATCATAATAAGCTACGTGATAAACAAAATGTACTGAACAAGTTATAGAATGCTCATTACACTGTGGTGAAGAATTAATTAAAAAGGTGACATAAAATAAAAGTAATAAAAGTAAATACAAATTTAAAATTGCAACGTCAAGTACAAGTACTGAATTATGTTTTAAGATTCACTTTTGGAAAAACTTCTTAAAGTTTACAATGAGTTGATATAACGTTCTTCTTCCATACCTCCATACAGTGTTTCCATGGTAACTAGGGCTCTATGTCCTGTATAATTTTTCTGTTTCTACATTAGGTGACGCTAGAGGAAGATGGGATAACCGAGCTGAAAAGCCTTTGATAATGGTGCAATTTCACTTTGAGGACCGCCTGCCACGTAGTGAAAGTACAAAGAACATTTTTCATTGCAGCAGGAGATAAGGTGAATGGAGAAGGCTGCAAATTAAGTGGTGCGCGAAGCAAAAAGAAAAAGTACGGTGTATCTACATCATGTTATTACGATAATGATAGGGGTGGGGGTCGACATTCTGTCCGCTCGCTCGACTTCACGAACTTGCATCGTTTTCACGTGGTGGACTTCTACACCCTTCTACCTATTTAGGTTTACTAATAATAAAGTGTAGTGTAGTGTGTGTGTGTGTGTGTGTGTGTGTGTGTGTGGGTGCGTGCGTGCGTGCGTGTGCGTGTGTGTGTGTGTTAGTTTTGTAATATAACTCGAAAATATATTAGCAGTTGTCAAACCACGGTTCGTACCACTCATATTGCAGGCTATATGGTGTTCTAATTACTTTCTCTATACTATCTTTACTATACTGTACTTTCTCTATTGAGGTAGAAAGCAAAACATTCAAAATAGATGAATTATAAAAATAGTTCTAGCAACACAAGTTGGGTACATTAAAAAAAAACACGTATTTTCAGAATAACTGATAGCCATGTCCTTTGCCCGCTTCGGTAGCGTAGATAGTAAACGTGTCTGCCTCACGTTCAAGAGATCCCAAGGTCGAATCTCGGCCAGGGTGAGTTATCTCTATAAGGCTTTTCCGGAGTTGGAGGACGTAACATTAAAAGTAACCGGCTACTTCCTCTTTCATCTGCTGATTCTACTGCAAATTTGGCTACGGAAATGATTCTTTTGTTTATCTACAAACATGCATAGTTGCTTCGGCCACTAATACAAAGCCTCAAATCCTGACACTAAACCCTGATAGAACACAAATAATTCTGAATTGGAACACGTTGTTCTATTTCCATCATGCCTGACGGGGAAATATCCTGTAGGAATAATACAAATTACGAAGTATTGTATAGAACAATAGAGTTGCATCCAAGGCTATTTATAGAATTGTAAGAAAGGCTTTTATACTGCGAATGAGGCAAGAAGCGATTACTTTTAAAATACACTTATTGAAAAGACATTATCAAATATTTCAGAGCTATGCGAAAGACTTGAGTAAGTGTATACCATGACAGTTTGCATAAAAAGTGCACTTGTCGGCTATTAAGATGAGAATAAAAATACAGAAACACTGATGAAGCAATAAATGCAAAAAAATTAGAGATTCTAAAACTGAAGAAAGTTATGTACATGTCGATGTTGATTCCAGATAGAACATCACAACTGTATTTACTAAAGCTATCGTCTATACCAGAACAGCAGTCTAAACCCGCACTTATGTTAAAATGCCAGATTAAATCGCATTTAAAAGCCATGTCGAATTACACATTCCTTTATTATTGCTTTACCAACTCCAATCCGTGGTATTAAAGTGGTGTAGCAATATGGAGAATTATAGATGAAATAGGGTACACATAGAGAAATATTACAAACAGCTCAATTTTTGTTGAATAGTCTACTGTAATGAATGAATCACCCAGTTTCATAATACTATTTGGGAACTACTACTGATTGGCAATCATTTTACATGAGTTTTTAAAGGCAACTGCAAACAAGGTCAGGCATAGCTTTAGAATTTCAGAATTATTTTTCTTTTTTATGGTATTTTAGATTTTTACGCTTCAAAATGTTCCAGACAATGCAATTTTTGTAAGCAAAAATAGGTTGTTTTTTAAAGACGTTATCAATTGCCAGGATCATATCAACGCCAACGTTATGTCAGACTTTCATCCCATAATTTTTGTTTTGTATTGTTACTGTATACTGTTTTATCAGTAATTCTACTGATTATGTGGCTGTCGCTTTTAAGCATAGTTAAAAGCTGTTGGTCTGAGTGGTGTATGAAACCGTGATATTAAGATCAGTAAGTTAGCGTCTATCCAAGAGTCCCCCAGATCAATAAAATATTATAAACAAAGATCAATATCTGCACACATAAAATTTTGGAGATGATTTTTCATTATCGTTATCACTGGTAGAACTAATAAGAATATCTAACGAGCACTCTAAAATTAGTAAAACGACATTCTTTATCATACATTTATAATGTTTTCCCAAACACTCAAATATCAATAAGAAATCTGTTCCCTACATTTTTTTCTTAAATGTTTGTTAGACTAAACTACTTTTATTAGTAAAGTTTTAATTGTTTCATCTATGAAGAACTTTGCTTTACCATTAAATTATTTAAACAATTAATCTGAAAACTACTGAAGAATTGTAACCCAAACTTGGTATATGCTGACGATTTGGTGTGTTACTGTGTTACTTGAAGTATACATTTCAAGGATATAAGTAGAATTTAGCAATTTCATCTGCATGTACAGTGTCGCAATATCACTTCTCCAGTCGGTAGTAAACTACGAAGTGCGACAATATTCTACTAGCATTTGTGCGAATTTAAATCACTCTTAAGCTTCAGAGACACTACTCTGGTCTTCTCTATCTTGATGGTTTCGGGGTGAAGTGTTTTGAAGCCAGAGATCCCAAGAAAGTATTTGTTTAAATATTTCTTAATTTTAAGCATTACTTGACTTAACGATTTCAAAACCGAACTTGTTAGTAAAGTATTCAAACATGTATTTCTCCCATAATACTTCGATTTGTGACAGATAAAATTGTTATTTAGGATTGTATGATGTGCAAACTGCACTCCTGGACCGATGTAGTCAACGATTCTCACAAGGGACATGACCAGAACTTACTTTGGGGATGATTTAGAAGATAGCGTCTGTGGGCCGCAGCGCACAGGTTGTAGGTTCGATTCCTTCCTGACCAATGGGTCAGGGTTCGCTAGGTAAATGCTGGGAAGGAGAATTACTTCCCCCGAATTTCTGTCCCTCCAATGCACATCACTTCTCATTTCACCAGAGCTTTTATCCCGCTTGGCTACTTCAGGGTTCTAAATCCCGGCGAGAGTTTCGGCGTGCATCACTTGGTACTTCAGTTCAGCTCCTTCCAAAGGTTTTCAAGAAAATCCTACCACTCTTTACACGGAAAAGTTTTAGAAAATTCTGAGATTCTCTAAAGTGTCTAACAGTTTTGATTAAATTGTCATTTAAAATAATTTCACGACAAATGAAACGTAAATTTTTAATTACCTTGGAATGTTCGCAGAAGTTATCTTCAATCTGAATGACTTTTGAAATAATTAGTAAATCATGAGATAGACAAAAGCTTACTACAAAAAAGTGTAAATTTCTGTAAAGCATACAAACTACGTCAAGTACACTTTTATGGAGATAGTCGTTTTCGCGATATTCTTGTTATTAGTCAAATCTAATATTTACATTTTTCTCAAACACGAAGTCATGATGACTGAGTGGTTAGTCCACTTGGCTCTCACCAAGGCGGCACAGGTTCGATCCCAGGCGACCGCAAAGTGAGATTTGGTTGGACATCATGGCGTTGGAACGGATTTTCTCCGGATTCGGTTTCCCCCGTCAGCATTCCACCAAATGCTCCTTCATAACCTTTCCTATCATTTATTTTGCCCTTATATATATACATATATATCATTCACTTCCTTTACCTTCACACCAGGCATTGGGCTGATCACCTATCCTGGTTCTCTATCGGATCCAAAGCTTCGGTTCCACAGGCCCGACCTTAACGGATAGAGGAACAAGAATCCCGAACACCCTAGTGGTACAACAAGGGAAGTTAAAGAAGTCGTTATTTGTTTATGTCCTGGCCACCAAGAGAGAATGGAATGTCAAAGTTGTCACATATATCACATAACTACGTGTTTCAATGAGATTTACATATTTTGGTACAAAAAATTTATCTTTACGGATTGCCATTTATATAAAATATCAAGAATGAATATGACTCATGAAGATATTCCCAGAAAATTTAAGATATCATTTAATTTTTCATGAAAATATCATAAATATTAGGAATTTTAATCAAAATTGTTAGAGCAATTTTTCAGAAAACCAAAATTTTCGAAAAATGCTTCATGTAAAATGTACTCTGGGTTGAAGAGATTTACTTAAGAATCTCTTTGATGCACCCTTGGAAGATAGCGAACATAAATACCAAGTTTGATATTTTTAACCCAATTTCGTTTTTGAATTACGATGTTTTCAAATAATGTGTTTTTAGATTCACCGACCTCGAAACATATATTTCTATGAATCTCAATAATGAATTTTGGGGTGGAATACAATACTTTCCTATATACTATGCATGTTTTAAAGATAAACAAATTGAGTTACAAGTATATTAAAAGACAAATTAACACATGCGCTCTTATTGGTAGGCTTTCAAATTGTTATTTATATATTTAGTATTACGCATTTTAAAGTCATTTGACATTAAGTTGTATAATTCGTCTCTCAAAGTAATTTTTAAAAAATTGTATTTTACATCATTTTACTCAAAGCCTTTCACAATCCTTATGTTTTACTTTCTTTGCCACATAGATACCCTTTGTTAGGGTATCATCCATTTGAAGTAATATTTCGAGTTCGGAAGTTTACAGAAAGTATATATTTTTAGATACCCTGAATCTCCTCTAATTGAAGAATCTTTTTAAAAACAGATTTTTGACTAACTATCTACATAAGCTACAAAATTTCCCTGTTAAAGGTTTTGTATATCACACACGATTGCCCGATTATCAAAATTCAGTAAGAAATAAGAGAACTTCAAGGGTTATTTGCAGGAAAGAAAAAGATATACTTGTGGATATTATTTGTCATATTAGTATCACAAATACATGTTTCAATTTAAGTCCTTGTATCTTTTTAACGCGTGAAGTTTAAAAGTTTGACCTGAAAACTTTGAACAAAAATTTGACTGCATCCATCTTTTTATTTTTGAGTTATGCTTTTTTCACAAAAAACACTCTCTTTCTTTCTCTCTCTCTCTCTCTCTCTCTCTCTCTCTCTCTCTCTCTCTCTCTCTCTCTCTCTCTCTCTGATGTACGAACCCGAGCACAAACTCTTCAGCTTCTCTTTTAAATTTATCGCCTTTTAAAATTTGTTTACATTGAAACTTTTAAATCCTGTATCTCTAGTAAAATGGTCTCATCCAATTTTTGGACCAAATACAAACTTCATTTACCTTAGTTAAGTTGTAAATAAGAGTGTAGATTAAGCCTAGTTGAGTAGTAGGCTTTGCTATTTTAAAATACATATGCTATCTAAGTCTTAAAATGGTTATATCTATGATAGGATCTTAAAATAAAATTGGTTTTGACACTATGGAGTACATTATGCTTTAATTTAGATAGTTTTGAAGTTTGTAAATCAATAAAAAATTCTATACTGATTCCAGCCTACATGCAACTAAGATAAATGGTATCTAGCAGAAAGTATTCAACCAAAATGTAGATATTTTGACTGATTATACTAGTCAGTGAAGCGATTAAATGATATACCATATTGTTTTCTGGGTTTGTTTTTGTTAGAAACAACAATGTTAAAATTTTTCAACTTCCAAAATTTTGTCCAGATTTGGAATTCATATAAAATATGTGGAGATACAAATGACAGTTGCCATGTGACTGGTCTTGCAAACAGAGTTGGGGTCACTATCACACTAGTACGATAAATTAAAACGTTTAATCCGTCTGCTCCGTGTTAAACTTTCTACTTCTAGTTCTAGCTATCTAAATAAAGAAATAGTCTTTTTGTTTTGTTTATGAGTTTTCCAAACCAGAATCCACAAGCAATACTGCAAATTAAGGAAGTTTTTGAACGAAGTAGGCTAACAACTGGGCCAGGTGTAGTCCACAAGAGAGATCAAGGACGTCCGCTCTGGATGGCCCTAGGTTCGGTTCACTTTGTCTCTTAGTTCCCAACAAGACTTCTTTAGTAAAGCTTCTCCTTCTTTTTCCTTTCATATGAATCATCACCTTTACTATGATCATCATCTATACTTCTCTCCACTATAACAAAGTGTGCCTTTCTTTCTACTGATGAACATAGCACATGCCTAATATAGTGTCACAATGAGAATTTTCGGCTCCATGTGTTTTAAGTTATTTCATACAATTTTATACCACAATCATATCACAAGAGTTTGGTGCACTACTCGTAGTTTGATTTTGTAGTTAGACTGACATCGCTACTATGGGGTTCACAATAGTAAAGCAACACGCAGTTTCTATCATGTGAGTTACTCCATGTGGGGAAGATTTCTCACAGATTGAAGATGTAAATCAATTCATACTGGTTCAAGTGAAATACAACGAATTCTACTCCATCTAATGAAGGGTGCGGTCAAAGGCTCACATTCCAACTATATAATTAATAATTCTACCAACTCTGAATGTTCTATCTCGCATAGAGTACATTATTTAACGTTCTACAAAATTGTTGTTTTGCCTAAATATACTGAATTCTCTATTTTAAAACTCAATGCTTTTTACGTGGCCAGAAAATTCGGAAAAGGAAAATAAATCATAACTTATTAGTAATATTTAACATTCAGATGACTTTCTCTATCCACTCGTGTACAATTTACTGTTACTAAAGATTATTTTTCTCTGTGCTTCAGTTTCCATAAATTTTAAAAATATTTATTTAGACAAGAGCTTCAGAGCGAGTGGTCAAAATTGTGCATTTTACCTATATTCATGTTGCAGCCTTTCGCATTTCTCTTACTGTTTGCTAGTTATAAAAACTTATTTAGAATGAAAATAATTTCACAAGTTAATCACAGGGAATGTATGATATCAGCTTAATTTGTAAATATTTAAATACAAAAAAATTGTTACAACCATTTTATATAATAAAACATTTTTCAAAAAGGCTAATTTAATATGTGGGGATTTTATTTTAAGTTTAAGGTTGTTTAACTGGTAAATAATTTTGAACAATGAACGAATTAAGAAATAGGTGAAATGATGTTCAATTAATCCCGTGTTCCATAGAGGTTAAGATAACCCCAGAAAGATATTATCCGGATAACTAACCCTGACTGAGATTGAACTCAGGCCTTATTGAATGTGAACGATTTTATTGGACATTTTTGTTCCGCATTCCTGGAACACAGCATTTTTATTTTTCAATTTTCTTTTTTGAACGGTTTTTTATTTAAAAAATCTTCAAAAGGTGTATTTCGAGAGAAATCTCCACATTGCGTTTTTTGTTAGAATGCATCATTAACTAGAAAATCCCACCCTATTTATGTAATAATTTTTACTGTGCAGAGTCTAAAGGGATCTAAGTTGTACTCCCGGTCGGGGCAGCGAGTTTCTTAGTCGAAGAAGAACTTCATTATATTTCAAAGCTGAGATTACGCGAATCACTTCATCTATGTTACGAAAGGAAATAGGTGCACTTAGGAAAGTGTAGTTGATTTTGAGCACACCATTAATGAAAATAAACATAGGAACGTTTATCTTAAAATAACAGCTCCAGAAATGACTTCGAATTAAACGTTGCTAATGGTCTTAAAACATGTATAAACCATGCAATGATACATCTATTTCACTTTCCAATTTTATAAATTTGGAATAACATAAAAGTTCACTGTCTTCCATCCTGAAAAATTGTCAGTCGATAAGATGATATACACTTCTTCTCTTTCAGCTTCATTAAATAATGTAATTAAAAGTTAATTAAAAAGGCAATAGCCGACAAAGTATGTGAATTAAATGGACGACTAAGTACACGGTGCATTTACTTCAGTCGTTTGTCAAAAATGTCAAACTACCCGCAGAATTTAAAGTAGTCTGAGTATTAAATAAGGCTACACCATCCCATGTCAATTTATGGATATCTTCAGAAAAATTATGAATTAAAAGGAACATGTCAGCGAGGAGTTAAGTGAAATTCGGTTACTTAGGTAAACGCTTAGAAAAACAAAAACTTGAGTTAAAAGCTCAAACGCGTCGGGGTAGAATGCCTGCCTCATAATCAATGGGTCATTTGTTCAAATCTAGGTAAGGACTTTGTTTTCCCTTATACCAAAAGATGCATATCTAAACTTTATGCACCGCAGGGTCATTTGAGCATAATTTTATCCGTTTCATTCACTCGCCGTTTGGATGCCGGAAATCAGTGGAATCCCACTGAATGTTGAGAAATTTTTGAAAACATGTCCTTTCATTAAGAGAAATATAACTTTTGTCATATATTCGTATCGTCTGGTATGCCTTCAGTGTGATTTAATTGAACTGTCCTGGTCAGTTTATAGCTAACTTATAATTTTATTTGTTTTTCAGAAAAATTGTTTTTCTTTCCTTCAACACTATAAGTTTTCAATACGAGGAAGTTTCCATTGTGTATGGAATTGTCAGCATAAGCTCATGGAAGTCCAATAACGAAATTTAAGGATACTATTTACTATTAAAAATAATTTTATGTTTATGTCCCTGTTTTTAAACGTGTAATATTTCTTGTTTTAACCGAAACTATATACTTACGCATTTATTTTGGAAGTGCATAAGAAATGTATACAATATTTGTTTCGAAGAATGTCTTTAAAATCTTAACTTTATCTCTGAACTTCTAACGCGGAGGAATCTTTATAGTTTTTTTTTAATTAATATCTTGTAGTGTTCAAAACGTATTGAACCGAAAGGTAAATACGTCTTGCATATAGGCACATAAGATAAATCTATCTCTATCTCAATGTATGTCGGTCTACTCGCAAATTCTAATCAGATTTATTTAAAACAGTTGAACAACATTCCTCGTACTTAAAATAACAAAAACACCGAACTTAATGTTCTCAGTATTCGACTTCTTGAAGTTGATAATCGCAGAACATTCAAAATAAATAATTTTTATCTGCCACCATAAGAAAAACCATATCATTGCGTGATACTTTTGTTACCGAAAAGTAGGCCTTCTACTTTTATACATGGATAATCTCTCCAAAGAGTCGAACTGTCTCTACCTACCAGAGTCAATATAGCAGGTGAAGCAGAAGAATAAAGTTAAAATTTGCGAGACAAAAACACTCAGGAACGTCACTGACCCCGGTGACCCCGTCACTGACCTTAGGCCCATCATAACCTCAATGGTATCCTACAATTAACAATATATCCTCTCTTCCATTATAAAACTTGTGACACTTCATAAAAAAGAACCATCTACCCACCGTCTATTATTATAAATCCATCATAATGCCAGTAAGGGATGGAGTCTCGAAATGGCAAAAGGTCGAAGGTCCCTTCTCGGAAAAGGATAACTCTTCAGCGACACCTCTGAGTGACCTACTCTAATATAGTCACAGGCATTATATAGCGTAATATCTTTGACTACCAATTACCCCGTAGAGGGCTTAGTCCGATGTTCAAATTTTCTTTACTTATCTGAAGAACAAGAAACAAACATACGACATCTACAACATGCTAAAATCACTTATTATTCATAACACTTTTGGAAATACACCATTTCTTAAAACATAAATATTCTATGTCATAAATTGCAGATGACTTTTGTGGCAGCAAACTAAGATTATCAATTCAAGCTTCTTTTCCAATTTCTTCAAGTATAAAACTTTGGTCGCATGAATCACTCATCCTGCCATACAGTTTACCATTTACTATTTTTGCATCACCATAGTTACGATTCTTCGCTATTCAAAGCCTGCAATATCACCTTACACCTAGTAAAAACATAGATTTTAAATCTTTGATAAAACAATTTTTATATTTTTATAATTCACAATTTAAGTCGAATTTTTCTTAGGTAACGGATAAAAGTAGTATGGACTAGGGAAGTTTGATGTTTATCATGCTCTTGAAATTTAAGCCCTCGATGCTAACGTCTCTGGCGTTACATTTCTTTCACTCGCTGATAAAGATCAACTTACCTCATGTCCCATAAATAACTGAACTCGAATTTTAATTACAATATACGATGTAGTTCATGAACAATTGCCAGAATGACAGAACATTATAGCTAGGAATATAGAGGAGTAATGTAGCTCTATATCTTACATTTCGTAATGCACAATGAACTAAGCTTAACGTAATTACTGTGGAAATGCTTATGTAATGCAGCTTCTCATTGCAGTGTAACACAGAGCATAGCAACCAGCTAACGAAGCGTTCAAAGGAGAACAAAGGAAAATCCTGCTTTCTACTACTCTTACCTATGATAGAAGAAGCATTGCATCCAAAATTCGATAGCGAAATCTCATTGTAAACAAAACATGCTTAGAGTGGTCTTGATCTTTGGAAAAAATGTGAATGACGTAACTAAAAAACTAATAAACGACAAATCTCATGCTTCAGTAAGACACAATATAGTCACTAGAACCCAAGCAGTTACATACGTTACACATTTTCGTTATTGTTTTACTTTCTAAACTATATCACTTGTTTGAAATGCTGCTATGGTAAAAAATAGTATATCTGAATTTTCATTGAATAACCTTCATTCTCATTGAATTTGTCGTGATTAATCTAACTGAACAAGTTTTGGTAGCAGTTTTTTGTTGTTATTTAGAAAAAGAAAAAGAAAGATGTGTTGTAAACACTCGATTTCGTATTTAATTGTGCTAGCAACCTAGTCCAGATACTCCAGTTTGATACCATTTCCCGGCAGATATAGCGTAAAGTGAAACGTACAATATAAAATGAGATATCTGTTAAAGTCGTGTGAAAGAGTGTATTGCATATAAACTGCACGTGTGAAGAAACAAATTCTCTCAAAAGAGTTTAGTAAAGTTTACTATTAATTATTATTAATTATTATGATTATTATTTTATTACTATTATTATTATTAATTTGCTGCTGATTGTAGAATAACATATGTGAAAGAAACTTAAAGAAAAGTGACAAATGACGGCTGAGTGTGACTGAAAAAATAAAGTGCATGGCATTAAGCGCAGATACAAGCGATCTGTTTCCAGAAATGCATAAGGAATAATAAATATTCGAATTCAGCACATAAGTTTAGCAATAATTCCCAAGTATTTCCAGAAAAACGGCGTGTAATAGCTGAAATTGTTGATCTGAATGTTAAGGTATACAGAACCTGCTGCACTGTACAAACAAATGAGTAATGATGACTGCTCGGATGGATTTGTACATTCGTTTTATTATCTTTTTTTTCTGTACTTATAGCAGCTGTTTTGGCAATTGCTGCGCTTGCTCTCAGCGTTTCTATTGACAAGCAATGCTAACACCGATTTCAGCTGATGCTAATGCAGAGTTTTTGTGACGAATATGCGGCGTCCATCAAACGCTCCAACTCCCTCCCCCAACAATTTTAACGTCAGATGTGCTATTTATCGGTTTCTGCAGCACACAGATTTAAAAAGCCCTTAAAAAGGCATATTTGTATTTGATGCTGTGCAAAATCCAATGCTAACGTTTTGTTTCATTTTTTACCGCCCCCCTCCACCATCAGAGGGCACCACTGCTGCCATTAATTTAATCATGTTCACAAAACCAAGTGGAACATAAGTGACGGCGGTTTGGGCATATTGAAAATGTCATACCCTCCCATCTGAAAAAGGAAAAGGATGGGGGAAAATATGTGCGGCTGCAGGCTTTAATATTGTGATGCCGCATTAAACGCTTTCATTTCCAGAATGAACTCACTCATTCAGCTTTGTCAGATTAAATATTTCGCAAATGATTGGAATTAGAGAAGTAATTAAACTGGACTGCAAAAGCAAATTAATATAGGGCCATATTAATAATAGCTCTTTACATTCCAAAACCTACAGAAGGTTGTGACTAAGCCAAACGAACTACCATGTGTGAAACATTCATGAACCAATTATCATTACGTGCCATACCCTATTGAACAAGAAAGAATTGCTCCTGCAATAATCAAGTTAACCGAAATTCTCGAACCAATTAATCGTGCAAATAAAAGCATCGTTTTACTTCCAATTTTAAGGAAAGTACTGTGCTGTATTAGCTGTAGTGTTAATTCTAAGTGAAATTTGATTTTAGGCCAAAAGCGTTGTCCATAAGTCACAAACTTTACAAGTGTTATAGAGTGACGAGGTTCAGGTTCCACATAGCTATAAAACTCGTAACTCAAAGCTGTCTTAACACTTAGATTTTGGAGTTATAATTATTCAGATATTTTGTATACATACACGTGTTTAGGTAAGATATGACTGTAACATACGATTTTAAAATGCACGATATAGTAGTAGCAGTAGGTATGGAGATTGAAGACTGCTCAGCGGCCCTCGCTATGCTATCTCCTAAGAGGTCTCCAGTAAATGAAGAACAACCAGGTTTAAAAGTCTCTCACCATGGGTGGGAGAGAGTTCGGGAACGAGAGCCGCCACGCTCTAGACGGCAAAGGCAGTAAATGCTTTTCGTATCCTGTAACAACGAAGGTATTTTTAATTGAATATTTTCAAAATTTTCTGTACTATAAGAAAGATAATGTTCATACTTGTACCTTTGTACAGCCCCTCTGAAGCTGCAACATGATGACCTTAAACAGATCCCTTTACAAGCACTTTAATCTCATTAAGTTTTGACTTAAGCTCATATTACTTCGTATTTAGACTTGGTTGCTATAAATGCTTTTGAGATGATGACTCGATTTTGAAACAGGAATTTTTAACCCTATCAATGGTCTGCTTAATTTCCTTACTTAAATGTTCATATCCAAAACGCAAATCAACAGAATACAGACTATACAAAATCGGGTACTGCACCTCATAGTGAATGCACCTTGGTACATTCGTAATACATTACACAAATATCTGCTTACTACAACAATAGAAGACACTCTTCAGTCCTGCTACAGGCGCCTCTTCACTTCCTTTGGTGAACATGAAAATGCAATTCTGAGATAGATTCCTCAGCATATGCCATAAGAACGAGCACGGTGACAAGCGAAAACTACACACAGATCTACTAACTTAAAATCATCTCAAAATAGTTTAAAAGAGGACAGCCACTGGACTGCAACCTCAATACACGTTTACTATTCTTTTGAATAACTGTCTCTTTGTTATCTAAACTAAAAATACTTAAGATAGGTATAGAAAGTTTTCAATAAATTAAAAAAGATATTCATATAAATTCACTGTCAAATCTACATAAAATGTATCAATAACTGTATATTTTTGGTAATTTCTGGTATTTAGTCATTTTTGTGAGCCTAATAATGTTCTCTTCAATGTCATTTTGTATCGTGGAGCAATCTTTACAAAGAATTGCATATACCCTGGCAAGTGGCTTCCAGATGGGACGGATGTTTGTTGGGATAGCTGTTGTATTTTCAGCTATTTTCAAGGTACCGTTTTAGGAAGGTTCATTAAACTAGGCGAACTATTAATTTCTCCTTTTCGACGCGTAGCGTGAGCATCCTTTCCACCAATCAGAAACCTCCACATTTGTAAATTGCCGCGAATTTCAACATTTACCGGCACGCCCACCCAACCAAATAATTAGTTTGGGACGCGAAAACACTTCAAAAGTAATGTAAATACAAGGGTAAAAGAGATTCCAGCGTTACTTCTTCTTCATGTGGACTTTAACTGATAAGGAATTCTCGGTCAGTGAATAAGAACTAAAAACTCGATGTTACCATCATCGCAACATTGCATTTCTATCCGTTATTACTCCTCATTGTACGCGGCCACAGTTGATCAATTAATCACAATCTCGGAATATGCGCGGGTTTATTAGACAGACAAAGAAATCGAGAATAAAGTACGTTTTTACAAAATAACGTGTGTTCTGCTGAGTTGTGTTGTCTCGACCATGCGCCCCGAGAACCCACATAAGAATCCCTGTAGAAGATAATAGATTATAGCAGTTAAGTTAGTGATAGATATATAATTCCACAACGAATACAAATTTATGCAATAACAACTTAACAATATTTATACTAACATCTGTTTAAACACTTAAAATTATAATTTTAGTCTTCCCTGAGTTGCTGAACCTCCTAGGGCCCATATACTCAAATACTGTGGTTATCGAGTTATTGGACTCTGGTTACTATTTATCCTTTTCTTTCTTTCTAGAGACTTAACTGCAATGCTCTATACCTCTTTATGCCTGAGCAAGATTACCTAACTTATAGTCTAGTAAGGTAGCTGTATTTATTTATACTTCACTATTTATGAAGTTAATTACCGTTCTGTACGACTTAACTATGCAGTCCTACCTTAATATCCTTTACATGTATTCCACCCTTCCCTACTGGATCCCATTTACTGCTTTCTTTCAAATATCTAAGTTTCCTTCTTTCTCCTTCTTTCTCAATTTTCTCAACTATCTAGTTCTTACAATAGATAAATAATTTCCTATTTCTATTAAACTTTCCTTCGTTTTAACACTCAATATCTTTCTAACTACAATTTCAATTGGTAAACTGCACCACTTTTTCTTTCGTAATTTCTCTCTCATACTCTAGTACCTTCACATTCTGAAATTAAGTGCCAAAAGTGATTAAATACAACGGGCACTTTTCTTGATTTTCTCTTAAGACCACGACCCCTGATCTGGCCCATGCAAATCCTTCTCTTGCCGTTTTGTCACAGATATCTTCATACTTTTCTCTTTCCCACGTCTTTTTTTTTTATCTCTGTACAAATACAGAGGCAAGAGTGAGCAGACCAGCTACAGCTGGCGTCTAAACAGGAGTCCCGAATTAAGTCCCACAAAGCACGTACGCCGTGTGATGCTGGTGATCGGCAGTTACAGCCGCAATTTAAGAGCGAATCACGTGTTTTGCTAAACATGTTAATATCACTTACGACACAATAAAAATAAAATTTTCAGGAATTTATAATACAGATGTGTAGTTAACCATTTAATATTACCTTATTTATCCATTTACTTTAGATCTGAGCTATTATTTGGTTTTACTAAGTGCTTTTAAAACACTGTTAGCTTTTTTAAAAATCACATATTATTAATTTCTGTACTACAGTATTTTATCCCATTATGTTTTATTTTATCCTCTTTGTATTATTTGTATGTGTAATGATACTTAAAAAGGCTTCATTCGTTAACTCTACAAGAATGAATAAATAAAAATAAAGTAAATAATTAGAAGAAATACCTTTTTCCTTGGATTTCCTCCATCGATGCTTTTAAAATGACTTTTCTTTCTCGCGATTTCATTTGCAGGGTATACAAGTATTCCAAATTACACTGACACAAGGTCTCATATAAGTAAACAAAAAGAACGGTTTACTTGAGCAATAATTAGTAGCTACAGAAAATGTACTAATACTATTATAAATATGTGCGATTGATTATTTATTATACGCATATTAATAAAAGCGCCTTAATTGAAAAACTAAATGTATATAAAATGAAAATAACATCATTATAGAAATTTGAAATTACACAGTGCTTATTAACCCTTACATTCGACAAAAACCAACTTGCTATCATCGTTTTGTTGGAATTTCATAGAAGCCCGTGTTAAGATCTTCACATATTATTTCAGTGTCTTGCATTAAAAGATGTCTGATCACTTGATTCTAAAACATATTTTCTTTCTTTCTTTCTTTCTTTCTTTCTTTCTTTCTTTCTTTCTTTCTTTCTTTCTTTCTTTCTTTCTTTCTTTCTTTCTTTCTTTCTTTCTTTCTTTCTTTCTTTCTTTCTTTTTATTTTTAAATTAGTTGTTGCTGTGCTAATATATGCCATCCATTTACCTTTTAGTTTTTCTAGTATTGTGTACTGCTTTAGATAATTCTTAGTTCGTGCATTTTATTTATATATTGTATTTTCTTAGTAGTCTAAGGCTACCCTTTTTGACATCAAAAGCAGAAGGCACAGATTCTGTCAGGCATTATCGTAATCAACAACTTGCATTAATCACTTGCATAGATGAAGTTGAACAGCAGTCGTAGCTCTGTAGGCAACTGAATAAAACTCTCATATTTCAACTTTTTTTTCTGTTTGCTTAGAAAGCAAATGGATTTGCATCTTTCGGCTTCCCTAGAATTGCATTGATATTCATTGAAAATACTCATCCATCTTTACAAGTAACACTCTTAATACACAGATACATTTTTTTTAGAATTCGAACATTTCACTTACTGCTCGAATTTCGTCTAATTTGAATGATCTAGAAGCTGCAACATTATCCCAAATGAATGGACCGTTTTGTCACCAAGACAGAAGAGGGTTCCTGTCCTCATCAAGTTAATCTTCTACTGTTATATTTCGTTTAAAAAAACAAATACATAAGTGCAGCTTGTGACACATGATTTTGATTAAATATGGCCTCTTGTTGACGCTGACAGATGATAAGAATAATATCGATTTTTCAAAACGTCATTGTTTGGCGGATGTCCGGTGCTTGTCTGGTATTCAGGAGGCCATGAATTGCATTGCGATATAAAATGAAAAGAAAACAAATGCCTCTCGCTCTGAAATTCAAGTTGCTGGGCAATAAATTTTCCTGGGCAGGGTGGCACAAAAGACTCTTCCTTCCTTCATTGTGTGCCGAGTTTTCGCTTACCCAGGGTCGGAGATTGAATTGAACGGTCCTCTGGGAATGGTCAGCAGAGTGACCGGTCCAGTTAGTTTTATGATTAAGGGTTTCCCACAGGGGAGAAGTGGACGTGACGCGTTTAATATCACAACCCTCTCCTGCTCCTATTACTTAGGCTTTACTAGCTGTATAAAAGGAGATCATTGTAACCAGTGATTGCATTTTCTTGGACTGTACTATAGGAGACGACATGACCTCTTACAGTTCCATTTTAGACTGCAATCATTTACCCTAGCTAGCCCATACCAAAATATCCAAGTAAATCATCTTCCAGCAAATGTGATTGATTTTGTCTACATCACAATTTCTTAAGGTTATATCAGAAGCCTTGAGTTATAACATTATCAAATTCTTTAGCTTTGCTTAACTTCACGTTGTTAGGTTCTAATATTTAATACATCATACTTTAAAAGTATTTCTTTTGGTTCTGAATATGAACTTTATGAAAATAAGGTAGTATTTTATACTTCAACTAAAAGCTCGATTCTGACAAAGTATATTTTGAAACCCCAAGAAAAAAATGTACAGAAAATATTCCGCATACACATGTATGCTTGAAAACTCGAAAAGAAAAGCAGGATAACAACCAATTTTGGTATTTAAACCCATAACTTCTAACACGGGTATACAACAATTTTTGGGGACATCCTATACGCGAAAAAAAACTTTTACCAGTTTTGATTTTCTCAAAAATGGGATATTACACTCTACACAATTCAATATCAAGCTTGCTCTGAAAATATATGTCTGCGTGTTATGAAATATCATGGATAAATAAAATAAAAACATTTTTAGAAAAAAGTATTCGCGTTTGCGAATCAAAGACCAAAAGTCAGAGAAACACCAAATTTGATATTTAAGTTCAATCATTTAAAAAGTGACACGAAGATATTCAATAAAATCCTCCCAACTGTCCCTTACAAGAAACATTTTATAAAAAATTTGATTTTCTCAAAAATGATTCTTAATGAATTTGATTGAAATACTATATGCTTAAAATATTTTCATAAAAAATCAACATCTAGATTTTTCTGGAAATAGTTTTCAAAAACACTTTATATGCAGACTGAGAGAAAATTTCCACGGAATATATTTGCATAACGATAAATAGTTTCAAAAAACCTTAGATTTCTTTTTATAAAAAGAACGAATTTAAATTACTTTACATGGGTTTTTAAAACTGAATGATAAAACCACAGAAGATTTTCACCAACAATCATACGTATGTTCGACTTCAACTATAGTAAGTTCATGTTTGTAAACATCGATAAATTTAAGAATTATACTTTAAACTGAGTCCTACGCAGGCTTGAAATCATTAAGAACCAATTTTATTAATTTCAGTCTATAACACGAGGAAAAAATTCACAAAAATGCTAGCATTACTTTAGATGATGTTACCAACCCGTGGAAAAAAAATTGTAATTTGCAAGATCGCAGAATTGCAGGGTAGCTATTTTGGGAACATTAACATAGAATTATGACATAATATTTAGACTTTATTTATGTAAGAAGCAACAACTATTATTCTAAATTCTAAATAATTATTTGAAGATAAATTTTAAATATTTGATATGTAATCTCGCTTTAGCATAAGATCTTTCTTCTACATATTACTTCACTCTAAAATGTCACAACGTCTTTAACAGATTCTAACGCAACACTAATTTTTTATAAAAGAAATTGTTATTTTCCATTTAAAGGTTATTTAACTATTTAAAAGAATAATAAGTCTACTAAGGAAAATGGAAAATAAAATATCAATTTTTCAAACATCATCGTTAGAGTGCTGAGCTTTTGGGTTCTTAGAGGTGATCTGATCATTACAAAATTTGTATAACAAAACACACCTTAATTAGCTTATAATTTTAAGAAAATATTTTTGCAAAAGCATATATTTCTAACTTTTCTCACAAATATTAAGTTTTCTATCTGAAAAAATAAGTCAAAGCTCACTGCATGCGCGATAAGCCGCTGTTTTCAAGTCAGAATAATAGATGTGACGTTTGATACCAAATGTTGGTAAACATGGCGGAACCGTAGCTATACAGACGAAACATGAACATATTCGAGTAAAATCTCCAACTTCTGTTACATTTTTGTTTCTAGCCACAGAACTGTTGGTAGTTTCATCTCATATTTTATAGAATGAGAAAGGGAATAAACAGAATGAAATGTTCAATATTTAAACAAAGGTGAAGCTCATATGTTCCATTCACATAACTTTACTTTGTACAAACTATTTTTAAAAGCCCTTATTCCTTTATTTACTTCTTAATCGAGATAAAATTTTCCAAGTTTGACTTATTGACAATTTTCTTGTAGATGTAAGGGGAATGTAGGAATACAATAGGGTTTAAGCGACAGTCAAATCATTTAAGAGCTGGCGCGATTTGAAACTCTTTTGAAATTCCGTTATTTTGCATGAGCAAGAGATAAATGAACGAAACTGCAATGTTGCTAAATTCATAAAATAATAAAGGTTAACTCCACACACATATACACAGACAGAACCTAATTCAATAGCAGGATATTGATATAAACAATATAAACTACTGTAATAAAAAGTTCAAAAGAATAATACGAAGAAAAATACTTCTGATACAATAAATAGAAAATATTCAAAGTACATTAAAATTTAATTCTTGTTTTGAAAGAGTTCATTTTTATTTAATTTATATATTATAATGTTAAATTTAACTTAATTTATATGACAAATTATGTGTTTTATGAGAAATACTGTTGCCTATACGTTCCGGCTGGGGGATACCGAGATGCTGACCACATCTGCTGCCCGGATCGGTTAGATGATCGCCCACCTCTACCGTGCGTAAGTGGGCGTGAGGCCGGCAGTCGGATTGGAAGGCTTTGGCTCTCTTAGAGCAGTCACGACAGGGTTTATTTTATTTATTACTGTTGCCTATCTCTTAAGTGTTACCAGTAATGCAGAAGTTATCCAGAATAAAGAGGATTTCTGAGAAGATTCCCAGAATTCAAGATCTGAATTTCATTTAAATGAAAACATGTCAAGCAGACGGCATTTTAATAAAAATTGTTGGAGCCATTTTTTAAAAAGTCGATACTTACGAAAATGTTTAATGTAAACTTAGCCTGGGGTTGGGAATTTTCTTAAAAATTGTCGTGTCCTATCCTTAGAAGATGAATTCTATAATTTTTTATTTAAATATAATATTTTCCTATTTACTACATGTAATGAAGAAAGTAATACGCAATACTACTGAGGTAACATGAGTTTCATTTAGAATAACCGATAAAACAGCTGCGGCTGCGGGTAACGAGATGTTGACATCTGTCCATATCGTTTGGATGATCGCCCACCTCTGCCTTGAGTATGTGAGCGTGAGGCTGGCAGACGGTTGATCGGCTTTGGTCCACTTTGGGCTGTTACACCAGGGTAGATTTTTCTATATGTTAGAAAAAACTCCCTACTGTATGCTTAGCAGTGCAGTAGTGATACGTAAACAAATTTTTGCAGCTTATCTAGTACACGTAATTTCCATCATGTGTGCATTTAAAACACCAATTTGAAAGTGGATATATATTCTGGAAGTATACTTTCATCACATTATTTTTAAAATACATCTGTAGGTTTAAATTTTAAATGTTAAAATTAATTATAGTATGCAATTAAAGTTATGCTACAAGTAGAACAGCGAACAGTTACTTTGAAGAGGGTGAAGGTTACGGTACAGGCCAGCCCAACCTAAAATCCAATCCCTCTCTATAACATTTATAAAGTAAGAACTTTATAACCTTTATATTCAACTATTTTAAGAATATTAAATCCCGAAAATTTTATAAAATACATTACTCAAGTAACATCTTTAAATTTTGAAATCTGATATTACCAACTTTATCTGGAAATGCATCTTGCAGCAACGAGGGTAAGAGCAGCCATTGCATCACATCGCAAATTGAGGTGTGATTGTCCGCGTAACAGAGCATGAAACGGCTTCTATCTGATTTTGTTGACGTTGATGGATGACAATTGTGACAGAAAATGCTGCAGGTGTGACACACTGTGATACTGATTAAAACATGAAGTTACGAAATTTTCCCTTTGAATTATAAACGTGTCGTTGACCTTAACCTTAACTATGCATGCAACTTGCTGGAGAAGAGACATATAAGTAACAAATTCTTACAAAAGAATTTATTGAACTACATTTATTGAGACTACATGTCTCGAATTAGAAGACATCTCTCTCTCTCTCTCTCTCTCTCTCTCTCTCTCTCTCTCTCTCTCTCTCTCTCTCTCTCTCTCTCTCTCTCTCTCTCTCTCTCTCTCCCCTCTCACACAGAATGCATATTTATGTTTCCAAACTGGTAATAAATTTGCACTTTTGTTAGTTAAAATAAAATACAAAACATTATTATTAAATTTGGATCTACTTCATATATTTATTATGTGGTCTGATTAGGATACGTTCTTGACGTGATAAATGGCTTTACTCAACAATGGTAGCAGTAATGAACAATTGGTATATTCATCCTAGTAAAATTTGGTGAACGACAACATGTTCTGTTTATAAATTTTTGTCAAAATAATTCATGAAAATCAGTAAGTGGAGTACAAAATATGTTATAGGACCATATTACAACAGATAATATGACAAATAGCCATAATATATCAAATTGAGAAGGTGATTAGATGAGAAGAATGAGGTGATCATTTGGTTAGTGTCGTCTGTACGCTAAATAAAAATCAACACGTTGCACGAATTAAAAACAAGCAAAGACAGAGTAAATAATGAAAGTGATAAAAAGATGAAGCTTATGGTTGATATGAGTAGCGCCTATATGTAACAAAGGCTGCAGAAGATGTTAGATTGACTGAACGAATGCCGTAAAGAACGACTTCCAAGGTATGAGGTGAGCAAAGAACGTGGGAAGATCGAATTCCCAAACATATTGGTAAAATAACTCTTTTTCTAGTTATTCAATGGATAACATTAGTAGGACTTTGGGTTCAAAGACTATCGAGGAACAAGATACTTTGGATCTTAGCATACCCAGGTATGACGGAGAAGAAGGAAAAAAATGAAATGATGAAAGAATGACACTGAAATCATATAGGCATATATGCACAAACAAACATTACTTTTAAAGTTTTTGGCTTCATGGTTATATACAATTACATTAATTTACCAAAATCCTAAATTTCTAGAGCAATTTTGGTTAACATTTTGCCATATGTATGCATTTGTGCAAGGGTTTATCTTCCAACGTTACTCCACTTTGTAAGAAATTAGTAATTATAAGCTTTTTCCTATCTCTCTGAGCAAGTCATTTATGAATATACTTATCATTTCAGTCTTTGGATTCAAAAATGAATTTAGCCAACTCTTAAGATATATTCTAGGATGTGGATTACGTTACCACTAAATATATAAATTACATTTCATAAAACAGTTATACTCTTCATAAAATTGTAATTCTTTTATAATGTTCTCAGAAACGGTAACTATGTCCATATTGTACATTATGTGTACATTGTATATTATTGGGTCCTGAAGGTCAGCCGCAAGGAACCAACCACGGACATCCGAATCGCGGCGCCACCTCACTCAGGTAAGAACACGGATAGTAGCAATCTCATTGTAATTTATACATAAATTATTACCTCTTGATTTACACTCTTGAAAACATCTAGGAATAGGAGATATATATCTCGTCTCTGAAGAGTGATTTATAAAAGTTCTTCTGATATTTCTTATGAGATTGTATGTACCCTTTATAATTTGTTAGTGTTAGAGAATGACTTCATTATTAATTCCATATAATTAAATACACACATGCTTTGTTAGTGTTATTCAATTAGGCGACTTCAAATGGCAGAAAGCATTCGACTAATACCAAACTGTCAGTACTATTGCATTATTTGATTCCCTCTGTCGCTAGTTTTCCTACACTAAAAGTTACAGGAATATCAAACGCCCCAGAACACCCAAGGTGCAGTCGTGAAATTTAAGGGCAGACAGAGACAATCTTACACTTCTTCTTAGCACCCACAGGGCTTTTTATTACTGCTTTATAAAAATGTGTTCTATTATACAATGAAAAAATCAGGAAAAAGGGATATTTATAAATATTTAACAGCATTTTAAAGAAGACTTGTCAAGTTATTAAAAGTGAGATATATTCTATATAAATAATGAGTAGCTGGCATGCTTAATTTTTTAAGATTACTCACTCAGACTAGGCAGATGTTCACCATTCCTTCCAGAAGCGCTTTTCGGACTTTGCTTCAGACCATCTTCAGTGGGAGCTGCACCAACTGCGCCCACTGAAGATGGTCTGAAGCAAAGTCCGAAAAGCGCTTCTGGAAGGAATGGTGAACATCTGCCTAGTCTGAGTGAGTAATCTTAAAAAATTAAGCATGCCAGCTACTCATTATTTATATTTAACAGCATACTCATTTAAATATAATGTTGATAAATCATGAATGTCTCGATAATGATAATAATATCAATAAACATAAACCACATACTCTTTTATATCTGAGCGTAATGTGTAACATGACGGTGTGATCACCTATGGTTATTATTTCAAAAGCAAAAGCCTGTGAGCTGTAGAAAAATAAAAATAGAAAAACAAAAGTAAGTAACTTCCATCTCTGCGATAAAGCTTGCAAGTGAGTCCAGGATCCATGAAGCTTAGAGTTACCGGACATTCATCTTGAAGGATAAGGGAAAACCGCGGAAAAAACCTTATCCAGGTAACTCACCCTGACCGAGATTGGAACTCGGGACCTCTTGAACGTGAGGCAGATATGCTACCACCTACGCTACCGAGGCGGGCACATACACAAATGGAGCAATATCAGTTAATCATTTAATGTTGCTCATATCTGCAGGTTCGTGCATAGCTATTCTGTTCTCACTACACATGCTTAAGAAGCACGGGGAAAAATGTGGCAAACACCACTAGCACTTGTATTAATATAACAGTAGTCTTCTTCTGGGATACTCCTCTGAAATATAATTATTATGTCATATAGTTACGTGCAGTCAGTTACTCCTGGATCTGTTCAAATCTGTTTCCAAAAATATCCACTACAACGACATTTTGAAACGCACCTGCTTCACATAAATCTTTATTTTATTGTTCTCATGTGGCTCTAAACGTGAACATTTCAACACGAATACACAATTTTCCTAGGCAAAGCTCAATACTCAAACTAAACCGTTGATTATACAGAAAATCAAATTTTGACTTTCTACCATTTCAGGGCAAGCTACTTATCCGAATAACAAAACACAAGAGATATAATACGTATTATGTGTATTACAATAGTCTCTGACGCCACTATGGTAAAAATGTCACAGCGTAATAATTTACCATCTCCACAATGCACTTCATTCTGGGAGTAAAACAAATGCTTTTCACATATAAATTTGTAATTGCATTTCCTTCAATGACAGTTCTCCAATAATTTAACGCCAAAACGACGTTGACTACCACACGACCACAAATTCTTTGTCCGAAACACGTCCTTCGTGCCGTTACCAGGGGAAACGATATTTAAAAACAAATGTTAAACGTCCATAGAAAAGAAAACAAACTCCCAGAAGCTGTTGGGGGAACAGCTGACTGTCCATCAAAACGGGTAATTGGCTCAAGTTTTACAGCTAGGAAAACAGATGTGATAAAAACATTTCATCGCTCGCTGCAGAATATTGCTCTGTGTTTAAGACGCAGTGAATGTTTACAATTTTCCCTTGTCTCAACATTTACAGCTACAAGACTACTTTTTCATAGACTGTTCGAGACAAAACACTGTGCTACATTCTGAAAATAACTCGCTTGCATTCAGACAGACGTCTGTTTTCCGTGTACATACTAGTTACTGGTTCAAAAACAGCTTTACTGAAGCTTCATTACTCAAAGTATGAACATGGCCTCCCCTGGAACGTTGCGGTTCTCCGTAAAAGTAACAGCTTAATTCAGAGCCCTTGTCCCATTTATCGTCTCGTTCAAAGTAATTAAAAATGCAATTCAAAATATTTTTCTGTGCGTTCTCTAAACGCTTAACAGATAGTGTTTCGCAACTCCGAGCTCATTTAGCATTAAACTGTGATGACAGAAAATTTAACGTTTAATTTTGGTCTTGAAAGACTTTCTAAATAATTTTTACATTTACATAAATCGGATCACATTCACAAAAGCTCTATTTGCAACGCACTATAATTTTAATTTGGTATTTTACTAAATAAGTCATCCGATAAATCGACCTTCATTGTCATTGAACAGAAACACTAAGCAACCTAATGAAACAGAAAAGAACTAAGCTATTAAAAGTCTTATTAGGTACAAATTATTACATCCTACTTTATTTATATCACTGTCCATTTCAGGTACGACAGAAGACAGAGATGAGAATTATGTAGAAGTGCATTTTGTATATTTTCCTTTGGCAACATTTTATTTTTTGGTTATATGAGAAATTTATCGTCAAATATTGAAGTTCCTAGAATTTTTTTAATGAAAGAACAGTTTGGAAACGGTTGATGAAATAATATGAGATAAAACAGCATCCATTCCTTAAAATTTCCAGCAATCTTATTAAAAGTAATAAGCAACAAATTATATGCAACAATTTGCATTACGTTTTCGATTTCTAATACTATAATATCCCGACCAATGGTTCACTATATCAAAGTATTTCATAGATCTCCCATAGTAACACGAAAAACTTTTGCTGATTTTTAAAATATACCTTGTTACCTTACTAGAGCTTTAATTTTCTATATGAGCAATATATAGCAGCTACAGGAATCACTGCAGGCCACCCACAACTTGTGTATGTGAAATTAAAAAAAAAAAAAAAAAAAAAAACAAGTTCTTCAATTATATCCAGCGAAAATTCTAAAGAAAATTGCCCCTGCCTGAAAACTCTTTACAAGGAAAATGTTCTTATTTTTTGCGTTATGAAACAGAATTGATGATTTAGATTAAAACACCGTACATTTAGGTCATTTGTGTTATGAAAGGTCTATCTCTAACTGTCCCCGAAGCTTTTCATTCTTGCAGAATTTTTAATAGTTTTATACAAATGCGAAATCTTAACAAATTATCGCAGAACATATACCTATAGAACCTATTAATGGCATGATTAGTGGGAAAGTATTCAGTCATTTTCTAAATATTCTTTTTAAAAATGTATGCGTTCACAAATACAAGCTTTACAGTTTGCGAACTGTTCTTTATTTTTGTATTAAAGAGCTCAATATGATAACAAAACATTTGAATGCTATTGCCATATATTGTACGCAGCTCAGCAATTCTAGATATTTGAAATTAATTTTAGATAAAAGCTAACGCGAATTACATAATACGGACACAAAAATTATCTTTTATACCAATACTGCAATATACAGGTGAGTTTATCATGGGTAGAGAATGTCATAGGAGTGTTTATATCTATTTTTAATTTTCAATTGTAATTACAATACAGGCTTTTCTTTACAAAAGTATTATTTTATTAATGTACATAGGCATTGCAAACTTTAGCAAAACCATTAAAATGTTCCCTGTAACATATGATTACACCATACCTGAAAATTAAGTGGCAAATATAGGGAGGTACCCTAAACTTAGGCCCGTAACGTTTCTTTCCCAAATTTCCTTCCTTATTTATCATTCATTTGGTGTATAATCAGTGTCACCGCCTGTGGTGCAGAATGTGATAAGAACGGATGATACACATTATTAAAACAGTTTTCAAAAAACCTGACACTATGTTGTAATACAACAGATGTTATCCGAAGAATTAAATGTTCATTTGCATAATTTTTAAAATGCAGGGCTTCAGTATTAACTTGAAAAGAGAGATTTTTTTTTCTTTTTTAGCTGTAAGAACTATTTGAATTAAAAGGTCATCTACTGAAAACTTGAGCTGTTACATGTATCTAAAGTTTGCCAAACAGTTTATTTTACTTACCACAATATTTACAAATGACGGAAGACTCATGTTATTTCTGTAAGATGCGTATGTACACTAACGCTTTGAGAGGCGGTGCTGCGGTAGCTTATTCCTTGAATTGCCGTTATCGGCAGTCTCTCCTCAAGGGAACGTTTTTCCTATAATTCGCAGAAAAAGTTTACTAAGAGACGCTTGTATGTGTCAGAAAGGTACAGGAAGGTGACAAGTGACAGTCTTAACTCAATTTGCTAGCCCACCCGACATCAGTTATTTAACCCTTTTTAAGAGCAATGTTTTCAGCTTCCTTTCTCGTTCGTTTCTGCGAAGCTCGTATTCCCGCCAGTCAGTCCATCCGTACTCATATACAGACATCAAACAACTCCTGAATCTACGCACGTATTTTATTTTTCACAAGATATTCCTAACTTAGACCAACAAACATTGTGTTGGATGTACAATAGTTCTATAGTGTATTGCGTACCAAGAAGTGTAAGTGGCACTTATCAGGTCGATAATACTTATTGGAATACGAGATCTGGTAGCTCGCAGATCGTGGTTAGTCAATTACTTTATTAGACATTAAGAAAAAGTAATGAGTTACATGTAAAATTATATGAGCAAAGCCTTTTTATCCACTCTTTTGTTAATGAATTAATTGAAGTAACAGATATCTCGGTTGTTAGGTTATTATTAAATCTTTAGATTTTTGATGGTTATTATAAAGCAGTAAATTAAAAAAAAGGTAACATTGCTATTCAAGAAGCTGAGGATTTAATAATTTGTATAATTCATGTGATTTTTTTTTTTTTTTTTTTTTTTGTAATTTAGGTCCTCCAACGTTAAGTCATATCGGACGATGAATGGAGTGGGTGAAATGATGCTCAAATGAATCCAGGGTCCATAGAGCTTAGAGTTACCCGACATTCATCTTTCAGAATAAGGGAAAAGCCCCGAAAAACCTTATCCAGGTAACTCATCCTGACCGAGATTCGAACTCGGAATCTCTTGAACGTGAGGCAGACATGCTACTACCACGCTACCGAGGCGGGCAAATCTGGGTTACACCTGAAAATGTATTGACGAAATAAAAAGAATTTAATCGCTTTTTAATGTTAACATGTCCAATTGCACATTTAATATTTCAATCAATAAATAATTCATACGTTTGTATATTTTGCTAAGGATTCCTTGATAACCTATTTTTTTAGGTTACTATGCTGTTGGATATTACGTCATTGGTACTGGAAGTACTATGCTATTCGGTGTTACGTCACTTCCTACTGGTACCGTAAGTATTGAGAACTAGAACCGTAAGTATTAATGACCTATTTCATTCTTGTTGCCATGACAATTGACAAATGTATTGTAAATTTAGCTTACACAACCAAATACGTATTAACAATGATTGACTTATAAATCAATTATTAAAAAAAGTTGTTTGTTATGGAAAACAAGATGTGTAGAGTCGACTAACAAGGCAAAAGGAGAGTATCATAAGTACGTCAAAACTGATTAACCTGTCTGCTCATGTGAGGAATTAAATTCGTACTGTAGCAGTTAAATTAGATTCCTTCCGGTCGCCTGATTTCTTTGTCTGTAGTTAATGTGACCACTAGCAGAAGAGTTTGTAGATGTATAAGATTAGCAGCACAACATTCAGAATGTGTAGTCCATTTTATAATTACGGCATAGCAACAAAAGTGTTTGCAGGAGTAAAGCGAGACCAGCTCCTATCTCGTGATTTACTTCATGTGGGGAAGACATTTAATGTCTATTATTGGTTAAAGTTAAATATGAATCGATTCCTAGTGATTGGAAGCGCGGTAGCAACGAACTCTACCTCAGCCAAAACGAAAAGTCCAAACTGGAACTTCCAATATAGGGCTGAACAGCCCGTTGAATCAAACACGTTCCAATGTTCGATCTTTTGAGCAAACATCCGCGCCATGTGTCCGACACCGCTGTATGCTAGAAGCATACCTGAAACTTAATAAGGAAACAGAGCGGAAGAGAAATGATAAATGGAAATCACTCACAATTCGCCTATCGACTGGGTATAGCCATGAAAAATCAAGGTGAGAGAGGGTGGTCGACATGAATGTATGTTGCACAATTATAACAGTATTTGATATGATAATTAGATTGTGTTGTTTAGTAAGGACCAGTAATTGCGATAAGAGAACCGAAGGCCATCTGAGACCGTGACGTGCCAGAATGCGGAATTTCAAGTTTATTTGCAGAGTGCCAATTTAATCGATAAACTCTGGCTACAAATCCCCTTTTTACCAAGTTTATCTGCTGTCAAAACACTTAGTTCCAGGAAGTCTCTCCAGCCTCTCATTGCCCACTCTGTTGAGATAAACACAGTGAGATAGCTGTTCCTAGAACTGCTCTTGGTTATGTAAGAGATGTACGCGTCCTTATCACGGCGCCTACTGTTGTCATTCGAATCAGTTTTTCACTAGCTTTGTGAATTTAAGAAGCAATTAAAGCTTCAGTTGTATTTATTAGTTGTATTTACGGCCCTTGTCTTTTTGCAATGTTTCATAAATAACTTTCACATAAATTTCTAAACGGTTAATTTCAATGTTTACGGTTAAATGCCTTGTGTAGAGGATAACGAAGTTTAAAACTCACAGTAAAGTTGAATGGATTCTACATTACAAAATTTTGGCAGAAATACAGCAACCGATAATATGATTTACTTTGATAAGTTGTTTCTTTGGATGTTACTATGATGCATGCTACTGAAAGTTCTTATCTGTTCGATGGTACTTCAGTGATTAATACTAAGTTACACAAAGTATTTATATCGTCGATATATTTTTTGTAGCTCTAAAACTAACTACGTGGCTCGACACCGCAAGGACTACCACAGGGCCGCTGCGTTTTCTGCCTCCGTCACAACACGACTACACAGGCAGCGTGCGATCACTGAGATATATGCGGACAGCATGCCTCACCTCACACTACTTTCTTTCCAAGAACGTAATGAGGCTTAGTACATTTGTGGCCCTTCCTCTAGTACCTCAGACATTGTACAAAAGTTTCCCAATATTTAAGACGAAAATATGAACTTATACAATGTCATTTTAAATTCTTCGAGGATAAAGGAATAAGTTCTATATGGTATGTAATTTGCTATAGAGTTCAAACGTGTGCAGTGCGTCCAGAATTCACGCACTATAAAAGATTGATTGGCAGAAATATGTGAGGTAAATTTTCTTCTAGGCACAAACATCCTCAAACCAATGTAACATGTAGTCAATGAGAGGTAATGTTTCGCTCAGGTCCCTGTCAGTCAATATTGACACCAAAATCTGACGAAATTACCGATGGCTGTTCTGTCACTTTGTCCATTCTCCTGCTTTGTATTAAGAAACTCAGACGGAGAAGGGTCAGAACTTTACACTAAACAACGCACAGGATGGCTTCGCATTCGGAAGGTCCTGGATTCTATTCCTATCGGGAAGGCTACTTTCGCCATCGTTTTTTCGTGGGTTTTCCGGCTCGGTAGGCAATGTTTGGAGTGGTTCCTTCTGCGCGCGCTACATTTCCTGCCTCCATCCCTTAATTTCACATTATCTGTTTCCCCTCACATGTTTCAGGTCCCTGGAGTTAGGTAACGTAAAATTTGTCTCTGGAATTTGTCGGGACCGTTAGGTCTCACTTCCTTACTTGGAGTTGTCACGTTCTTAAGCACATTAACTAGCGTCATGAGATTGTTAGGCATTTATGTATTGACAATTTATAATTAGACTGAGATAACAGCTAAGGGATTGCAGCAATGAAGAGGAACCATAGATCTGAATTCGATTTCTGCCGGATGAAAGCGGGGTAACAACAAACTCTACTAGAGCCAATAAAGGATGGAATCGATTCATATCTAGTATTAGTCAATTAGGAACATCAGAAAATCTTACCCACGTGCACTGATATCACTTTACTCCTATTAACTTAAAAGGGAACTATCACTGTGCTCACATCTATACGCGTTTGAGAGTTTGGTGGCATCATCTCCGTTTTATGACGGGCCTATGTGCCAAAAATTGGGCGTGGCACATAGCTGGAAATACCCGAAAATGAGTCCAGAATACGTAGGAACATATAGGCATAATAACACAGCATTTTACGGGAGAAATTGTTCACCCCTGCCGGATAGCAGCCTACATGTGGCATATGTAAGGAGCGCTGTCCCCTACACGCGGTCAGAGCTGACGAGGGATATCCAGCAGCTACTTGCAAACAGTTTTGGGCGTTGCGGTTCTACTTCGCAACAAATTTTTGGTGCATATGGTTAATACAGTAGGCATTATACCTTCAAATTTTCAGGTGGGTAGCGGTGTGAGTAAAGTGATAATTCCCTTTTTAGTTGCGTTGTCAATCTAATTATAAAATTAGACTGCAGTATCACTTCATTTCATTATCTTTAAGGTGACAGAAGATCTGGGTAGGTTGAAGTCACCTTCTCAAATAACAAATGCCTGCCATACGAACGAGGTCTGTTGTGAAGTGAGAGTGGAGAGGAAAGAAGTACATTATGTTACAGAGGGGCTGTTCTTATTCTACACCCTGTTTTGTTACAGGGACTGTACCGAACATAAATTGCAAGAGGTACGTAGCGGTATCACAATAGCCCTTAATTCCGGTAGCTCGTGTCCTAAAAGGAAATAAAACGACAAACACATACTACAGAGTAGGTCGCTATTCTTATTGAAATGAGGCCCTCCTCCCATTTTCTTAACGCGGGGGCGGTTCCAGCGGAAGTAGATGCTGCTGGTGTAGTGTAACAGAGTGGCTGCGTTCTCTACACCGTGGTGTCTCAATATAGGCCACGTGGGGGATTATATCTTTGTTGTTTCTGCATATCAGAACATTGAATTTTCTCTCTCTCCTGTTAGAATGTTTTAAAGTGAAGGCTGAATATAAAACATCATTGAAATTGAACACAATTTAATTTCTCACTTAGATTATGTCCATTCACGGATACAATAGATTTATGCAATTAGACCAAGCGGATGACTCAAGGTGGTGGTCTGCGGCGACTTTCCTGATCCATGAGTTATATTAGGGGTATATCTGGGTTCTTGGTGAATGTTGAGAAAGTTCATTACACTCACAAATTTTCTCTCCTTATATTTTCAACTGCATTCTCATTTCACTTCACCCTTCAGGATTAGTCCGCATTGGTAGGTGTTTTGGATGCTGCCTGGCAGAGAATTTGCGCCGATTCCTGTGATTGAAACTGCTGGTTGAACTAGACTTCACCAATCTGTAAATGATAGGGACCTTGTCCTTTGCTATGACGTGGCTCCTGGTTTGAGGTCCTCTTTCAGGAGCCGCAGGTAAAAAAGGCCACATGGTGTACTCCCCAACCGACCACATTTCCTTGCTTTAGCTTTACCTTATTTAACTGGAAATCCATGTGTTGTTAATTTAGGTGATGACATACTTTTTACAAATAAGCAAGAGTGGAAGAAGATCTAGTTTTGGTTAATTATTTAACCGTTATGGTCAATTAATCAGAACAACGAAACATCTCAGGCATGCAGCAACAAAAGAGCAATGATGGCAACAGTGGAATCATCCACCAGTCACGGATGACGAAGTTCTGTAATGCTCGCTGCATCATGTTTTGTTGCAGTGGACAGTTTTAATTAAAAATAACACTTCAAAGTGTATGAACAACTGAACTTGAAAATCAGCGAAGAATTGGTAAACGGACAACATTAAGTGCCTTCTGTTAAATAGAACAATCTAGTATAAAGCTGGTTTATGTTTTACTATATAAAATACCAGAGCTTGACAACAGCATATTGTAGCGATAAAACTCATATAGAAATTACATTGGTATTGTCAAGCGGATGTCCCCGTAGTAGTATGTGAGACTCATTCGGAAGGTCGAAGACTCGTTGGGTTTCTGATCTTGACCTTGTTTCGCCGTTTTTGTTGGTTGGTAGATACATGCTAAGGCAGATTATATAATGTCACTAATTGTTCTCTCCGTCATTTCATGACCTTACGTTTCAGGGTTGAAAGATCAGTGAATGAACTGCGGTTGAGGTGTATGGCAGTGGAGTTTATTTAGATTGTCTACTGATGTTCAGTGTGAGACTGCCCTTAGAGAGATATCTCGCCCTCTGTAGGGAGAGGTAGGCCTGTAGGATTCAGAGTGTCCCCTCTGTGTCCAAACCTGCCACTGCGATCTGATCATCATCTGCGTCCTTCGCATCAACCCATTTTCATGGATGTTCCCAGAAGCACAATGGCGACAGTGTTAATTGTAACCATTCAATTAGAAACTTATGGTATCATTTGAAAACATGTGGACCAGATTGAAGACGCCATAGACAATATAAGTATAATCTAGAGGCGACAATAATTATTACACTCTCCCAAAAGCAGTTGTCTGTTAGCCATAGCTAATTTGTTAATCCTCTGCGGAGTGTTGCATTTCAAGCTATTGGTAAGAGTATCCATATCTCACCACAAAACAACATAAGCATGGTGAGGTTTATTACTTAATATAAACTAGCAAGTGCCACTTTACAAGAGAGAGAAGCCGGGCGTTGAACTGCAATCACAGGAACTTTGCCTGCGTGATGATTGCTTAGGCTGACGGAACAGAAACACCGAAACGTGGAATATTCTGCAAGCGCAACTCGGAGATTAAACTTGTGCATATAGAAACATTGACTTCAAAAACATACTTTCCCGTTTGATGCTTAAGAAACATTAAACGCTAGATGAATATTTCATATAGTCTGGACAAACATTGCATGCACAGTTCACAGATGAAAAGAATGCTTCTCGGAGTTAGAGGTCAGCTAAGTTTGTGTGTTCGCATTGACAGTTATCATGTAAGTGCAGTTTCCTTGCGGATCTCTTAACTAATTCGTTTGCAACCCTCAATTGTGCACGAAGTGTTGCTAGCTTCCTTTATTTGAGGGCTGCTTAAGTGCTTCTGAGCAAAGCTTTTTCAACAACAAACAGAGCACTCCTTTTAGAAATGTATTAATTCTTGCGTTAATAGAGAAAAAATGCAAGTAGAAAATATTCTTAATCATGGCTGAAAAGATATGCAACCTCTTCGCAGATGCAGCATCATCATGGCAAATTTCAGGACATTAGGCAGTCTTTCTCATCTATGGCCAACCCCATATTAATGACATCCTTCGATAAATTAGCTGTAAGAGGAAAGAGCAGAGGCGGATCTCTCCTAGACACTTATACCCTGTGCATTTAGATATTACATAATTTAATTATAGGCTGAGAGAATTTAGAAGGCATTTATCGCACTGTGATGGTAACGATATTTTATGAATTAGGCAGTTTCCGGGCTTGTAGTCTGTACTCCATTGGAGCGGTTTTAGGTCCAAACGTTTCGCTCACAGCTGCGGTGAACATCTTTAGTGGCAGGGCCAAGGTTATCATATGAGTACTTTTGAAACAATTTCAGCTAACAGATAAACGTATACTTGAAAGCGATTTAAGTCCTCGGCAGCATATTGTGATTGCTCTGTGAGTGCGACTTTTCCATCCTCACCCCTCAGTCTTCTTTTTCATGTTTTCTCTTATAAGTTATAACTAACAAGCCATACTTCATACATTTGGTGGGTTCTCTGGCGCATAGGCGAATATTGGCCCAGTTTATCCAATAACACAATTTTATTTCTCTTATATCTATTTCATTCCATGTACCTCTAGGTTTTGTGGTGTGTGGTAGTGCCAAAAAGATGGCAGTGATATTGCTCCAAGGAAAGAGTATTGCCTAGAGAGCTGCTAGGTTGAACATGTACTTCCTTCACTTCAACCTTACTCATGGGGAAATCATAGACACAATAGATCTTACGTAGATAGCAACGTGTGAGACGTTGCATCTATACATGTTTGCACTCGTCTCACCATATTCTCTGAAGTTTTACGGAGATGATATCGGATTGAGAGAAGGTTATTTCCAGCAAGATGAAGCAACGTGCCATGCATCTAATGACACCATGGAATTTGTAACCAGTTTATTTGATAATCGAATAATCTCAAAAGGTCTGTGGCCCCCAGATTCCCTGACCTGACCTCACCGGATTTTTTCTTGTGGGGCTATCTAAAAGTAGTGTGTACAAGAACAGGCCACGGACAATGATATGCTGAAGGAATTCATTCGAACCGAAATAAGTAATATTGGCGAGGATACTCTCCGTAAAACTTCAGAGAATATGGTGAGACGAGTGCAAACATGTATAGATTGCTGGTGGAGGACACTTCTAGCATTTTCTCTGAGATGTAAATAATGTAATATAATATCTCCCACTTGTATACTATATTCTCCCAAAGTTACACGTTTGTCCTATTATTGTTTCAAAAGTTATGGTCTGTTGAAATGGCTCAGGTTTATATGGACCGCACTGTATTTAGAAAATTGCATTATATACATATAACATGAAACGAACTATAACTATCATTTGTGACGTGTGTATAAATTACCTGCGTTAGTATGGCAACTGGTTTCCAATTTTTCTAGTTTCTCGAGCGAAAATGTAGTTTTGGTAAATTACGAGGCATGTTTTTTAAGTCAGTACCGTTTAGGAATTTAAAAAAGACGTGCATAGATATCGCAATAATTTTATTTATACATGAAAGCCTGTACCTTAATATACTTTTCTACATAATTTCCGTGAATACTGAGGCACTTGTCATAACGTGGCACCAGTTTTTCAATACCCTCCTCATAGAATTCTGCCGCCTGACGTGTTAACCACTGTATCATAACTGTTTTGACTTCGTTATCCTCTTGAAGACGCTGACCGCCCAGTAGTAGTAGAAGTAGAATTAAGTTTAGGGCGCACAACTACGGCGGTTATCAGCGCCCTTACAAAGCTAAAAAGTGTACACAGTTAAAATCAACACATTAAAGCCGGAAAAGCGTGTAAAAATGGGTCGGTAAAAGTCTAAAACCTATAGCATAAAAACACTAAAAGCCGTCATGGAGCTAGATGCGGCTGTGCATACCGCTAAGGCGTATAAAAGCTAAAACTCGCTCCACGGCACTCAGGTTGTCCGCCAACACCTGACTCAGCGTACTCGGGAAACGGAGGGAGTTACGCGTGGGTGCTAAAAACCGGCATTCTGTTAAAATATGTCGGACAGTCAAAGGCTCCCGACAGTGAGCACAAATTGGTGCAGGGTCAGAGGATAAAAAATACCGGTGGCTAAAAAGGCAGTGTCCAATGCGGAGACGGGCTAAAACGACTTCTTCACGGCGGCGACCGCGCGAAGAAGTACACCAGGGTACCGGGTGCGGTTTTAGCTCCCGCAGCTTGTTGCCCAGAACCCCATTCCAATCTTCGTCCCAACGTTTTAGAATAAGCTTACGTAGAGCTCGACGAAGATCTGTCCAAGTAATAATGGAACTAAAGCACTGCGAATTTAAAATAGCACCTTTAGCAGCAACGTCGGCAGCTTCATTGCCCGGCAGCCCCACGTGTCCAGGGACCCACACGAACGACACACTAACGCCAGCATTAGCGATCGAGTGGAGGACATCCTGGACACGCTGTACCAGAGGGTGGTAACTGTACAGCGATTTAATGCTCTGTAGGGCACTCAAGCAGTCAGAGGCAATGACCCAGGACGGCATTGCTTGCCTACGGATATATAAAAGTGCTTGGTAGATACTATGGAGCTCGGCGGTAAAAATGGAACACTGCGATAAAAGATGAAAGCTAAAAGTCCGGTTCTCATGGATGAAGGCAGAACCTACTCCCCGGTCGTCCTTTGAGCCGTCTGTATACACAAAGCAGCACTGGGCGAAACGTGACTGGAGTTCTAGAAAAGAGGAGCAAATAGACGAAGCCGGGCAGGTCGACTTGGGCGTGGACAGCAAGGAGAAGTCAAAGCGAACCTGCGAGCGGAGCCACGGAGGAAAGCGTGCTTCTCCGAGGGGTAGGGAAGCCGGCAACGTAACGGCCATGAGGCGCAGCTGGCTCCGGAAACGAACTCCAGGGGGGAGTAGAGCTGATGGACGGGATAAATAATGGCGATCTAATGAGTCATTAAAAAACAACTTAAAAGACGGATGTTGCGGCAGACTAGACAGTCTGCAAGCATAGCTACTTAAAAGAACATCACGCCGATAAGAAAGGGGAGGCTCAGCAGCTTCGGCACACAAGCTGATGACTGGACTCGTTACGAAAGCCCCAATACTCAACCGTATACCTCTGTGATGTATAGGGTCGAGACGACGTAAAACAGATGGTCGAGCCGAAGAGTACACAATGCAACCGTAGTCGAGCCTCGACCGGACCAGAGCGCGATATAGGCGTAAAAGAACAGTCCTATCGCCTCCCCAGGATGTGCCAGCTAAATTACGTAAAATATTAAGGGAACGGTCACACCTACCCTTGAGATACGAAATATGGGAATGCCAGCTAAGTTTGCGATCAAGCACCAGTCCGAGAAACTTCACCTCGTCTGCGAAAGGAAGAGCGCCTGGACCGAGATGGAGAGTAGGAGCAAGGAATGCCTTGCGGCGCCAGAAGTTTACACAGACGGTTTTTTCAACGGAGAACTTAAAACCGTTCTCAATACTCCAAGTGTACAGTCGGTCGAGACAAACTTGGAGGCGGCGTTCTAGAAGACAGGTGCGCCGAGAACTACTGTAGATTGCGAAATCGTCAACGAACAGTGAACAAGACACTCCGTGAGGGACACAGTCCACGATGGCGTTGATCGCAATGGCAAATAGGGTGACGCTGAGTACCGAACCCTGCGGTACTCCGTTCTCCTGAGTAAAACACCGCGATAAAACCGAGCCCACGCGAACCCGAAAGATGCGGTCCCGCATAAACTCCTGGAGAAACAGAGGAAGGCGACCACGAAAATGCCACTCGTGGAGCGTACGTAGACTGCCATACCTCCAGCAAGTGTCATAAGCCTTCTCCAGATCAAAAAACACTGCAACTGTTTGGTACTTTCTTAGAAAGCCGTCCAGGATCTGGGTGGAGAGAGAGACTAGATGGTCGACCGTGGAACGGCGACGACGAAAACCGCACTGGAAGTTCGACAGGAGGTTCCGGGACTCAAGCCACCACGTCAAACGGCAATTAATCATTCGCTCCATCACCTTGCAGACGCAACTGGTGAGACAAATAGGCCGATAGCTGGAAGGCAGATGACGATCCTTCCCAGCCTTCAAAATCGGTATGATGGTGGCTTCGCGCCATTTCTCGGGAAAACAGCCGTCAACCCAGATGCGGTTATAGACGGCAAGGAGGAAGTTTTTCCCTTCGGGAGAAAGATGTTGTAGAAGTCGTATGTGTATACCGTCTGGTCCTGGTGCAGATGATCGCGAGGATGAAAGTGCGTGGTCTAGCTCTGCCATGGTGAAGAGGCGATTGTAGTCTTCAAGGTTGCCAGAACGAAAGCAGAAACCTTGAGATTCCACCTGATTCTTAATTCCGAGAAACTCAGGTGCGTAATGATCGGAGCTAGACACGTGAGCGAAAGCACTGCCGAGAGTGTTAGCCACGTCAAACGGATCCACAACGACTCCTACAGGAGTTTTCACGCCTGCAATCTGCATGTGAGTCGGTTTACCGGCCACGCGTCTGAGCCTATCCCATACTACGGAAGAAGGCGTATGGCGATTAAAGGAAGACACAAAAGCGATCCAAGATTCCTTTTTACGTTGCTTAATAACTTGCCTAGCTCTCGCACGCATCTTTTTGTACTCAGTAAGGTTCTCCAGTGTCGGGTGGCGTTGGAAAACACGTAGAGCACGCCTACGAGCACGGATTGCATTCAGGCAGGCATCCGTCCACCATGGGACAGGACGTCGACGAAGATTGGGAGTCGATCGGGGAATAGACCCTTCTGCAGCGGAGAGTATCCGCGCGCAAAGATGCTCTACGAGGTCGTCTACAGAAGCGTGCTCATTGTAATTAAAAACCGCCAATTGGGTGTAAAGAGCCCAGTTGGCGTGATCGAAAAGCCAGGTAGGCAAGCGTGTGGAACATACGGTATGTGCCAGGAGACTAATTAGACAGGGGAAGTGGTCACTGGAGTGTAGGTCAGAAATGACGTTCCATTGTAGGGACACTGCTAACTGCGGGGAGCATACTGCCAAATCCAGATGCGAGAAGGTGTTGGTTGCATCAGAGAGAAATGTTGGTTCTCCGGTGTTCAGGAGAACCAGATTATTATAGTCGAGGAAATCAAGCAGAGCTCTGCCTCTCGCACAAGCTCGAGCGGAACCCCAAAGAGGATGATGAGCATTGAGGTCTCCTACCAACAGAAAGGGAGTGGGTAGCTGAGCAATTAGAGCTTGTAGCGCAGTAAGCGAGAGGTCGTCTGACGGTGGAATGTAGATGCTGCAGATAGCCAACTGTACCCTCGGCAGTATTATGCGTGCAGCGACTGACTGGATGGTAGTGTGTAAAGGTATATCGTCTACATATACGTCATTTCTGACCAGCACCATAGCGCCCCCGTGCGCAGGAATGCCCTCTTCAGGAGCCAGATCACGCCTGAAGGGAGTATATTGCCTTAATTGGAAGGAATCTAGAGGGCGTAGCTTAGTCTCCTGTAAACAGACGACTAATGGATCGTACCTACTGAGTAATACATTAAGCTCCGCGCGGTGTGCCCTAAGCCCACGTATGTTCCATTGTAGGATCGTCATTAGAAATTTGGATTGTAAGGTGAAAGGTTATTCCACCTTATGACGACTTCGACGGTGGCCGAATAAGTTTGCCCTTCTTTTTGGGTTTTGGGCTAACCCCTTTAACGTCCGAGTTGTCTGGTCTTTTTCTGGAAGTCAACCTGGTAGTGTGGTCTGTGTCCTCCTGTTCCATCTCCTCTACGGAAGAGGCCCCTTTACCGATAGAGAACTTCGGTTCCAGGGCCCCAAACCGATTGGAGACTGAGATCGACGAGGACGATAGCCGTCGATCTGAATCCTCCCCGGAAGACTCCTCAGAGGAAGAACTTTTAGATGTCCGGGAACTCTTCTTGCGGCTGGCCGGTTTGTTCGTAACCTTGAGGAAATCGGACTTCGTATAAGTCGTCTTAAACTGTTTAGGAGGGGCATCGTAAACAACTGGCTTGTTGGTCTTGCCGGAGGTTGATGCTTTCGATGGTGACGGTATTGGCGATTTCCTTCCTGGCGGAGGCTTAGGCGTGGAAGGTGAAGACACGGGTGTTTTGGCAGGCTTCGATGGCAGAATAATTTTCTCTGAGATGGTGGCCTCTCGTATATCGCTTGTCTGAGTGGCGATCTCTCGCCGCGGTACCGGCCTAGCTGCTACCGAGCTGTAGGTAGCGGACCGCGGGAGGGATGGTAGTCGAGTACGCAAGAGTTTCCGGGCTTCCGAGAAGGAGACCTTCTCTTTCACCCGGATCTCCTGGATCGCCTTTTCCTCGACGAAGCGCGGGCAATCTCGGGAGCTGGATGGATGTTCTCCAGCGCAGTTCACACATTTAACTGGCGATGTGCAAGCACTCTCATGCTGCGACATCCCACAGTAACAACACGTGGCCATGCCGTTGCAGAAGGCGCTAGTGTGTCCGAATCGCTGACACTTAAAACATCGAAGCGGGTTTGGTATATATGGGCGCACCTCGATGTTTTCGTACCCTGCCCTAATACTTTGTGGGAGATCTACCCGATCAAAGGTCAGGAACAGGGTACGGGTAGGCACTAGGTCCCCTCGCTCTCGACGCTGCACTCGGTAAACAGCCGTCACACCTTGATCTTGTAGGTTCTCTACGATTTCCTCGTTCGTCATGCCATCCAGAGCGCGGGTGTTAACCACACCGCGCGAGGAGTTGAGGTTCTTATGGACGCTGACGTTCACCGGGTAACTGCCCAACAGGTTCGCCTTCAATATATCTGCTGCCTGGGAGACAGAATGAGCTTCCACCAGGAGCGTGCCATTTCTGGAACGAGTACAAGACTTAACCGGACCAGCAATATTGTCAAGGCCCTTTTGGATTATGAAAGGGTTCAGTGACATGAAGTTCTTTCCTTCCTCTGTTCTCGTTATTACTAAGTAGCGAGGACCAACGGACTCAACTACTTCCTTTACACTTACCTTCACAGTTTTAGATTTAGAAGAGTGCACCATTGCGGTAATGTCCTCCACCATTGCGAACGTCTCCGATGGCGTGCTCACATCCTGGGCGCCACCCCGGCTTAGGTGAGAGTCCTGGCTTGGACCTTGCTCACCTTAGGGTCACACCTCCCAGTGTAAAGACAGAGGGACCCAATCGCCTTAAGGAGTGTAACAGCTCACGCAATGGCCCCTCCCCGGGACTGACCTTTATCAGCGGATACGAACACAGTCCTACATGGTAACAAGGGGCTGGGAGTTACGCGTTACCCAGTCACCCCTTGCGCTTCCCTCTCCGACCACCCGCGCTATGTTACCCGTCAGACATGTGTTCAGGGAGGAAAAACAAAAAAGGGAAAAAGAAATGGGGTCAAACACCGAAGTGGACCATAGTTGGGCGTTTGGAGGAACACTCTCACCTCGCGGAGGAACCCAATCGAGAGATTACACCAGAGCCTCTTCTGCCAGTTTTCGGGGTTACTGATGGGCCTTCTCGGCAGCCGTAGCGGTCGTGGGGTACACCAAGTCCCCACCGTACATCACCCCATCAGTCAGTCCCCTACTTCCTGTTGCCCACCCCTCGGGACGAGGACCGCAGAGGTTGGATTTTGAGGGGCTGACCGCCCAGATGTTTCTTCAAGTGCAGGAACAAATGGTAGTCGCTGGGCGCCAGATCAGGGCTGTATGGAGGATGATCTAGAGTTTCCCATTGAAAAGATTTGATGAGATCTTTGGTACGATTAGCTACATGTGGACGGGCATTGTCATGCAGCTTGCCATGCATACTCAACTTGCCACGTCTTTTGTTCTGGATTGCACGGCGCAGATTGTTCAATGTCTCACAATAAGACGCTGCATTGATTGTCTCATTACGAGGTTCTTTCCCCCCCCCCAAAAAAAAAACAACAACAACTGTGCACATGATTTTCCGGGCAGAAATTGTTTGCTTAAACTTCACTTTTGTGGGTGATGATGAATGTCGCCATTCCATGGATTGTTGTTTCGGTTCTGGTGTGGCGTAGGCCATCCATGTTTCGTCACCAGTAACGATTCGGTCTAAGAAATCTTCACCTTCATTGTGGTACCGCTCAAGGAAAGTCAATGCACTGCATAAACGTTGGGTTTCGTGCAAATCCGTCAACATTTTCGGAACCCAACGTGAACACAATTTCCGGCACTTCAAGTTCTCGGTCACAATGCGATACAACACACTACGAGAATATTGAGGAAAATAGTCGCACAATGATGATAATGTAAAGCGTCCGTTTTCTCTTACCTTTTTGTCCACTTTCTGCACCAAATCTTCAGTAACGACCGAAGGACGCCCACTCCGTTATTCATCATGCACACTTGTGCGACCATCTTTAAATGCTCTCACCCATTTCTTTACCATTCCATCACTCATGATGTTTTGTCCGTAAACTTCAAGGATCTCACGATGAATATCGATCGGTTTTACGCCTTTAGCACTAAGAAATCGTATAACAGCCCGTACTTCACAATCGGCGGGACTCACGATTGTCGGAGGCATCTTAAACACTCAGTAACCAACGTATACAATGGAGAATCAGACTATAATGGCGTAAGTGCGTAGACAAGAGATGTAGGTAACCAGCGCGCATGCGCGGAACGCCGACCGTAGCGCTGCGGCGGCGAAATCGCAAAACGGTACTGACTTAAAAAACATGCCTCGTATTATCTACTGGGTAAGAAACCGCCACATCACTAACGTCAACTATGGCTATTTCACAACCTAGGAAAAATCGAGTGCGTTATTATCGAAGGAATTTATGGATCGTGGATTCATTTCCAGAATTACTTAGTCAAGATTTTTGATATTTAAGCCAATGTAAAATGATCATCAACTTCCTAGCGTATTAATGGAAAAGTTCTATAAATTATCCCCCGAGAGGGACGGCTCAGGCTGTTTCGTGCCTGGCCCGCATTCGGGAGGCCCGGGTTCGATTCCCATGGCAGACCTACCTGACCCATGCGTTTTTTCGGCGGTTTCCCCGGTCAGCAGGCGAATGCTCGGTAGGATAACTACGTCCCCCGAATTTCCTGCCCCTCCATTTTATCTCCAATAACATTTTACATCATCTCTCATCCGGTGATCTCTTTCAGGGGAGGTGTCGGCGGGTGTCGCTTTTCTTCAAACCTGTTTTCTTAAAGTTTCTGTGATATTTTTCTTCAAGGGAACTACAACTGTGATGAATCTTACATATGTATGGTAATAAGCGAACGGTTGAATAATAAATACTTAATGTGTCTCTAAAAAGCATTTACGGTTTTAAAATTGAATATGAGTTAATGTAAGAGTTTCACACATTCTAGACTCCTTTAGAGAGTAAGATAATCAAAAGAAAGAAGAATATCACCCTCCGTTTGATGTGGATTTAGAATCAAGCACGCTGAGCCCTAAACTGCACATTTCCCACCGAATTAATCCTGTTTATTTCTTTGATATGTTGAAATGTCAGCAGAAACCCTGTGCAACTCTACTTTTATGCTTTTCTCCGCCGTATATTTTTATTTTCCTTTCTTCAAGTTTTCCTTCTTTTCACTTCTCTGCCTTCAAGTACACGCCACTGGAGCACGGATTTATGAAGCAGCAGTAGGAGGCGTGACGTCACATAAGTAGTCCCGAAGGACCCATTAGATGAAGGATGAGGGTCCAGTAACGACGTTTTCCTTAGCCCCCTTCCTCTTTCTCTACCTTGGCCGATAACGGCGTCCCTTGATCGATGCGACGCAAACACAAGCGTCTAATGTCCTATCTGCTCAGACACATTCTGGGGATTTGTAGCCTACATCAAAGCAGGTCACAAATAATGTTACATTATGTGCAGAAGTTCCAAAAGTCATTAAGATACTCAGTTAACATAGATTTTTTATTTCAAGCTAATGATAAAAGTTGCCTTTATTGTACATGTGTTAGTAAATTAATATATGACAAAATTATATGCTTTTAACAATGAGGTTTATTGTCTTCAGTAAATGTTAGAAATGCAGAAAATTATTACATTTGTTTCCAATTCAACAAGATTATTCTTGGAAGATTTGGTGTTCAAGAACAAACATTGCTGCTTTCAGTGAATACAACGCCGCTCCTAAATTTTTTGCGCCATTCAGGTGATTAGCTTTCTAAATTAATTGCTTATTGACAACTATTCAGTAGTAAAAATGCGGCATATTTATAACGTTAATTCGCTATTTTATAAAAATATTGTTATTATAGATAATACTGTCAACATCATTACTCCATTGGATTTACCCGACATTCGTCTATCACGATAACGGAAAACCCCGGAGAAACTTTATCCAGGTAACTCACCCTAACCGAGATTCGAACTCGGGACCTGTTGAACGGGAGGCAGACACGCTACCATCTACGCTACCGATGCGGACTATTAAATGATGATTCATGATCAAAGTAATAATAGGAAGGAAATGAACAGGAGGTGAGATAAACGTGAAACCACAGTTTTTTCGTATGAAATGTATTAAGATGGGGAAGGACACAGCTTTGATTCATATTATCTAACATTTAATCTATTCATTTCATAAACATATTTTCATTTAGCTAGAGCACTTAAATTTTAGAGTTTAGCATTTCTGTGCTTGAGAAACTCTTTGAAATTAGATGGCACTGTTTTAGTTTTTTGAAAATGAACATTTATTTTTCACATAAGTACGTAGATATCTTTCCCTGTTTTGGGGATACAGAAAAAGATAGGTTCTGATTAAAAAAAGTTACTGAGAATGAAATGAAGTAAACGAATGGATGTTATCCATGGTCTCTAGGTAGAAATGGGTGCAAGATAATTAAATCGTGGACTGTGTTCCCACAGATGTAGAACGGGATATTATAAATCAGGTTAAATGGACCGGAACCGGAACTCTGTTGTTCTGGACACGTCGATCGCGACAGATAAACCTGATGTTCTGTCAAGTGACAAATTGGCTGAATATCCTCTACTCTCCAAGCGTCTCGCCTGACTATTTTCTTGTAGTGCAAGACGTTCAAAATGGAATAGGACAAACTTTGGAGGGCCTGGATAATAAGCCTATATAAAAACATATCATTCATTACGGTTTATCATTCCTTACACAAATTGAGCCAATACATTGAAATGCCCAAAATACAGCAAATATATGAACAAAGAAATACTGTCTGAATGTTATTTCCACGATAATCTTAAAACCACTCAACTGCTTTGATAATTCTACAAACCCATAGCTGTTTGTGTTTAGCCTAAACATTTCTAAAATGTTTGAAAATTTCCATTCTGTTAGATACTTGCATAACCCACGCCATACAATTTTCAATAATTTAGCTCAGCCGATTTGTTAACTTCCTGGGAAGTTTTACAATTTTTATTTCATCAGAACACAAATTAAAAGAAACTGTGTTTTTTTTTGTCTGTATTGCACACCATAATAATCGTTAATGCAGTATTTAAAAAACTACTCCTTATGTAAAAGATTAGAAAAGGCGTCCAGGTGACTTGTGAGATCTAAGAATTATTAAACTATATTTTCTCCACCTCACATTACAAACATTTCCTACGCTTTGTAACATAAATTTCAAAATCCTATTAGCTACATATTTTATTTGTCATCCCTTTACTCCTCTTTTTGCACGATTCCGTCCAAATTTTCAGCGGGAATCGATCCATGACCGTTAATAAATGGTTCCTCTGTAGTCAAGATCTATGTTCTTTCATAAATTAAATTAGAAAATTGAGAGAGAAGACCTTAATCTTCTTTACTTGCTAGCACCATCAATTACTAAGTCTCTTCGGATCTTAAAATATCCAGTCGAAGGAGGGGAAAAAACCTGAAACGGCTCATTAGTTAGCCTCTTGCATAGCAAAACATCTTGGTTTTTTTCTGATCTCTTTATATGCCCTAATAAGGACTATTAATCACACTGCATCCTTTAATACTCCTGACACTAGAACGGAATGAGTCAGCCATATTCCCTGAAAACAACGCTTTCTGCATCATCCTCACAAAAAACAAAGATAGCCATGTAATTTTAATTACCGAGTAAACTGATCGTCGGCCGTGAGTTTTTGCAATGAAAATTTTCATTAATTCTTTCGTTCCTTATTGGCGATTACGCGGAAAGGCTGGAGGCTTTTTAAGTTATGAAGCCGTTAATACAACATACGAGTACACTGTTTTCACTCTACATAAAATAAGGAGAGTATCGACAGAGAGGTTGTTTTGCATTTTAATGAAGAATTAAGGGTGCTATTTCTGTGGAAATTGCTGAAGTGTTGAAAACTACAGACCGATACTGGCGTATATGTCGAATTCTCAAGTCTCCATCACAATGATGCTTACAGTAATGGACAGGAGACTTTCTGTCTTGTTAGTGACATTCCTGTTTCTAAAAATATCTATCTTACTGATATACGATAGATCTCGTAGATATAATGCCGAGGCTATTTATAAAGATTCCTTGAGGATTTCTCAGTGGTTGGTTAAGTTTAAGTGGTGATTAGGAAGACCTGCGTTTATAGCTTTTCATTTAAACGCATAATAGGCCTATTGCATTTTACGGAAAAGTCTGTACGGAATTTTAAATTTTACGGAAAAGATAGACTAAATATGTCATGTATATAAATTATTGCGCTTTAAGGGAGCAAAAACAGTCATCACGTCAACTGTAACGAATTGGTGAGTGAATGATTTTTATTAGCTCAAAGGAAATATATTACAGCATAGCTTCCGTTTTAAAAGTCTCCTAATATGTGAAAAAACTTCAAATCATATAGGATTTATGAGAGAGTTGATAATAGAGAAATCCCACCATCTACCTATCACAGAGAATATTGAAAAATACGATATCACGTCGTCAGATTTTGTTTCGCATAGATATATCTTCGAAAGCACTATAAAAGATTTCTTATTAAACTGCATGTCGAGGTTAAAAATAGTCCATCGGCCAAACTTACCAGCAGATATAAGATGAAGATTACGTAGTTTAGTGTCATATGTGTTTAAGTACATTTTTGTTACAGTGCTACGCATTTATTCACTTCTGTATGGTCAAAGCATGAGGAACTCAAAAAGGGCTGTGGATAGGTATCCGAGTTCGCCATTTCTACAGACATTTACTAAGATTCTTTGCGGCACACTAAAATCTCTAGTGATTTAATAATATATAATGTTATTTGACAACATTGTTGTACAGTTTTCGGTGTAAATTACATAAAGATTCTGGGCAGAATAAAATAATCATCCCAAAACGTGAATCAATACACTAGTAGTGTCTAAACCACATAAAGTACTTTAGTGAAGTAAACCACAGCAACCATAAAATGGGATACTACATCTAGCGGTGACTAAAGGTTGTAGAAGATATGGGGTGGGTAGCGCGGTAGCCAATCCAACTTCACTACGGAACGACAGCTTCATGATAAAACAGAAACAGTTCACGATGAATAAATTGTGATCGTAATTTTAACTGAACCAAGTCGCATCGACAATTACATTATATTACACACATAATTACACAAACTATAAAAATAAAATGCGAGAGTATGGTTTTTCTTTTTCATTCTTGTGCCTTATGCCACTCCACAAATGTGCATATTCATTTAAATAAAGTTATTCAAATATTGAAATTAAAATACTGATTTTAATGAACTGCGAGATTTAAGTTACAATATTATAAAATTATCAGGGGAAATCTAAAAATAGACCCATTAGTGGATGAGATAGAGAAAAGAAATTTAAAATGGTATGGACGTCTAATTAGAATGGTTGAACAACAAAAGACAAAACAAGTATATGAAGCAAGATCAGAAGAAAGGAGGAGGCGGGGAAGACCGAGAAAGGAATAGGAACAATATATAATATAACAAGAAACAGAGGGATGGAAATGAATGAGTTGAAGAGGAAGGCACAGGATAGAGACAGTAAAAGAAATGGTTAGAAAGCGCAATGATGAAAGGTAAAATGGAAAGGTGAAGAAGTTGCCATTCTATAATTATTGGTATACATAATGAATTAATAAATCATTTGTTTCCATATCTTTAAAATATATATATTACACATTCAAATTAACCCAGTATTCCAGTTCCTTTATCTCCAGAATTTTGACACTCTTATCCCACTATACCTTTTACATTTTAATTGCACCTTCTGGTACACTTTGGCATATATTTCATTTAAAGATGGCGTCAAATTGTGCTTCCTTGAATCACGGTCCTATTTGTGGTGATTCCATGACAATTATTCGCTTATATGACGTGCAGTATTGAAATTTAAGCTGATAAATTACCTTTCTCAGCTTGGACATTTTGAGTGAGAGATTTCCACCTATAGATGAACAAGTAGTTATTTAAAGTTAGAAGTGATTCGTTTTAAAAATAATTTGTGGATTTCCAGACATTGGTATCGCATCGATATTTAAAAACCTCTTTACCTTTACTTATGACTTTTGAGGAGCCATTATGCCTTACTTTATAACTTGACTATTTGCGTGTCTAGACGAACATTTTTGCCACTTTTATAATTGGGACTCTACTAATTTATGCTAGCTGAGTGTAATTTTCCCCATGGTTGTGGTGCTGCTGTTCGAAGGCTCTTCACGGAAACCTCTGCTTGGTCTCATGTTTCTCCTAGGCCTCCACACTAATTCAGCACTAGGCGAAGCCTGTAAAACGCACACGGACAATGACTATCATGTACTCCGGTGAAGTAAATCGTAGCTCTGGCTACACATGGACCCCAGCAGACTCCTCAAAGTGGTGATATGCATAGACTGCAGACCTAAACCGTCCGGACTGGATTATAAGAGGAGGGGATTCCATACTGAACCTACGGATAAGTTATTGCATGTCAGACCCATGCGAGGAAAGGGTGATATGGGAGCGCTCTGCGGGAACCCGGAATCCGGGCCAGAGGCACGAGTCAGCGTGAGCTGGAGATTCATCTCGGTACCAGATTCGCTCACAGCTGCCAGCCGCAGGGGTTTCGAAATCGGCGCACCCAGCAGAGTAGACGACTTCGACGCCACCCATACGCCGAGAACAACAGTTACAGTAAATCGCCCGGACTCACCTATTTAGTGCAGATATTTTAAATCAGAATGGAATAACAATTCCTATGTAAAGTAGTCGGCAATACCATACCGTACCTACTACTCGTACACAATCAGTATGTTATGCTAAAAATACTGTATACTCAACACCTATGACTAATTATGTTTTATGACATTCCATTACTAGAAAACAGTCCAAATAAATGTTCAATATTTAATTTAAATTCCAAAAAGTAATAATCCTTTCTTTAAGGATAGCAGCATGTGAAAGCAATCATAGTTTTCTGTTATCTGCTTGAAGTTAAAAATCAAACGTACTGTTATTGATAACGTAAGATTTTTCTTTCATTTATTTTAGTACCTGATATTAACCCTTTGATATTGTGCCTCGAACTAAAAGCCATAAAATGCCTCTCTCTTTAAGAGGTATGTAAGTGCCACATTGATTGTGTTTCGGAGTTTGAAACCGCTGCCTAAATGCTTGGGTTGGTCTAATAATCTCTGTAAGGTGAGAAAATCATTATAAAGCTGTAAGAGTATATCAGTATTTTAACCAACTTGAATGACTACGTAAATCGATGTTGTTTTCTATTTATGGCTGACAAGCTAAGCAGCACAATTCTGTTCCTGAGTGAGTGTGTAGTGTTTTAGGGCCCGTCGACAACAAGGTCATTTGGGCCCAAAGTCAACTCTAAAAACTGTATTTGACGAATGCCATTGGACAAACACTAAATGAGGTTGCTGATATCAGTACTTTTCACAGGACAGTAGAGGCTTCGGAAACGGGGGATGAGATGCCAACGGGGCTTTTGCATAAACAATACTTTCAGTGACACAAGATATTCACCGTCATTTACGAGATTGTGGCATTTAAACGACGGGAGGGTAAACGTTATTTGTATCATGCAGAATAAACCAAGGCTGCCCATTATACGTTTTGAAATATGCACTAATTTTTCAAAATGTTCCTATGTGAGGTTCAAAACGGATATCTTCTTTGCTTCTTGGAGTAAATTTCTTTTTTGATTTCATTTTACGGAGGACGAAAAATCCTATAAAATTACTGTAGCCAATATATATACCTATAAAATAGTTCTGTGAAGACCTCACAGAAATTTGGAAATCTTAATTTTCAAAGCATAAAAGTAATACAAAGAATATATATGGAGAGAGAAAACTGCATTATTTGCTCTTTCTGTATATTAAAAATACGACTCTTCTGTCTTAAATGTTCTTTTAAAGTGAATACGATTGTTTTCTCGAAGGTGAGGGTCTAAATTTAAACCAACATTCATATTTGAACTGCCAGTTTTAAGGCTTGTATCGTCTCAAAGCTCTTTGAAGAGCTTCCAATACAGAAGTCTCCCTGTAAACTTAGCACGGAGTCTTCCTATAGCGAATCAGGTATTGACATTTGACTGTTTTACGAGCACGGGCGGTATTATCTGTCGCATACAAATCACTACATTATACCATATAATGGCATGGTCCACCGTAATAATCACGATGGATTCCGTAATAATGTGACTTTGGTTTTATCACAAGCTTTGTCCACTCTTTCAGATGACGACACAGACAATTTGTGTGTGTGTATGTTTGGAAGGGGGAAGGGAGTTCATTGTTAATTTTGTTTGAGCTTTGTTTGGCTATTTCTTATTTTTGTAGTCTCTTCCTGACATCTCTTAAAACTTTTACGTAACTTTTTTCTTTTCAGTACATTCTTTTCTCTTTCTTGTTCGTCTCGATCGGTGCCCAAATTCAGCTTCGCCACCAAAGTCCTAACTAAAGGAAGGTGAAACACATTTTTGTATATACATGGTAGTTGGAACGAGTGGCGATCAACATAAATGACACACTTTACCTGGTCAGGAAAGAAATAGGATGTGATTTGTGCCGAGCGAGTTGTTTTCCCACATATTCGACCATTCTCTCTGGGTGCTAGGCAAATGCTGAATGGTTTCTCTTCTACCACAATTTTACTTTTGTTTTTATTTTTCAAGTGCGCCTCTAGAAGTGAGTCGTTGCCAGGAGGACGATGCACGTGCTTGCTCCAAGGAAGGAAGTTCCTGTAGAGGGCTACCCGGTTACACAAAACGGCCAAGTGTCCCTCCCGTTACATACCTATACGCCTGCACTGGAGGTCTTGACGACCTCAAGAGCATCAAGCAGATCACCGAACGAGCCAGATGGACTCGACATCCAGAAACAGGGTGAAGCTAACTAGACATGGCGTGAGGCACGTATCCGACTCAGGTATACATTCACTTCCCAAAAGTCGTCTTTGAATCAATTTATTCAGTTTAATTCTTTTTAATGTTAGTTTATTTAAACACGTGATGTAGGTAACATGTTTTGGAGGAGTCAGAATAATGAAAAACTTAGCTTAGGGAAGGGATCGATCTAGTCTAACTGACCAATGTTAACCATTTGACAAATTTAATACTTCTTGTCAAAAGACTTATAGCTTATATCTTTATTACAGAATATTAATGTGTGCTTTTACATAAAACATGTACTATATTCTTTTATATTTTTATTAAAATTACATTCTACTAAAATTTTATTTTTTTCAAGAGAAATAAGAGCAAACGTGGATACATAATTGAAAATATAGGCAAACTTTTTAAATCCTTTTTAGTCGGCATGATATATTCAATTGAATGGAAAAAAAAGTTGATACGTTCAGAAATGAAATACTTGATAAATTAGCCAATCATGCAACAGAGTCAAGAGGAACAAACACAGGGAAAAGTGGTGAAGGACTGTGGCGACTACCAAGAAATTCTTAGAATCAGTAACAAATACAACAAAGATCAACATTTTATTTACGGTAAGCTTATCAAGAATGTTAACAGAAAATGAGATCGTATTTTTACAACTTCAGAAACAATAGAAAAACTAGAACATCCTTGTAGTAGCGGAGGCCAAATAGTTAGAGGGAATAACCATTTTTAAAGTGACAACGCAGCATATTCAAGATGGCAGTCAGAAGTGTTAGAAACTAGCTAATTAACGAGTAATTAAAAACATCTGAGGTAACTTACTCTTCACAAAGAATGGGCAGAACACAACACTATCAATGAGCTGTTTTTGCCAATAGAGTGCAGTTATATCAATAATTACCACAACAAAACTAGTAATTAATCAAAGCTTCACGGGTGATCAGTGATGTTGACGAAAATAGTCCATTTATTTTAGGGAATACTTGATTATCAAAGTTTCTATTTTCCTACTAGATAACAGCATGAAGATACCCTTATCCAGATGACGCTCCAAGTTAAGAATTAGAAATCGGAACAGACCGGATTTCTAATCAAATAATATCAGTATAATATTAATTATGAACAATATTATTATATTTACGATTATTATACAAGATAATTCAACAATAAGACATTCACAATACTAAACTGCAAGGCTGTTATATATTTGTTTTTGTTGTTGGTTTGATCCATATTTTTATGAACACAAGTGATATTGAAATGACCAAATACATGCAGCTACTGCAATTACACTTTTGACAGCAATAACGGAGGTCTTCTTTGTCTAATGCAGAAGAAACTGCAAGAAGGAGAAGAATCGTCTTTATTTCATTCCAAAAATTACTTCGCTGGTCTATGTTTTACTGACAAATATGGCCAAGAGATTCACTCCTGTTCGGTTTAAATTCAAATGTCCATCCTGTCTAACTGGGGTTTCTTCATTATATTCCTGTCCTCATGACTAACAATTGCTGAGGAGGTACCCTAAACTAGGCCCAGAAAGTTCCCTACTTAATTTCCTTTCCAAAGAATTTTTCATTTGATATATCACTAACGTCCACTGCTTGTAGCATGCACGGGCGTTTAACAGTTTTTGGGTATTTACATCAAGTGAGTCATATTTGGACCTAATAAGTGCTGAACGGAGACTATTGTTGGTTAGATAAATTTAGAAATGTTACAAGAAAAATACTGGAATGTAACAGCGAAAACACTTTTTCTACTCCAGGTTTATATATAGGCATCGAATGTACAACGCGACATATTCTTGGTTCTTATTAAATATGTAATAAAGAAAGATTAACTTTTGGATATATAACAAAATATATTCATTAGTTTCATTTGACGCTATTTGTGAATACTATGAAGCATTTTTGGAAGAAAGGGATATGAAAAGAATGAAACTTAATGACAAAAATTTTAGGATGATGATAACTTTAAAATCAAAACTATTTCTTGATTAGTATAAGCTGTTGATTTACACAATTCGAAAGCACTTAGCGAGAATTCATGCTTCCGCTCTATCATAAGAGCAGTAACGGAAACATTAGAAGGAAGAAGAAACAGAAAGTTCTTTTGGTTAACCTCTACTATTACCCTCAGAAATTCACGCAACTACTATATTATTTTATTCCTTTCTGTTATTTTTCTCTTTTTCCTTCACAATTTGACAGTGCAAATGATTGAGTAACCTGTGACAAACTTTTTCTATAGGTAAAAAGTTGAATTACAAGAACAATAGAACAAGAAAATGAACATTATAGGAATAAATAATCGAGCAAAGGGAGGAAACTACAGATTAGAAATACGAGGAATGTTCGTATTATTTTTGTTTTGTTCTTATATTACTTTATTTTATGGTTTTGTTCTCACAAACGATTGAAACAAATGTAAAACAAGAACAGACAATAAACAAGGAATAATTTGAAATCAGTTTCGTTCTCTTCCCTATTAATCTAAATTTTGCTTCATTCTATTTCATTTCGTATGTCCCTCTTTCAGTAAACTTAAGGCACTACTTTTTTTGTAGAGAAAGAAAAAAAAAACAAAAAAAAAAAAAAAACAAAAAAAAAACAAGAGAATGTCAACAATTAGAGCAGGAGTGCAGTTTTGGACAGCCCTGCCTTCTCGTTATCACCATCCATCACGACGAATATCGCGTCTCACTTCTTTTTCCCTTTCCGATATCGCTGACGTGTGGAAAATAAAGTTGCCATCAATTTGGGCCCACCCTGGAACGTGCTCCTGGGTTGCGAGAATCCTGAAACGTCGATCTTAACCCTTGGGTCAAGCTGCCTTCTCAACCAAATCGGCTCCTCTCTGATACCTTCGCATTGACTATGACCAACAAACTTTTCAACATTGTAACACGAACATGTATAACAAAAGTGTAAATAATCATTTTGTGGATTACACAACTAATAGATTGCTGTGAAGCCAGAAGTACGATTTCGAATTAAAGAACGACTGAAGCAGGACATGAATAATTATTGTAATTTTTGCCGAAGGAGTAGGTTGTAACTATATGAACACAGAAAAAAGTACTGATTCATTATTCAGCTCATGCGTATTGTGTAACTTCACAATATAAGCCTAGTTGGTTATGTGCCTAAATAATATTTAAAGACTTATATAGTAGCTTTTGATCAGTGCCTGTGGTGCCATATGTAGTAAAAGCGGGCGTTAAACACTACACATTTTGATCAGTTTAATATTTGATTAAAATAACTTTAGACTGCTACCTATTTTATTCTATTTATTTCTTCTCTATTTTTACTGCCCTTACCTAAGAAGTAAAGTGGTGCCTAAAACATATTTATAAAGCGCTCCACTTGTGTTTGTCTGATCCTAACTGTGCACAGTATACCAACGTCATACATCATAAGGGATTCATTCCAGTGCATCCCTCTCAAACAGACCTTTTATGGGAAAACATTTCGTAAAGTTTTTTATTTTCCTCGAATCTTAATATTTGAGATGAAAAGTAAAACGTATACTTTGAGTTTTCTGTTAGAATCCTTTAAAGGCGGGCCGCGCCTTGGCCGAGGGGTTAGAGCGCTTAACCCTCACCAAGGTAGCCCGGTTCAATTCTAAGCATGTGAGATTTGTGGTGAACAACAGGGCACGGGGTGGGGCGTTCTCTAGGATCTCCGGTTTTCCCCGCCATTATCATCATATTCATTTCGCCCTCAATCTGTCATCTACTTCTCCAGAGTTTTTGCTCATCATCGGGCATCTCCCCAGGCGCTCATTTATAGGTCCTGGAAATGTAAGCCCTACATATGAAGAGGATAAAGAGTTAAAAAAGAAGAGGTCCTTTAAAGATCAGTTTCTTATTGGAAATATAATGTGGACAAAACATAACTACAAGAAACAATTTTAGATGTTACCGAAAATCAATAACGTCACTTTTTTGTGGCACCAGCTAGTTTCAAAATGTTACTTTTAAGTTTTCTTGGGCTTGAACCTAGATTGGTCGCCGCTTGATAACGCTGAAATTATCCAATATTTTCTTCTATCATTCACGCATATTACCTAAACAAAAGTTGTGTTTCCGCATTATATAATTTGAAATCACTTCGAGACAAACATTTTTAGCTTAAGATGAATGGAGAGAATAGAATAATTTATTTCTATATAAAAAATATGTCATATCTGTGAATGGTTACTGTTGGAGAAAAGCATATTCTGCTTCAGATTGTATTTCGCCGTTATATCTTTTCTTCTGATTGGAGTGTTATAGGAAAATGTAATTAGAAATGGTTTTGGAAATCGGTGTTCAAACCTAGCGGAGGGCGATGAATATTTTCGAGCGTAAAATTGCTTAGAATGGCTTCCTTCGCAAGGGAAGTAAAACCGATGGTAACTTGTAGATTTCCGCACATAAGGGAACTTCAAGTTTGATGAAGAGACCTCTGAGCAAACGTTAGCGCTCTAGAGAATGGGACGCCGAGAACCACAGCAGTTACAGAATGTACATAAATAAAACCTCTATTTCATTTCTGCTAAATAAGAAATAAAATAATTTTATTTGCAGTTCTGGAAGTGATACCCTAAGAAATTGTTTGGAACAAAGGAGAGGGAGAGGAAGAGAGAGAGAGAGACAGACAGAAAGACATCAAGATAAGGAGCCAAAAAGGAAAGATAACGCGAGTTCTGCTGCGCGTCCTGTTAGATTGTAATGCATTTCACTTTTTTTTCAGATAGGATTTGACATGAGACAAATGTGTCGTGAGAAACATCCTTACTTCCTGTTTATTTATTTAATAATTAACGTCCTCCAACTTTAAGTCATATCGGACGAAGAAATGGGTGAAAGGATGCTCAAATGAGACCGGGGTCCATAGTGCTTAGAGTTATCCAACATTATCTTCCGGATAAGGGAAAACCCAGGAGAAAATCCTTATCCAGATCTCATCCTGACCATAATTCGAACATGAGATCTGTTACACATGAGGCAGACATGCTACTATCTACGCTACAGAGATGGGCAATCCTTACTTCTTAATTTATTTTCACTCTTATACAACTAAGTCAATAAATCGATATGGAGCGGAAACATGCAGTAATAAACATATTACTATTTGAAATTATTTTCAATGTGCGGTGTTTTCCTTCAGTTCTTCTTTCTTGTATAGCTCCTTTAAGCCCTATGGACGTTGACTTCTATTTTGCAGTACTTTTTAGAATTGAACACACTCACACTCATTCCTACATATATACTTCCAGAATCTGTTGAGAATAGGGAATGGTTCTAGTTAAAGAAAAATTCCCCACCCATCCGGGAATTGAACTCCGAACCTCTAGGATGAAAAACCAGAACACCGATCACTCCATCACACAGGTACTTTTATGCTGTAAACATTTAACTGGAAACAGATTCTGTATCGCAGTTAATCACATATTGTTTAGTTGCGTTACTTTTTTTTTTTTAATTTACGTCCTCCAACGTTGTCATAACGGGGTCCATAGAGTTTAGAGTTACCCGACATTCGCCTTTCAGAATAAGGGAAAACCCTGGAAAAACCTTATCCAGGTAACTCACCCTGACCGAGATTCGAACTCGGGAGCTCTTGAACGTGAGGCAGAGATGCTACCACCACGGTACCGAGGCGGGCTAGTTGCGTTAAGCAGCACACCAAGCCGTTTCTTCTTAACTTCAGCTTACTTTGTTACGTCATGTAACACTAAATATTTTAGTATATGGAACACTACGAGTTAGCTAGGGAAACAAAGAAAAACTAAAATAAGGATTTCATAATTACATCCATTTAAACCTCTACAGGTCGAGCGTAGCAGAGAAAGATGGAAAACAATGGAAGAAAATTAGAAGGCAAATATTACTAGAAGAGCTTTAATGAATGTTATAAAAGTGTAATTTAAACTCTAAGTATGTTTAATTACTTTTAATAACTTTCTTATTTATTGCTTCAAGTTCCTGGAGAGTTCAGATATGTATATCACAGCACAAAGGCAAGCATTAAAGAAGTTAACGTACAGCTCGAGTACAACAAAATTAACACTGTCCCGTGAGATATTCAGTTATCTGGTTGTCATGACGACACGAGCAGCAGGCCATACTTTCATTAGTCCGGTGAAGTTACGCAATCAAGAGAATGTTTGGCACTTTAATTTCATTCTCTAACACTATACGTAATTAAAATGGCTTCAGCGGACACTCAATAAAGCTTCGGAAATAAAACGTGAAGCCTGGCATCAGTTAACCTACATATTGTTGAAATTCGTTTGATACATGCACAATAAATAATAATATTTTATCATTTTGTTTCAGTATAGAATGTCAACGCTTTTATATTATTTTTTTTCCTCCAAAGAGATGAAATGTAAATGTTATAAATAATAATACAAATATTCGAGAATGATTTACCTATGTTATTTTAAAACTACTACTGGACTAAATTATACAGATTAATGTAGATGTTATCGACTACAGCTATCAAATTTAAAAATATTACTTACTCTCAATATATTTATTTAAAAATTAGTACAATCACGATAAGTTGCAGTCAAGTTTCCAAAATAACATCACTTAAAAATTATGGTTGAGTTTTGGATTAAACAGCCGGATAGAGTGTGCGCGTAGAGGGTCGCGGGTTCGAGTCCCACCTTGGACATGGGTGTTTATGTGTATAGTGTATATGTGTAAAAATACAGAAAACTGACAGTAAATAAACAGAAACAATAAAAAACTATAAAATAGGGTAATATAGAATATATACATACATTTTTTAAATTTGTAAAAATGCAATAAAATAAAAATACATTTTCAAATGGATAAAATTTACTTTGAGTTTTATACCCTTTATTTTTATCTCAAACAAATCAGCAATATGTAAATATAATGCATTAAAATAACGCAAAGGTTATTAACGGGTTTAACTACCCGATTGTAGTTAAACGGAAACAGAAGGTAACTTCGTACTTTTTGGAAAGTTTCCTACTTAAGAGATCAGATTCTGATTCATATCTGACACTCTTATAAACGATTTTTTCTATATTAGCTATAAGTTGAGTAATGCGAATTAATTTTAATATTTCACAAGTTTGCATTTCCATGGAGTTATGAAAAAAATTCGAAACACGAGTTAATATATAAAACCTTAGAGAACGATACCGTTAACTCGAAATTTCCTTTCAGATTAAGAACTACCATCAATGGTGACAAATGTGCTATAATTTGTTATGTAGCGATAAACATTTTTAATTTATGAAAAACTATTATCAAATAAGGTCAAAAATTACTATGAAGTTGTGACTTTTCAGTGGTGTAGTACAATGCACAATAAAGTAGTTCATTTCCATCAACAGATATTTGAAACAGAAGAGATCAAATAGGTTTCGAAATTTACAGGAAGAAGAATGGTTTTAACGTGATTATAGTGTGCAATTGATTTTTAAAGTCAAGATCTTTATAAACATTATTTGAAATTCTATATGTTGTGGCTATGTGGTATGGCTACACATGAGAGAAATGGAAACAATCAGAAGGATTCAGAACAGTCGAAAATGATTATAATTTCCAAGGTGACTTAATATGGAGAGTTTTATATGCTCGTATAAAAACACGCGTGCACTTCCTCCCATTTACGTCAGGAGTAGGATGAAGCTACGAGTAAAGCTAGACAAGGCTGTACTTTCGATAGCGACCTGGCATATTTGGGCCAATGGTGCTTCAGCCTCATTGTACCCATATTAAGCTCTGAGTGACCGTTCCTTTGAAGTTACATCTTTTTCGGACTCTCGTAATCCCCCTACCCTGCGAGATGCGTGGCACGGGCACAAACTCCACTGTGGTGATACTGCAACGGGTGAAAAAGGACATCTAGGCTATTTATTCTACATACTGCTCATTCCCCTTGAGACTGTTACACGAAGCCTCATCTTTTCCATACGTGGAGGATGAAATTAGGCGTTGGGTCGCAAAATTTTACTTTTTGCCATCCCATCGGAATGCCATAGTTTGGTCTCCTGATTATAACCCCAGAACACATCGCTGGAGGATTTCCTCGCATGGATTACGGATAGGTACCTATATCGGAGCATATCCAACAGCAGCATAGGCTGAGCTTCTACAATCCTACCAAGATATGTTAACCACAAGTAAGACACTTCTGGATTACAGATTACCCAGCGGTGCACAAGGGCCGTTGCACCAGCAGCCGTTGAGGCGCAAATCTTACTACCTTATTTCAGTCCCTTCGCCACCAAACAAACCCAACATCCCACCATTAAAATGATAAAGGCAGATGATACATCTCCTGGTGCCAACTCTCGCACGCGAGCAACAATGTAGTCAATTGTTCAAGCAATTAGTGAGTTACCACTTTAGTACATTGTAGTCAGGACACTACAGAGGCTTCACCGCTGTCACTAGATAGGCCATTACACTATAAGAAACATGAGGCTCTGCATTAAAATATCACCTGACTTTTCACTGAATTATATCATCAACCAATAGGCAAGTGACATATCATGTTTGGTCTGTTTAGCCAACTTTGTGAACAGAAGTTAAATGGAACATTACACAAGGACCAGATCATATCATTTAATGTAATTATGAGAAGTAAATTTCTGAGTTTGGTCACAAAATATTAGTTAATGTTTGATGAATTTTAAAGTTGGTGGTGAAAGCAAAACTCTACATGTTATCTAAGTATGGCGGCATGTAAATGCCTGTTTATTTTAAAGCATTAAGTATAATAAAGACCTCAGGAATGCAGCATTTAATGTATTGAGGCAATTCAGAATATGATTAATAAGGTCGACCCAGTTAAAGACAGACGAAGAAAACCTGAGCATTATTATACTGCAGAGAGTAGGAATAGTTTGACATTCTTTGATTATTGTAAATAGAATTATTCTCTATATTTTCATACAATTACAGTGTAAATTTTGATTTAAATAAATTTGCAACAAACTCAGTGAGAGAGATGTACAATGCACCTCACTTAACGTTCCATGTTGTCCAGACGTTTTAGGTTTATAAGAAATGTTTAAGTTAAAAACGAAATGGCAGTGTAATTTAAATGTATACAGAGTGGAATACATGCTACAGTGAAAGCAAAACATAAGAAGGAAAAGCATGCCATTGGAAAAATCACGTTGTATATGTGACATGGTAGCAGATAACATATCAACTGCATAATTGCTGGGGCTAAATTGTCAATTCTACAAGAAATAATTATCGTTATTTCTATCATCAACACTTTTAAAACGCCAAATATAGCTTATGCATTGTTATGATAAAGCCAAGAATGGGAACGATATCTCTCATCTGGCGGTGCAACCCCCAATATTCTGCAATGCGATTTTTAGGAGTTGTTTAGCTCACAAAGGGATCAGAACTGTGATCAAGTTTAAGCGTGCTTATAGCGATTCTTCAAATGTTAGTTTTAAGTACTTAAAATTGTATAAAATTTTAGAGGGTTACTGTATTCAATAGGGTAACCATTTCGGATTTTGCAAACATTATTAAGAACTTATTATGCATTATGCATGGATTCAGGCCACACCCATATGAATACACTCATATATCAAGGTTTACTCTTTTATGAACAATTATTACTTTTATGAATTGGTTCTCATAACCACTAGGATTGAGGTCAGTTAAGTTCCGAGAAAGGGGTAGCACAGGCGAGGTGGAAGCACATACCAGGGATCGGCACGGTGGCGGAAATAGTAGTAACATAGTAAATGTGGGCCGCGAGTGTTACTTGAAGTTCGTGTATTGATCATGACGAACGTACAAGAATATAGTAAAGAAATATATAAACTTCTACGTTTTCCAAGGCTGTTTGCAATATACTGTTGCAACCTCGGATAAGAATAACTATGTAGATACACATATCAGAAGAACTAAGTTAAGAATTTAGTACCAGACAGGTCTGGTCTGCAGTCCAATATCTATAAATAGGAAACACAATTTTTAAGTGGATATTTACAAAGTGCAATGCAATTAGAAATAATTTACTTACAAAAAGAGATCGGCATGAAAGGCGGCTTTCAGAACTAAAAATGATTATTATTATTTTTTACCTTTTATAGCTATAAATTTCCTTTAAACAATGTTCCCTCGGTTGCGCAAGTTTACTATCACAAACCTGAGCATATTATACCTATAATTATATGAACGGTTCTTTCCCTGTATGGAGATTTGCAACCACAACACAGATCTCAGCTTTCTGATCTGAATTTTAAAAGTATTTTTCTTTTGTGTATGAGCCGGGCCATGGCTCCAAATGCGAATATTACAAAAACTAGTGAGAGGGAGGGAGGGAGGGAGGGAGGGAGGGAGAGAGCTCTATAAAGTGTCAAACTTGGGCACGAAAGTGGTATAAAATAATGAAGCATTTCACATGTGTGTACTCTGTGCATAAAGCAAACCGAACTATAAAACGTGTATTGTCTAGAAATTACAGAGAGAGTGAGAGATAAGCTGCCCTTTTACAATATTTCAAACAGAAAACTGTGGTACCATTGTTTAAGTTTTTGAAGAAACTTTGAAGCTGCATTCATGTAATCGTATGCCTCTACAGTTATGAACCATATTTATTAAAGCAAAAGCATCGTGACGCCAGATATCACCGGACAGTGAGCAATTTTGCCCGCGAGTATGACGTCAAGGAGCAAGGCATCTGTGGATCACTGTACCAGAATAGATGTACTGCCGATGCTTTACGCGTAATTAAGTGCCTGAAAGTTTCATTTCTGTGTTTATATTTTTGTGTACAATGGGACTGTGTAAATTTTAGCTTTCATTTTCTTCCAATATTTTGCCAGTAAAGGTGTAAAGTTTCTGTTTTTCTTGGTACTAGAAATTTAAAATTTACAGCTATTGCTTAAATAGCCTAGTAGATTTTTAAAAATAAATAACATAAATACTAAATATAAATTGGAGGAAACGTGACATGTTCCTATCTTTTTTTCCTTTGTGGAATCTAAATATATAGTTTCATCATTTTATCGGTACTAAGCGGTTATCATATAATTTTATGATAACTAGCATTAAGTACTAGTTTAAAAAGTAAGTCAGTAAAGTCTTTATAAACATACAAATGTATACATTTCAAACTGATTTCTGCTTATTTATATACTGAATAGTCAATTTTTATGGTATCAGCGAGAGTAATTTCCCTAAGTCTTTGTCTATATTGAAAACTATGGGTAAGATAGGGACTGAAGGTATGATATTTAATATCGTTAGCAGCTACCATTAACTGTGAAGAAATTGGAATTGGTGGAATAATATTTACCGCAGGTGCTAACATTTCTTATTATAATAATTTTATTCTTAATCTAAAAAGTAAGGAGACTAAAATACAATATTTTACAACCATTTAAATTTAAATGTCACTGAAAATGGTTTTTCTTTCTTGATAGGATTGAAGGAAAAATGAGATGATTCATCTATTTTCAGAACGTGACACAAAAATTATGCAATCGTGGCCCTAATTGATTGGCATCTGACACATCTTGCTCTAGAAATGGTTTCAAAACATGCTGAAATGTGTATTATATAATTTCCATTGAAAATTAATTAAGTGAAGTTGGAACTTCCCTAAAGCGAACACTGTTTCCGAAGTACTCCATGAGGGGCAGCATCTGTTTCTCTGAACGCATGGCGTGGTAAATCCGGTTTTTCAGCGCATTAGCAGGGTTCAGTGGGCCATGGAAAATGGTTTCTATGAAAACAGACGAGCAGAGTAGTTAATTAGAGACTGCAGTATTTTAAAAGAGGATTAGCTGCCTATCTTTTGCTTACCCAATTATCGACAGCAATACTCGAGTAATTGCTGACCAAGTGCGCTACAAAGACTAAATATGATGACGAGGCCTTTGCTGACTATTATATTAGCTCAGTAAATACATAAATACATCCAAATTCTCTTTCTCTTATTTTGTGCTGCTTTATGTGCTTGACTGCTAATTTGCAGCATAACAGAGACCCACCACCATTTCCTAGCGATTCTATAGATAACTTACATATAACACATTTTTCTATACAAGTCGTGAACATCATGATAAATAGCAGAGAGATACGCTCTAGGAGAGCTGAGACAAAACTAACTTTGCAGCCAATTGCGATCAAAATGTTTGTAACAGAGCAGTGAGATATTTTTCAATGACTGTCAATTAAGGGAAGAAATCTCATCTTAATAAGCCTTTATTTCACTCTGGAACAATAATTGTAGCAAAATTGATACATGCTAATCCAGGCTAATGACGGCAATATTAATAGAATACCTAAATCAGAATTATCGTATTCGATTGCGATGCCCGTTTGTTACAGAGAAAACAGGTATTTTTAGACAGCTAATTTTAAAGGTAAGAGCTTTAAACAAGAGGTTAACATTAGAAATTGACGATTATAAACACTCAATGGAATATAATTTTTAGGACAATCAGTTGTGTTAATCCTTATTTCTTGGGATGAATAAATTAAAGATGTGTTAAGCAGAGGCTTTGTATCTATATATAGCAGATGATTTCAATGATTCCAATGACCCGGAAATGGATTCGGTAGAACCAAAAACATGTTTAAATCAGCGGAGAAAATTACGTTGAAATTGTCGAGAAAACATTACAGAATTCTTCAATGGTGCAAGGTAAAAAAGGTACATTTTCATACTTTATATTTATAAAATTAAAAAAGAGTCGGATATCCTGAACTCACATGAGCTCTCTACCCTTTTACAAACTATTCTTACAAAGGCCTATACCTCTCTCTACTTCATGTTAATCGAGATAAACATGTGCACATATAATCTTATTGCTAATTTTCTTGTAAATGCAAAGTGAATAGTGCAGCATCTTGTAAAAAACACATTATTGGATGACATTTCAGATGCATATTATTAATTAAATAATGCAACTTATTTCTGAGAAACTATAGATACGTCCGTGCTTCAGAGGAAGGAGTAATTAGGGCCAATTCGGTGATGATTACATCTGCAACATTTCGGATGTCTGTCCTAACCTTCATCATGCGGATTTTCTTAGGCATGAACTATGCGCACATACGCCAATTTTGTAACATGCGATGGCAGAATGTTCTTGACTTGAAAGTCCGCCACATTCATTCTTGCACCTACTGATAGTACACAAAATGTTCGTGCAAAAATCTCCAGATAGTCATGCGATAATGCCTTTCCTTACTGCAATGTGTCTTGTGCTATCTATTGCACACATCACGAACAACTCGTACGATCAGAGCTCCTTACCTCTTTTAATCTCCCAAAATGCGAAACACTTCTCTGAAATGAGGCACACCTCATTGGCTGAAGTAGAGTTCGTGCTGCTCCGCTTCCATATAGTAGGAATAGACTCATATCTACCTTTAGTCGATTGCAGTTATCAGAATAGCTTACCTACGTGAAGAAAATCACGTTACAGGAACTGGTTGTACTTTGTCTTGAGCTATACCTATATGATCCTCAATATATTGTAAATCAGACTTCCGAATGCAAACATTCTGAAACGCGTTTTAGCAAAAATGAAACGTTTTCCTGAATACAAATCTAATTTGTATTGGGACATTCGTCTCCTACCCCCCCCTCCACTTTAGGAAAAACCCATATGGCCATCGAAGGGAATTCGTCTCCTTGGTATCAGTGCTATGCTTATAAGTAAACTGAGTGTATGTCAAATTCTATTTTTCTGAAGGCCGAAACGCTTGGATATATCACGCGAAATATTCTTAAGACAACTCTCCTTCTCTCAAATCTAAAGTGATATACATGTTAAAAAACAGTGATACTTAAAAGTTGATTTTATCGCAAGGAGGTTTATTTTCATGAAGTATAGGTATTGGCATCAGCAGTCTGAAAGATAGTTAAACACCTAAACGAATCTTTGAGTTCAGTAGAATCTCTATTAAATGATAAACGCTAATTAGATTAGCACTCTCCAGGTCGGTTGAGGAAGACCATCCAATTAAACTGTGAACGGTACAAGAGTCAGCGACAGCGCACCCCAGCCATTTTCTGCATGCAAGGGAAGTGACCTTGGAACCTAACGCATCGTGTAACATGGACTGGACCCATTGTTGCGTTCCGGATGACCGATAACCAGCTTCCGGCAATGGACCCCGAGATCAATAAACAAGATACTGCTCTCCCTGCCGACACAAATGCTAATTCTGCCCGCCCCATCCCCAAGTCGAAATATCCTTTTGTTTCTGGTCGCCTCCTTCCTTCCGGGCAGGTGGTTCCGTCCTTTTAAATGTCCTCAGGTCCTCACTGACATAGACGTTATCCCATATTATCGAGATGGGTTACCTCGCTAAATATGCTGTATAATTCACAATTTGTGTATGTTCGGAACCATTACTGACTTACCTGTTTATGATCCAGAAAGGACATACTTACAAGCGCCTGGTTGAGGGTTCCCTTTTATAAGTGTGAGCATGCTATATCTTTCGTGTCAATACTTTCATTTAAATAAATAGAAATTTTCCATCTCCGTGAGCTCCCTGCCTCTCCTTTTGATACGCTATTCGATCGCACAACCTTTCCTTATTGTCGCTCGTCGCCGAGTACGATACAATTCAGAACATCGTGGAACTATAGTGGTCTAACTTCAGTCATAGTCGGCCGAATTTGGTTAACGAATCAACTTCGTCAAATCTATCAAATTTCTTATCTTTGTTTTTATTTTCTCGTTTGATAATAATGACTAGAGCTACAGTATTTATAACCCTGCATACTCATGGGATACCTGTGGTTGTTGTGGTTTGAAATTTTACTAGAGTTAGCCGATTATATGAAGTCACGTGATCGCAAATCCATCCGTATATCATGTTGGGTGATGGCTCTTATTCCTCCGTGTCTCTCTTTTGGGGGTGAGAGGGTCCCAGATGTGATAATGGTTTATTTCATGGCTCACCGCGCTTCTGTGAATGCAGTTGCCAATCAGAAGGCATTAATGCATCATAAGGAAGCTATAGCATTAGGCTGCCTAATCTTCTTACACGTGGAGCAGAATTTTTGAAGATCTAATACAGGGATTACATATACTTGCTGCATATATTTTATTGTCTTTTACTGTCAAGGATTCCCTTCTCTCTATATAGTCGTTATTTGACTACTTCTGAATGTGAAGTTGAAGAAATATCTTCGGAGCTGATGATTTAGGAGTAACAATGAAACGACCCAATGAGTAAGACGCCATCTTTTATTATCAGGAAATAAGGAATCTGATATAGGCTCTGATAAATGTGTCAAGTGTTTAGCCTAATAGAGTACAAGAGAAGGAATTTATGACATACAACTTCCACTAGGGTACAAATACATCTTATAATTAATACGTTTTGGAGACATATTGCTATAATTTCATTCACTACAGAATGTTATGTATTCTCAAGCAAATAAATAATTTTTAAACATGTTATTAAACTGTAGGAGAGGTGTTTTCTGTCGATCACAGGGATAGAGTGGTGTTGATAAAGTGTGTACTATAAAGGCTCTTTCTCATTTGAACCAAGAAGTGGGATCGTAACTGGAGAATATTGAACTTCTATTGGTTATGGCCCTATTAGTCCTGATAAAAGTAAATAGATTTGGTTGAAAACTTCTGATGTGCCTAACTACGGTGCCTAAATTTCTAGGCATTTAAATATTAGGAAACAAAAAACATAGAATTCCCACGTTGCTGGCACCTAACATTTTGAACGAATCAGCTTTAGCATTTTATGCCAGTATTCCCAAGAGCTCGAACCCACGACTTCAAAGTCAACTTCGCTCCCTTCTGAATTCCTGGAAAGTCCGGGTTCTGACCCCGAGCATGCCACAAGAAATGGCGTCACCGCCACTTGCAGCAATTTGTATCGTTCACAACGTGTGACTATTGCCCATTAACAATAACCTGGCACTCTGTTGGCTAGCATGACCTCATCTGGACCTCTTCCCCCCACCAGCTGCGGCAACTGGGTTTGTTTATCTTTTGTTTGTGACATCATATCCCGTCTCTTTCTGCAGTTGGCAACAGTGATGGGTGAACATGGCCACATCAGTTTCACTTTCTGTTCAGTAGTTGACAGTTACTAGTCGGTTATAAAATGTATCACATCCGTAAAATATGGGACATTTGAATTTAAATAATTTCATATAACAACGAATAGATATGCAATTAAGTTAAGCGTAAAGTAAAATATTTCGGTATAATTTATAACAACGATATTGGTAGAAGTTGTGTATACATCTACTGCATTTAAATGTGGAGAGACTAAACGCTAGTTGGAAAAGGCGGCACTCTACTGAATATTATAGTGGAATAAACTCCAATAAAGCGTGCATTTCAACATTAACACTAAGTATGGTCACACGCATTACGGCTTCCTTGGAATTAATGCTATGATTTAAGATAAATTGCGATTCTTTTATTCTGCAAAAATCAATAAACAAAGATTCACATTTTCGTTTCCAGGCAAACATCTTAAAAAAAAATGAGATCTGTAACGCTAGATTGCGATAGAAGGATTTGATGAACATATTTGCTTTTCTTCGTCGAAATACGTTGAATTTAAATATCAACTTTTGGTGTTTATTCGACTTTAGATAACCTACATACCTGTTATACAATTCTCTTTCTACTTCGTACTCCTCTTTCGCGCGTCCTCCGTCCCATCCCCCCTCCTGGCGCACACATATATAGATGTGCGACCCTTTTACTAAAATATTTTCTGTCGCTTCAAAATACCACAGAATTTGTGTTTCCGGTGAAATCTCAAACTTGGAATACAATAATTCCTCTGTCTGCTATAGTTAAATAGCAGAGATAGTAAAAATGAAATGATTTTGAGCGAAGCTTCCACAATTTGCGCAAATAAACAAATAGGGGAAGCATAATTAAAATCAAAGAATAATAGATATACCTAACCAAAACTCGTTTTGATTCGCACAAGAAATTGTATTTCTCTGCTCTTGTTATTTATGTACTTATTCAATTAGCATAGCTATTACCAGTTTTATGATCATCAGTTTAAATGTCCTGCACCTTGGTGCAATGCAGTTCTGCTTCTCACCACAGAACCGCGCGGGTTCGATACGACACAAGCAGTTGGGTATATTAGTCCCAGGTACTAAACACCCAGAATTGAGGGGCTGATCTCGACCATGAAGGATGGGGGAAACGAACCTCATAATTGGATGATTGTCCGCCTTTGTCGTACGTAAATGGAATAAGGCCAGATTTGTGTCGAAACCCCCAGGTGTTATGTCATGGTGGACTGAGATTGGTCTTTTGAACCTATGCCCCCGAGTGGGGCAGCTCTGCGAGGATGAAGTGAGAGGAGACAGAGGTTCCAGGACAATCCTACCGTGGCCCAGAAACAGTCACGAAGCCGTTCGGAGACCGGAGACCACCTCTGTCCCAGAGAAGGGTACTCCAGGTAGGCCGGCACAACCGGCAGCCCTCCAACCGCGTTCCTCAATCAGTCCATTAGGCCGGCTCGGAGAACGGAGTCCGTCCCGCAGGAGGAGAAAGTGTCCACACAAAGCATATCATCCTGCCATGCACCGCCGAGACTCCCGCCGAAACTTCTACCTTGAAAGAGACTACAAGAAATTCGGGGGTGTAATTAACCTACTCAGAATTCGCCTAGCGACCCGGGAAAATCCCCAAAAATCCATGTCAGGTAGGTCGGCCACGGGACTCGAACCTGGGCCTTCCGATTGCGGGCCACAGACGATACCGCCTGAGCCATCCCGCTCGGTTGTCATGGTGGAAGTCAGTAGACATTTCACGCCTCTCTTATAGACTACTATTTTTGAAGCTGTTATGATCTTAGTTTTGGGTGTCCATTGTAATATTCCGCTATGTTTGTGACTCTACACAAATTGCTCTCCAAATTTGTGAAGATAGTTTGTATTTACCAAGTCATCTATTTACATAATTTTCGGAAAATATTGAATGTCATTTCTCAAGCAGATATTTTATCATATCATTTTTTTGTTTTATAAAGTTAGCAAAGGCTGTAATCTTGGCCAGGAATAAAATGTCAGATACAGAGACAATAAGCAGTCGCGAACATGCAAACTTGCAGATCTTTTCCTGAGTCTCTTTTGATTCTTCAAAACCTGAATGTTCGATAAAATCTCGATACGAAATGTTTGGATCAAATACAGTACATTCTATGTCTAAGATGCCTGGCAATAAGAGGCGGAAGCTCCTCTCTTTAGTGTGATGCACACAGAACCAAAAGAGAAAAATAATGGGTTGACATTTTTAAAAGTAAAAGTTTTGCGTGCATTTTATGTTATTCCAAAGAGAATTACGAATTATGTTTATATATTATATGCATAGATAATATTTGTTAATTTAATGTTAATAAAATGAACTTCCAGGTTAACAGCAAAGAGTATTTTCTCGAGAAGCTTCTAATTGATTGAAGTGCCAAAGCCATAGAAACTATGTTAAGAACCGTGATGGGTTCTTAGTGTGATCAGAAACACATTTAAGTAATCCGGACTATTTACCAAGAGTATTTAGATAGATGTACTTTGCATCACCCTATAGAGATATAATTCAGTGAATCGATAGCAAAGCCAGATCTCAAGTAACTGAATATTCAGTACAGGTACCAGTTACATATTCAATAATAATTAAAAGTAATAATGAATCCTCGAGCATATGCACAGCTGGTGGTGATTTACTTTACTTGTTTGTAGCTACAATGAAATTTTCCCCGATGCCTCAGCACTCCTTTGGAAAGAAACAGCACATTTTAGTCTCAAATACTTCAAGGGTATTAACACTATTATTTTACATGGACTTTTATATTTATTTTGTTTACTTCTATGCTGTTTCGGATTCTCTTTCTTTTCGTTATTTGATGTTCAGTTGATTTCTTCCCGTCATTCCGTTCTCAAGTTATTTTAAATAATTTTCTTTTTTTATTCAGATTTTAATGCACTGAGGTCCTTTTTGTGTTAAATGTCCTTCTATTCAGGTTCCCTCTTTTTCTTCCTTTTTTTCCTTGCTTGGTAAACCATTTTCTTCATACTTTTATTCTGTACTCGTAAACCCATTTCCTACCCTTGGTATCTCTTTTTTCACTTATTCACCGTTGGATATCGCCTCTCTTTCATAATTTTTTAATGTTTTCTCATTAATGTAACAACTACTTTTCTTAGTTTTAATTTTTCTCCCGTTTATAATGCTTCTATTGACTTTATTTTCTCGTTTTCCTGCTTTGTAAGCTTAACTAGATTTTTTAAAATAATTTTTAATGGTATATGCAAAAATTTTACTGACTTAAAATATTATAGTCTGCATATATATTTTAGATAACTTAGAGACGGGTTGATTTAGTATAGGTGTAGTAAACGTTAGAACTTAAGGCATACATAACAAGATGAAAATCAAATATATTCAAAGTATACATTTGATATTAAGAAAAACTTAGTGTCTACTCTTCTATATACAGTATCGTAAACAAATGCTTTAAGTTTTACATACTAAAATGTTGCACAAAAAAGTATATGGGTTAAAATAGCATGCTACATTGTTTTTATAATCTTTGCCAAGCAATTACATAACTTGCAATTTGATCCCTTTTCAAAAAAATCCTGTTCTGGTCATCCTACCTGTGACCCTTATCAGATTTGTTATTTAAGATCTTCTAGAGGAATTATTAGAATATTTTAACAAATAATACGTGCTATGTTTTCAGCTTTTAGCGATAGCAGAGAGGTTATTTAAAGTTCACCATATCAGACCATAAATTTACATTTTGCATAATTATACATATATACTAAAACTAATATACGAGGAAGGTAAAGTTGATGTTCCTAGATAAGGCACATAATAGGAATTAACCAAGCTAGTATTAAGGGTTATGTTGGAACTCTCACGGCTTAATTTTGTTTTTTATTTTTAATCATCATTATCTTGCTACATAATTCTCTTTACTCTCTTTACTCCTTGCCTTGTTTTTACTGTTAATTACTTCCTTTTCGATAATAAAATTTCTCCTTTCTTATTATTGTTTGTAGTATTCAAGTTCTGTGAGCGAAACCAGACCGTGTGACGACGGGATAGGATATGGCAACAACGCTTACTCCCTAATAGAAAGCGAGGGTCAAGAAACGAGGTTCGAACCTGTCTCCCACCGCCAAGAGGCCCGGTCTTTGGTGGGTGAAAGCTGCTTGGACGATTAACCACCAGATTCACCTTCCAGCAGCTTCACCACAATGTTGGCACGTGCGGCGATTGCAATTGTTGCAAAAAGTAAAATAAACGACCACTTTAATGTTTTCCCTGGCGAACTGCCAACATAGCTACTTGAAATGTCACTCGAAATGATACTGCCAACACCACAAATCACAATGAAAACAATTTAATCAACACTTAATTCAAAGGAGACAGATTCCAGTTCGTGGTACTTTGTGTGTCTGCGAACTGTCGAATAAAACAATCTTTTTTGGAACCTTGGCAATAAACATACTACGTACGAAAATATCTGTTGGTTTTGCCTGGATATCGTATTTTATGGTAAGCATGTGAATGTATCTCCCAGTATTGCCACAGAGCTTTTGAACAGGGATCCTATTCTTTCTATTTAACAATGAAAAGGTATATTTATTCGTTTAACATAATAAATAATCTCTTATAAATTTGATTGTTCTATTCATATTACGTAACATACAATTTTGACTTCAAATATGTACACTTACTTATTCTCAAATTATTAAATTTGGTGACATGGAGGATACAAAAAACAAAACATAAATGTGCAAATCCTAAGAAAATTTTTTTTACTAATGAAAGCATGAGGGAAATAAAAAGTCGCCTAAGATAAGCTATATTAAATGACATAGTTCATTCTGGAAGTTATACAGGGTGTTTTCAACTTTCCAGGTGATTATCTTGAAAGTAACAAGATTTCCAAAAAATAATTATACTAAACGTTTTTACATTTGAGAGGGAAGACAGTGGTACTATTTACATTGTGTATCGTGAAATGCATATTTTCATGATCATTTCATAGTGATCTCAATTTCTCAAATTGGGAACCCAATTTAAAAAAAAAAATAGATTTTATACGAAATAGCCAACAACTTTTGTCCGAAACATCCTTCTATAAAATAATTTTAAAATAGTATTTTTAAAAAGACCTAATATCTGTATTTAAACTACATTAAATTTAATTTATTAAACTCCAGCTACTGAAATCTATTTCAATATATTAACGTTAATACATTTGATACTAATCTACTGCCATGAACCTATCAAATTAGGCAAGAAAAATTATAATTCTGAACTAAGCGAAAATTCATTTCTATTCTATAGCTTCTCTACTGTTTACAAATAAAACTTTTAGAGAACAGACGTACAGTTAAAAATTGGAATTGTCAGTTTAAACAATAAAACAGAAATTATGACGGATAGCAGTACTGCTCCTTGGGAGCCGTATCTTAAAGCATCCTATTTATTCAACATGGCTGATTCTTTTCGACCAAACCGAGAGGATCCGTTGAAATGCACAGAAAAATTGTTGAAGAAGCTATAAATAATTTGGATACTGCAGAGAATGACGTTTAGACGCTTGTGGTACGTTTCAGGAAGTAAGCTGGGATATCTTTGACGTAGAATAACTATTCTCGACAGTTTTTCAATATACGAGGGGGAACCCAAAAGTAACCGGATTGTTGCCATAAAAACTTTATTGATGAACCTTTTTACAAAATTACTTCAGTCACCTTCAAAATACTCTCCATTACATGCGATGGATTTGTCAAGTCTATTTTCCAACTGTTGGAAGCATGTTTGGAACTTTTCAAGTTTGATATTGCACGTGCTCTTTGCGAAGCTGTTTTTACCGCCTCCACATCGTCAAGCGCCCCTTTTAGCGTTTTTTTTTTTTTTTCGTTCGTGGAAGTAGGAAAAAGTCGCACGGGGGTAGGTCTGGCAAATACGAAGCGTGGGGAACGACAGACCACCACTGAGATGCCAAATAGTGGGTCACTCGTAAGGCCGTGTGTGCTGGAGCGTTGTCGTGATGCAGAAACCAGTCACCAGATCGCCAAAGTTCGGGGCGTTTCCTCCTCACATCCTCTCGCAGACACCTTGAAACATCCAAGTAAAAGTGTTATTTAACACTCTGGCCAGGGGGTACGAATTCCCGACGCACAATTCCACGAACATAAAAAGACAATGATCATCGTCTTCACATTTGACCTCACTTGCCTCGCTTTTTGGGGGGGGGGATCTGGGAGAGTTGGGAGTCCTCCACTGGCTTGACGGTTGCTTGGTTGCTTGCTTGCCTGTGTGCGGCTCATAGCGTCTTCCTGGAAAGCTTCCTGAAGCATTTGGTGTGCCTCCGTTGCAGTTTTTTTTAAGCAGGAAACAAAATTTCACACACACTCTTTGTTCTTTTAAAGTTGTCATAACGACTTGGCAGAGGTAACCCGCCAACAGTCAGAGAAACACAATTCCACACTTGCACGTTCAGCTCTACACTGACGCCGTCTGCACAGCTGTTTCATGAAGGTCTCTACTAACACCATCTAGCCTGAGAACCCTGCACTACGTCTACGAGTGGCAGCGCCCTCGGAGTCCGGTTTCTTTTGGGTCCCCTCCTCGTATAGAAGCATAGTAATTGCGAGTAAGGTGGAATGTAGAAAGCTGACACGTTCAGCAAAAGATAAAGTTTGAGAGTAATATAAAGAATGAGCTGAGGTGATCAAGAAAATGTTTGGATGCTGTTCAGACTCAGTTTAGAAAACAAGTGGAATTTTTATAGAACGTCAACATGAAATGGAAATGGTCTACGAAAAGGAGCTGCTAAACATTGGTTACATAGCTAATACATTATTTGTAGAAAAGAATATACACACATGAATGAGAGAAGATTGGCCGGAGAAAATAATTACATTGGTTCTTGTTATATATATATATATATATATATATATATATATATATATATATATATATATATATAATTACCTAATTAAAACAAATCTGATGTAATGTTTTGATGTTCAATCCCATTGCCTTAAATGTATTAAAAGTAGTTTTAGTTATCTACCTTTCGACTAACAGATACAACTTTTAAAAGCATCTCTAATTCATCGGTATACACTCGGAAATACCAGATTCATGAGCTACTGTTAAAAGTAAAACCTTGGATAACTGCATACGTATACAAAATACCTTCTCTGATAATGATGGGATTTATATGCACTATAAAGTATGAATATATGCACGCATCTATACAGTAAAAGTGTGATAAATATGAGCACAGTAGTTCAACTTTCTCATATTTATTAATCTGGATGAATTAATCACTTTTGTAAATTTATTCTTAATTTCAGATATTAACAAAGTTCAATCTATTATAACATTAGTCGTTTTACTGCCATAAACAATTAAACATTTTAACATTTTCTGGAAGAAATTATTTTCTTCTGTCGCTTAAAATGTTTTTATACGAAGTGAAAAATCTCCCTGCTTCAAACAAAACAACAGGACAGTATAGAAAAGAGGCTTTTTGTCACTTACAGAATAAGCATTAAGTTCCTTTTTAGATTCACCTTGTACCATCTTTTTCACGTTCGAATGTAGTATTAAATCTGGATGCCTTGCTTCCATTTTCTCAATGTTGTTAGTTTCTTATATCTTTAGAGCAGAAGATAAAGGCATTCCTTTTTCTTCCAAACTTGTGATTGCAGCTGGGAATTTACTAAAGTAGGTTTTAATAAACACTAATTTACTCTGGACACTCTTCCCATCGCAAGCGCTTACTGCAGCAGGGATTAGGATTAGGATTACTACAGAGGGGATTCGGCACCGAAACCTATGGTTAATTGTACCTAAGCCCCAAGTGGGGCATCCCCGGGAGAAAGGATCTGGCGAGAGGAGTCAGTGTGGCCGACCCAAGGAGTTACGACAGTGTCGAGACACGCGCCGTCACTTCCACTCTGAAAGAGCTCACCAGATGAGAGATGATGTAAAATGATAATGGAGATGGAATAGAGGGACTGGAAATTCGGGGGATGTAATTAACCTACCCTGCATTCGCCTGGTGATCCGGAAAACCCCCGAAAAACCTATGGGTCAGCTAGGTCGGCCACGGTAATCGAACCTGGACCTCCCTAATGCAGGCCACAGACGAAACCGCCTGAACTATCCCGCTAGGTGCAACAGGGATACTTGCTGCTTATTTTTATCCATCATGTCGAGCACCTTTTTTCCAAATGCTCACTGTAGTGCAGAGCTGCTTCAATCCTTGATCCCCTTCTCGCGAGGATTGGCTCTACGGATTGACAAGTATCTTGTATCATAATAATTTCACGCCTAATAGCACCTTCACGAACACATAGAGGAAATTATTGCATTTGCTTGTGGAAAATTCCTTAAATTTCCTTTACCAACCGGTGGAGTTCACATGCTAAACTCATATGAACTGCCTTAGGATAAAATGCGTGCAGAGCTAACAAACAGCCTTAGGCATGTATGCTGCTGCATCTGTAATATCAGCAAAATTTTTCGTAATTTTCTTTAGAAGGCCACAAAACATACATCACGAACAATCCTAACAATCGCCAAATGGTTTCTTATTTCCGATAAATACCCTGGAGACAATAAGACGGTGTGTTCGTATTTAAGATGCAATAATTTTCCCCGCGACGTTGACTCAAAATCTCCCACACGGTTCGGTTGTTTCATCTACAGCTAATCATGAGTTGCTGATAACGTCTTTTATTTCTTGCCTTATCTAAATATAATTATTTTATTGAAAATTTGTAAAGATCAGCGGTGTAATTTGGCGTCCCATTTTTGATGGGGAACAAGTGTAAATAAAGTTTGTTGATCATAAGCTAAATAAACCAAACTCCATGGCATTACATGTCATACATAATTTTGCTTCCATTTTAAAATATGTTTATATAACACATTTAAAACTGTTTAATAATTGATAAGTTTTTATAAAGATCAAAATATCGCGGAGGGCGATGGAGTATTGAAATAAAGTATTGAAAGAAACTAATTTCATTAAATTAGTTTTACTTATTGATTCATCAGGAAGCTTTTATCATGAATATTTTTCCTTTTCCAAAAATACTATTACAGTCATTTCTACTTCTACTAGCAGTAAATGTTGTTGGTTAGGTTGTTTGGATATTGGAGAATATAATTTCTATGATAAGCTGTTTGTAGACGCAGCATAATCTATAATTTTTGTTGTTGCAGGTTACCTATAACAATGGCATAAAATATACGGATTTATTTTAATTAAATAAAACTAACAATCACTAACTCGAAAGTCGCACTGATTTTCAAAATATTTTGAAAACATAAAAATAATTTTTGATGTTTTATTACACTTGCACACTACTATATTATCAAATGTTGTTAGAGTAGGAATTCCATCAATGCAATGTTGAAGCAAATACGCTTTACTGCTCTTCTCCTTCGGCATTGTAATATTCCCCATTCTACTGCTCATACTTCAGAAATTAGGATTAGCAGCACTTTACTTAGTACAAGCTTAAATGTTAAGTGAAAAATGACACTTTTTAGTTCTCGGAGATGTTATCGTTCGGCAGATGGCTTCGTTTGCATGTTCAAGTTTTATGATGAGATTTATTGCATGATTGTTGGACGCTATATTTAGTTTGAGTGACATGTTTAAGAATTCATTGTTAATAGCTGCCTTCTCGTTTTTCTGGAGACCTTTTATGCATTTAAAAGCATGATAATTAACAGTCCTACACAAATAGAGCAATAAAAGAGAAATTTTCTCGTATCCTTCTCTGCTAAAAGCATCGGCGTGAAATAAATGCAGGAATCATTTCTGAAAAACTAAAATTAATGCATATGCCCTAAATCCTTAAATATGCATTTATATGCACTATAAAACTTACGTAACAAACTCTTTACAATGTGGAATAAATTAATTACTTACCGGCATATGTTTAACTACCAAGGAATAAAACATGCGAATGTGCAAAAAATCCGAGCTCTACTCATAAGGTAATGTCAAAATCACCTTTGTGACCTTGCAAAATGCAAACAGTGCATTGATGTATGTAAGAAATTACATGTGATTAACTATACTGGTATCATTTAAAGAGGGAATAAGTGAAGATGTTAAAGAATATTAACAAGTACTGAGAGAATACTGATGTCTGAAACTTAAGAGAAATTTGCATAGGGAGTCTAATAGAAATGTATCATTTTTAGGATTTATTTCTATAATGTCCACTAACTAACAGAATGCAAGACAAAATTTTGTGAAAGCAGTTAAAAGATAATGCTACGTGTACGTTTACGATCTTGTACTGTCATAATATTAGTAGGGGATGTGACAAAAATATCATTGTGTAATCTGTCTAAAACTAGAATCCTCCATAAACATTTATAAATTTTCCTTTACCAGTCAACATACTTAAGAATGTTCCATTAAAGCATCTATCTGTTTCTTCGGTTCCCTATGTTTAGAACAGAATTGTTCTACTTTGAGATAGATTATAGTTGGTGCTTCAAGCACCAACTGTAAATTTATAGCGTGTTATACTGGGTTTTTTCCCGGAAGGAAACGCATTAGGTGGGAAATGTCCAGTTCCTGTGTTTACAACGATATGGGGGGGAATAACAATACAATGAAAGAAACAAACTAACATGCTGTTATATTTGCTTTAGCAACGTCATTTGTCTCTTGCTTATAAGCCTTCTCTATTGTTGAAGTCATTCAGGCATGCTCAGAATATAAACCCGGGAAGTTTACACTTTGTCTTCCATAAAGACAGAATACTTCAATTACAGCTGCTTTATATAGCTACATTAATAACACTAGAGATCTGTCGTATTTTCATACAGTATGCAAAGAATGCCTTTGATAGAGGGATTATCTTGGATAACACATCAATAAGATTTAATATCTGATCTCTTCATAATCAAAACGTTGAATGTGGCAGAATTATTGGTACATAATTCTTGTTTACTTTCTCTACCATTTGCTTACGGAGGTATGTAAATGAGAGTCGGGGAGGAAGATATAAAGTTCGAGAGTTTGATATCGAACTTTGAATGTAGGTATAACAACTGTTATTATACGCAAATTATCTCTTTGTTTTTAACTTTTATATTACACTGTGTGATTTATAATCCCAAAATAGTTGTAATGGAAGTAAAAATGGATGCATTAGCGACAGCTTTAGACCTTCCACCCCTCCCCCTCCAAATTGTTCTTTAGTCCCAAGAAGAAGGCATTTTCAAAGGATCAATCTGTACGGTTACATCCGTACATCTAAACATTCTTTGGATATAACCAAAAATGTGCGGTACATTGTCCAAAACTTGTGGAGCTATGCCACCACAATGGCTCTGTGGCCGAGCGCAAAGTGTATCCCGTATCCCCGCTCTTCCGGCTGAAACATAAAATAACCGTTCTATATTTCAAAGTATTGTAGCCAAGCATCCCAACGAATAAAGAAAGAATCTACCAACCTAAGGGGTAGAAAATATAAAGAACAATTTAAAAAATACATTTCCCAGAAAGCAGAGATCTCCCACCCCATCCCCCCCCCCCCCCCAAAATTAAAGACTTACTTTTAGGGCGGAATTGTATAAGGCATTGATGTCAGTAAAATTAGAATATTCATAACTTCAGCATTACTGATGTTTTCTATGGCACATAATGCCAAAAAAGATTTTCTGATTCACTTGTCATTCTAGTGCATTATATTTATCGCTAAATTAAGTTGGCTTAAAATACTAGTTGAATGTATTGGCAACATTTCATGATTACTACTCTTGTTTTTATGATTTTACAACTCATCTAAATATTAAGATATATTAGATTTGTGGTGGACGAATAGGTAGTACCGTTTTCGCTCGACATTATTTCATTCCAAAAGTTGCTCCATAATCACATTTTCTTTTGTCCATGTCTTATCATCTGCTTCTTCCCCCTTCTATAAAGTATCGGGCTGTCCAGGATATTCTCTTTGTTTTCGTTTGTTTTGTCGGAACTAAACTTGTGTGTTCAGAATCAAATTGAAAAACTATATAGAAAAAGGTATTGAAACAGACAAGTATTTTAGTTCTTAATTTTCTCAAATGATTACAGAATTCAGTTACTTACCACTATGCCGGTGGTAATTTTAACAATTTAAATTTGAGTTTGCCACAATACGGATATTACAGATTAAGGCAATGAAATATTGTTTTGAATGAAAATGTAATTGTGATTTATTTGTGCAATCTGCAACAAAAACAAGGCCAATTATACCGCTGTATTTCCCCCGAAGATCTAACTAAAAAGCAAATAAATTTTGTATCGAGTAATGAAAAACACGTCATAGACCCATAGGGAAAGTGAGAACAATATTTGTATAAAAATAGAAGAGCTTTTTAAAATATTATTAGTTTAAATAACATTTGTTTATTGTACGTTTAAAATACTGAGATCTTTGTAATTTTTACGATGTAAACGAATAAAATTGTGGCAATATATTTGTGTGTGAAAGGATATAAAGTGCTCAGCATTGTCATTTCCTTAATTTGCCTTTATAATTTATATAATATTAATGACCTAAAATTATTGTTTTTTTGACTAAACAACTTGAGACACTAAAATTAAAACTTTAATGTAATTATTATTAAATTGGTAATGTATTTGGATAGTAATGTAATATATAACGGCAAACATTCTTTAATATTTAAACAGCTTTCAAATGGCAAATGTTTCTCCCACATGGAGACATAACATTAAAAGTGCCCGCCTCGGTAGCGTAGATGGTAGCGAGTCTGCCTCACGTTCAAGAGGTCCCGAGTTCGAATCTCGGTCAGGGTGAGTAACCTGGATAAGGTTTTTCCGGGTTTTCCCTTATCCTTAAAGACGAATGTCAGGTAGCTCTAAGCTCCATGGACCCTGGATACATTTGAGCATCAATTCACCCATTTAATTCACCGTCCGATATAACTTAACGTTGGAGAACGTAAAATAAAAAAATAAAAAATTAAAAAAAAAACATAAAAAGCGCGAGTAGCATGTAAACAGATGGAGTATGTAAAATAAATATGCACATAACATGTCAATACACAAATACTTTCAATAGTAATTTGTACTATTTATACAACTTTATAATTAAATTTAATCTTTGAAATTTATTTATTTTTTCTTTTCTCTTCACTTTGGGCTTTCTTTTAATAAAAAAAATTAAAAAAAAAAACATAAAAAGCGCGAGTAGCATGTAAACAGATGGAGTATGTAAAATAAATATGCACATAACATGTCAATACACAAATACTTTCAATAGTAATTTGTACTATTTATACAACTTTATAATTAAATTTAATCTTTGAAATTTATTTTTTTTTCTTTTCTCTTCACTTTGGGCTTTCTTTTAATAAAAAAAAAATTAAAAAAAAAATAAAAAGCGCGAGTAGCATGTAAACAGATGGAGTATGTAAAATAAATATGCACATAACATGTCAATACACAAATGCTTTCAATAGTAATTTGTACTATTTATACAACTTTATAATTAAATTTAATCTTTGAAATTTTTTTTTTCTTTTCTCTTCACTTTGGGCTTTCTTTTAGCTATATGTGTAATCTATTTTAATTTAAAATTATTTAGTGAAAAACAAACATGTCAATAAGCAAAAAATAACAGGAGGGTTATCGTAACAGTTATTCTAATTAGTTAACACAAAAGGACCTTCATAAAATAATTTACGTTTGAATGGTGTGAGAAAAACCCAAAATAGGCACAATTATATAATTTCCTTTCACAGCATATTCATAACCAATAAGAGAAAACATTTTCAGTAAGGGTTTATGAGTTATGATTTAAAGTATTCCTAAATGCTCTACAAATGTGATGAAATTCTGATGCGACATAATAGACATTAAACATACAGTAAGTTGACTTTTATATTTCAATGGATTCAGCTAGTTCTGTTTAAGTAAATAAATCACGTGAAAGGAGGCATAACGATAACAAAGGAATATTTTCCACCTTGTATTTTGATACTGCTTAGTATTAACAAGTTCTATATTAGCAAAAGTAGGCCAAAAAGAACTTTGCAATAAGCCATTAGAACTGACACACGGAGGAATAAACGCAGTATCTATAACGGGGTCTCTAATGTCCCATTCAGTATATTTTTCTTCCTCAGATCTGTATACTTACTTTACAGCACACATTTGAGAAACATTTTATCCCTAGGAATAATAATCATAACAGGAATTACATTTACATCTGTGTTTTAAAATCGCACCGGGGTTATCCGTCCCATGACCTATTATTAAGTTTAGCCCTAAAGCAGTATTATTCACTTTCTTGGTATACGAAATGTTTGGGGTTTAAGTAGCACAACTATTTTAGCTAACACCATGCAAACTATCGATTATTGGTGTAAATGTCAAACGAATGTATGTCACACATATGTATATACATGCATGCCTATGCATGTAGAACTAGCAAATTTTGAATTTTGATTTTTATACTTGAGGGAGAACTTAACTAAGTGGACGTTTTTTGGTGTAGATAAAATGTTCAGTGTGCCAAATTCTTTATGTGGTGCAATATATGTACGTATATGTACATATACATATATAATTGTCAATACACGACTTCATATAAAGTTTGTAGGGTAGGTATGCTTTGTCTCCTGTTCCACAGATATTTTAGAATAGCGATAATTGCTAAATACGCTTGTTATGAGGGTAATATAAACCGCCGTCATATCAACTGAGGGAATTTCGTTATGTACATTTTCTAGGTTAGGATAGAATGCGGTACGCACATGGTACGCACGTGGTCAACGTCACGTGGTGCCAACTTACCGCCAGTCCCGCTGTCTGCTTCTGATGCTACGATATCCTCTAAGCCGACACTCAACACTAACACTAAACACTATACATTCACGGCGACAAGCAAGTGTTACGGATGTACAGTCTACCACACTCCCGCAACTTCAACTGACAGACCGGGAGAAGCGTGGTGGCCTCCAGTGTTGCCAACACAAAACAATAAAACCGCTAGATTAGCACCAGGAAATAATGGAAGATAACTTGAATTAAGGGGAACGAAAGGCAAAATTTATTATGTACCTGAGAGTCAAACTGTAACAGTTCCGTCTTTGTGTATGGCAAAAAGCAATACCGAGCTCCTAATAAGACAATAGGTTGGGAAGTTGAATATAATATCATGAAAGAAAGCGCTTTCATTTAGCAACTGAATATGTACATATATGCCACCTTCGTATCTCTACCACACATGAGATAGCCGAGTGCAATCGCATACATAAAATGAGATGGAGAATATTCAACTGTCAGTATCTCAAAATTGGTAATTTTGGAGTTAATATGCCTTTGTAGAAAATAATAATAATAATAATAATAATAATAATAATAATAATAATAATAATAATAATAATAATAATAATAATAATAATAATAATGATAATGATAATGATAATGATAATGATAACGACGACGACGACGACGACGACAACGACAACGACAACGACAACGACAACGACAACGACAACGACAACGACAACGATAACGATAACGATAACGATAACGATAACGATAACGATAACGATAACGATAATAATAATAATAATAATAATAATAATAATAATAATAATAATAATAATAATAATAATAATAATAATAATAATAATAATAATAATAATAATAATAATAATAATAATAATAATAATAATAATAATAATAATAATAATAATAATAATAATAATAATAATAATAATAATAATAATAATAATAATAATAATAATAATAATAATAACTTTTTTAGCTGCTGTAGTACAAATTGAAATTCAAGATTGTTTTCATTCATTTGGTTGTAAATTAGATTAAATCGACTGCATTCAAATCTGTTTCTTAGTTTTGCTTCAAAAGATCGTAAATACATGTGATTTTCTACTCAACAATTTCCGTTTTCATTGATACCCTTTATCTGACTTCTCAATTGATCATGTTACGTGCTTGTACATGCAAACTATCTGAAGCTATCCCACCTGGTCCGTTAGGGCATCCAAATTTTCTTGCATAGCCAGTGTTTCTATTTATCCTGATTCTGTAATTCTTACTTTCATACTTATGTCCATAGCATGTTCCTTAGTGTTTTTTTCAGCTAGGAAATTCTACGCATTTTGTTCTTTAGTGTGGAACGTCTAAATTTACGACAAAGTGAGAAAACGTCTGAGAACATTTCAACTGTGGAGAAGATTGAAGTTTGTGAAATGACAGATACAAGTAATGTAATTGTATTAAACCGAGATGGTGAAGGGCACACAATGATTAAAGTAAGAAGAACCTGAAAACATATTCTGTGACACACTGATTGAAAGGAGTTCCACTAGAAGTAATTGTGCAACGCAAAATGTTTTGAGACTAAAAAAAATATATTTGCTGAAGACTGTAATGAGAAATTGATGTTCTGAGACGAAAAAAAAAAAATAGTTGAAAAGAGGAAGAACGGAGGAGTTACAATCACAATTAAGAACTTGACCTTTGACCTTCGTCAGCAAAAAAAAAAAAAAACTCTTTGTATTATATTATGTTTTAAAATAGATAAAGTGAATTTATTAGGCTGTTAACCTAGAGTGCAAGGCGAGTGCGGCCCAAATTGTGATATGACGTCATACTAATCGTAGCCCCTCACTTCAAACAATGCGTGGGTTTAAGGAAAAACAAAAGTACTATCCCTAAGTGTTATCTATTCAACCATGTAAATGCACAATCTGCAACAAAAGACAAAACTTTCCAACATATAATTCAAAATAGTAAAACCATTTTAGGAACTCCCTCAAAATTCCTGAGAACCTAAACGTCTCAATGAAGAATTTAAATGCTTTTAAAAACTTAATACGGTTTTCAAATTGCAACATTATATAATAAATCTGTAACAAAACATCACATATAATCTTATTCGACGTATTTTGTCAACAATTGAATATCATACTGTTATATTTCTGTAAATATATTAAAGATGTGTCAATCCCTTGTAAAGTCACCTAGTAATATAATCTTATTCGACGTATTTTGTCAACAATTGAATATCATACTGTTATATTTCTGTAAATATATTAAAGATGTGTCAATCCCTTGTAAAGTCACCTAGTAATATAATCTTATTCGACGTATTTTGTCAACAATTGAATATCATACTGTTATATTTCTGTAAATATATTAAAGATGTTTCAATCCCTTGTAAAGTCACCTAGTACCAAGCAATTATGCAACTTGAAATAAAAAGGTCCTATTTACTTTTAGCTTCTTTCCCATCAAAACGAACTAAGCTACAATCAGAATTTTGGTGAACAAAGCACAACAAACAAGCAGCGGTTACCTTTGAGGTTAACGATCTAAATTCATTCTTATACGGCATCTAAAATCTACCATTCAAATGCTCAGGGGTTTGTTTGTTTTTTAAAAGCAGGTGCACTCCAAACCACATGATGTTTTTGCTTGTAAGAACCGGTTGGTTCTCTTTTTATAGGAATGGTGGATGGTGTACTTCTGTATCTCCACCGACTTACTCATATATATAGTAAAACATAATGAGAAAATGGCAAGTGTGTCAAACACAATGCTGTCATATAAACTAATGTTTGTCTCTGAAGCAAATTCCTAACTTTAATTTCGATAGTGAATCCAGATGTTCTGATTTTTGCTATAATATTTGCGTTCCACTCAAGAACCGATATCAACATTTCAAGTAAATACATGCCTTCTTGTATAAGAATGACAGATTTTAAGAAAAGTTTGCAAAAGAGTACGGAGAGTCATGAGTGTGCACGCATCAACTTTTATTTTGTTAATAGTATTTACTAATATAAGTAGATCCAGGAATTTCTAGCCAGTTTCTTGATGCAAATATTCTTGTATTTTTGTGAAAAACAATTTCTTTGGTTAACTTTTAGCACAGCATTCTTGGTTTGTGTTATCCACATTTTAATTCAATCTTTTAAATTTTTACTATAAATATATTCTATACATTCCCCCCGCCCCAGCTTCATTACCAAAGCTACACTTCTTTTTAAATGACTGTTTCGTTTAATTCTACAAGATTATTTTGCTACAACTGCCAGTCTGATACCGACACGGTCTTTAGGGCACTGACTCGTGAATGGGAAGTTTGCGGCACAATATCCCGCAAGGACCGGTTGTAAAGGTATTCAGTTCTGAAGGCATTCCCATTATAAAATAAAGCTTTCAGGCCAAGGTAAGAGCAGACACAATCCTTTTTGATAGCAATATAACAGGTTTATGTGGGTTTCGTTTTTATCATGAACGGGACAGCATTAAAGTAGTGTGACTGGATGTCCGATTTTTGTCCGGAGAATGCACTATGACTGGCGGAGGCCTAATCTGATGGACACATTCAACCTAACGATTCGGTAGGTTGTAGGGACGTCCCAGTACAGAAAAGATGTGTTTAAAACTTTACTGATAGTTAGCTTATGAAGTTTCTCTACTTGTTCCTCCAAATTTCTGCTGAAACTGCCTTCGCCTTTAAGTGGTCAGGAAGATCCAAAGAAAGAAAGTTTTACCTAAAGAATTTTTTTTTCCATTTAGTATAACTCTTAACCTTCCGCAAAACCTGAGGTAAGTTTTTGGGAATGAATGTGAAAAGGTTTAATCATAAAAGTGAATAGAAACTAACGTCGGCTCATGGGCTTATTACTAACACCACCAGGTCAAACTTCCACAAACTGTTTATGAGGATTATCCAAATGAAACAATTTAAAATGTCTTACCGTATATGCAGAGATTCGTTGAGAATATTCTGGTAGCTCTTGCCTTCTAGTAAAAATACAGACGCACAGAAAGCACATTGTTTTGGGTAAAATAAAACTGAAGTTTCCAGTTTCTGCACAATTAAATAATTTACTTCGTCATTCTTATATAGGGCAAATTGTCTGATGCCAACAGGACTGAAATTAATATAAGCACTCATACACGAGAGCTCATACCTACAAGTTTTCAAAACGTCATAGTGTAATCTTCAAAAAAGTAAATGTTCATAACTTTTTTAAATGTAAGTATGCCTATTGAAATCAAGAGCAGAGGGCTAGATGATCCAGCTCAAGGACCGAACTTAATGTAAACAAAATATAGCGTTATCAGCTATGAGGAAAAAGCTGCTCGTGTTTGATGTAGAAGAGAGGTGAATGATAACTACACACAAATAAATGGAAGCTACAGCCTACTTTAATTTGCTTATTAATATTATTTATTAAGTTAATCAAAAGTTTCGAGCTAATTTTTAAACAAAGAATTGTAAATACAGTAAATTTGTAAATAATAATATATGATTATTGATGTACTATAGTAAATAACTTGTACCATTTTATTTCTTAGTTTTGTACATTTACTTTGTAACCATGACGTGTCCAAAAACATGTATATGTTTTAAAAGGATGAATAAAGAATGAATTAATGAATGTTTGATCAAAGTACTTCTGGAAAATTCACAGGTAATTCACAGGTAACATTATGGCGTGCGGTTTGGTTAATGACCTTCTATGTTTATGTATGCTCTAAGAGTGGAGTGATTATAAATGCTGGTAGTATCTCAAGGTGGTTTTTCCAGTTTCAGAGTAGTTAACGATATTCTGCGTTAAAATTATTTTAATACAATATTTGTTTCATACACTATGTTCAACAATGCTTTAGGCACGATTCTGGTGTAAATAATTTATGAAAAAACCTACCGTAGCAGAAGCTCATTGCACAAGAGAAAATTGAACAAGTTGATTTCATATATACTGTACCAAGTCACATTTTACTTTAAAATTTAAATTAAACAGTTAACTCATTCATTATACAGCTGTGTATAACAATGTCTCGTCTCCCCCTCCTAAAAAATACATTATAATTTTAAAATATTTATTTCTCGAAGTGACAAGCATTGTTTCAGTTGAAAAAAAAAAAATGATAGAAATAACGTTTCAGTAATTTGTGAAAAATCTTCCATCCAATGCACTATTATGAGCCTTTGTCTGAATGTGTGTTTTCTATAAAATACCACTCTATTGTAATTACATTGTTTTGAAATGCAGATAAATAATGTGCTTTTTATATTGTTAACTCGTTTTGTTCCATACACCAACTGTTTGGTACATTACACAGAAATACAAACACATTTGTTATTTATTCTCCATTTAACTTTTGAAGAAGTATGAAGGGATTTTTAAAATTAATTACATATTTTTCAAATTGCATCCCATTTTAATTAAAAAAGTTTTATTTTTGCAATAGTCTTCAGAGATTGCAATCTGTGAGTTTATCTTGTTCAGATTATTAGATAATAAATATCTTGTGAGTATAAATTATATGATATAATTATATTTTCTATCATTGTGCATTTTATATACATAAATATGAAAATAAAAATAAAATAGTGTTTAAGGAAAAGGGACCTAAGGAAAGTAATCCAGAAAGATCCAAATTTCGTATTTATAAATTCAAAGCATGATTTTCTAAATGCTCTGCAATGAGTGTATCACTAAAGAACAACTGCAATTGCAACAAATGAGAAGAGAATGGATACAATTTCGATCATAAGGTGTAGAAAATCTAAGACGTTTAATTTCAGACACAAGAAATAAAATAAAATAGAATATAATTATGGACCAAACTGGGATGTAAACATTTTTATGTAACACGTACTTTTATATTCTTAAAATCTGTTTAAAAACGAACACTTAAAAGATTCTTATCAAAGTAGTAAAACAGAAAAGAAAGGAAGAAATCAAAATATTACTATGATACAAAAGTACCTATATTTTTAAATTTTCTTAATATACTATATTTATAAGCTTAAAAAATAAACTCCTCTGAATATGGTCGTTTCCTCCGCTAAGCCATATGACAGTTTTCTTGAAAACCATCAAAGTTGAACTGTAAAACTCGAAAGACGTTTAAGTGAAACAGCGATGTTAAATTACTTGCTCCAGAATTATTTACAACCCAAAATATTTAAACTTACTTCAAGCATATGGCATTTTATTGTTTCATTTTAAAAATATATCATTTTATATAAATTAAATACTATTTAAATTCTTTTGTACAACTTTTAAGTAATTCTGTTATGTGCTAACTTTCACAAAAATGTGGTTATGGATTTTTATAAAAGAAACATCAGAAGGAAGTGAATTATTATATATTTTAACAAAAAGTTTGGAACAAATTTGCGGATTGGTTTATAATATATAAGATCTATATGTAGATATTTGTTTCCAGAAAAGATTCTGATTCAGGTTATGCCTTCATAAATTTGTCAAATATTTTAAAAGCCCTTGATAAAGACACATTATGGGAAAATAAATGAATAATCGTAGTGCGAAAGACAGACTCTACAGTAAAACCATCCTAGAGAAGCACAGTGATTTCTAATGGAAATACATTTTAAATGTTGTTAAAATTGAAAAAAAAAACGTTAATTTTGAAATTCTACAAGCATGTGTTATTGCAAATTAAACTGTGGATAAAATTGTGCAATACTACATTTTTTATTTTCCTTGTGATTAACGAGTATTTTGATGAAACAGATAATAGTATTGAATTTCCACTCTAGGAGGTACATAAAAAGGCACATGCATTTTCTAGAAGCAAAGTTTACTTCAGCGTTATAAAATGCCGCTATGTTGGCAACGCGGAACAGCGTTTCCTTCCCATGTTGTCATATCGACACAGCTGCCGCCACTCCGCTCTTCTCAGGGACGCCAACTGATTTATTATTTATTTCTGGTTCCGCTCGCAACGCCCGCCCGCCACTTCATCACCAACCGACACTTTTTTCTTCCTTTTCTTTGTTTTTTCGTCCCTCTGGTGTCACAGTCATGTCGCTTCAGCAGCAGTAATTTCTCTATTATGTGAAGCGAACACTGAAAAGGGTGCAATCTACTGTGTAATGTTTCGTATAATTAAAGTCCTATGCTATAACACGCTCGTCCTTTCGAGAGGTGATTAAGAGGAATGAATGATACTCATGATAATAGAGATCCAACATTTAAAAATAGACAATAATTCTGTGGGATAAAAAGTGAAATGTTTAAAATAATATAATATTGCAATGAGTCTGGGAAACATTATTCCATTATTTAAATATGAGATTCGTAATTGTGAAGTTCGGTTCCTTCTATCTTTTATCTACTATTAGCAGAAGAAGAATTCCAATTTCCTCCAAAAATTTAACTCTCATTCATCTGAAATACATGGTTTGAATCCGAAAAGAAAGTATGTTTACAAAAAGGTTCGTGTGTGTGTGTGTGTGTGTGTGTGTGTGTGTGTGTGTGTGTGTGTGTGTGTGTGTGTGTGTGTGTGTGTGTGTGTGTGTGTGTGTGTGAACAGTAGACTTCAGAACGAACAGTTACTTAAAGTCAAACGAAGTATTAAATTGAGCCTCTTCCAAGGATGGAGACGAAGGTTTTGTAGAAAATGTTATACTTCCGACTAATCTTTATATAAATTGTTTAGAATTTTTCCCCCCAGAAATGAATTAATCGATTTTGATTAAAATAGAATATAGGCATGTAACATATTTTTATGGAAAATAAATTATGGTTTTAATTTTCTGGGAGTAAAGATGTATCCGTTAAGAATTGGATATCTACAACTGGTAAACTTACTACCAAATATATAGTTCTCGTTAAACTACATAATTTGCATAAAATAAAAGCTTTGTGACCGTAATAATTTCTGAGCTAGTCATTGTTATAGATTTGATTTTAAAATAGTTAAAGCTTTTCTCAAGTGAAAAGACATATTCATTTTTTCTCTGGTCATTGAAGGAACACAGAATTTCAAATAGGTTATATAGCGAATCGCTGTTTAGATATGTTTTATTAACACATTATATAATTGTTATGCCTATATCGTATGTGTAAACTGTACTCGTATAACGGTAGATTACTGTGCCTTTTAAGGAACTTTGTAGAAGAGTAATAAAGAAATCCATGAGAATGCAAAGCTTATATTTATTTTTATAATTTAGAACAGATATTTAATGCATTTCCGCTGCTCTTTCTCGTCCAGTTGAAGACCCTTATGTTTTAACAGGTCAAATCATAACAGTTTTATGTTTCTTTTCCCACAGCACTTCTTAGGATAAGCAGGTATAGCACGACGATATTCTGAGGTTATTAGAACTTGTATAAATAAAGATGTTAATTCATACGAATAATTATTCTCGAGTACTATAGCGGTAAACGTGCATTAGCCCAAAAGCCATTCCTGAGGTATTCGTTGCACACAGCGAACACTGTAGAAGTTGGTTCTGTAATATAAATAAATGTAACAATTTTGTTGATAGAGGAGTATGATAGATTAAATTTTTAAAATATAATTATAATAATAAATTAATTAGGTTTGTAACTGAATTTTTAGAGGCACATTACCCTCTACATGTTTTAGGCTGCTGCTTGGCCAGACATTTTTGTCAAATTATGTCAACCCTATTCACAGTAATATCGTAACCGAGCGGAATGGGTCAGGCGATTTCGTCTGCGGCCCGCATTCGCGAGGCCCGGTTTCGATTCTCCTGGCCGACCTACCTGACCCACGAGTTTTTCGGAGTTTCTAGGGTTACCAGGGAATGCTGGATGACCCGAATTTCCTGTCCCTCGATTTCATCTTCATTATCTTACATCATCTCTCATCTAATGATCTCTTTCAGGGTAGAAGTGTCGAGTGTCTCGGGGTTGCCTGGCAGGATTATATCCTTCCTCCTCCGGTAGGACGGTCTCCGAACCGGCTCCTGGGAACCACTTCCGAACCACAGTAGGGGGGTAAAATATGTCGGGACCCTGCCCTCTACACTGTCATGTCTCTTTAGGACGGCCGCTCTCTGTCTCCTCTCGCCTCATCCTCCTCCATAGGTAGAATAGATCAAGACTGGTTGCAGCGCCGAATCCCCGCCGTAGTAATCCTAATCCTAGAGTGACATCGTAAACTAGTGTTTGCAGCAGTAAAGCGAAACAGCTCCATCACTCCACGTGGAGAAGATATTCAGATTAGCTAAAGTTAGACATGAATACATTCCTACAATGAAAGTAACCTTCATTGGTTGTGGTAGAACTTGTTGCTACAATATTTATACTTTTCTCATGTGAGAAGTCCGTTATTCATTTCTTTGTGTCCTGGACAGGCAAAAAGAAAGAAATTTCAAAGCTATCACACAGCACCTGTTCTTTATAGATTTGACTATCACTTAAGTCTACTCCATTCGACTGGACTACGCTACGGAGGGGATTCGGCACGGAGGTCCAAACTTGGTCTACTGTAGTTATGCCCAGGTAGGACGAATGAGGCGAGAGGAGACAGAGAGCAGCCGTCCCAGAGCCAGGACAGTGCAGAGTTCAGTATTCCTACACTTTAGAAGTTGGAAACTCTCCGGCAGGCCAGTACAATCGACATCCCACCCTACCGTGGTCCGGAAACGGTCCCACCTACTGCATTTAGCAAACATGTCGTTCGTAACAAGAGTGGCGATACCCACGAATGTGATGCTCGGATTTTTAACATTTTATTCGACATAACTGGATTTATACATTTCTCAAAGGAGTTGATGTTCTAGATATATTTATGAGGAGAACAAAAGCAACCAATGTAATTTTGTAAGAATATGGTTTATAACATTTGTCGTAGACAAAGTAAAAACTGTGAAAGGTTACAGAGTAGGAAAGTGGGCGACTTTCCACTAACCTTGTCGCGTACGATCCTAGTAACAGGACGTTAATATAACTTTTTGTCTTTATCGCATCCGGAGCAGGAGGAAGTAGTGCATGTGACGTATCAACAAACAAGCACGAGAAACCGCATGTCACTTCGGTGTTCCCTTAAAATAGCCGAGGGCGCGTATTAAACTTTTAATGACCTCAGCAGTCACAGTGTAACCAAACAAATGCCTTTGTTACATCCTGTTCATACACAAATGTCTGTGTATCATATCAAACTGCAGTGGAGTGACTTACAAACTCCTCCTTTTGCGGAAAGTTTCTGTTTTAACCACAAAAATTAATTCTTTTGGGAATATTTATTCATTTATTGGGAAAACAATATAAATATTAAACTAAGACATTGCGTGAAGTTTTAGAACTACTAAATATTTTTGAACTGAGTTGCTAATAAACAGATATAGAATAGGCTATAAACCTATTTCTGCAATTAGACTGTCCAATTCTTTTAATAGCCTCGAGCAAAGCGGAATTAATATGTTTCACAAAATTCTATCTAGTAATATATAGCCAGAGTTTATGAAAATTTGTGGTTTCCAGTAACTTTGTATAATTCGGCTATTGGAAAAACAAAAATCTTCATAGCAGAGCCATTAAACTTGCACTAAATTTGTTTGCTCCGACCAAAGTGCACAATTTACGACCGTGTGAAGCTTATCGGATAATGCCCGGCAATGATGCGATCAGCGAGATTCATTCGTCCGGACTAATGGCCGGCAGTTAACACGGTCCCACACCCTCGGTTCCAGATTAGTGCTGGCTTCAAGTAAACATTACGCTAACACATAAACCTACAAAAATACAAACTTCAGTTCGTGTTCGTTGAAACACCTTTGAAATTTAAGGCGTTTAAATGGACTTTATTTGAAGCCCCGAATTAAAATTACATTTTGAAGAAAGATCATATCTATAATTCATATAAGTATATATATATGTGTCTGTATATAATATACAGGTATTAGTATCATACACTTCTGGGAATGAAGGTTGATGGATGCATTTATGCACAAATCATTTCTCAACTGACAACCAAGAAACATTTGCTACATTAATAGCAAAAATACGCTTATATTATGTCTTCTGCTGGAGTCTCTCACTTTAAGTTATCCTTTTTCTTTCGCTTCTCTTCAGTCTTTCCCTATTTGAATCACGCCTGTTAAAATTGGGGTTTGCAAACGAAGGCGTTCCTTTTCTGAGCATACTGTACTATCTTTCAAGAAAGTAAATGTACACTTTCCGCGGGCCGGGCCAGTATCATTCAGAGGTTCTGTTTCTAGACGGCATGAGAACTAAATCGGTCATGTCTGTAGATGTATAGTGTTCTGGTCACCATTTTTATGTTACTTCCAAGGTTTCTAAGGCTATATTAGCTCAATATGTCGAAAGATTGACTAGGTATCTCAAAACAAGTAGCAATTCTCTTGTATCTGTGCTATTAACTACATGGCGTTGGAAATTATGCAAGAAAACGGAAAACCCTTGGACATATGACTTTACAGAATTAATATGTATGTTGTGTATAAGAGAAGTACTATCAAATGCTCTCGTAGCCTAATGGCAAAAACAGAGGCATGAGGTTTCACGGTTCGAACCTTAACCTCTGGGCATATTACTTTACTTTGTTAGACGCTGTAACGAGCTAAATTACAACTGTGCTCTTGTGGCTAAGCTGTCTCTACAAGGCATTGCGGGATATAAAAGAAAATGGAAAACTCGCGGAATGATGGTTTTAATGAAATCAAAGTCTATATTTGTATAAGAACGGCCTCCAAACGACGGCTATCGTAGCTCAGTGGTAAGACACACGTAGTTTCAGCGGGAAGGAGAGTTCACGGCTCTAACCCCAATCTGGAGTCAAATTTCTTTTATCCCAAAAAGTTTAGTCTTTTAGACGCGTAATAACCAATTTATAAATGTTCTCTTAAGGCTAAATTATTACAGGACATTAGAGAATATACAAGAATGTTCAAAAATGTATTACCAGCGCGCACGCTCAAACACACACACACACAAACACACACACACACACACACACACACATACACACACTATATTGTATGGGTACACGCCAATGACATCGCTGGAACACCGACAGTCAACTGAATGTTCTGTGATGTCAGCAAACAAGTGTCTTATTGCTTCCTGTTCTCAGCTTTAAATCCAATGAAAGAGTAACTTTCAACGTCAAGTTACTGATGTCCTAGGACTAGCGAGTTAAGCGAATACATGTATGTTTTTACTTTGCACCTAAAAATTGTAAAATACAAAGTATGCCCTTCACTCTGCATGACTTGCCAAAGAATTTTCTAAAAAATATTACATCACACGACTATAATGACGCACGTAACTTGGATGTCTAGGCTGTAAAAACTTTACATACTGGTTGGGACACTTGAAAACATTGCAGTGGCAATCGCAGTACAAACCAGATATACATTTTTTTGTGTAATACGATTATGTGTATCTCTTACAATTTATCAATTATTCGAAAGTGATCCAGAACGAACAGGATTTCAGCGTCTATTCCCATAAAATTAAAAATCGTGCCATTTGCTAAGAAAACAATTAAAATATATGCTATTTTAATCAAAGCGTTAACAGTAATTTTAAGAAAATCGACATTTGTTGACATTTTTCCATTTTAAGGGTAACCTGGTGTTTAAACATATGAGTGAGAGTTTCCAGAGACAAACACAATTTTTTTGGTTCAGAAAACCTCAAAACGCGCATTTCCAGTGAAATATCTCTGTATGAGGTTTTTGGGTGGAATGCAATACCATCTTTATTTATTATGTACGTGGAAAAGGGTATATTACTATGGATTCCGTGTTTCTCTCGTATTTATGTTATGACCTCTCACATGACATTTAAGCAGGTTCCCCACCTGAGAAGTGTATGTGCTACTCGCAGATTTGTAGTAAATTCGACACGCATCATGTAGTTAATACATTTATTCTGCCCCTAGCAAGGCGGGCGACATTAAATCTAAACCGATTCATTATCATTCAACAGCCATTTTAATGCTGCTAGCTAAGCTTAAAAACGTGTAATTTTTAATTAGCGGTCGGTCGGCCGGCGAGTTAACATTCACGTCACTTTATGTTTTTTTTTTTTTTTTCCCTATAGCGGCGGTGTTAATCCCGGATCAACTGGAGCATACACTGATTTATGCAAGGGTGTGGGCTTCCCAGCAATATTACCAACCTCTCCATTCAGCCGAAACATTATCGGCTCTCCTTCTTAACCATTTACGTGGAAATTTTATTCCATATATATATATATCGTTTCCGGATTACAATGAATATTTGAGAGCGATGAAAGATTCTCCTAGTTTGCCCGAGGTCGTTAAAAGCATTTTGAGATACTTGTGAAATGTTTTACTGGCATTAAAAAGTAATCACAGATTTTTTCTCTTTCGGCGTATTAACATGAATTTTACTCTTTTGCTAATACTTCTATAAAATTAGTTACTTCGCAAGAAACTCGCAGAGTTTTAAATATTTTCTGCGCAGGAGAGAAAAAGAAGGAGGTGCAGCCGTTATGGCAAGCACTGGAAACGCCCAGTTAATTGATGGCTGAAGATTGAAATCTTGATATGTTTTATGTGAGGTCAGAGATTAAAATATTCTTCCTCGAACGTTAAGTATTAACAATGTCTGTATTCACCGGGCGTTTTTTTCCCTTATATTAATTTCATTTAGTTCTGCACTTTTTTGACTACGGCAATAACAGCAATTCAACATATGTAAGTCGAAACAATTTATGCCGAGGAGAAAGGGATGAAATAGGAAGCTATAGATCGCAGAGCACAATAGCCGACAGAGACCCGCAGAAGTTCCTGACAGTTTCAAGTTTATTATTGGCCACACCGGCGATTGCTCAGAGAAGGCTTCCCTTCAGCGGAGCTAGAAAGAAGTCGACCTTCCTCAGACGGCATTTAAAAAAACAAAAAAAAAAAAAAACAAAAAAAAAAAAAAAAACGAGAAGAACTTTCTAACGAGCAAGTATCTGAGCCATCTGTCGGATACCTGTCGACACTACAGAGTTGCTAAACCTTTCTGAAAAATGAAATCGGAAGAGAAATGAGCAAAAGGTGGTAGATTAACCACTCGAGCGTTCATCCTGATAACCAGAGAAAACCATGAAACATTCATGCTCGGAGTGGCCGGCCATAGGATTCGAACCCTGCACCTCAAAAATGCATGTCTCGCGCGTTAATACTGTGTTGCCACGATCAGTTCCGTACTCTTTGACCTAACTTGCAATTATTTTTATACAATAATCTAAGTATTTATTCAGGTATAACTTAGCCACTATAATATTTTTAGTAACGGCAAAAATCGCCTGGTTCGAGATAAATCGAGGGATTCCCATTTCCCAGCAAGTCTTTTACGTTTTGAAAACAGCGCACAGCCTGTGTGTGTCTTTTAGTGGATATATAACCTTTAGGATAGAGGAGAAAACTACATAATATTATTTTTAACCTTTTCTTTGGTCTCATGGTAATTTTATGACACAACATGCTTAACATTTTCTCTTTGAGGAACAAAGAAAAATTTTGATTTGTGCAAAATATTCGAGAATATTAATCCATATCTTCTTACATATATTCTCAACTACGCCACGTAAAGAATAAAAAATATTTTCGAGGCGGTGCTTCTTAACACGTTAGTTCATCGATTTGATGATGAGTCTTTTTATCTCTTCACGCTGTGATGCCAATTTTGAGGTAGAATTGGTGCTTTTTTGTTGCTTTTATTTTATTTCCTCAGCCTAGATGCAATCGCCAAGCATTTACGATTAATTTCTCAGTTGTGGTCCCGGATTGATATTTTATCTCACCCTTATTTATTTATTTATTCTAAAACACAATAAATAAGTTTAAGATACATATATGTATACATCGTTCACAGGAATACTTCTTCATTGTCCAAAACTTTTCTTATGGTGTATGGGGAAGTTTTTTTACGTCTTTAAAGTTAACATATTTTTAGGATTACCTTTTTATAGAAGTTATATAATCTATTTCACGTCTTTGCACGTATGTTTTGCTTTTATCACTAATCACATTTATATTTTACTAAACAACTATTCTAACGTTTCTTAAATTTTAATTAACATTTAACATTAACAGACAACTCTTGCTTTGGGCTATCTTTAAACAACGGTTTTATATTTTAGTCGCGAATTACAAATATTAGTTTTCTAGTTTCGAGATTGTTTAATGCACATTTTCCTCTCTTTGTATATGAACTAAAAATTAGGGGCAACATAAAAGAAAGCAATTGGGATTACGTTTATGCTCTTTCTACTGCTTTCCATCCTGCCTACATTCTGTTATTTAATACCCTGTTAGGTGAGTTATGCAAGTTACATTTGCTCTCACTCTGGGAACGACGGAATGTTTGTTACATGTCTTCAATAATTTCACTGATAGAGAACTGTGTAACATATAAAAACAAATATAAATTATTATAAATTTCAGGAACCAGGAATGTCGCTACAGATGTTTATGCCAGAATAAATGTGACGTATAGAGATTAGTATTAACTGTGGAGATAAAGATCTCTATTCACATTATAATACAATCAGAGAAATAAACATTAGGGGTGTATAAATATGGTACAATATGTAAGTGTTAGCCGATTTTTCTTTTATTATTTTGTAACTGTTTGGTTGTTAGAGTGTGACCAGCTACATTGCTTAGAATAAAGTCCAGAGGTCTTTGTTTTCATTTTTAGATGCTCTCTTAATTCGAAGTAACATTACCTAGGTTAATGAATGTTATTTTTAGTGATTTAATTGTTGAAACTAAATCCATAAAAGTGGCTACAGACTCTCCAATAAAACACAGTGTTTAACATTTCAAACTGGCAGACTAAACAGCTAAGAACTATGTATGTAAGAGGGTACTATATGTAAATTTTAAATAATTGTTTTTTTCACGTTTTTATTCCTTTCTTCAACGGGATTGTTAAAAACTATCTCGGATCATAGGATCATATGAAACTTTAGAGCTTAATTGTGTTTTGCATCTGCGGATATTATGAAGATCTGACAGCAGGAACGGAGAAGCATATGCAAGGCAACAAAGGGTACAGTGACTCGAGAAAACAATTTCCGCTTTAAAAACTCGAACAGTCAAATTATTGTAGGAAAACTCCTATTTTTAATAGGCAATAAGAGCACACACACACAAATTTACTTTTTTACGTGTTTTTCAGATATACGATCTTATAAGTTTTGTTTTTGTTCTGAAAATTGTATCGATTTGTCAACTTTTTCATGTGTGCTGTTTACATAAATACTGAGATGATTTAACAAAACAGTTTTATACGATAGTACAGAAAATAAAAAAACTGTTCGAAAGGATGTTAATTCAAAAATTATAATTCCTGAATTGGATAATCTTTTCCTCCCATGGATCGAAACTCATTCTCACCACAACTTAAAATTAGTCAGAAACGTTGGTCTACGAAATGTTTGTAAAATAATTTTAAAAACACCAAACACAAGAAGTTAAAACGATTGATGTAAATTTAAAAATAGTATAACTACAAGATAAAAAATCTTGAAAAAAAACCACATTAACTGTAATATTATTCGTACTTTTTCATGTTGATATCACTATTAATCTGCAGGCTACAATTGTTTAAAAATGAACGATGTCGTAGTGCGTACGATTAGCGATTGTTTCTCCTGGAAAATATAGGCCCTTGCAGTGGGTATGCAAACTGGGAACCTCTAAAGAAAGAAATAGGAAGGTCCTGATAATCAGACTAGTCATTACATCACCCAGCGCTCACAAAAACAAATGCGATGTAACCCAATAGCCATGTGATTACGTACAATTTTTTCCTGTATACTGAAGTGACGTAAAGTATGCACTGTGTCTGTTGGCAGTCTGAAGAGTAGAGTGCATGCGTGACGCTCACGCACTAATGGTGGTCTAATGTGTAGGAGTAAGGTGAAACACGCATCTGAAATTCCATTACGTTTTGGAAATAATGTCACTTACCGTCCCAAGCCCTTCCATATGGTTTAATATCATTTTGTTTTATGCCTTTTACTCAGAGAATTGGTAGAAACATTTGAAAATAATGTTGTTTGGTTTATGTGGATATATTGTCATACAAAATAAAAAAGCAAATTTCCTTACACCACAAAATTTACATCGAATAAGCTTTTTGTGGAGTTAATCATTCCTGATATATTCCTTGTTTTTGGATTGAATTTTCCAAAACTATTGTTTCCCCAATTGGGAAGAGGTCATCCGTCTCTTTATTCTTAGTGATGGAGGTTGAATACAATTTTAGAGTCACTAAATAGCAACCAGTTCTTAAAAGGTTTTATTATCTCTTAAGTCTATTGTATTCCACTATTCTTCTTGTATACACAAGGAAATATGCAGTAAAACTATTTCTACAATTATTTCATAGAAGAATAAGCATTTATAGGAAATATGCGCACAAAAGCGAGTTATGTGAGAGCAACACATCAAGTTTATCATGATTCAAACGTCAGATGAAATCTTGACATTGAGGACTTGGATGGAATACAGTTTTCCCTACTGTAATGATTTATGATAGAATTAACCTTATACTTCAGTAACAAAATCGCACTGGTTCATTCACATTACGTTGTCTATCTGTTATTAGTTAATTTAGGAAGAACTGTTCAATATATAAAATAGCTAAATATGATGAACATAGTACCACAATAACTCTTGAATCACGCAATTGTATTTGATTATACCCTTAATGAGACCTGCATCTTACATTCACCTAAGAAGTAGGTAGAAGTAAAGTCGTTGTATTTTCCTAGCTTATAATTACTTCGTCATTTACTTTTTCATAACCAAAGAACTGGTATACAACTAGCAATATATATTCTCTTAGATGTCAAATTCAATGATCGAGAAAATAGTACATACATTTTGCATATTTTGGTTTGTAGCATAAAACAGTTCAGCTATAATTAAGGCGAGAACCTTGAAATGAAAACCTGCCGTTAGCGAATTGCCTTAACAAGGAGTCGAACCATCAAACAAGATATCGAATCAAGTGGACCACTGAGTATGAACCGCCAAGTGAAAGGTTGGGATGACGTCACGCCATATCAAGGTCAAGGTGAAGTATTGTTGTCACTCAACGCCGCGCCTCTCGCAGGAAGCACCGAATTTATATGTGCGCGGGTTTGACCCCGGTCAAGGTCAGACAAGCTGCTGTTACATAAAAGCGCAACATTAATCATTCGCCACGTCCTTCGCAGAGTTGTCTGGTACCAGGCGCGACTCCCGACATTTCAACAAGACACTGGGAGGCTTCCATAAACTTAGAATACTCATTACAAAGGAACCGTCCGAAAAAACACAATGTGTACAATATCTCTGAATTAAATGCATATTTAAGCGACTGTAGAGTAAGTCATGAAAGACAGGGCATTGCTAATCGGGAGAAGTGAAAGAGTCTTTTGCTTTCTCTACCATACATTCCACCCCAAAAAATCGATACTGAAATTTAACTGAAAATACACGTTCTGAGGTACCTTAAAAATAAGTTTTAGATAAATATCCGTGTGAACAGCATAACTCAAAAGCGAAAGTCCGTTAAATGCTAAGCTTCTTAATTCACCTCTTCCAAGGAGGCGACAGGAAGTTTTTGGAGAAAATCCATCCACCCCGACTACTCTTGATTTTCTCAAAAATGATCGAACATTTTGATTAAAATACCCCATGTTTAAGACATTTTTATGAGAAACGAAATGTATATCATGAATTTACTGTGAATGTCATCGTAAGTTCTCTTCGTTCTGATAACGGGTAAACCATAACGTACACAAAAAAGTAATGTACAAAACATTTATATATCGCTAAAACACAAAAGTATGTCCAAGATATTTTGTGAAGTGAACCGTTTCCGAGATATTCTTTGTTTCAATTTTCCAGACTTGATGTCTTGTAATATAGCTGCTCCTCCTTCTTTAAATTTATTAGGAGAAATTGGTCTATTTAATAGAATAGTAGGTTGGATATGAATAGTAATGTTGTTTTTAATGTTAATTTCATTTTTAGAGCTGCTTATACATTAGTAATAGACGCTGCCGCCCTATCTATGATAGAACGGGAACCACTAGATTTATTTATGCAGCCACCATAGAGCATAGCAGTTGTGTTATTATAATAGTTGGCTATGGTTATTCTAGGTTCATGTTAACAGGAGTTCTCTTCTTTACTCTAAACGTTTCAATTCCTCCCTTACTCCAGATTTTGTTTTCCCAAATAGGAATACGTTATCCGTTTTTCTCTTTACCGTACAATAAGAACGAAATTTCAAAGGCATCAAATATCGACCAGCTCTTGAAACATCTGAGTTCAGCATTCAAAAATTGGCAATAAGATTATGTCTTCAAAAGTGTATCTCGATTAATACAAGTAGATGTAAGAATAGTATAAGAGTAAAGGAAGTTATATGAGGGCAATATCATATTTGATCAAATACTTACTCTTTAAAATGTATATTTGTTTTAATACTAATATACGAGTAGACAGCAATAATGTACTATAAATGGTCGTAAGATGAGCGAGTGATCAACCGTCCACAATAACACGTGGGATTAATAGTTCAGTCTCGCAAACTTTTGGTGTGCAACGTAAAGGGAAATTGCAGTTTCTGTGTTGTAGACTGCGAAGTCTGTACCTAGCAGGTCTGGTCATCTTGACAGTAATCTGTCAGGTGGCAAGCCTGTTTTGAGCCGCTATTGTAGTCCAATGTTGCTGATTTCTTGATTTTCCATATTCTGACCTACCTGTCACCTCATAAATTAGTGAGCATATAAATGCAAGGTCCTAGATAATTAATAATGTTAAGTTGGCATGTTTTACCAATTACTTGAAGAACAAATTACAATCCAGTAATGTTTTTCATTTTTGGCATAGTAAATAAACTACAGTACATATTTTGGAGAACCTTTTCATTATTACCTCGATTTATAGTCAACATTCCCCATTTTCATATTATAAACAATTTTCTGGTATCATTATCAACTGACCGAGGTGGCGCCGCAGGTACGTGTGCGACTCACATTCGGGAAGTTGCCAGTTCGATCCCCGTCGATCGCAGTTGGGTTTGTGCTTTCTCCTGGTCACTTACAGTTTCTCCATCACTTCCATGTCCTCATAAACTTTCACATGTGCTTTCAGGCTTCATGGTGGTGCTGATGGTGCGAGTGCTTGTTCAGAAGGACACCAGAGGGTTGCTTGGTCGCCGGGCCGTTTATTCACCTCAGCAGCAGTAGAGCTGGAATTGTTAAGAATTTCCACGCTTCCCTATTGTGTGTCTACGTCCTTCACTTCATGAGGATGGTAATCATTATGGATATATTATAAACTTAAGTGCGGGAAATGCTGTCCCTTGTTGTATAACCTGCACCTTCTTATACCGGCATCGGCTCCGTTTCAACTTTTCTTGATTTTTTTAACATCTAGTGACTTATTTGTTCAACATTGATTCTAAAGTCAATAGGTATTCTTCCTTAAATCCTAACTTTGTTATTAAGATACTGATTATTCCTATAACATCGACTAATGGTCCAACCGTTTATTAAACAAAACCTTTGCTCTTTTATCATGCCAAGATTGCTAGTATTTTCTTGCCAACCTCTCGGGAGGCATTTCTTAGGCATTTCATATGTCCTTCGCAATCTTCATCTTACTGCCACCGTTTTCTAGGGCGTTCCATGTCTCTGTGTTCTTTCCAATTATGTTTATTTTCTTCAATGTTATGCATAATTGATAAATATTCAGTTTTTTTCTAATTGCTACAATACGCCCATTCTAGTGATTTCCGCTGCCTGAATTATTTCGCTTTTAAGCTGTGCTTTATCACGATTCGCTGCCATGCATAAGCACAGGGACACCAAGATCTTCTAGAACTTCAGTTTTGTTTCTTTTTGTTATTGTATATCGTTTTTGTTATGATTCCAAATATTTGTTGAAACCTATTATTTATTTCTGTCACATCGATACAGAAGTTTACACGGAACTCAAGTCATTAAAATTTACACCTTGTTCGAGGCTATACTTCTAATATTCATGGAAATAATATTGACAGTGTTAAAGATAAAACCGAGTAATGGGTATAACAGTAGGTAATTAAAATTATGTTCCACTTTACCGACACAGTAGACTGTAGTTTGCCCATAGACAGCCCTTATCCTCTGTCTACTACAGCTTGGTATATACTAACGGTGGTTCAATTGTGTGGCAGAGGGTGTAACACATTTTAATACAACCCAAACATTCGTTACTCCATTAACAAAGCTACACATGGATATTAAAATATTAAAAGAAGAAAGATGCAATGGCAATTATTCAAACCATTCCAACTGTGTACTACCAAATGTATCCACTTGACTGAACACCCTAAAGTGCAGAAAAAAAAAAAACCTTCAGTTTATATGCTTGCTTGTATAGCCAAGACGAATCTAGATAACTAATTCCCATGTACCATCAATTTAAATACATGACTATTGTTAAAAGACAATTCTATTTCTGTGGATAATTGGCTACCCTGATTATTTCGAGCGGTTCAGGCAGTGTGAAACAAACATCAACATAGGATCATACAATTCTCTTGACCTTATTAAGAATACGCCATTCCGGTAGCCTAGTATTGGAATAATTTAGACTACTCTGTAGAATAACGGTACAAAAGAATAATCAGGTACTGAGATATAGTAACTGTTCCCTCACCAGGAGATCCCGTGGCACATGCAAAGAAAGGTCACGGGCAGTGCTTCTCCCTCCCGCCCATTCTTTCCCCGTCTTTTGTTTGATAGAGTACTCGCTTTGTAACACGCATGCGCAAAGTATGGACACAAGTAGAAGGTGCGCTTTAAGCAAAAAGATCATGTTGTGTACCTTACATTTGTCCTAAAAGTAGAGCTGCTCTTGTGCTGGAAATAATCAGAGTGGTTGATGTGATGATATTTAAGCAGAAGTACTTTATAGTTCACATCTTAACTCTGCACATCCCCTTGTGCATATTATGTATGTCGAGTCGCCGATACTAATATGTGCACTCTCGTGTAATTAATAATAAAGCAGTTGGAAATGCTTTACTATGACACAGCTGGTTACTCACCACTCTACTGGCTAAGACGTAAAAACACAAAACACACCTACCTGGAAAAGAACAGAACATATACACATTATAAGTTTGGAAATAAATGACATAACATTTTACTGTAATGATCGACGACTTAGCGACCTGGGATCTATAGTTCATCGTAGAGCGAGGATATGATGTCGCTCACCTGGACGGTCCAAGTGGTCCTGGACTTGCTGGCCGACACGGAGGTTGGGGTTGTCTTGTTGCCCGCCGAGGTTGAGCTGTTGGAGGAACCGCTCTTGGAGTGTTGCTGTTGTTGCTGTTGCTGCTTGTGCACCACTTGGGCGGCTTGTTGTTGCGTCTGTTGCATTATTTGGTGAATCAGGTCCAGCTGCTGCTTGGTTAGGCCGTCATTGTTTACGCTGCTGGAACCCTGAAACAGATTTCACTTGTTATTTTTATTGGCTTATTAATATAGTAATAACAAAGATATGTGTTAAACAAACTCTGTAGTTTATCAGTCTTGAAAAATGCAATACTGGTCTGCGACTTGGACTTGAATCTTTGGCTTTCCGTGCCGGTGCTCTACCGTGGTAACATGCACATCGCGCATTTCCCTTTCAGCTCATTCAGTATTGCGATAAAGAGGATGGGCATGCTGATGTGACGTCAGCTCACACAGCCACATTCGCACTGAACACGGGCTCAACGTGTGACACCACCGCGATCTGCCGCAGCGAAGAATCAAATAGCTTGATGTCGTAACACCATATGCCTTTCCTAAGGTTTGTTTGAAATAACCTTGCCCCACTGATATGTATCGCTCCGCGTGTTCATGCCTTCCCTTTTCCCCTAATTCCCTAATGCTTTCAGTATCGTAGGCGGTGCTTTCACACCAAGTGGAATAGAAGTCATATAAACAAATAAATCATCACTGCCAATAAGCACACCTGCTGTCAGTCATACCGAGAGGAAGGTTTGAAGCAAAGAATCCTCCTATTTATTTCGTTTAAGAATTAACATGCATTCCAGATAAATTAACTATGTAGCGTAATATATTTAATTCATAAGGTTATGGCAATATAAATTTGGCAATTCTCTTCGAACATATTAAGATATATCACCATGTTAACCCTTTAATACATGGTGTTGCCGTATTTCAACATTAGGCTGTACTCGTATTAGGCTTGAAACATGTTTTACTGCGTTTTTGTTGTTGTTATTATAATATTGTACTGGCCTTTGTCAGTTATATACACAAAATTGAGTCTTTTGAATTGTAATTATATTATTTTTACAAACATTGTAGTGCTTTTTATCATAAAAAGGCAAAATCCAAGCAACTGCAGTCAATCGATACCCGTCAACATCCATGTGTACCATCACACCCAAGTTGCCCCGGGTTCGATTCCAGGCGACCGTAAAGTGAGATTTGTGGTGGACAACAGGGCGCTGGGGCGAGTTTTCTCCGAGACCTCCGGTTTCCCCCGCCATCTCATTCCACCGGTGCTCAATCTTCATCTCATGTATCATCAGTGTCACCACCTGCGGTGCCGTATGTAGTAAAAGCGGGCGTTAAACACTACACATTTCACATCACACCGATTATTTTACGTGGACCCTCCCCATCCTTTACCACAAGCACATTGGATTGTAGTTGGCGAGATTTGAACTCACGGCCTTTGGTTTTGATTGGATGGCCAGTCCATTACCAATCGCTTAAATGACCGTGGCTATTCGAATCAATTGCGTTGAGGCAGCGGAGAAAGCGGAATGAAAACTGGTTTAGAAATTACAGCAAGAGCGACATAAGTAACAAGATAAATCATGCATTAAAGGGTTAAATAACGAATTGATTTTTATGGAACAACAGTATATAGCACGATAGCAGTCAATGAGAGGTGATTAAGTTACGTGAGCGCTAAGAGATACGGGGCAAGCTTATTTGAAACAAGGATTACATACTGCATCCTGCGGCAGTATTACAGAGTACGGTGACGTCACACACTGAACTCGGTTTCAGTGCATGCATGTACGAGCTGACTTCACACCGGCACTAACTGCCTTTCCCTGATTAAGGCATTCTCAAATACTCTAGATTTCACAGCTCAATACTTACAGTATGGCAATAACTTATAATTTCGGATTTTATTAACCACTATCTGTAATATTTGGTCTTTTCGAGTATGAGCTGCCACTAACATGCACCAAGATAAGAGGATTTAGTAAATTATATGAAGGTACTCGCGGTAGAAATTGCAGCACGAAAACTTGGAGATATGCAAAATGCCTAAATCGGAGCAACGATGACATCAACCTTTACTTTTCACAGAACAGCAAATAAAATTATATTTTACAAAAGTATTAACTGGAACAATAGTAGTATTTATCTTCAAATAGAGACTGGAGTAATGAAGAGGGAATACAAATTATATCCACATTGCGTCCAAATCACATTTGTTCATCTATGTTATTTTATATGATTTGTTATTTAGTTTCACTTTACTGAAATATGATTTGGGTTCTGTATATACGCAAATATGCATAAAAAGGTAAAAAGAGAGATACAGGAAATCAAAGGAGAAACAGAGGGAGGGAAAGAGAGAAGAAAATGCAAAATAAAAATAAACTATCATGGTCCGTTATACGCGCCCGAAAAGAGCAAGTTCTTGCGCCTACCTGCGTGGAAGTTAGTTTTCACGACGCAATCCTGCGACAGGGCTACCGCCATACTCTGTCTCAGGCTAGTTCAATCCTGCTGTAAACAAGGTGAAGCTGACTCAACTCGCTACGTGTTAGACGCTACATGCACGCACATAAGATTTGCAACACTAGCAGTATGTATAACAGCACCAACTTCTAGACAATAAATAGAGTTGGGTTACACATTAACTTATTAAGTCTATGAATTGGTTCATTTCTGAAAAAATAGTCATGAACTTTACTGCGTATAGCACTTTTCGTAAAATCGTCGTATTTCTCCACGCGCTGTTTGCACTGTGCGATTTTCCCGGTGTTCTTAGAGTTTCGGATGCTTGCTGTTCCATTCTAACATTATGTACTACTTGTGGAAACACCAAGGATACCACCAGTTTCTTTTTCAATGATTTTATAGACGATTCCGGATTTCTTTCTTTAAGCACCGCGAAACAATGCACCATCATTCGCCTCTCGCCACTTTTTAAAGGTTTGCCTCGATCGTGTTTCATTTCGGCTGAAGTACCGGCCTGCTCCATGATGAACAGCTTACTGATTTTAAATTGCATATACATAAGTGTTCTTGGGCTTGTGAGCTACGCGAGATGTACAGGAAATGCAGTGTTAAATACCAGAAGCAATCCCATACTATAAACAATATCTTAATCAGCATTCAACTCGATACAGACCTAGTTGGGAGAGAGCTGCAAAAATATTATATAATAGCAGTGTGCTTTAGTAGTTAAATAAAATGCTGCTTGATTTAACATAAGTTAATAGTATGTATAACTTAACCTGAATTCTGTCTAATCTGTATACACTGTTACGTATATATCTGTTGTAAATATTCCTTTCAGAACTCACGAGCCCAGAACACATCTATGTGGTATGTGAAATAGCAAAATAAAATGTGTGGCTATGACGTTTATGAGAATCTTAACATTTGCATAGTTTTCTCTCTCCGAAATTAGATTGTGTAGAGCAATGATAAGAAAACTACTTACAGTACTGTACTTAAAGGGGGGTTTTATCGCATGCATGCAAATAAAAGAAACCGTCCATTAACTTCGCTAAACCAATCAACAGCTTAACCGTTTTCTGTACCATATCTCTGTCTCTATCTCTTTTTCCACCCTTATATTTACAGCAGGATCAAACTAGTTTGAGACAGATTATAGCCAGATAATACGAGTACTTAAAGTAATATGAATGCTGATAAGTACCAATTGATATTAAAGTTGGCGAGGTATGGATTTTGATAGATGAAAGCTCCAAAGTACGTTCAACAAATATAAGATATTTGCCCGCCTCGGTAGCGTAGATGGAAGCGTGTCTTCCTCACGTTCAAGAGGTGCCGAGTTAGAATCTCGGTTAGGGTGAGTTTCCTGGATAAGGTTCCTTTTGGTATTTTCTCTTATCCTGATAGACGAATGTCGGTTAACTCTAAGCTCCATGGACCCCGGACTCACCTGAATGTCATTTTACCCATTTCATTCATCGTCCGATATGACTTAATGTTGGAGGACGTAAATTACAAAATAATAATAATAATAATAATAATAATAATAATAATAATAATAATAATAATAATAATAATAATAATAATAATAATAATAATAATAATAATAATAATAATAATAATAATAATAATAATAGTAATAATAATAATAATAATAATAATATTATTATTATTATTATTATTATTATTATTATTATTATTATTATTATTATTATTATTATTATTATTATTATTATTATTATTATTATTATTATTATTATTATTATTATTATTATTATTATTATTATTCAATGGTATTCTCATTATCCTATCTATAACTATCATGTTGGGTAGTCTTAGGCAAATCGCCTGTTCCTTATGCACCTATTTTCTTGCCGATTTTTAAACTATTACAATATTGAGTACATTGCTATTTATTTCCGTAACTCCCTCTGAATTAAGTATGAATCGCTTAGGCTCCATTTTAAAATAACTCCAAATAAGCCATAGGAAATTAAGAGATATGACTACATCCAAACTTATTTTTAATATCATATGAATTTTTCTGCATTCGTTAAATGTTAAGGAGTTTTAGGTTTGGCAATACATTATGATTACAGTTTGCTAGGGGTAAGATGTCATTAAGAGGAATAGTAAATAGTGAGGACTGGTTGTTAGCCAGTTCGGAGAAGTTAGGTAGGTTAGGCGACGAGAGGGCAAAGTTACTATCCATGACAGGCTAGCTTGTGAGAGCATTTTAGAAATATATAGAGAGACTTTAGGATGGAAAACAGAAAACTTCAGTAATGTAGAAATGAAGTGACAACATCGTATTAGAAGCTAGTAGTGGGGGTCATAGAATCGTTAGCAAGAAGGGAGTTTATTAGTAGAATTTTGGTAGCTGAACGGGACATTCTGGGTAGAGTCTTGGACAATTCTGGACTGAGCAAGACGCAGCCGAATGAGGCGTCATTTCTTGCCTCAATGATAGAATCACGTATAATCCATCGCACAGTATAAGATTCAAATACGTTAACTCCGAATATCTACATATAGATTAGTTCACATTGGTCGGCAATTTCTCCTTTAATTGAATACTTAAAAAGTTATTAATCACGTTTCAAATTTAGATTCCGGTGTCATCCTTACTTTTACTACACACCCACGCATATACTAAGATAGGACTCTGCTCAAGATGGAAGCACGATCACCTCTACAACTTGGCGTAGCATCAATGAGGCAGCCATATTGCTTCAAAACTGGCATAAATTAATGAGGCCGATAATTCTGTTACAACCTTCTAATCAAGATTTAAAATAAAATTAAAGAGCAAGTAAAGCTTGGAAGTGACAAAAGAGTGTGGTATAAATTTTATTTGAAATATGTAGACTAAGCATCAACTTTAAAAGTGACTAAATGACACTACAGCCAATCGCTTAGCGTTATGAATTAACAACTGCGTTTGAAATAGCCATTATTTTCCTATGTTCACTCAATGTTTTTATTGATATGAACTTAGGATTTGATAACTGAATAACCTTTGAAAGCTAAAATAGATTATACTGATTAATATTTTAAAGTCTATAGGAAATAATTATACTAAATGGTGAACAACGAATCGGTTATTTGACTTAGAAACTAGTTACACAGTCACTGAACAAAGGAGAACGTCACTAGAGATTCAAACCTTTTCTCTTTGCATCTCCGTAAACATGTTTCACATATACAATACCAGCTCTGAATATTAAGCGGAGGTTAATTTCCATAATGCCCTAATATTTAGAGATACATGGAATCAGTTTCCAAATATGTCCGTTGAGAATCAAAATCTTTGTGCTGAATATGCATTGCGACATTGGAAATCAAATTTGGGTGCGCTGATTGTCAGTGAAACGGAATTGCTCCTTACGATACAGCTACAGCTAAACGAATAACGTAGCCTGTACGACATACTACATCGAACGTTTGGCTTGATCAAATAACCAGCCACAATCCGATAACACAATAACGTTGTTCCTCGGGGCTGGGCACCGACCGCTTCTTCATCAGGACGCGTTCCCTAACGAGCTACACGAATCCCCTTCACCGATAATAACACATACGAGTTGGGGGAAACATTGCCATTCTCTGAGGAATTCTGCTGGCTTGTCGGTTATGTAATAAGATATATTGTTACAACTCTTCTTGAACGTAAAGAACGTCTCTATTTCCATTGTAAATACGAGTACATTTATAATAATTTGATTTTCTACAAGACGTTTGATTATAAGAACCAATCTTTCAAATGTATATTTACAAGCATAAAATTGTAACATTAAAATTAACATTTTTAATACAAACTCTAACTTATTTTAAAAATAAGAGTGGAACGATACCAATACTTACCGATATTCGATAAGTACTTACTTCATAAAACATTTGAAGAGAATGATTGGTTCAATGAATTATTTTTGTAAAATTACTTTTAATTTTCTCTTTCCAAAATTTGTGACCAATTATGTGACAACCTAATTCTGCCACTGTTGTTACTTTGGATTCTCCAATTCACAGAGTTTGATTTTTTCTTTTATCGCAATGAAACTACGGAATTTGTAATTTGTAATTATCTCACAACAATTATACATTTTACTATTAGTTATTGTAGCAAAAAATGGAACTTAATGGTAATAAGGTGCACAAGAAGGACTACAGCACGGTGTTCATTCTGAAGGAGAACAGCCATGTTTTACTTATGTGCAATGGCACAGTTAATTGCATTTCAGGTGATCAGCGTTAATTTTGTTTTCTCATTTGTCTTAAATTAAAAGTTATTAATTACTTGAAAATGTTTATTACCAAACAGGCGATATTCGAGCCTGAAGTTCTGTCTTTCTGTGACAGATTTACCTACCCATTTCGGTCACAAATTATTGTCACAAATTCACATTTATCTGAGGCCTATGGGCGAGTCTCTTGCAGATATTTGTGTGTGACGCGTTAGCTATATCCGCGGCATTCCAAATGCAATACCACGGTTACATGAGTACTGTTTTCGACAGCCCATGCATTATTTTATTTGTATATTAGAGTCGATAAAACGCTGCCTTGATTCATTTATAAGGAAAGCAGTGTATGGGGTCAAGAATAATGAATTCATCAATATACGCTATGTAAGAACATGAAATCTCAGTGTTAAATGTAAACACAAGGTGACATTAATCAGAAAAATTTCTCCATTTTCTTTTTGTCAGGAGAATAACATTTAGAGTATAGGACAAAGGATACAAGTAAGCAAAAACACTTTAGTTAGTGCATACTGGATTTTCCTAAATGATTCGACTGGCAGTCCGTCCCCTCATGACTGTAGTGGCAGGCAGAACCATAGTTTTTTCCTAGGTAATGCTAACGATGCACCAATATGAAAATATTACCCTCAACTGTCGTAAAATGTATTCGAAATGCAGCTCTTCTACTTCTATTCAAACCCAATACCTAATGAACCCATCTATAAACCTCGATGTATTTCTGTAGCCGAAATATTGGAAAAAGCACAATGAAAACTCGTCTAATTCATGGAGCAAATGGGGATTTCTTGTATACATTTCTCGTTAGGTGTTCCAGATGTCCAATACTGTTTCATTCTGTGAAGCAGGGAAACAGTAATAAAGTCCAGCAACAGGTATAAAAGATGGCGTGTTAATCAAGTAAAATGAGCGCATCATCCTTCCAACTCATGAATGGATCAACCCTTTTTTGATCACGTTGACAAATATGAAATGAACAGAAAGGTATCCTATTAGTTGAGCAACATGTGCGAGAAGATAGCAGAATTTATTTAGTGGTTAACACACTACGGATAGCTCACCAATAGTATGAAATGTGTGGGAATGCTTTCTACAGTACAACGGTTTTATTCTTAGCTATAAAAATATCTGCAGTCTACGCTTGTATTAATTGTTTTACTGATGAACCTGTTGATTTCTGGACAACCTATTTTATGAATGTTTCAACATTGTTCCATGATCTCTTTGAATCAATATGCAATAACAGCCGTTATAAGTTTAAAATTAGTACCTTAAGTAACCAAGGTCCTTTTTGTTTTACACCAATGAATTTCCATTTGAGATTAGTTTGGATAAATGTTGCGCGTAGAACATAATTTCTGCTAATTTATCTTTGCTTAAGTATTGATGATTAGTTTCAGGATCACACGCAGGTCATGCCAAATTTCATTACTTTTATGACTTTCATGACTAGCAGATATTCTGTTTACTCAGGGAGTAGTGACCCTTATCCTTTTTAATAAATTAATCACCAACCATTGGTATGACCTAGAATGTTTAGGTATATGTGAAACGAATCTCACCTTGGAGGAAGATATTGGACTGTTGGTGGTGGCGGGCTCGCTGGCTAGAAGTTGTTGCAATTGGCTGGGGGCGGACTTGGTGCCGCTGTTCCCCGAGGAGGTGGCGGTGGTAGAGCTGGTGGCCGGCGAGGAGGTGGCGGGATACGGGGGCGGCGCCGACGTGGAGGAGCTCGTCGTGGGCGGCGCGTACTGAATGCAGGACGAGGCGAGCGGCGATGCATCCTCGGAAGACGCCGCCCCCGCAGTACTGCTGCTGGAGGAAGTGGAGGATGCCGCCGTTGTGGTGGTAGTAGTGGTGGTCGAGGCGGCGTTGTTGGTATGATGGTTCTCCGTGTGGCGACGTAGCGATCTCGCATCGCAGTAGGACTTGCCACAGCCCTCCGCCTTGCACTCGTAAGGCTTCTTATTCCGGTGTGTCAGCATGTGCCCATTCCTGGGAAAATGAGTATATGTTTTGTTTTTTCACAAATTGTTAAATCTATAATAATATTATAAAGAGAAAGAGATTTCATGTAAATGTGTAGGTACGTGCGGTGCACGGTAATTCCAACTACTCGATCGATGCACATAATTTTTTTTCATATCCCTATTCTTTTTGACGAACATAAGGCTAGAAAACACTTGAAATACTACAAGTCTATGTACTAACAAACACTTTTTTGAAGAAGTTTTCGATTTTGGTTGAAACTGCTATAAAGTATGAAAACTCTTGCTTCCTTTGTGTTTAAGTTGTAATAAAGCTCGCTAGTAGAACATAACTAATCGTATACATAGAAAAAATTGCTAACATTAGACGTCAACGGTGAAATATTTTATACTCCAAACTGAAAATATTATTTTTTTGGACAGTCGCAATCTCTTTTCGGCTTCACCTCTATTTTCTTGTATATGATAAGAAAATTTGGAAAATTATATATTATTAAATAACCATAGGGCCACAGAAAAAAATTTTAAAATCCCACCTAACGTGATTATCTAATAAATTACTCTATCATTTCGAGTAGCCTTTGTTCCACCGCCTATCTCAGCATTTCCAGAACTTGAAGACTGTCGGGAATGAGGTTAAAAAGGTCAAACGTTTGCCAGAGTTTTCACGTCATTTTGCGTGATTATTATAAAACTTTCATACGTTAATAGGAATAGCCGGGACTATAGCAAACTGCAATTAGATGACTCAAAGGAAAAAAATTCACCGACAACATATTCTGGGTTACTGCACAATAATTTCTTAAAGAAACGGGAGAAAGTAAATTATTTTGGATAGAATCAACTGAAAAATTCAATGCCATGGCCAGGATTTGAACCACGGATCTCCTTGTTTTCGTCCAGTCGCTCTTAACCTTAAACTCTCCAATTGACTCATATATTTTCCCGGTAAAGCACTAGGGGCTCTCGTATTCGAGATACACCGTTTGTGGCGATTTACTATTGTAAGAGCGACTGGACGGAAACCAGGAGATCCGTGGTTCAAATCCCGGCCATAGCATTGAACTTTTCAGGTTGACTCCATCTATCCAAAACCCTAGCCTATATACGGCTAGTGTGAAGAAATGATTAATTTCCACCAATTAACTTAAATAATAAGAAAGTAAATTAAATTAATTAAATCTTACTTCCAGTTTAAAAAGCCAATAGCTAAACGTCGTGTATGACAACTAGTATTTTATAACTACTTCACTGTTACACACGTACAGCAAACACGCGATGCGATTTTGTTCCTGCAGGCCATTTTATTCAGTTGTTTCCAAACTTGTCTCTTATAGCTAATGGCGATACCTTATAGCTTTGCCCCGCCTCCTTCATTTTGTGCATAAATGTTTCTCTTTCACTCAGATAACCAAGTACTACAGCTACATATATGTGAGCCCCATGAATGCATCAGATCTCGGAGAACAGTAGGTGGAAGCAAATATATCCTTCTTTCGCATAAGGTTGGGCATCCGTGATTTTAGTTATATTGTTCAAATTTATGATGCACTACACATGCAAATTCTGACTTTCCATTGCACATTTACGGTAATACAACACACAACTTGTTCTAGTGAAAATATAAGGGAATAAACCTATAAATTTGTTAAATCAAATAATTGAGAAATTTGATGAGCAATTATTAATACAAAATTATATAAAATCTTCATACAATTATCGATATACATTAACTAAGGCATGTATAAAATAAAAATAAACACCGCCCGTTTACTGTGTAAATAGCGAATCAAAAGATCGTATTGTATAAAAAAACAACAAAGAAATAGGTTAAGTGATAAAATCACACATTTCAGAGTACAGTATGTCCGATAGTACACAGATGACAACATTAACATACTCTTAAATGCAAGTACTTACAGGTGGTCCTGACGCTTGAAGGCTTTGCCGCACATGCTACACACGTACTTCCGCTCGTCGCTGTGTGTCAATTTGTGCTTAGCTAGGGCGGACGCGTTGCCGAACACCTTCCCACACACCTGAAACAACGAGCATATTGTGACTTTGTGAGTTCGTAGAATTAAAAATCCAATTTGCCGAAATTCTAATCGTTCTTTATTTGCCTAGAAATACACTGTTCAATTCTCACAACATTACGTCACATACATACAGTCTACCAAGGTCGATGACAATAAACAGCGTTCTCATTACATCAGCTCCCGTTACAACAACACTCTTGTTACACATCTGTTCACAACTCCCGCGACTGACTCTTGGCGAGTCGTCGCCTTCCTAAATACCTCATTGATAAATTATAGATATTTCCGGAACAATAAACAAACCGAAAATTCTATCACCTTCCAGAAACGTAACTTAATCTGTGCCGGCAAGTACTTTATCTCAGCTATCTTTAGCTGCTTATGCAAGCTATTTATTGCCGTGGAACACTATCCGTCTGTTATCTATCTGTGCCGAAACTTTTATTCCCGTTGCTGCGACAATATACGTACAAGATCAACATAGTTGACAAAAATATTAAAACATCTCTACTAACTCTTGTATACATAATTCTACTACACTATAACGTTAATAGTGATGAACGTTTGTAAAAATTTTCTTCTTCAGATTTCCTTTTAGGAACAATGGGAATAGAAGAATACAGTGGACTTAAACGATAGATCGTGGTGATTTTAAAACTCCAGGACATAAAAAATGAATAAACACTTCCTATATGAGAAAAATTTGGGCATTGGTAAATTCAAACAACAAGGAATGTCTTGGAAATAATTCACTCGAAAAAAAACACATTTTTGTCATAAATTGTGTGTTTTAATAAGATAGACCACATCCTCCATTACATGAAATAAGAGTTCGTTGCTACCCCGCTTCCATCCAGTAGGAATCGCTTCATATCTCACTTTAGTCAGCCAGAGACATCAAAATACGTGGCGTAAATTACATGACAGGAGCTGGTTTTGCTTTACTGTTGTGAAAGTCTTAGTTGAACTATACCTACCCGGCGAAAACTCATCGCCCCTGTGGTTTATGTTCTTTGTGATGACATTGCTTTGAGTGTGGATAACTTAAAGTTGACTTCCTATGCCTGGTAAAAAGATTGCGTTTTCAGAAGTGCAAACGTGGGTCATTGGTGGATCGCAGCGGACCAGGCGGAACTTATTTTGTGTCTGCTAACTGGATCCAAAGAAGACTATGTAACTATCTACATTTAATGTATGTACTTGGGCATTCACAGCCGGTATCATTTGACATTTAGTCTTTACTGGGTCCTCTGATGATGCTCAACACATATTTAAGCGAAAATTCAGGAGCAATTCCTATTTTTCGACCACGGCCTACAGGTGCGGAGGAAACCTTACTTCAAAAAGAAAAAACTTTACTTCAAATGGACATCTAAGTTTTCTACTATAGCCAGGTGGTCAATTAAAATGAACTTACGTAACTTAAATGCATTAAAATAAACAATAATATGAAGGGTTAATACTATATTGGGATTGAAGTCATAAATACTTTTGAGGCATTATTTAAGCTGGTATTAGTAAACTTAATCACGTTTTTTTAAACATCCTCGCAAAAATACAGTGGGACAATTCTGTTTTGCGAAAAAATAAGAGGATGTGAGAAATTACAAAGACGTTACTATGCTGTAGAGCTCATTTTAGTTCCTCTACCATGTATTACTGTATAAAACATAGGAACTTCTGGCTTTAAAATTTTTTCTAAATCTGTCAATTTATAAAGACAATGTTAATTGAACAAACCTCCTCTTATGTTCTATAACTTCCCTTGTTCTTCCTTTTTATTCTGTTAAAATGTATTTCGATCCGTTGTGGCTTCTTACAATGTTGTTTCTACAGTTTCTGGGTTTACGTATTGTTTCCAATATTCTCTTTTATCCTACTGTTCTCTATATTTACTAGCGTGGTTCAATAATGATGTAAGTATATCCTTTGTTGTGAAATGTTGTGAAAAGTACTATATTTTGTATACAGAAATTATAAACCATCTGGAAATACTATGAAGTATTTCATTTGTTCCCATAGTAGTTTAGTTGAAAAATGACAAGTGCATATGAAGTACGCACAAAATAAAGCGATGTGATTGAATTTGTTTTTGTGGGGCAGCAGACCGTTACCTAAATTCAAAGCAGCTTAATTAATATCTGTGGAGATGAAGTTTTAGTATCGGTTCAGAACGAAGTAAAGCCAGATTGTCAGGTCTTCAACGTTCGGAACGGTCTGTCACATTGGTGGCAGTTCAATGTGCAGACGGATTATTCCGGGCGATAGAGGAATATCAACAAAAGAAGTGGCTGCTAAACTTGACATTTCTTTAACTAGTGCCAACACCGTTTAGACTATTCAAAGATCTTCGGTTAAACCTGGACGTGGCTGAGAAGGATGCTAGCTGAATAATATCGTATAAGTATATGAGCTTCTAGATCTAAGTGGAGAAAATGATAAATTCCTCTCAGTTTGCATGTGGTATATTTTCAGTTGAAATAAACTGGCAATCAGAAAACAAGTGGACATTACTAATTGGTGAATGTAATAATTGTTGTGTGTTGACGGGAACCAGGTAGCTGACATCATGTGATCATCTTGTTTAACACTTACTTTATCACCGAATGGTATACTTCAGCAAAAAGGTGCTATAATTTCGGATTCACCAAAGTAACCAAACTTTTTGGAGCATAATATGATTGTGCTCTTATTTTCCCAGCTATCAATCTGAAACATGGTGACAGTTGATGTCCGCATTCATTTCCATTAACAAACTGTGTCAAATTGTTCAGAGCTTGATGTATAGATGAATAGAGGAATTAATAATAATCTTCATTTCGGAATGAGAAGCACTCCAGACTAACCAAAAGCTGTACTTTGAAACGAGGCGGAGTCAAGTGAACCTGATTCAAGCAGGATAAGAACTTTTGTCAATTGCACCACCACTAAAAGCAAACACACGCATCACAATGTTTGGTGCTCAATTCCCTTAAGGTATTCCTCTGCTCAATCGTAGATGAGAATGCCCGTTATGGTAAAGCACTCTCAAATACACTTTAATTTAATACCAGAATCAAGCAGCTGCCCTCCAAACACAAGCTCCAGACTGATTACATACGAGAGAGAGGAACCAATGTTTTTTCTACTAACTCTCTAATGGTGGAGAGACACAGAAAACACCTGGCTCCGCACCAAGAGCGAGAAAAGTCAACAGGACCCTAATTCACAAAGTACGTGTCCTAGTTTTGACAAGTCACTTGTTACTCGTATTTCACAAAGAATTAGTACTATTGTAATGGGAAAGTAACAAATAGCAGAGCGCGTTGAATACATCAGTAATCAAAATGAAACCACTGTCTTCGTTTTTGTAACAAAATATCTTGAAAACATTTTGGATTGCTTCTCTGACAACTACACGTAGCAAGATAAAGTGAAGTTGGACAACAACACAGCCTGAAAGTCACAGAACGCCTAAGTTCCAGAACATTGTTTTTGCATGAACAATAATGAGGAATGATTGAGTTCAAAACATTTTTGAAGTGGGACACTCACTCTACTTTCTCTGCTCGTTATCGTTTATTATTTTTTCTAGATACTTAAGGTAAACAAGACATTGTATTCCACTCAAAATTTTTATACTGAGATTTCATCCACATTTTGAGACTCCCTGAGCCTCTCAAAAATATTTTACTTTCTTTACCTATGTAAAGTAGGTAAGAGGAAGCACTGCGTTTCATCTAGAAATTCGATGTCGATATTTAAACAGAAAAGAATGCTTTAAGGTGCCCTAAATGCGTAAAAAGCGTTATTAGAAAATGATTTGTGTTTACGTGTGTCTGGATAGCGTAATTCGAATTGGGAACGTGAGATAAACAATTGCTATTTTAGTTTCATTCATCCCCAGAAAGCAAGCGTGAGAGTTTCAGGAACATCTCTCAAATTATCCTTTGCGTGGAATGACTAACAATTTTTATTTAAATTCCACATGTTTAAAATGATAAAAAGTGGAGATATATGTTGAACTGTTTGGCAATGTTCTCACTCCTCTATAGTCTGGGTGATGTTTGCAAAACTGATAAAACAACCACAATTTATGTGGAATAATTTACTTATTTTTCGGTATTAACTATTTCAAAGGTGTTCCTTCCTTTTGGTTTGTTATTTCAAAAACATAACACATAAGCTGACTTTGAAATTTCACACGTTGAATGCCATCATACAAAAACATATTTTACTGCTTAACATATAAATACGAGGGCTGTTAAATAAAGAATGATCATAATTTTTTTACAGTCATAATTTTTCGCATTAAAATTCAGTCTTATTATATTCTGTTAGCTTAATGTAAAGCAAACACGCAGTAGTAGTTTCATTGTTGGTACTCTTGGTTCCCGTCTGTGAGAACCAGGCAACTTCAGACATGTTCAGTATCGCCTACCGCTGTAATGGAGGTAATATGCAGTTAAAGTTGATATTAGAGGAAGATCCGGAGTTTATTTCAAACGTAATCACTGCGGATTTAACTTGGCTCCATCATTTTGATCCTGAGAGCAAACAGCAAAGCTCAGTGTGGAAATCTCCTTCATCACCAACCCCCCAAAAAGCAAAAGTGGTTGCTTCTGCCGGGAAAGTTATGGTCATCTCATTCTTTGAATGGTTTATCAGCATGTTGTACCTGCACACATATCAGTAACTGGACAATACTACAGGGATGTCCTGAAAACATTGCAAGTCCATATCAGGCGCAAAAGACCACATTTCCATGAAGCAGGCTGGATGCTGCTCCACGATAATGCGCGGCCGCATATTGCCAATGTTGTTGCTGAATATCTTGCAAAAATCAACGAGAAGTGCATCCCTCACCATCCCTATAGTCCGGATTTAGCCCCATGTGACCTTTTTCTATTCCGTAACTTGAAGAAAGGCCTTCATGGGAGGCATTATCCATCCTGAGAAGCAGTGATGAAGGCTGCGGAGGCGATTTTGAAGGATCTTTCAAAAATTGTATCCAGCATGTCTTTGAAGACTGGCAGAAATGCTGGGACAAGTGCAGCGCATTCAGGGGAGACTATTTTGAGAAGGACCACCAAAATTATGAGGATGAGTATAGGTACGTTGTCAAAAAAGGTTGTGATCATTCTTTATTGAACAGCCCTCGTATATTAAAAATTTAGATGCTAGCACAGAATATCTAGGAAATAGCTGAGGTCACAACAATTATTTGTCATAAATTGCGTGTTTCAACAAGGACCACAGCTCTGTGAATCCCTCACCGTTTACCAGTTATATAAAATATTACATCCTAATGAGGAGAGCTTCACGTATAATTCAAAGAAAACTCAAGCCATACATATTGTCAGACATTCAAGATCCTTGAATATGTGGCCGAGCCATTTCCAAAACAAAACACTGCAAAAGCTTTTGTTGCAAAGAATAATTTTGCACGTGTGCTTTGAAATCATAAAGGATGTTTTCTTCTAATATGAAATTTGGTAGTTTTTGAATTATGTGTTTTGAGACAGAAAAATAGACTGAATAACACAGTTTTCTTATAAATACTTCCATGCGTCCAATAGATCGCATAACCTTTATCTCCGCTGCAATTTTTACATTGAATTTTCGGCTGGAATACACTAGTTTCTTTTTTAAATTCAACGTCCTCCAACGTTACATCATATAGAACGACGAATGAAGTGGGTGAAATGATACTCAAATGAGCCCAGGGCCCATTGAGCTTAGAGTTGCCGACATTCATTTTTCAGAATAAGGGAAAACTCCGGTAAAGTCACAGTCCGGTAAAACCTTATCCATATAACTACCCTGACCGAGATTCGAACTCCGGACCTCTTGAATGTGAGGCAAACACACGCTACCTCTACATTACAGAGACAGATCTGTTTGCTTTTTCTAGTAAAGGTAAGGAACAGAGGAAATAAGTATTTTAAGAACATAGCATTATTGAAGAACGACAGGAATATAGGAAGGTTAGGCTTTTAAAGAAAATCCCTCCAATCATTTAGATGAAAATATTTTCATTAATTTATATCTCCTCAAATTTGTTCAAAATATTTCAATTAAAACGTGAGATATTTGAGATATTCCTTTTATTAGTAAAAGATAGACTTCTTTAATCAACGGTTCTGTTAAGTTTCCTCATTCTTTTAACTCCAGAGCTTACCTATATGCAGAGGTATTGAATTCCACCCAAAAAGTAAATTGTTTGTGTGTCCACTGCATCACTCAAAAAGAAAGAGTCTGCTAAATACCAAACTTGCTGCTTAATACAGTATTTTTGAAAGATCCAACACAAGTTTATTTTAAAAGTGTGCTGAATAAAAGCTACCCTTTACGAAATACTAGTACTTTTCAAATTTTCGATTTTCTCAAAACGCGCTTAGTGATTTTGGTTAAGGTACCAGAAATTAAAGCTATTTCCATGAAAAATGAAACGTATATTTTCAATTTTCTGGACCTAAATTGTAAACTCATGATCTTTGAGAAGAAACTTTGCACAACTGCTAAATATGTGTTAGATGAAAACGTAATGCACAAAAATCATAGATCTCTTTAAAACTCACATTTTTGTCTATAAGGATTTCCAAGACATACATTATTAATGGTTAAAATTATTCAATAGTTTGCTACTAAAGTGTTTTCAATATTCTTTTGTTCCTTGCGATTGCATGAATTTTCAGGGCATTATATGTCATGCAATTCTGAAGTGTTTGATTTTAGCTGTTACCTATAACAAAATCTATATTGTAGCTGTTTCTGAAAAGGTTCATCTTAAAATGAAGGAGATGGACAAATGTTCGTAAGAATAGCTTGAGTACCCACTGATAGGGTTGAGAAAGTCATACGAATTTACAATATGACTTTTTAATATTATATTCTTGTAAGCATACAATAAGAAACTCTAAAATAACTAATATTTTAAACACATACTGTACGTTTAATTAGTTCTGAAAATGTACTTCTCTAAGTTTATAGCTTTACAGTTTTAAAAGCGGTCCATTATGGGAAACTCCTGAAAATAGACTTTCTTCTTACAAGCAACAAAAACTGACTTGTGAAGAAAAACTCCCCCTCCCACCATGTTGCACGTAACCATGCCGTATTATATACTTCTAGACACTGAATATTGTAAATAAGCTAACTGGATGGAAGAATAATTTGTTTATATTAATAGAATTATACATATAATTAATTGATGTGAATCCGTAATGAGGAGGGGAACTCGAGGAGGTGCTATATTAAAAACGTTTACCAATTTCTTCACAGTTGTTCACAAACCCCACTTTTTTAAATAAAGTACATTGCTTATGGAAATATTTCTCAAATGTAAAATATTTTTGTATGTACATAAAATCTGCGCAGAGTTTAGAAACAGAATAGAAAATTTTAGTCCTTTTAAATATTTTAATACAAAAATTTAAACTCACTATATTGGATAGCAGATATGCTTATACAGACACTAGGTCGGAAAATTATGTTTCATTTTCGACCATTTTTTCCTATTATTTACAGTGTGAATGAATTTTAGAGATAATATTACTTAATTATGAAATTAATATTTTAATATATTTTAAAACACAGAGAAAAATAATAATTTCTTAAATAATCTCGGAAATGAAGTAATGGACTGCCAAGCTAAAAAGTGTTACATGCTCGAGTATTTTGGAAAGAAATAGCCAAATTAATGCATTTATTTATTCAGTTGAATAAGAAACTTCATACAAGGTTTCTTATTTTCATAAAAATATAATATAATATATATATATATAAATTAATATCATTAAAACATAGAAAAAGTTGCAGTTGAAGTTAATATTTCTATATTGCTTTATTCATTTAAATAAAAATGTCTTTTCGAGTGGTTCAACTTTTATTTAGTGAAATAATAATGTTCTTCTTCAACGGATTATCCTTTTCTGTTTACGACTTACACCCTCAAGGATTTACAAGCCAATGCCTTGGTTCAGTAGCCTACCGAGGAGGAAGCAAATTCTGGATCACAGTATAGTTTGGATCATCGTATCATCCGGGTTGAGAGTTCAGCCAATATCTAGTCCGGCAGTAAAGAAGAAGGAAAATTACTTGTAGTGATGAAAAGGAGCATAGGAAATTTTGTTTATCAAATTTTCCAACCCACATTCGTTAACGACCGAAGAAAACCGCTAAAATCTCTTCGGCCAAATTGTTCAGCCCCGGGATCTTGTACGCACTACAGCGGCGCCATCTCGCTTACTTATGATTTAAACAAATTTAAGTACCCAAAAATAAACTAAAAGAGCTACTTCGAAGCGATAAAATTCATACTTTGCATCAACCACGTTACTCTCTATATTTTATCTTAGTTTTCATGTCTTGTGCATTTGACTTAAAGTAAAGAGTCCAAGTAAGAAGCCTTTTCTGGGAACATTCAGCATTTTCGAAAACACCTTATAACTTATATAAGTCTGCGGAAAATATTTAGGAAGGAAATTTGTTATAATAGTCATTTATGTATCTAATGTATTATTTTGGTAATTACGACAAATGAATATTTCATGCATGTGTTCATAATGAAGATAACACACGTGTTACATAGGACTTTGTTTGCAATTCCAGCATTAAAATGTGTAAAAGTAAGTAATAAATTTACAAAATGTAGTGTTATAATATATTAGATATGAAAGATGACGTAATATATGCTGTAATAAGGCTGCTAAGATAATTTACCTTTTTAATTTTTTTTAAAAAATAATATTAAATTGTTCATACAAATCAAATTCACATTACATACAGAAATTCAATTATGAAGCATTGCAGAATTTGTGCAACAATTAGCAACTGCACATCTACAGATAGTATTAACACTGTACAAATATTACACAAGAGACACTCTGTCTTAAACATTAGTTCCAAAATATCTGCAGTTTCAACTGCATCATAAATAATAATGAATGTTACACAACACAAGAGTTGTACAACCTACATGGTAGTTATCCATAATACATTTTATAAAGCAGTGTTATGGCTATTTAATATTTATTATTCAGATTCACAAACAAATTGGCACCGACTAAAATGTTTTACAAAACATTTAAATTTAAACCTAACTCAGATATTCTATCATTTCAGTCTAAATGGCCTTAAATAAAGTTCACGTTTAAGAGGTCCCGAGTTAGAATCTCGGTCAGGGCGAGTTACCTGGATAAGGTTTTCTCCGGGGTTTTCCCTTATCCTGATAGACGAATGTCGGGTAACTAAGCTCCATGGACCCCGGACTCATTTGAGCATCATTTCACCCATTCCATTCATCGTCCGATATGACTTAACGTTGGAGGACGTAAATTGCAATAATAACAATAATAATAATAATAATAATAATAATAATAATAATAATAATAATAATAATAATAATAATAATAATAATAATAATAATAATAATAATAATAATAATAATAATAATAATAATAATAATAATAATAATAATAATAATAATAATAATAATAATAATAATAATAATAATAATAATAATAATAATAATAATAATAATAATAATAATAATAATAATAATAATAATAATAATAATAATAATAATAATAATAATAATAATAATAATAATAATAATAATAATAATAATAATAATAATAATAATAATAATAATAATAATAATAATAATAATAATAATAATAATAATAATAATAATAATAATAATAATAATAATAATAATAATAATAATAATAATAATAATTAAAAAATAAAGTTTATGTAGTTTGTATTTGCAGTAGGAGTTCATGAAAACCATCACAACCATTTAAAAATGAAGATCAATAAAAGCAGTTTATAATCTTCATTTAATTCAGTATCTTACACTAATTTACATTAACACCGCTCCTAGCTCACTGCCTGACAACTCAGTTCAACAAATGCTACATATTTACTGTATATATCTTGTTAATTTGAACGATTTAAAAAAATGGACGGTAACTATAAAACGAATTGTAATGAAAATATGAACTGTATTCCAGCTGAAATTTTAAAGGAAGCATAAATTAATGTACTGGAAGTTTATTAACTCCACAGAAGTTAACATGTTTACGAAAAGTTTTGAAAACAGATGAAAGAAAAATGTGTTGCGAGTGTGGTGATGTTATCACTAGCTTATTTCTAGATAATTACGTTATTGCTTTTCTGATACCAGTGACAGAATTAGGTTAATTGCAAAGCTTTATATCGTCATAGTAAGCGCGTTTTAATGCTAGGATTGCATAAATATATTTTTAAGCTAGATAATTAAATGATTGTAATTTTTATTTTGCAAGCGTATTTCTGACAATTCTCTGTCCTGCGGGATTTATTCAGGGCGTTTCCAATAGATGTTGCAGTTGGTATTAAAATCAAATATGGAGGTGTAGAAAGCAACTTAGGAATTAAAATGATCTCATGTGCTGCAGTGTTACGCAACTCAGTCTGTGTAGGCAGCCCAAAACCGGCTTTTCGGCTTCTCCGATAGCAATTAACAGGTTTACGATCATTATGACATCACTGAACATTTCCTGCCGACTTTACGGCGGGGAAGATTGAATGATAATTGAGAAGGAGAGCAATGTATTCAACTCAATGATAAAATATTAATGAGTTGGATATACATAACTATATTTGAGTATAAAAAGGAAGAAAATTATGAAATGCTGTTACAAGCTAAGTATATATCTTTCGACATTAGTAGGTTATTTGAAGATCTAGGTGTAAGTAATGTTACGAAAGAAGGAACCAAACGTTTTCGAGAACGTGAAAAATGACGCATATTTTTGACTGCCCGGGAAGACCAATACTTAGGACAAGACCTCCGTCCTCATAGAACGTCATAGATTAAAATGATGGCGAAACTGAAACAGAGTTTTTAGTTATGGATTCTCTTTAACTGCTGAGGCCCTTAGGTTCCCACTCTATACTAGATGTAAAAGACTACTTAATTTTGTTACGATGGTGACATGAGACCCGAGGCACTGTTTTTCCATCCATTGGAGGTATGCAATACCGGAGCAAGAATTCCGGTCTTTTTGTACTCCGCATTTCAGCGGACACCTCTAAATTACTATCGTAAGGTTAACTACTTAGGAACATGTATTCACAAAATATGATGTAAGCTTCTCATAGTGCAAGAAAATTTAAAGGTGTTTCCTAGTGCAGGTAATGGTTATAACAATGTTCTTATCATTAGTAAATAATGCCAACACTACAATATGTAGTAAGCAAGCATGCCTAAGTAATCACAGCTGATATCATAGGTCCAGGTTGGTCAGGACAATAGCTGGATTCTTCACTGATCAGGAGAAAGGAACTAGGCAATGGATCTAGTAGACTAACACAACGGTCTGCTTAAGGTTTCTATACACGACGACCTTCCCTCAATCCGTTTAGTATTGTCATAACTGTCAGTTTACATAGGTATATGAAACACATATCAAACCGTTGAATACGTGCAATTTAAATTTACAAATAGACAATGTAGAAAAGTCAGAACATTTGGTTGAAATCGGAACACAAATTCAGTCTCGCCTAAACGGACAACATCGTAAAAATTTACGATTTTGGTAAACTGCTGCTCTTCAATATTTTAAATGCTATAGGCGAGTTGAATTTTACAAAAAGCCATCCAATTTGAAAATCCACAAGTTTTAATCTTGAAATATTAATACCAAAACATACTAATGTAAAGACTACAAAATGGACACATCGGAAATTTAGCAACGCGTTCACATTTGCAATTCTGTTTAAGTTACATTTGTGTCTTTTACGACCTGTTTAAGTTCCATTAGTTTCTAATTGACATTCGTTTGTGTAGTTTTAATTAAGAGTTTTGTTTCTTGTATTGCAACTTTTACTGAAGTATGTTGAACCTCTGCATATTCGCTAATCCTCTAAAATGATCAACAAATTCAAATTATGTGTTTAAAGAAAGATGGGTTAAATGCAAGCATTTTGTATTTATTAAGGTCAACTCTGCAAGAGTATTTTTCAAAAGAAATAAAATATGATTTCGAAAACGAAAATTTACTTTATTGATTTATATAGACTAAGAAATGTAACTCAGTACCTTTTCACTACCATTCTCTGGCTCTTCAAAATATGTCTTTAAGAGTAGGAATGTACGATGTTGTAATTGGCTACCCTCGGTGACTGACATTGCTCATACAATCGCCTGGAGGTACGCAAAACGGCAAACGCGTTTGTCTGAGAAGTTGCCTACCACTAAGGCGCACGCGTGAGTGTTGGTGAACCTTGACTATAGAAGCCATTTTGAAATTTCACTTCTACTCCAATTCGATAAAAAATACTTCTTGTTGTTTGTTTGTGTGTGTGTAATTAGATATAGCAGTGTTTCATACATCGCCTGTAGGCCTCTATTGTTTGAAACAAGTATATTACAACTGGACACATAAATCATGTTTTAAGCAATATTTGCTTTTCTCTGTTATTCCAGAGGGGGGGGGGAGCTAAACATCTGACGCCGAGTTTCATAGGAAATAACATTATTTCTAAGACTCTTTGTCATAAATAACAGTCTGATGAGTTCTATTCAAAATTCCTTCTACAAACTACTCTTACAGAAGCTTATTCGCCTGTTAAATCTTGTAAATTCTTGGATTTTAAAAAAGTGTATAGTTGTGTTGACATGAGAATTCCATAAGGAAAAAAAATTGGGATTTCGCTTAAAAATGGTTGAAAACACAAACCAACAACAACACTACAACATATTTCTTACAAATGGTTAACGGCACAAAAACATTTGACACATATGTATTTCAATGAGATTTACAGTTTTCTGTAGTAAAAGGTTTTTCTTATATTTCTAGCAGTTTACTAATTATACAAAGTTCATTTAGTAAGAAAAGGACTCCATAGGCTCTCTCAGAAAATGTTGGGTACACATGCCATGAAGGTATATTCAACTTATGGTATTTTAATCAAAATCGTTAGAATCATTTTTGGGTAAATCAAATTTAACAAAATTTTGTTCGCATGAAGAGTAGTTTGGGATTGGAGAGTTTTCTAAAAAATCTTCATATGACAAACCTTGGAAGGTTCTGAACTGAAATAACAAGTTCGGTGTTTAACAAAATTTTTTGAGTTATGCCGTTCAGATACACGTTCAAAAACACGCGCAAATCATGCACGCACACACACACATAGTGCTGTATAAAAATTTAGTTTTAGATTACCTCAAAATTGTGAGATCACAATATTGAATATTTGGATGAAATGCAATACTTTCATAGTTAGGGGTTGCCGTTAAAATAAAAAGTATATTATCATCAAGGGAACACTTTTAATTTGTACTATATGTAACATACTGTGTACACCAGCATATCAGGATAATACGAAAACTACAAAACAGAGTATCTAGTATATACAATTTAAATAGGGATGCACACAATCTTGAGAGATGAGTAATGTATTTAATTTAGTAAAAACTCCTTTCATAATTTAGAGTAAAAACACTTGACACAACTCACAAAAGTGTTATTTAATAAATAGATGTTCTCTAAATTTCTTGCTACTTTTGTAATATTTATACAATTTTTAGTTGAATCTTTCATATGTATTAGTTGAGTTAGGATGAACGAGCTTAAACGAGATTGGCTAGTTCAAGGTGAAATAATGTTGTCATGACCAGACATAACACACCCGTGCATAAAGTATGCTGAGCAAACAATGAGGATTGAGAAGTAAGAATGATTTAAGTATAGTCAAATTATCAAACAAGGTAGAATAAAGAGTATTTGGATACCATTTTAAGCAGTTCTAGTAACAAAATTAATAGAAATAAAATTCTGATATTAAATGTTCATGTACAAAGAGAGAATAATACAGTTTATAAAGTTGATGCGGTTTTAATGCTTATGTATTTTATAAATGTAAATTATGACACTTTAAAACCCTTTTGTAGCCGGTATTTCCAAAATATACCTATATGTGTTTAGTGGTTTATTTGTTTAATAACTGAAAATGCTATCTAAACATTTAAACGAATTGTAAATAATTTGTGAAGTGAACATTTAACGAGGAAATTTAGGAAAAACGTAGATTATTCAAGTACATATACATCTATTTCACGTTGATCTAAGCAATATTCCGGTGCAATATTCACATTATGTATGCTTTCAAATATTATAGAAACGGCTTCAATAAATGTATGGAATTTAAACTTTAAAATAGATTAAGTAAAATTTCAAAGCATTTTGAAGTCCATAAAACAGTCCATGTAATCTCAAGAGCGCATAAATGTGCTATCATTTATTCTATGTACACACTAAATGATATTTTTTTTCTGAATTTGATTGTTGTAATCTAAATGAGGCAATTTTAATTATGCAGGTTAAATTTTACATTTTGCAGTTAAATCCAGAGGTCTAGCGTTCGATTATTATCAGATGCACGGGAAATATTTTATACCTATGAAAACCAGCTTGAGAAATTAGGAATTCCTATATTTCTTAGCTACGACCCTCGGGTGTGATACTTAACGGTATCGGATTTAATGATCTCGCTCTACGGCAGCAGATCAATGTACATTATTTGGCATGATGTATGTTGCGAATTTTTCTTTTCAAAAACGTATAATGTGCGTGGTTATGTTGTGTACTACAGAACTGTATAACGGTTGACCTTAAGTTCTGGCGTTTTTAAGTAAACACTTTGTGTGCAAAATAAAATATTTTGTAATTATGTTTTTGTTTGTTATTCGATAGTGAATTATGTAGTCTAGCAAACATTATTTTTAGATTTTTATGCTTATATGCGTACATAACATTTTAGGTGGATAATATGTTGTATCAAATGCGTTCTCAAGCAGTTTCTGTGGCTTTGGCACCTAGATTAAAGACAAAAAGCTTTATGTGTCAAAACTGCTTTTTGCTGTCGACTACAAGCTCCATTTTACTAACATAAAAGCGTGCACAAAAAATAAACACACTCTTCGGTAGAAGAGATAATACTCTATCTAATAACATAAAACCGAATGCAAAACATTTTGGAAATTAATTGTTCTTTCACACTAGCCGTGTGTAGGACGCACTATGAAAGGATAGAGCCAGACTGAAAAATTCAGTGCCATAGCCGGGATTTGAACCACGGATCTTCTGGTCTCCGTCTAGCCGCTCTAAACCATTGAGCTAATATGGCCAACGTGCGCATATGACATTCAATTCTCCAACTGACTCGTGTTTTTCCCGGTAAACCACTAGGAGTTTTCATAAACACATGAAACAACTACCTTAATGATGACATACTATGCTGTAAGTATTTTAAGGCCCGGAATTTATAGTTCGGACCACTATTAGGTACAATTAATGGAAATTAATTGTTCTTTCACACTATGGAAAGACGCACTATGAAAGGGTAGCGCCAGACTGAAAAATTCAATGCCATAGCCGGGATTTGAACCACGGATCTTCTGGTCTCCGTCCAGCCGCTCTAATCAATTGAGTTACTATGGCCAACGTGCCGATATGACTCTCCGACCAGCCGCTCCAAACCATTTTGCTACTATGGCCAACCTGCCGATATGACAACTAAATATTTTATTTTCCATGCAAAACTAAGTTAAAATACCAGAAATTATGGGCCAGGGCAATTATATATGATATTAAATTAAGATTTACTTGAACGCAGTTAAAACTCACAATTGTTGCCGATATATAAATTTAAAAAATAAACTCCAGGATTCCATACTCAAGAAGAAGTAGAGATTGAGGCTATCGTGAAAAGAAATCCAAGTAAACCGTTGCTGTAAGATATTTTCCATGGTCTGCGAGGAGAGCTTGAAGATATATTTGTGACAAAAAACCAAGACTTGAGGAATTATATGATACTATTCTAGGTGTCGTTTCCCTATATTTCGACCAGATAAATTCGATGAGTTGTTTAATGATTATGTACAGATCAAACCGGCATCATTTTGAGCACTTCTGCTAACGATAAGTAAGCGTTAACTTGTTCATATTATTTCGCATCATTTGTATTCTCTTAAGAAAAAACGGCAGACCGCTATTATACAAACAGATCGTATAGGAAGTAATGCCACCGGCGCTAGAATATATAAAAGACTGTATACCACGAGGGATTAACTTGCTAAACATCTCCATTCTTCTTTTAAAAAGAATACCATACAGAGCACGCTTTGAGTTCAAAACCTTAGTTGGTAGAATGGCAAGAAATACTTTGCTATGCAAAGGTTCTGGATGTGCTAAGCAAATTTGTCTCGCATGACAGAAGTATAATATTTCAAAAACTCTGTTTGGGATATCTGCGATGCATAAAGTGGATTGATCATAAGAAGTTTGTAGTACTGTACCATCGAGATAATAAATTATCTCGGGTTGTAGTCTGTTGGTGAAAATCCAAGACGTACGAAGGAAGGATGCAAAGAGAGCAAAAGGATACGTTAACGAATGGCAGCGCAGGCTTTGTGACGTCATCTAACAAGATACAAAGATGCGGGCTCCATCTTAACGTAAATGCACGATGATTAAGTTTGTTCGTGTTTCGATTGTTTTCTTTGGAAACAAACGAACTCTAGCCGTTGTCATGGATACCTCACGAGTCGCACACCCTACCCAACTAATTAACTAACTATGGATATGTAGTCACTACAGAGGACTTAAGTGTGTTGGCAAAGATTTTCAGGAATGTAGGAATTGAGGAGAAGTGTTTTTAACTCATAATACTAATTTTACGCATCAATAACTTGGTACATCTGCGTTAATATTAAATTAGTTTGTACGTCCTTAAATTTATTTTCTTAGTGCTTACCTGTAGAGGAATTATTGCGATTGCATTTTCCAAGCAAAAGTTTGATATAGAGATTTCACTAAATCGCCGTTTTGAACTCCCTTTAAATAAGAAAATCCATTTTATGAAATGGTTCGAGCACATACGTGTTTCAGTAGCATAATTCAGTTTATCATCTTGTAAGTATGCAATAACGGACATTGTCTCCTCACATGAAACCAAACGTTACATGAAAATACAAATTTGACAATTTTTAAATTTTCCAAAATGGCTCTAACGATTTTAATCTCTATTCCCTAATTTTGAAAAATATCATCTTCAAATTTTCTTCGAATAACCTGTCATTTTCTCTTCATTCAAAATTTTACTACACAAAATGTGTTATCTCCCTAGAACATACAGTTTGTTTTAACTTTTTTTGCCTCCCTCACCAATTCTGGTGCTAGTCGCTTTGGGTGCCCTAAGAGCGAGGGAGCCGAAGCATTTGACCTGAGATACCAAGGTTGACAGGTCGGCTCAACGCCTGCGATGATGAAGAGATGAATCATGGGAAATTTGTGGAATGATGGTGGGGGAAACCGGATGACCCGGAGGAAACCCAACCCAGCGCCATGTTGTCCACCAGAAATCCCACTTTGCGGTCACCCGGGATCGAAATCGAACCGCCTAGATGAGAAACAAGTGGTCTAACCACTCAGCCATGGCGCGGCCGAGTTGCTTTAATTTTAATCATATAACTTTATGTCCCATTAACCATTTCCGATATATTGTTTGTTATTGTTTTGCCTTTTCAAATACTTATTGGTAATTCGCTATTTGTTTTCTGTCGTGGGCATGCAAGCAGGTTGTCCCTGCTTGTCTTTTACATGACAATAAATCTGCTTACCATCAGTCTGGGCCGAGTTTGGAATTCGCGACCTTGGATCAGATGCACAGCACCAAAACCGACTGAAATATACAGGAGAATCATCTGCCCATAATTATTTTTGAATTTATGCAACGTGCTAAGCGACATATGTGGCTTACGACTTTCTTGAATGCCTTCTAATGGATGATTTGCAGAACAGTTTATACAGAAGTGGTAGGTAACTCAGTGCACAAGCGTTATATGGGACAGAAAACAATCACTATGTATGTTGATTCCAAAAACATCATACACAAAGAGCTGCAGTATTAATTTTAGACGAATTTACAAACTTTTATTCATTAACGTTGAAACTGAATAATTGGATGCAAAAGGCGCAAGGGATGAAAGATGGTTAATTATTCTCACCCTTTAAGAATTCTTGTAAATATATGCCTCGGCGCTCTGGAGCATTGGCTGTAGTATGGGAGCGAGAATAATTTTTACAAAAGAATAACAACTTTTCTCTTCTTTAAGCAAAATACTGCAATTTATTCCACAAGAACCATTAATATATCTAATCACAAGGTTAAAGTTTGTAAATTATGTACTTTCACAAAATGATTAACACGGCATCTTAGCACATCAAGTTTCTGCAGGCTTGCAGATCGTCACCGCATATAACACGTCTTTACACTTCGATGATCTCATGCAGAGTGACGCCAAAACTATTTGCATATTCTCGAATCTCTGCACACGAATTTTCTAGAAAAATCTAAATTACTTTTATCCCATTGGTCCACGTCACAACATTACGTACGTAAGTTATTCTATGGCCTACCCAGTTTTGCATTCTTTTTATACAAATCCCATTTTCTAGAACAATCCAGAAGATATTCCTAAATATATGAAAAAATATAAAATAGACGTTACAACGTACACTTAACACACCTTTAAACACGCCCCTGAAGGAACAGTTAAGTGCAGAGGAATCTACTCCCATTAGTCCTGGACCCTTAGGACCAGGACCCGGGCCTCCTTCTATCCGAGAGCGATGGAGACTCCGGGGCTCATTCCATAGGGCAATACCTGATTTGTTAAAAGGCCCCCCCCCCCACTGAGCACAACCTCAAGACGGGATGGAAGTGGATACACCACTTACGCACGTCAACCCCACAGGGAAGACTACCGAAAACCTCGGTGGGGTCGCCTGGTGATCTAGCACATCTACTAGCTCTGCAGGCTAGCATCCGGGACTTTTTAGGCAGCCTTCTACCCCCTCTGGGTGGCCGTAACCTGGCCGGAAGTACCCAATTCCCCGTGGGTGTCGGGAACACAATGCCCCCTCGAGTCCAACCCAATCCGAACAACTCCCCTACGGGAGGGGCTCGGCAGTTCGGCCCGAGGTTCCTCTAGTAACGTCAGAGGTACCACTAGTGCTAAGGGTCCGCAGCTCCCGCACCACGGCAGCTGAAGGGGACGGATCCCTCCCCTGAAGGAACAGCCTGTTATATGCATCAGTTGACAAAAACATTGCAACACAAAATGGCAGATCTACACAATGGGACCAATTGGATTTAAATCTTCATCTAGCACGTGTTGTCGTTATACAGTCATGTCAAAAATGCTAAGAATTAGGTAGATTGTTTTCGGTTCAGTCACAAATCACGGTAGTTTTTAACCCATACACTAATTGTAACGGCGGATGCCGTTTTTTTATTTGCATTGAAATTATCAAAACGAGCTCAAAAACACTGCATGAATCTGTAAAAAGCGTGTAAAGATTCTAGGTGGGTTCTGAGTTCTGCGTTTACTTATTCGTGTAGAAACCTTTGCTCCCACAGAAGAGTTGGGTAAACGGTATTGCACAAGTTACTTTACCACTCTGCCCCTGCATGTTGGGTTGAACTCCTTCGTATCTAGCTCTAAAATCTTATTACCCTTTATTTTATCTCTTGTGACCTATAGTTTCATATTATGATACAAATGACATTTTTATAATATTATACGTGTTTATGAAATACAATAATCACCATGTTTTCTACAGGCAGATACATATAAATTTATAGTTCGTTGTAGATATTTTATTATGGTAGGTATTGTGCTTGACCCATTCAACCAAGTTTCAAACATTCCACAAACGCAAAGTGGCTTTAGTTATTTGTGCTTGCGCCAATGCTTGGCATAAATGAACGATCTATTATCTAGGTATTCAGTTCTTGAAACCTTTGAAATACTGTCGGAGGTCGTCATTTTGAACATACATAATCTTTGATAATTTATTTTCCTGTCCAACCGAGAACTTAACACGTTCACAACTCCTTTTTCAGTAGAAGAAGTGAAACATAAGATTTAAGCATGAAACAAAAGCTATTTGATTTAATGTCGTTGACATACTCCTAAAAATGAACGCTATCTGCGTAACATGGTTTACAACACCAGATACGGTACAGATTATAAAAGGTCACAAAGCCAAGCATGATCCCTAATTATCGGACTGTCATTCTTGTGTTTTTGGCTCACAAAAGAACCAATAGCAAAAATAAATAAATAGTAACTAAAGTACAGACAATAATGACTAGGAGAAACAAAAAAATCGGAGTATATGACGTGGTTTCGAACTTAATTTTTGCATCACTCTCTTGCCGCAACTAACCCATTATGCCAGCTGTCCCGTATTCTATTCGCTTTTTGGGAAAGCCACCTTGCTAGTATTTTATATGTATGAAAAACAGTCATTTATTTAAGCTTTCCGTAGCTTCTTGGTGTCATTCAAGGTTGTAAGTATTAATGCTGGGTCGTATATTACCGAATAGAAGGGCAGAGCTGCAAAAGCGGCTTTTGTGCTAAAAGGGTCAACGTTTTTACATCAGACTATAAAATGATGGTTGCATAGATAATAATAAATAGGGGCAGCTGACTCACCTGGTATATAAACGACAAAGAAAGGTGTACCGAAAACGAAACTATCATAGCCACTGAGGTAACAAAACAATGAGTAGTCCGTGAAGCACATGCACTCTGATGCTATCCATAGTGCATGTGAACTGTGCGCTTTGCTGAGTAGAACTTATTTATGTACTTAGTGCATGTTCTTATGGTCAATGGTTGAGCGCATACATCACAGCTTTGAATTCATGTGTTTGAAACTAGCACCAAACACAGGAAAATCGTCCACTGTTATCGGAGTAGTACGTCTTCACAATTCTTCTTCTCCTACAAGCACTAAACCTCCAAGGCTTGTTGCGTGTTCCAAATGCGCATTTATTTCATTGGTTTATCTATCGTTTGGAGCTTCCGATGTTTCGTTTCCCTTTAGGCCTGTAATTTAATATTTTCCTTTTTTCTGTCCATCCCTTACTATTAGTAAATACCAACTACCGCCTCTTCGTCTAGCCCGTTAACTACATTAATTGCATGACTTTTGTCTGTCAGTCAGTCTCTCCACCTCCATTTATCAAACAGACTTCTCCATGGTGCTGCTCCGACTTATGTATGGTCAGTACCCGGGTCACTACACGCATGCTGCATGCCTTCTGCAGTCACCATGTCCCTCTGTACTTCCCGGGGTGCTCAGCGGAACCCGCGGATGCATACACTTCTTTCAAGCACTCCTTGTCCATGCATGTATTAGACTCGATTAGTTCAGCATGTGCATCAGCAGACGAAGTAGATCTAAGGATGATCGTCACCGGGGGCGAGGGTTTGGGGCCGCCTCTTAGGAAAATCATTCTCTAAGTGTGCTAGCCACTTTTGTCTGTTATGAACTATTTCTTCGTTTATGTTAAAGTTCAGTAATTGATTTCTTACATCATTAATCTTTATTCTGTCTCATCTAGTAACGCCCAAAACTGATCTCAAAAATCTCATTTCTGCCGCCTGTAATCTGCTTTTATCTTTACTTGTCAGTATCCAAGTTTCGTTACTTTATAAGAGCTATTGGAACTATCATGTATTTTTTCATCATTGTATCCTTTCTTACTTTGTTTTTCATAACAATGTAATATCAATTATTGGTGAGTAGTGTATTGGTAGTTACAATTGCGAAATGCTCCCTCACCTAACCTGCGGCCCCGATAAGAGTGCAAACTAAGATATATACCTAATGATTAAGTGTCTTACAGTTTAAATAAAATGAATGGCATTGAAAGTATGCCAGAGATAAATTTCAAATGAGTATTACAACTACTGATTTTGGAAAGCACTCGTCAAAATAATTATTTTGAAGGGGTTCAAACAATTTAAATTAATAAAATAGGTTACATCAAAGCAATTCTATCAATTATTTATGGTATGATATATTCTTACACCACTCTGTCATTTCTAATTTATATTGCAGGAAGTAGTAAATATGTAGAAGCGAACCTTACTCAGACCTGTCATCTGTTAATATTATACCAACTACCCTTAACTATATAAAACAGAAGTAAGTATCAAGTTTAACAATCCCATTTAAGGAGAATTAATAATGTCTCTCTAACAGTCTTATTAGTTCCTGCTTTGTTATTCGCTAAAAGTGGTCGATATTCAAATGCCTAAACAAAGTAGTTCTTCGCTAAAGATAAGTAAAACCCTTCAGGGCTCCTAGAAATAATGCCACAACATTTGATAAAGAAGTTCAAGTCATTATTTGCCCTAATAATGATGATGATAATAATAAGGGTAGACTTGCGTTTCAATAAGAGGGCAAAACGATAATTGGAAAGCCCTCTTTACCTCTCCCACCAATATTTGTTCTGACAATGGAGGTTCCTAATGCAGCAGCTTCCACCCCCATCCCCTCTCTCACCGGTATGCTAATGTAAGGAGCCTGTTTGTTTTCTCAACAGAGGGGTCTGATAGTCTTGAGTTTGGTTTGTACTCTCCCTCTAAGGCTGCCAACTTCACAATGGAAACGTACCACACCTGCGTAAGCTGACATACGCACAATGTTCGCGGTTCTAATTCAACATTACAAAATAAACTTCTAGAAATTAAATACCCACGTTGGAAATCCTTTAATAGTTTGCAACATACAATGTGCATGTTATACACATTATCGTTTATTTCATGTAGCTTTTGAAATTTTTTCTTATAAAAGCATGTTTTTATCTAATAATTCAGATAAAAGTTTGCAGAAATAGTTTCAATTAACTTTTTCGAAGGATACAGAGAACCAAATCAAGTCAGATGTTTGAACTTGGATCGCTATAAGGTGGTATTTAAAATCGATACCTACTCTTTCCATGACAACTGAATGATGATACTGCCTCAACAAATGAAACATTGTAACCAATAACAACGATATCTTGGATTCCCATTTGACAAGATGCGCGCACATTATTTTCTCTATGCCTATATACGAAAGGTTCTTATTCTTCTATTCATTTCACGTTAATCGATTCAGACCTTTGTAGAAATTGTTGCATTACCTATTTCGTTGTACATACAATAGTAATGGCAAACTGCAGTAGTCTTAAGCGATACTCAGATCTTTTAAGAGTAGTTGGTTATATGATATATTTTAAATTATCTTCTCTTTTCATAACATGGACGAAAAAGGGGAATAACGACATGTGAAAAGTATAAACATTGGAAAGTTCAAAAGAATATAAAAGAAATATTTTAGAAATGGTTAGCTCCACAAAACTGAATAAACAAATAAATTATCATACAACAGTTGTGCCCCTTATGGAGCCACAAGTATCTTACGGTTTATCGGCTGTGTAAAGTCATCCAAAATGAAAAGACTTCAGAGGCTCACACCAGAAAATTCAAGACATATATTTCATCTTTCATGAAAATTACTTTAACATCAATACATTATCGTTCAAATATTTGGAATCTATTATTATCTTAATGGGTGAGTTCAAAGCGCCTTGTTCGTCGTGTCACTAAAATATTGCATACCACTCATCTGCGGTTCATTATTTGTAGTATTGTATTTGTAAACATGTCTTAAATTTAGTAAATATGAAGAGAGTTTGTAGCACTTTATAGCTACCCAAAGAAGACAAGAGTCAGAGTTGAAGCAAACGAGTGCCCTCAGCATATTCTTTTGTTTGAAAGGATTATGGCGTATGATGATGCCTTTCAGATAGGGCCGCTTTAATTTGAGCGATTCGCCACCATTGGTCTTAGATGATCGTATTCATCATCTCTAATCCACGATTCAAAATGATACAAACTTATGCATTCGCTCAATGTTGTAATGCAACATGTCCACCTTCAAAAATAAAATCAAACGTTTTTCATATAAAGATTTGTGGTGCCATAATTTCGTAAAAGTCTTCATCGAATGTAACTTAAACTTCAGCTCTATTTTGGCTGAAAAAATAAATAAATGTGCTTCAAAAGCTATTAGAGGCGTACAACGCTATTTCGTGAAACATCTCGTGAGTTCTAGATTTGTTTCTGAAAGCTCACATGAAATGCGTTTTGTGTTCGTAAACTGTAACTGAAAAATATAAAGACAAAAATTACTGCACAAAATTTGCTTTGCGACTTTAGAAGCATTTTGAATGAACTTAACGCACTTTAAAGGTTTTCGGAATGTAATATAAAATTGACTTTCATGTTAACTGCAGCTACAGTACACATCTTTTATTTATAATTTAAAAAAGACGCTTTTTTCTTATTTATTTTAGTCAAAAATACTCCTAACAGGAAATGGATGTAATAAAGACATTTTCATTATTGATGTTCCCTTCTAAGCTATTTTATTTTACTATTTCTTTTTAGTGTAGGTAATGCAGTTTGAAGAGGTAGCTTTTGTGAAAGTCTGATAAGGAATTATTATATTTAACATACAGGACAGACTGGTCAAAGAAAGCTCATTTATTACCCGTGGAAATATCTTAAAGCGTGAAATTTTCATAAAAATAGAGTATTTTAAATTAAGAAAAATAGAGGACTTTTCTTGAAACCTTTGCGTCACATGCACTACGAGTGACCCAAATATGAGCTTTTATACATTCATTTTTTGAGTTTTGTTTATCTCACTCTTTTATCTGAAAGTTGATATTTGGATTTAGGGGTCCAATATTGACTTTTGTAAGGAGAGTAAAGTAAAGTCAGAATCTTAAGCTCTTCAGTTCTCTTCTATCTGAAGTAGTTCTTCTAAAGCTTTAGTCCACTTTATAAATAGACAGACATCGCAGATAAAGTGTTCACAGCAGTGAACCAGATCTTATGATGTGACTTACTCCACGTTCTGATTCTATGATTATGAATCGATTTGTATCAACATAAAGGCGCTGGTTTCGGTTTATTGCTATGAACACTTAGTTGTGGTGACAGTCTAATTATAAAAGGGACTGTAAACGATAGCGAGTAATAACTATTGTGACCTAAAAGAAAGCCCGACAACTAAAGCTGACGAATTGTAAATTTCGTTCGCCTCGCCACACAGGTTTACATTCCAATAAAATGAATGTTTTTATGCGTAATTAACTTTAAAATTGGATTATGTTGCAATACGATCTGATGATATGGGCTGTGTGCGGGATGCGGGTAGGGGCTGGAGGGGGCAGTTTTAATGAGAGATCGTCCGGTTTATTAATAATCATAAGTTTATAATCGATATAGCTAAACAATTAAACTCTCTATCAGAATCCAAATAATTGCATGCAAACATCGAATATTAGACAGATAACCACGCGCTGCCTGCTAACCGCTTCACTATTTCGTTAGTTTAACATCGAGAGTTATTACATTTGGCAATCATTCACATCCAGGCTGTAAAACAGGACCATGCAAAAGTCACTCATCAGGATAAAAACCCACAATGATTCAATAACAGCAGAGCAAGAATTATATGCCAAAACTCGTTACCTCATACTAATGTGACATTACACGATGCTCAAATACAGAAACAAATGCTAAAAGCACTCCCCATATTTTATGCAAAAATAATTTCTGTGATGGTGCTTGTAGGTTTGTACTTCAGCCGTGAATGTTACAAAATATACTTTAAAAATAATGTCGAAGTTTCATTCACAAGATAGATTATCCGACGTTAGTTAGATTTTTAAACTCGAATGATGAATTAATTTAATATTAATATGTTAGACAACTTCTTATGCTACAAACCTCTCGGCCTTCCACTGATAAATTCCATTTATGGCATTCTTACATTCATTCCACAATTTCTATAATCTCGAACAAAACCAATCAAACACTTTCCTCTCGTTTTTGCCACATGTCTTAAGATAGAACTGCCTAACTGTAGGGGCCCAAATGACCTTGTTGTCGACGGGCCCTAAAACACCACACACCCACACACTTCATTGTGGAAACTGAGTGATATTTTATCATCGTGTACGTTTATACACGAAGATTTTCAAGAAAATTCCTCCCGCCACAAACTACCTTTACACTGAAGATTTTTCAGATGTTTCAATTTCTTCAAAAATGGCTCCAGCGATATACATTAAAATACCGTATGCTAACTATATTTACACGGCAAAATATAAATCTTTAATTTTTTGGGACAGGCCAGTGAAGCGCTTTTCATTCGGTAGAATTTTGTGTTTAATGATAAATGTAGTGATAGACGAAAATGTATTGTACAAAAATGTAGAGCTCTTGAAGTTACAAAATGTATTTCAAATAACTTTTTGTGACGTATCCATCATTAAAGGTTCCAATTCTTCAATTTCTTTGTCATTCTTTGGAAATCCCGTCGATGTTCAGTTGTTTCTTTCGATTACGTGTAAAGAGCATGGGTTTTTAAGGCCAATATGTAGCATCTAGGTCTTAAGTATTCTCCTATCCTGAAGTACACTCGCTGGTTTATACCTAGGAAGTATCTCTCATCGAACCGCTTCGCTGAAAATCAAGAGGAACTGCCGTGCATTTAGTCGAAGTTTCCCCGTGGCGTTCTGCAACTGTTTTAACGCACAAAGGGACATCTGCTTACGCTTAAGACGCGGTAGTTGGGCCACCTGGCAGGTATATATGACATTTTATTAGAATACTGTGTACATTTCTGAAGCATCATTTCTAATGTGGAACACTTCTGGTGTCATAACACGACTCAAGCATTAAACCTTAGATATATGACGATATGTGGTGTGATACGTTAAGTTTACCATATAATGTTTGAGTCAACAGAACGAGTTTTAAATAAAAAATAACATTACGAAACACAATTATGAGGTATTAGGATGCAAAACCGTAGAGTACATTAGGGCCCGAAAGTATATACGAAAACACAGTACATGTTTGGAACTTAGGCTTAATTTTAAATAAATTTGTCAAACTTTCCTCCCCTAGCAGAATCTTCAGCGAGTTCTGAGATGTCCGTTCATGGTTATGTTCCAAGATGTCTCTCTCTGGAGATATTGCAACATTCTTACGCTGGTTTTGAAAACTGGGTTTCTAAATTATTATACTTGTTTTAATAGCACGGCACGCATTGTTTAAACAGAGTAGTTGATGTGTAATAACATTGAAATTAATAAACATTTCAGAAGTACATTGTTCAGAAGTAATGGTTTACTCAAACAGAAGGATGTATATTTTGAAGTTTGTTTCCAATAGACTATGAAAACAGAAAGCTTTCTACACATCGCTGGATATAGAGAAGTTCAAAGGTTTTGTTAAAACAAACTTAATTGGAATAAAGAAATGATGAATGGCCTTTAATGCTTAGAGACTAAATGGGTGCTAGCAAAAGTGAGCTAAGCACAATTGCATCAAAATAAGAAACATTAGCCCCTGCAAACGCTAAGCTAAACGTCTGTAGGTCCTAATGCAGATAGGAATAAAATTATACATAGTAACGTCATCCTGTTTAAAGTGGCAAGTAAGCCTAATTGTGGTGTAAGAGAGAAAAATTTAATGTTCTCAACAAAATATGTAATATATAAATCTAAATCTAAACTGGTGGTTACTGCATTCAGTTCCTAAGCCTGTCTGACCTGTTATAATTCAATTTATAGCACAACATGTATTATAAAATCTACACAAATGAGTACTGCTTCCAAGTTTTCATTTAGTCTTTTGTTGCACAGCACATCTACAACATGTACTAGGGGAATTTATTGACATTCAGCCCTAAAGCTACGCTGAATGCGATCACTGTGCAGATCGTTTATAATGAACTACGCTTTCAATCCTTTTGGGGGTGTGAGAATATGTACAGCTTTCCTAAATAATATAATTTCAAGCCTGATACTCCAAATCCTATTTGCGAAGATATTACCTTTTCGCAAAAAACGCTCCCGAATGTTGTGCAGAGCTAACAGTGATTATTCTTACACCCCGTTTTGCTAACACCGCCCATGTATCACGGACAGCTTTATTCGTTCATTTCCACGCAACGCAATTCCGGAGAGATTTAATCCCCGCTATTGAAACATTACCGCTGCTACCAACATTATAAATCGAAAAACACAGAAGAGGCGGGCACAGTCATCCCTCATCTCTTTCCCCTCGCCAAGTTTTATATTCAGGTTAATAAAGTTTAATTTACTTGTTATTTTTTCTTGTGTCGATTGAAGAGCTGTTGCCAAGCAACCTGAGCTGAATTTGTCAGAACAATAAAGGAACACAATGAGACTGACTGTTTCTAATTTCACAGACGGTGCTTCTCCTAGAAGAGTAGGCAATAGGCAAAGCTGCTTTCTTTTGCTCCAAATAAAACTCGCAAGAATTAATTAAACGTCAAACCCGCTCTACGTAACAATTAAAGCAACAAACAAGGGCAAGGCAGTCTGTGTAATCATTAGATTAGAACCCTCAGAGCCAACTGTCTCGCGCAACCCTATCTCTGTCTCACAGAGGCGCGTTCGCAATGTCTAGAAACAGCAGGTAAGCATAAACTGCCCCCTTAAGGCATGTGGAGCTACAGTGTGTTTTATAATTAGTACACTAGATAGCAACTAATGTGTTCATAAAATTAAAGCGAAAACAGCTGCTATCACACGCTTAATTCCACGTGGGGAAAATATTGCGATGTCTCTGACTGACAACAGGTAAAATCGATTCCTACTTAATTGAAGTGAAATAGATAGAACTTTAGTTGTACACCTACAGTTCATTCTTAATGAACTACATACATCCTATTCAGAAAATCCAAGATATGTATTCTATTAGTGATGAACATAATTTAAAGTAAATGGTTAGAGCCATATTTTAGAAAATAAAATAGCAAAAGAACTTTCAGGTAAATCGTAGTTTGAAGTTAGCGGATTTTATTGAAGAACTTTATGACTTGAAAGATGTTGAACTTTAAATATGAAGTTTGGTATTTTTGGGACTTTTCGTTTACCAGTTGCGCTACTTTTCTCCATTTTCCCTCCCATAAAAAATATGTATTTCTAAAAATGCTTTGGATTCAGGGACTTTCAAAAGATTATTTCCAGTGAAATCTGGATATCGAATGCCAGCCAAACCTTCTCCACCTCCCAACGTTGTGTTGGTTTTTACCACTTTCAAATGACATAAATCGAGCTCGGCGCAATGGGCACTAAAAAGCTTAAGGTAAGCACTAGTACCTACATATAAGAGCTATGTAACCCATAGTATTGAAGTACAAAAATGCATTTATTTCCCACATAATTTTTTTTAAATACCTATAAAATTCGGGCCCAAATGACCTCGTTGTCGACGGGCCCTAAAACCCACTAATCCAAAAATCCAAATCTTATAAAATAGTTATATTCTAAAAACAGTAGTTATTATCTTGACAAAATGCCTTATGAAAATATAATAGTAATAATTAATAATAATAATAATAATAATAAATAATAATAATAAATAATAATAATAATAAATAATAATAATAATAAATAATAATAATAATAAATAATAATAATAATAATAATAATAATAATAATAATAATAATAATAATAATAATAATAATAATAATAATAATAATAATAATAATAATAATAATAATAATAATAATAATAATAATAATAATAATAATAATAATAATAATAATAATAATAATAATAATAATAATAATAATAATAATAATAATAATAATAATAATAATAATAATAATAATAATAACAATAATAATTGTAATAATACAATCCCTTAAAACTACGAAAATTCGGACACTATGAAAATAGGTGAGTATACCTATAGGTCCTACTATAAAACTGGTATATTTTACCTTTCCGATGACCCTCAACTTTATTTTCCATTATGCACGCATTAGGAATTTGCTTGTATTTCATTTTGTTTGTTTGTCTCTCTTATCACATGTCTATATAGCACCTGTGCACTACACGCTATTGTCTAAATAAAAAAAAGTTCAATAAAGATAAGACATGGAGCCTATAATGCTAAAGGAAGAAACAGAATAAGTAAATGCCGAGCTCTAGTTACGAACGTTACAAGTTTTGCAACTTTGTGTAAGTGACTGCGCTGCACTCACGTTTTAGCATGTAATATTCCTTTACAAGCTTATCATAAATTAATCCGCTGAGTCTAAATGCAGTTACCGACGACATCATAAACGCATTTGGAAGCTACAAATTGTTGGTACTAAGATATTAACAAAACTGGCCATATAAACCGCGCGATGAGAAGATCTCTGAAATGGTACGTTAGAGATGACGATGTTTGCCGATAACTTTTACCTACATAAAGCTAATTAATCAACGAACCTTGTAGGGAAGTACCTACATCATCGTATCACTGCTTTGATCCCATGATTACCTTTATGGTTTCGGCATAAGTTCCTTCATGTCAACAAGTTGGCTGCCCTGGAGCGGAGTTGTGCTTCCTAACGATAGAGGAGAGGTATATCTCTCTCTCCCACTCTCTCTACCCTACAGGGTGTCCCAGTGCATTTCGCATAACTTGGTTTGCGGCAACATATCCCGAGAGACGCGAGAAAACATCCGCACTTTGCTCACCCCCTCTTTTCTGCATACTGTTAACCCTCTCGTTTTCTGTATCCAGTTCTCCTATTCTATTTAATCTATATTTCCTATTTTTATTAGCACTCCTTTATCTTTTACCTCGTCATTTATAAATGTTCAATAATGTCTCTTGCATGCCTTTAAAACAGAATTATTTCCTTGTTTCTATTATTTTTCCTTCTATTTTGGTGTACCCTTTTTTGTTTTTGTAAAGAGGAAATGTAAGCGTTCACGGCTGCAATCAATATAACTGGAAGTTATTTTCGGGCTGTTATCCTGTGGTTTGCTGGAGTCAGATTTCCAGACCTTTCGTCTGCACATCTTCAGTACATCTTCAGTGTTGCAGTCTAATCTGCGGAGAGGGCTCTTATTCTTTTTTAAGTTTGTATTGTTTCGCTTGTGACATTTTATATTATTTTCAACACATTTTGGGCCTTCTTACTTTTTCTACCAAACTGGTGGATTTACGTAAAGGAAGTGTTGTACTCTCTTCAAAGTTTGATATCCATATTTTGCCTGAATGCAAGTTTTGAGGTGAAAAGGGGAGCATTTTAAGGGAAAAGCACCTATATACCTTTATTGTTTTAACAGATTTGCTTAAAGGTTAGTGTTTCCAAAATGGTTCTGTAATAAGCTTAAGCATATGATATTATTGCGGCTCTACTGTAGATTATTAAATATTGCATGTATCCATGCGAAAATACATAAAAAGTTAATAAAATTAATCTCCCGTGAAAAGCTATAAGTTTAAGTTTTTTTATTGTGATGCCTACGTTCAAAGTATAAAAACAAATGCTGCCTAGAATTTGCTTAAGCACAAAGTAGGCCTCTAGATATCGCTGCGGGAATGCCAGGTCGATAGCATCGCGTATCTTAATTAGACAACTCCGTCTCTTGTCTGGGCGGTAACGGTGATTTGTCAGTGGCGGCTTCTACGGGTAAAACCCTCACATAAATAACTAAACAGGTTACGTGTTCGAACCTTAATGTAAACTCGTTACACTGGAGACAGACAAAACAGCCGCTTAGGAAAAGAAAGACGAGGGAAATAAAGGTTAATGCCTAACTTGTAGATTGTACTTTCGCCGGGGAAAAGAAAAGCGACTCTATGGAGTCACTGAGAATTGGCTAAGCACCTAATCACGCTCACTGAAAATATACTGGTGTTCCATGTATTTTTTTTCCTAAGCCCCAGCTCCAGAACACAAACTGTAGCGATTTTACAATAACTTGGAATTGCGAAGCATAACAGTAAATTCAGTCACTGCGAGCAAGTCACGTAATGTTCCCTCAGGGGTTTGGAATGAAAAATAACACGGCGATACGAAGTGATGGGCAAGACCTGGTAGGGAACCAAGCACAGAACGAGTTTAGTGATTACCTTCACATGTTGTAGAGCATTTAAGGTCTCCGGCGTTTGCAAACTACGATGAGACTTACTACAATAAAAGTTTCGTATCAATGAGTGAATGTGTTCAAGTTAGGCAGATTTTTACACAATTAGGTAGTTCCGAATTTAAACACCTGCCTTCATTATTAGACCGACACTGAAGCTTTTTAAAATTACCTTTTTTTAAAAAATCAAGTTAATCTTGCTTATATTGGACAGCTACTTTGTTTGCTAATTATGATTATTTAAATATTTTGTGTTCACCTAATTGATCCGATTAGAGAACATTTGCCGGCTATGATGTTTTTTAACTTTAAGACGTTGTTAATGCTTGATAATGTAAAAATTGGCGATGAACCTTTACCCGAAGTAACAATTTGTCGGTGTTTACGAAATGCGTGCGGGGGAACGGATTTACGAACTGCGTGCTAAGGTTTTCTAGGGAATCCTCAAGTAGAATGCTAAAGTTTTCTACTGAGTCCTCAAGTTGCATTCCAAGTAAAACATGTAAAATTTTCCTTCCCATTTTTCACACTTATGACTGGCAGCCTAGCCTTACGAAGAAGCTAGACTAGTATGGTTAAAAATGTTAACATGCATCAAATTATACTTTTACAGTTTCATAACCTTAATTATTCGACTTTGTCAAATTTGGGCAGACATTGAATAGCATAATTTTTTAATGAACTGAAATGATGTTAATTTATTGGTTCCATCATTTTATTATGAACAGTAGTTTCTTGAATTGCTAGTCGTCTAATGGCTGATTTTATGTATTTTTATATGCACTTCGGCTTGAATGCCTTTCAGGACGTCTAACAGTTGGTAAATGTGGGAAGTAGAACAAGCTGTTTAAATGTGCATGAAAGGATTCACATGCATTGGTTGAACTTATGCAAGAGGAAGAAAACGGCCCATAAATTTGGAGAAAATTGGCTATCATGAATGAAGTAATCTTCTAGAATATAATCACAACATTTATGGACTCGCCTATCATTGGGTTGTATTGGCATGATGTCATCAGTCTTCCACTTGGTTGGGACATAGTATGGAAGACCGAAAAATAGCTTCAGGAAATTACCAATCGCAGAATCTTTTTGTTTATAAACAGTACTAACACCAAGATTCTGAATCTTCTTTCACCAACTTTGTACGAGGTGAAATTTACATTCGCGGAGGTTTGCACTTGGTAGAATTTTACGAATAGCCAGATGAAATCAGCACGTCTTGAAGGCAACAAATGACTGGTCACTTTATTCGACTCTTCAGTCCCAGCTATTAAAGGGATGTTCAAGGAAAGGCCGGCATACAATTCAAGTGTGCGTTCAGAAATCGCTGCACTCAGTTCAATGCTTACTTTTTCTACCTGTGCTCAACTGCACGCAATTCGAGCTCTCCGCAATCTGTAACTGGTACAGTGAATTCAAAAGAGATTGGACTTTTCTTAGGGCGCCCAAGAACTACTGCTATTGATGTAAATATTGCCAGGGTTTAAGCAATGTTTGAAGATCGAAGTACATTTATGAATGTATTTGGGGCATTGGCATGTGTCAAATCCAAAATAGTTTACATCAAGAATTAGACTGATGAAATTTTGCTGTCCAAATTTCGCATAAAGTGATTGCCGATAGAAACATCACCATCGCTTGTTGCAGGAAAACTCTGGAAAAAATTCCAATTCCAAATGATGACTTTTGAATTTATTGTTATGATCCTGAGAAGAAAAGTCAATCGCTCAATGAGTGTTTGAACAGAACCTAACCCTACAAAAGTGCAGCGAATTCAAGTGCTGATAAGACAATTGCTAGCTTTTTTCTTAAATGGGCCACATTGCCACTATAGCTTTAGCAGATAAAGGTGCGATTGATTGTTTATCGCAAATGTTTGAAGTAATTCTAAAAACCGCTGAATAGGAAAAAATAATTTTACATATTGTTAAAGCATCCTTGCATACAGCAGAACTAAGAACTGAATATCTGGATGTCCTAACAATCAGAGCACCACGAACCCTCTACCATACAGCATTTTATAATTTCTTTTGGTTCCCAAAATAATAAAGTTAGAATGCGTATAATAACTTTTACGTCATCAGTTGCCACAGTAGAACATAGACATCTCGTTCCTAAAGTGTGTTTCGAAGAGCGGCTTCAGAGGTTTTAAGGACTGGTTTCATCGAATGCAAAAATGTATTGATGCTAACCCGAAATATTTTATTTTTTCAAAACTAATATTTGTTTATTTTTTTAAAAATGTTCAATGTAATCCTCATTATAATAGAATCAATTACTTAAGGGACATTTTGGGCCGGAAAAGAGGGGAAACATGATAAATTAAAAAGAAGAAATTGTTATGGACACGAATGAAATGAATTGCTCATTAAAAATGCAATAAAATAAATTCCAATCCACGCTCTATTTACTTGCTTCAAGTCTAAGACATGATTGTTTATTACTTTTAGATAGGCTTTTGTCATCTTCTTTATCTTTGTATGCATCTATAAATTCAAACATGGATGCTTCAGTGAAATATATAACGCTCCCAACATAAAACCATTGTGTATTCACAATTTCTGAGGCTTTCCGTTTTAAGGATACCTATGAAAATTTGAAATCGTGAACTAACAACGCTAGCTTTTTAAGATTTATACCATAGATGTAACTTAGTGCTAATGTGATACAGTCCAAATTTTCTCAATTTCACTGTAATAGTTTGGAAAATATGTTCAAATTTATTTATTTTTGGTTGGGTCACCTAAAAAGTCCCTTGCGACAAAATAACTTAAATTTTGGTCTAATATTTTAATAACAGGTTCCCAATACATTGACTTTTTGAATTTGCCATAGGTTTCTCTGTGTCTCAAGAACTTTAGGCTCCAAAAATTTTTAAAGCTATGAATATGGCTTTTTTGACCAAAATTTGAAATTGTTGTGCTTTGAAGTACAGAAAGTGTGCTTTAAATGTATCCCGCAATAAAACCCAGGGCAATTTTCATTCACTGTATCTCTATGAGCATGTGTAGCAATTTCATTAGTCTAACACTAAAACTGTGACGCAAGAAGCATTTTAAATGATGAAAAATGATGCAATTTTCAATAACGAGGAAACAAGGATACAGGATTAGAATTAATATGTAACACTAGTATTCGCGCAACTTTCAAACTAGATTAGAGCATATAAAAATGGCTTACGGATGCTATCTAAGCATTCTTTGGATTCAGGAACGCTTACAGCATTTTATAGACTAAAAAGAGGAAAAGGTGATTTTTTAAAAATGTTCATGAAATTTCAGTCATAAATATCCTTAACAATAGGAAAATTACTTCACACGCCCAGATTTATTGACTTTAACTTCAGAGAATGTGGTTTGGAATCAAGGAAAACCGCGAACCTTCAAATTCTCTGCAAGTGCATGTTGCATAATATATATTTTGCAGTTAAACGACTGGTCTATTTTCAAAATGTTATGTTATCTTTTTCTGCGCTTCAATTTTCGGTGCGTTTGTTACATTTCAAATTGCATATCCGTTCGTGCTGTTTAAGAAGTCCTGGTTGACACATGACCAATATTCTGGATTTGGTTCGAAACTGAGCATTTTTATTCAGAGCATACGGTAACCGGTAATGTTACATCGAAATCTTAATGAGTATTAATAATCTTAATTTTAAAGTGAAGTGTTGGTTTTAGCAGTACATATTGCAGAGGTGTCTGAAAGTGTGACAACTTAAAAGGAGAGGTTATTCTTGTCAGTGAAAAGCCCACTTAACCAATGATTATCCGAAAGGACTTCATCACTTAAAGATATGGACATAATAAATAAGCGGGGAAGGTTTCACAGAACTTGACAATTACAAAAATAGACATTTAGGATATATACTGTTTTAATTTATTCATAAATGAATTCACAATGAAAGCTATTTTTGTAGTTAGTGTCGGCTTGGAAGCAAGAATATAAATCAAATAGACAGTGCGAATTGCATATATCTTTATAGTTATCAACTGTCTCTAAAATCATGTTGTGCTGTTAAATGTAGAACAATGAATTGAGAAAATAATACCCATGCTTTGCTCAGTTATCTCACTGAATAATTCTGTCTAAATATAGTCCATAATAATAAAGTCATAAGAACAACAAATACCACTAACAAACACAATACTAAATATAGTAAGTTGCTCCTTCATAAAGTTACATAGATTCAGCATTATCTTATATCAACCCTTGCACGTGTCTACATATAATATTACGCTGACACATAGTACCTCCGTAATTTTATTATGTAAGTTAATCTCTTCTTTCCCTTGTGATCTTTGTATTAATTATTCTCGACATAAGAATTTCAACTTCGGTGATGTATTTCAGTATAGCTTTTGCTGTAGCCCATGGATGCCAGTTGTTTTAAATGGGAACATTCAAAATGCTTCCAAGCTTCTCCCAAGAATTAGGCGCTTACTACGTTTTTATAATACCGGTAGATATTCTGAAGATGAACAGTAGTTCCGAAATTTGGTTTGAAGGAAGATACAGACGTGAAACGTAGTGGAGATATTGATTGTGTTAGCAGTCGAAATATTTATTTTGTCTCCCTTTGTTTTCTCCATTATTTCAAAAACCCCTTAAAGTGTTTAGACTGTTCTGCCTAGTTGTATATTTAATTTTCAATAGTCAAACAGCACACAGGCGTCTGAGCGAGGATTTCCAAACCCAAGAATAAAATGTATGTGCGAAGGGGAGTGAAACAAAAGCCTTAAACGTGTATTTAAAAATCGACATTTCGCGCATTTTTTCTGTAATTTGGCAGTTGTGTAAGGAATGGGCAATAGGTGAAAAATACTGCAGACAAATAATACCACTTCAAAATAGCTGCACCATTTGTGACATCCACCAAGGAAAGAAAAGCGTTATGTCATATCCTTTCTTAGCATAGAAGGTAAGAAACAAAATGAAACTCAATGGTGAATGAAGCTGCATTATAATAATGCAAGTCTAACACTGCATCAAGTGTATGAGCGGAGCAGAAAGGTTCAGAAATGTGACGACGCACTGCGCCCGAGTCTGGCACTCCGCGTTGTGACCATAGAGTCTACTACAGCAGTTGAAGACATTGTAAGGGAAAATCGCCATGAAACATCCATAAATGTGAACTTGATCATAGCTCAACACATCAGAACATTACGGACGTGTTTGAGTTTCGGAAGATATCCGCATGATAGGTGCAACATTCACACTGTGTGGTTAGTACATGTTTGAACCACTCAAAGGTGATGGTAGAAAAGAAATTTCGTTCCGATGAAGAGGTGGACCATTGATATTTGTTCATTGATATCCATTATTTACAGAACTTTCTCTGAAATCAATTCTAGAGAAGAGCTGTAATATCAACTGATCACACAAATAATGGAACTTGGGTTTGGTTTAGCAATATTAAAATTATGTATTCATTATTAAAACAAACTATTGTGAAATTTATATCGAATAACAGAATAACTCGCCTTAATTATAAGTACACAATGTCAAAATCGAATGGTTGTGCACACGAACAAAGTGTGTTTTCCCTCTAATGAATCCATGCATTTCCTACGCCTTGGAGGAAGTGTGTTGAACGAAAGGAGGACTATGTCAAAAATGACATATTTGTGTTCCACAACTATTCAATTAAAAATAATTTTGAAATTTTTAATGATCTCATTTCACTCCTCGTAGAAAACTGATATGTATTTTAAGAGGGAACATAATACGACGACCTATGCGAATACTTTCATCAATGTACCTTCTCCACATCAACTTAATATTTAGCTCAGATGGCATATAAGATCCATAGAATTCCCTCTCGAATAATGGGATTCTCACCATTAGTACTTTAATATAATCCTCTTAAATAATTTGGGTTTGCTATTCATCTCTTTCCTCCAATCTTCTACCTCTACCATTTTCTGCAGGGATTTCTCCTGACACAAAAAGGGTTTTAGCTAAACGTAATAACCTGCTTACGATACGCTCAGAATGTCAAACATACCACGGTGTCGACATTTTCCTTTCTTGCCTGATATTTCCATGCTCTACTGCTCTTCTTAGAGGTTATGCTGCACACATATGGTTTAAGTAAAAATATATTCTGTTTTATTACAGAACCGTTTTAGTAATATATCTGCTTGAAATTAAGCGATTGAGAGGAAAATCAGGCACTGCGCTTTCTTTCACCTTCAGCATATATAGCAGTAGGCTATACTGCTTTCCATTTCTGCGTCATCGTACTTCATTCGTTTCCTTAGATATCCCATTCTGTTTCGGCATCTTGGGCAGGAGAAATATAAGCAGACATTTCTTTTGCATATAGCAAGATTTTATTTTAACTTCTGATATATGGACTTCACCTTTTAGCAATGGTCTATCACAGTGGGGATACCGGCACTGAAGTCGACGGCTTATTGTGCGCCAGACCCCAGGAAGAAGAATGAGACGAAAGTACGCTACAGGCGTCACCTCAACCGCGGTGAGTAACAGAGGTAGCAGTTTCTTCAGCACGGCGGATTCCAGGTCGCCACTAGCCAGTCAGATTCCGACTGTTCAAACAGCCCCTCCCTGGAAGGCCGGGTGGCCGAACACAGACGAACACCGTGTTTACAGAGCGCTAGTATCCCCTTAGCTCAGCCCATCGACTGATCTTTGCTCCCTGGAGAGACTGGATGGAAATGTGTGTAATGGAGTGTTTATCGCCGACTTTTGCTACACGCGGCACCGCAGACGGTGACACTGATGATACATGAGACGAAGATGGAGCACCGGTGGAATGAGATATGGCGGGGGAAACCGGGAAAATCGGAGATCCTGAAGGAAACCCGCCCCAGCGCCGTGTTGTCCACTACAAATCTCACTTTGCGGTCGCCTGGGTGAGAGTCGGGCTGTCTAACCACTCAGCCACGGCGCGGCCGACTGGATGGAGAAAATGAAATGAAAGTGTATGAAACGGGGAGATTTATGGGAAATACCTTCTCAGATTCGCATCCGGTGAAAATGATTAAATTGAAATACATAATATCAAATTTCATTAAATTTATGTGTAGCTATTTGCTTTTTGTAAAAACTGGCTGTCAATAGACGTTAACTTTTATAAAAACTGTATCACTTCATCTACGTTTTTCATCAGTAGTTAATCTTAACTACATTTCCATTGCATTCTCCTGGTTCTAAAACTTCAGTATACGCCAACATCTAAAACTTGAAAATGTAGTTGTTAAGTTTTGTGGAACCGCACCCCTCCCCCACGACCACAATCATGCTAATTCCATTTCGTCAAATAAGAGCGTGATTGCAATATGAAATAGATAAATGGTTGGAATGGTAACCTCTTTTTATTTGCTCTCCGCTTTGCTACCGTCCCTGAATCCCTACCTTTTCTGTTTTGGCCGTTTTTGGCAACATTACTCCCATTGCCTTACTAATCGCTTGCCCTTCCGGGAGGTGAACATTCCGAACGCGCCTATGCAAGTCAATTAAAGTCACAGTACACAACAGTCACGTGTCGAAGTTACTGCTCCCTAGTGTGCTGTCATGCTAGTATGTGCCGCCAGCCGCTAGAGGTGCCACTTACCTGACACTGCTGAGGCCCCTGGCGGTTGGGAGAGGAAGCTTTAGGCCGTGGTTTCTTCACCGCCAGCTTACTGGAGTCTGCTACCCCCTTAGCATCTTCCGTGCTGCCAACTGAAAATCAAAACATGTGTAGTATTTAAAACATCATATTGTTAGTAGGTTAAATTATGTAATATAAGATAATTTTACATACATTATTAGAGAATGCTTCAAGTTAGAAGTTAAAGGACTACTAAAATTTTTTGATATATTAACTCAACAACAAAATATTTATATTAGTAATAATATGACTGAAATGTTGTATGTACATTCTGCAAAACGTTAAAATGTTCATTGTGCTTCTAAAATAACTATAAAATACCAGAAAAAAATTAAATAATAAGTTAAGATATAATATTTCAAAGCATAGAAAACTAAAGCTAATACACTCTTTGTGAAAGTTGGAAAAGTTCTTCCCCATTCTCTGAGTAGCTGTTTCTACAAAGGGATAAAAGTGATTTGGTGGTAACCACGTTTAAATGGCTCAAAAATTGCTAGTGGGTAAAGCGTCGACCAAACAGCGTCACTGATTCAAGAGAGGATTGAGAACACACGCTTTACAGAGTGCGCAACTTCTGGAACTTATCAGTGCATACAAATGTTCCATACCCAATGCAGGTTACCAACCGTAACTAACTGATAAAGTGAAAAGAAATGTGGCTTTAGAGGAACCAGTTAGCTTGTTATCCAAAATAGCAGCAATCATAATTTCTTCTTTATCGACTGGCTATGCCCATTCACTCACTATACACAAGTGAAATAACTGGTTAAGTAAGGAAAAACACAGTAAAGAAAAGCTCATCATTAGAGAAAGGAATAGTATGAAGAAAAAAACCTGTAACACATTAAAATGGATATTTGAAGGCTAAAAATCCAAATTATGCTTTAAGGATTTGCAGTACTTTCACATCATTAGGTTAAAATATCATGATTTGTTGATTTGTTGTTCATGTACGATAAAAGATGATATGAAATAGAATAGGCTATCTGAATCTTTTAGATTTAATCATAGTGACCCTCAAATTTGAAAGAAAAAAGGGAAGTTTCTGGTTGATTTGTTCTTTCATAACTAATTACTATATAACACTGAAAGCACCAGATCGCAAAAATAAAAGCACTTCAAGAGTGAAGGACATTTAACTGTCTATTTGACAAAATTTGTTGGAAAGAGTGGTTTAGCAGACAAGACTAGGTTCACAGATGGTAGATATCTTATTGGTATATATTCCATTAAATATTCAATTACATACAGCATATTATACTGATAGCAATGGATATCATTGTGCCACCTTTAAAAATCGATAGATTTTAATATTTTTATATCCTAATTGATGGTTCTTATTGTTTGTGAAAAATCGTATTTCTGAAAGTGCTTCACCTTTCTTTTTCTTCAAATGATAAACTTTCTCATTGTGGGATTTACACCTCAAGGACTTTCAAGCCAATACCTGTCCAGAAATAAGCAAACTTTGTATCACAACATATCCAAACTTAATCACAGTGAGGAAGGGAATGAAACGTTCTGATAAAGGGATGATAAATATGTCGATCAAATTATACAATAGGGCATTTGTTTAGCGGCCGAGAAAACCTGGCAAAGAACCTTCGCGATGTTGCTCGTCCACATGTCCACATTAAAACGGCGCCAGCTCACTCGGTTTTAATGAACTAAAAACTGCAAAATATTTAATTTTTAGAACATATATGAAAATATGCTCTCAAACAACATGTGAATCCTATAATTTGTTAAAGGATTTTAAGTGCGGCTGAAGTTATTCCTTCATTATTATTTTCTCTCACTTTGTGATAAAACGAAACTTGCTGTTGTTTTGTGTTCTCAAGTAAACATTGACGTTCTAAATGGAATTAAAGTCAACAACCATTAATACATAAATATGTTTAAGCTGAGTAACAGTCATTGTTGTTACAATGAACTGTCGACTAATAACCAATGATCACGAGTAGTCACTTTGATCCATTTCGTTTTCCTTGCAACACGCATTTATCATCCCTAGTCTCCCAACTGTTTTAAGAGCAAAGATAGGATATTTCCCGAGGCACGAGTATAAGAAAGTAGAGGCTGGAAGGTGCCCATCGAGAACCTTGTTTGCGATCTGGCACGGTGCGACCCGATGACAATGGACCGTGACTTGAATTTCTTTGTAGTGTCCAATCCCGAATTAAAAATACACCTTCACGACGGAAATAGCCGCGACATTCATTTGTTCCTGCTACAGTCGACAGCAGGCATCGCGAAAAGTATCTTGCGAACCGATGCACGTGCTTGGACGACAGTTACGAATGAACCGGGACGATGCCGAGATTATCATGCTGACATGTTTTACTACGTATCTAAATATACGGCTTTAACTAATGGGAAGAATGATTGTGAGCAGAGGCTAAACTTGCTAGTTGTGTATTACATGCCGATAAAACCGTCTTAATCCCAAGTGAGTATGCACACTCTCCAACCGCATTGAAAACATGTTTACGTGCGCAAGTTTATTTTAGCACCGTAACTTACAAAACGCGTTTTTTAAAACGAAAGAAAAACGGGGCCTACTAATGAAAAGGGGTCATTATTACATTGATGTACAAATCAATCTGGGATTCTTTTAGTGACGACATATCAAAATAAAAATACCTGTGTGTCAGCTTTCTCTTCTCTAGGCCCGAATTTGACATGAAATATTTTTACAAATTAGGATCATTTAATAATAATAAGAATTAATTCCTTGCCTTTATAGGTGCTTTAAAAGTATTAAACGACAGAATTTAGAAAAACGAGAAACTTTTATCTCTTCTGCTTTTTTTTAAAAACTTCCATTACTAGAAAAGAATACAACATAACTGCTGCCTATTTTTTCTTCGCTAAATGCAGTCTTTATTGTAGTTACTTTCAGTGGATAATATATACAGATACCTGTAACTTTGGTGCGCGGTAAATTTATTATCTCCCTCCCCAGTCGTTAAGTGAAGGTAAGTGCTAAGTCAGTTATTGTAACTTAAAACTTTATAATTTTTTCACGTCAAATGACAGAAGAGACACTATTTTTGTTCTCAATTTATTTTCACTATAAAAAGATCAATGTGAAAATCGTCCCTTGTTACAAGCTAAGTATGTATGTGTTAACTACTGAAGACGAAAATATAAAAGAGTTAGTTTTAAGTATGCATCGTAAACAGTTAAAAATATTTGCAAATTGTTTCTTGCTCAAAGACACCTAGGAACTAAGGCTTCCAAAAATTGGCTAATCTAGTTGTAAGGCATGGAATGAGGCCTTGGACCTCCAAAATATCATGCACAGTGAATAAATTAAAATTTTAATAAAAAATAAGCAGCTTATAGTAAGAATGTAGACATTATGAAGGAACTGAACATTTACGCTTTACTATAAAGAATTCAAAATTGCCGTAGAACTTGGAGGTACCACGTGCTCAGTATGCCTACAAAGAATTTCTGTGAAATATTGACCTACCGATCATCAGGAAGATCTTTAGGTCAACTCTCCAAGAAAGTTTTCGTGTATAATTTTTGGGAGTGAAAAATAGGTAATTTTATGAAGTTTTAAATAATCCTGAGTGTAGCAGCGCACTTTAGGCCTATTTTGCTCTCTTCTCATATTTTTCAAGCTTCCATAAGTCTTCGGAAAAGTTTAGTGCATATAAATCAGGTATTTTAAATAATGCGTTTTAAGTAAAAATAAATTATATCCTAATTTAGGAGAAGTATATTAGCAGAATTCCTTGCAGGTAAATATATCCGTGAGATTTTCTCGGTTGTATTAGTTTAGACTTTTCAGCATTTGATTCAGTTTTTAAATTATCAATTTAAATTATATTAGAAATAGTCCCCCAATGGATGCCATCTAAAACTTACTAGGTAGTTGTAAGGTTAAGCTGAATGTGTTACACCGTCAATATCACCCAAGTTTGGTTAGCACATATTTTATGAAAAAAAAAAAATTAATCTTGAGTGTGTTAGCAATCTTTATTGTCTAGCTCAATAAGGACATAAATATGAAATAGTTTTAAAAATGTATGAAAACTATAATTAAGAAGCTTCTTTTATAAACGAATTAAAATCCCAATTTATAAATATATATTCCAAACTTTAAACGCACAATTTGTACTTAGACATAAGATGTGATAAAATAAATCCAAGTAGAATACTTTGGACTTTGTAAAACCCACGTAAATGCAATAGACAGACAACTTATTTCAAGAAGTATGTAATTTCCTTGAAATAATAATTTATATAAATATGTTAGTGAAAACACCCCATTTAAAATAAATATGAATGTCAAATATTACATTTTGAATTTTTAAATGGTGTTTAGGGAGAAGACTCTCACCGGTTCAGGTAGAGAGTAGGGAATGTCAGACCGGCGCATTAACACTTTATTTTTAAACAGTTGGGCGTAGCTTCATCACCTAACTAAAAACAATTCTGGTAAATATTTATGATGATGAACATACAATATATACATAATTAATGTTTTTATATGTGTGGTATGCAACAGACTGTATTTATTAAATATGTAACGTTGAGATCTAATGTGCTATTAAGGATATATTGGGCTTAATTCAGAGTTTAGTGTAAGTGATTTAATTAATATTTATAATCAAATTAATATCGCTGGAAAGTGTAACATACAGTCGCAGCTTACCTTCTGATTTGAACCACCACTCTTTGTATATTTTGAAACAATCGATATTCTACTGCTCGAATATTTAAACAATAGCAGTAAGTCTGAAGCACGCTTGTAAAATTTCGCTGAAATGTATAGACATGCTGTACAATTTACCTTGCGTATTGTTGAAACAGCTCTTAGCATCAAAATGGGAAATCGCTTTCTTGGCTGCGATTCGTTCATTGATTTCTCTCGTTTCTCAGGAGCAAAGAAGAGGGAAGAAAAAAATAAATCAAGAAGATAAAGGCTGAAGCAAGAGAAACATCCAGTGTATACAAGCAATGCACTTAGCCGTAATGAAAAACTCAGATGGTGTTTTTGCGAGAGAGTACACACGATTTATTCAGATATATCCAGCCATCTTGAAATCTGCACAGTTAGAACAAACAGTAAGCGTAATAATTGTTTGTTATCAACATTCAAATATTTTTCAAACAGCTGGTAACAAAAACTGAAAGATTGTAAAATCGAGTTTTATTGAACAGAGAGCTTTGCTTAATGATCTCAGTTTGAAAACATGTAGTTAAGTTAAAAAGCCAAGGTCTTGCGACAATGAAATGCAAAGTATCCATCTTGTGAAATACTGCCTACTTTACGAGATGTCACAAATACAAATAGCTAAATAAAAAGTATATTAATCGTAACAAAATAAATATTTGTGGATCATCTTAAAGCTAAACACCGAGCCATATTTGGGAGCTCTCGACTTGAACTCCTTAAAATCTTTCGGGATTTTCCTCTTTGCAAAGAATGCGGGTGTAATTTCTCATTAACTCCTTTGTCATTTTTATATTTCCTTCTTATTTTGTAGGTTTCATAACGTAGGTTTGAGATAAATAGCACAGATGCTGGATTCAAGAAAATTGTAATCCCGGTATATACTAGAGGGTAGTCTGGTCACATGGGTCGTTCTGTGGGCAGCTCCAGAATTGGGACGGATCCTAGAGGTACGGACTGCGATATAAAGGGTTCTACGCGTCTGTACGACCTCTCTGCCTGTGGCCTTCTTCCATTTTGGGGGGAGGGGGAAAGAGTCGCAATATATTCCAAGTAGGTCACAGTGATCGAGTGTTGTATTATTTATGATAAATCAATAGACCATGCAGCGGTATTAAGCTCAAAATCGAACTTTAAAATAAATATGAATTTAAGGAATAATAATAGTGTTCTGATGAATTGTAGATTAATATATTGATATATTTCTTCTATACACATAAGTAATGGTAATTTATTGTTTCTTCCACATCACGGGTTTTGAGTGCCAATGATAATCGTTCAATTCTAATTATAATATTACTTAAAAAGACTATACAACTAAGGAGTTCTACTTGATAGCTTAAACAGTCCAATTTTTAGCAGACACAAACGTGCATTTCTCTTTTGTCTCTTGAGAAGATACTCTTTTTTCCTTTCGCATACACTTTCTCGGCCTACGTAAGTGTGCTGTAAGTTTATCTGCAGCATATTTCATTTGAAGGCTGCTAGTATTTTCTGATCATGAACAAATTTTGGACCTTAAACACACGTTTTACACCACTGATGAGAACTATCATAATTTTATGATAGTTACCTGCTGAACACTTTTGTGATATTAACTTTGAGGAGAGTTTTATTTTACTTGCGACAGGGAAGGCATATGTGGAATTGAATATTTGATGTGTTGTTAGTTTTCTCTTATAACAAGTCCCTTAAAAGTAGGAGATTGCTTTAACTTCTAGCTTATAGCTAATCATTTTGAACAATACAGTTTGATAGGTAGGTTACTTAAACCTAATAGTAAATACTATATTTTTTGCATCAATATTGTTGGTCTCTAAGACTTACACAGAAGTACAGGGAGTGTGCTTTAGGAGATTAGGCAGTCTGGTAGGAACGCGATATAAAGACAATGGTTTACCATAACCTGTCAATACCAGAGCAACGTGAACTCTGCGTCCAGAATCTCAAAAGGCTCTTCCTGACAGGAACCTAGCACTACTTTATTCCCTGAGGACATGACAAAAACAAAGCCAGAACAACTTCCTGCTTTTTATGAAGACCACTTTGCCTGTCACTGTTTCCAAAAACAGTCAACTGCTTCCTTTTCCGTCAAAGAAAAACTCCTTCAGCAAACAAACGTTGTTATTGCTATTTTCTTTTGTAATATTCATCTTAATTTCTTCTTCTTATACAAATATTAAGTTTTCCTACTTTTATTATTTCTATTCCTTACTGTATATTCAGTCACAAAACAACCACTAAAGTTTATTTATAAACTCTAGTTAACAAATATGCTGAGTTCTGCAGATTTAAATTTTTATAATTAATTTCTTTTAATTTGTTTTGCAAACATTATTATGGAGGCTAAACTCAAGCGACCATATACGTTTCTCTTGACTTGATATTGATGATGATGATGATACTTTGTAATTATGATGCCACCCAATGCTGCTTTACTTAATAAATAGTTAAATTGTACTTAAGCTGTTGGTTTTAATGATAATTGTAATAACGGCGATAGACACAGGCAAAATTTGGAATAAAACAGAGTTCTGATAATAATTTCCCACTACTCATGTATAGGCATTAAGTTCAGCATCTTCTTAATTTTAGACCAAGCCTGTTTTTTTCACACAAAGTCTGATAGTAACGAGAGTAAGTCATTCTGGCACGTGTTAAACATTCGTCATAAAACTCAACATTCTGATATCCGAAAAGTTTGGACTCAGGATTAAACATTTAACCATGTTGCAATCCTATGTGCCACCAAGCATATCAGGAAATGTTTAAAGACAATGACAGTAGTTTTCCTTGACATAAAACGCACTTTTGACCGCGTGTCCAAAATATTAACAAAATCATAAACTACAAATTTATGGACACCACAATAAAACCAATAGGAAACTACCTTCACCTCGATAGTAAAATTCCAGCGGACACTCCTCAAGGCAACATTTGGGACATTTCTGTGTAACTTGTATGTCATGACATACTTAAAATGAATGTCCAGCCAGCACATTCTTCCTTTGCGCCGATCACACGACCATTTTTTCGCACTCGGTTAAAGTGTCGTTCACACACAGGAACCTCACGCTTAACTAACTGGAACCTTGCCTCATCGAGTGGAAAATCAAAGTAAACACTACAAAATGTAAAGCTATAACTTTCACTAAAGGGAAAAACCACCATTACTCAAAAAATATGCTTATTCTCTTCAACATTAAGTGGTTCGCCTCTGTAGCATGGTGGCAGCGTGTGTGCCTGACGTTCATGAGGTCCCAAGTTCGAATCTCGGCCAGGGTTTTATCTGGATAACGATTTTCCGGGGTTTTAACTTATCCTGAAAGATGAATGTGGTAACTCTAAACTCTATAGACCCTGGACGCATTTGAGCATCATTTCACCCATTTCATTCATCAACCTTATATGACGTAAGGACGTTAAATAATATTAACTGGACCAACTAAGTTACCTGTGTAGGGCTAGTGATGATTCCTACATAACAACGAAGTTTAATTTTTTACTACATCCAGAGTAATAAAAACGAAAAGGTAAGGAATGGAGAAGTATAAAAGATAATAAATAATAAAAAAAAGCTTATTTGAAATATCCCCTAACTAAAGCTGAAGACAAAATATAACATAAACATAAAAGTGCAATAGCAAAGAGAGAAGTACCACAGTTAGAACGTGGAAATTGGGATAAATACGTAAGCACTATAGAATAGGATTGACATGGAACTTAAGATGTGGTATGTAAGTTGATGAAACACTTAAAAGTTCAACAGAAATTGGATTAACATTATTCTAAATTACGGGCAAATGAAAATGAAGACATTAATCCTACACTAGACGCAATGGCGGAAAGAAACTCTATTGAGATTGATGAACTAGATAACTCACTTAAAACATCTAAAACCACAAAAAGTACCTGAAGTAGACAATATCAATATTGAACTCCTGAAATGTATGCCGGACAATGTAAAGAGAAGGTTTTTAGAATATTAAATATTTGCTGGAAAATCTGCGAAGTCCCAGAGGAATGGAAGAGAGGAAAAGGATATTGCATTTTTAAAAAAGGAAATAGAAGTGATTGTCAGAACTATAGAGGCATATGTATATTCCGCCTGCGGTGCAGCATATAGTAAAAGCGGGCGTTAAACACTAAGTCATTTCATATGTTTATTAAACACAAGCTATAAAATATTTACTAAGATAATAACTCGTAGACTAAATATAATTAATGCATATATGCTATCAGAAGAACTCAATGGATTTCGGAAGGGACATACCTGTTCAGGCTGTATAGTTGTAATAGAGCAGATCATTCAGAAAAAAAAGCCGAGAATTCAATGTACTAACGATAAAGCTTTCGATAGATTACAAAGAAAACTTTGGGAAATAGTGTATAAAAGAGGTTATCAGACGTTACTCCAGAAGGGTAAATCAAAGCTTATATTGTGCAACATTATACAGGGTGTTTCAAAACGACACCGAACGAACATATAGAAGTAGTTGCTCAGCTTCTGTGTGAAACATAAAGATAGTTTTTACCGCCAATAGAGTCGCATAAAAATGCTCTAGAATGAGTGTGGAATAGGCAGTGACAGGAACCACGACGCGTGCCTCACGCTTTCGGAGTCCGCAGGTGCCGCGAGCTATAATGTTTGTAAACATACCGACATACTCCGAAGTAGCTTGCTTGCTACTATTAAGACATTCGTTGGCTTATGAAACCGCAATAAATAAGCTATTGCTTAATTATTGCTTATGCGTGTTTAACGTGTTACAAAATTCCGTTATAGCAGTCCATGATGGCAAATAAGCTGATGGACCTATGCAATTTATACCGTTTAGAGGGAAATTATATTAGTGAGGTTGAGGATGGAAGCATTAAATGATAAACACAACGAAAACATCAAAGAATTGTAGATAACATTAACCAAAACTAAAAGGCTTATACAATGAGACGAGCATTTTATGTCACGTGTTTGATAATACTAAATAAAGCATTTGTAATTGAAATGGAAGCTGTTGCTATTTACAGTAGGTGTCATAACAAAATGATCTGAAGTTAAGCAATAAATATTATCATTGATGTAACTATTTCTACAATTCATACTTTTAATGAAACTAAATTAATCGTGCGTTCGTTGAAATTCCTTTAGCTCTTCCATCCATCAAAACCATATCCGTCATTTCGGCGTTCGTGTAGCGCTCCATATTGCTTGGATTTGCTAAGTACGCGCAAAATCCTCCCTGTTAGGACGGCATGTATAGTTTTACACTGAAGAGCAACCTTGCAACTGTCCGAGTTATTAGTCTACCTTTTCACAAATAACTGCCCTTTGCCCCATTACCTGAAAGGTAGGCTAGGGTCACTGATAAAGAGCAAGGAGTAATGTTTGTGTTTTCGTGGCCGGTGCCGGTGCGTCCCAATAACAACTTTTGAGATTCGCACCCAGTGGTTCCTGCGCTGCCTAATCACAAAATCCTGTTATATTTAATGCTGCATAAAATTATACTTAAGAGAACTTCGAAGCTGCGACATCAAAATTCGGACTAATTAAGTTATAAACTACGCAACGGCTATAATCGTTCGGTGTCGCTTTGAAACAACCTGTATATATCAATAATAGCGACAAGTAAATTATAATAAATCAAGCTGCTAAACAAGGCTGCCCAATGTCCCCAGCTATGTTTAATATATCTATTAACGATATCATAAGACAGTGGCAAGAACACTTAAATGTAAGTTCTATTATCAATGACAAGACCTTAAACACCATACTGTTTGCAGACGATCAAGTAATATTTAGCAATACAAAGCGTGAACTACAAATAGCAATATTCAAATTAGAAGGAATAACCAGCAATTTTAACATGAGAATTTCAGAGACGAAAACTAAGTGATGGCGTTCCAAGGAACAAACCATTTAGGATATAAAATAGCAATAAACAATAAAATAACAGAACAGGTAAATAATTTTAACTATCCGGGGTTTAACGTATCTTTCTGCCAAAAGAATGATATTAACATAAAAATAAGTAGATTCTAGAGGATATGTGGAATAATAAGAACACTAAGAAATAAAACAAAAAAGCAACTAAATTAAAATTCTATAAAACTATGGCAGTTACCATGTTAAATTATGCCTGTGAAAATTGGACACTCATAAGATCAGATAGATAAAAGATAGAATCAGCCGAAATGAAATTCTTACACAATGTAGCGGGATATACACTTTTATCTAAAACAGATGATGAATATATTAGAAGAGAGATAAAAACATCCAAATTAAACGACAGAATTAATCAAATAAGAAATAACTGGTTACAACACATAGGAAGAATGCCACAGACATAAGTTCACTACCAACCTAAAGGTAGAAGACGAGTTGGACGTCCATGCACTAAAGGATAAATTCGATCTCTTGATGTGGAAACAGATTAAAGGCCTAAATCCATGAAGTAAAAGAAGAAGACTGTATCCATTATAAGCACAAAGTTGAAGATATAAAACACCTACTTGTAAAATTCAATACCAATCCGTAACCCCAACCACAGGTCTTCAGCCGTCCACACTATTGCGAGATATCTTTAGATCGACCTTAAATGTTAGCTATGTCACACTTCAAAGGCTACTGACAATGTTGCAAGTATCTACTTTAAGTTTCCGGGTCTTAAGTTAATCATTATTAAGGTTAATTTGTGTTGTGACTTTGTGTTGTGTTATATGAATTTTTAACGCCATAGTTCAGTGCCTACTACACGGCTGGTATAAAGAAATAGGTATCTATTAAAGTACAAATTAATTATGTTTTTCATATGCGGCCGCACCGTGGCCGAGTGGTTAGACCATTCGGCTCTCACTAAGGTCGCCCGGTTTTGATCCCAGGCGACCGCAAAGTGAAATTTGTGGTGGACAACACGGCCCTGGGGAAGGTTTTCTCTGGAAACTTCGGTTTCCCCGCCATCTCATGCCACCGGTGATCCATCTTCATCTCAGGTATCATCAGTGTCACCGCCTGCGGTGCCACATTTAGAAAAAAACAGGCGTTAAACGCTACAGATTACACATTTTTCAGATGTTTTAGGTTATTAGCTATGGACTGCAACTTTAATACTGCAACATTTTCCTAAATTATGTTTAAAACATAATTTTGTACGCATTTAGTATCGAATTTTTTACATAATGTCTATAAATGTCACGATATAGATACAGATTCTCTAAAAAATAAGTCTGTGAAATCGTTAAAACTAAGATATGAAAGACAGCCTCAGTAGCGTAGATGATAGCGTGTCTACTTCACGTTCAAGAGGTCCCGAGTTGGAATCTCAGTCAGGGTGAGTTACCTGGATAAGATTTTTCCGGGGTTTCCCTTATTATGAAAGACGAAAGTCGGGTAAATCTAAGCTCTATGGACCCTGAACTCCTTTGAGCATCATTTCACCCATTTCATTCATCGTCCGATGTGACTTAACGTTGGAGGACGTAAATTAAGAAAAAAAAAAGATAAGCAAATTTAATAAAAAGTCCTGTATTTGATATTTTATTCTTCCATTCAAAAGGAATTTTTAGTATTAAGCAAAAATTTTTGCTCTATTAAGTGTATGTAAAGTGATTTAATAAATAGCACTCTAGAAAAATTTTAAAATCTTGGAATTTTATAGAAAATTTATAAAACTAATAAAACGAAGAGGAAAAGGCACCAAAATAGATAATAAGTATTATGTGTTATTTATTCATATTAAAATGAGAGCGTCCATTCGTTTACTTTTACAGCTAGCAGTTTTTAAGTGCCTCCTTGAGTCTTATATTTAGCTATGGCGCGCTTCTAGGAATAATGACATTTTGTCGAAAGCTATTCAATTTATTGACGTACTTCCTATAGTTTAGATAATGGAGTAAGCCTTCTGTTTCACTCCAAAAATACATTTACTTTATACTCTTCGACATTAAGATTATTCGGAACATTTCCTAAATATTCTGGTGAACTCCCCCGTGTTCTGTTTATTTAATACCGATGCTAAGTAATAATTTAGCACCAGAGGGGGTTACTAACATTTTTATATATGTACATGCAGAAGAACAGAAGGGGTGCATAAAAGATGCCGATGTTGCTAGGGATGAACAAAATCCGCGTTAGCCGTTTGTACGGGGAATCCTTTGATCCTGAGATAGCGCAAGGACGGAATATCCTTAAAGGATATTGAATTACATGACCCTTGTGTAGGAGAGAAGAGACTTTTTTTTCAGACACAGCACTCGTTAAGCTCTCCCCTTCCCTTCCCCGCTGTCGCGTGCATACACTGTTGTCAGTTTTACTGTTTAATGAGCATGAGAAATGGGGCAGGGATTTAAAAACAGCTTGTGGATTTTCAGTTGAAGAAAATAACTAAATGTCTTAGCTGTACTCATTTATTTTAAATGTTTCTTCGTTGTTCCTGTTAAAAAGATGATTGTAGTCTTAGTGTGTCAGCTTTTCCCTGTGTATATCTAGCGTTATATGGTCTAACCTGTAACGGCGATATCAAGAAAAGCTAAATAAGAGAAATGAAATTAATTAGATGAACACTAAAATAGAATTTATATATATATATATATATATATATATATATATATATACAGTCCAATTAACTTAAGCTGGCAGCTGAGTAAAGATATGAACTAAATGGAGTAGTCTCTTACTAAACCTGACAGAAGGCTGAACATGATTTATACAATGTAGATTAGCTGATACATGTATAGTATAGCAACGCAAAGAAAATCCCTGTAAGGAATGTGCTGTGGGACAAGGACAGCGAAGTGTGTGGCAGAGAACGCTTGCTATACAAGGAGCAGACCGTTGGAAAAAAAAAAAAAAAAAAAAAAAAAAAAAAAAAAAAAAAAAAAAAAAAAAAAAAAAAACATGCGCCCTAATCGCTCTGTACATTAAAACCGAGAAGATTCATTCGAAAAAGTAGAAGACGTCAGAATGTTTTTTGAATGGTCTGTAACTGAATTGACATGGGGTGTCATAAACCAGTCCAGGGAGAGTGTGGGAACCTTCGCCAACACCCCTGCGTCTCGTCCCTCGGAGACTATCTCTCCTGTGGAGGAGTATACCATCAATGGCTCCAAATGTATCAAATCATCCTCAGTCTCCTTTCAGGATTGGTAACAGACTAATTCATTTAGTGTGCATCTTTATCCAGCTGCCATATCAAGTTAATTGGAGTGTGTGTGTGTGTGTGTGTGTGTGTGTGTGTGTGTGTGTGTGTGTGTGTGTGTGTGTGTGTGTGTGTGTGTGTGTGTGTGTGTGTAAAGCATCACACAGCTTTGTTTTATGTAAATGTTTTAGGTAGATGTTACACATAATGATGTTTAACCAAACACCATGCATGTGCTAAGAATGATTTTAATTAAAAAAGGTAGTTTTCATCTAAACAAAATTGAAAAAATTTAACAACGAATATTTCAGAAATACATGTTGCACACTGCAAGGACAGGACAATACGTCATTACATTCACACTATTGCCATGTAGCATTGCCTAAAAAACTCCAATGTTGTTAACTTCTGGGGAAACAGGTTGGAATAAAAAGTCTGTTTTATTTAAACAGACCATTCTGTTAAAAATTATCATTTTTTTCACACTAGCCATTGGCAAAAAAAAAAATGTGTTGTGTTTAACGCCCGCTTTTACTACATACGGCACCGCAGGCGATGACACATGATACATGAGATGAAGATGGAGCACTGGTGGAATGAATGGCGGGGGAAACCGGATATCCCGGAGAAAACCCGCCCGAACGCCGTGTTGTCCACTACAAATCTCACTTTGTGGTTGCCTGGGATCGAACCCGGGCCGCTTCCCATGTGCAGGCTAAGATTTGAATGAGTAGAGCCAGACTGAAAAATTCAATGCCATAGGGAATTGAACCACGGATCTCCCGCTCTCCGTGTGTTTGCTTAAAACCATTGAGCTACTATGGCCAACGTGCCGATATGACATTACATTCTCCAACTGAGACATACGAGTCAGTTGGATAAGGTTGGTAGTATCTGAGCGAAGTCAGCCAGTTTGAATTTTTGGAAATGCCATTAACTTGTATGTCCTCTAATAAATCATTTCGCCAGTCTCTTGCAGTCTTTTGGCGTTGCAGTGTCGGGTTCATCTCCCTGTTACTGATTTTTGGCCTCTGATATTTACAATCAAACAATCACTACAGGATCCTTTATCTATAGACAACTTTAAGCCAACTGCTTAAGAATTTCTATGCTTAGTAATAATTTTAAATAATGAACTAATATAAACATTTTAGCCACACCAGTGTCAGACCCAGTTGATTTGTCATTGTAGGAATTCAGATATCAAATTTTAGGAATATACTTATCAATATTTTAGAAAAGACATATTTGTTAAAATTCACAGAACTCGCAGGACGAGGTGTGGACATGGTCAAATGCAGGTGAGCGATAAGTTTATAACTAGTGCAGCTGTACATGAATATTTTGAGATTTGTACGCCACTGCTCAAGAGCAAAGCAAGGAATTACAAAAGAGCGGTGATACACAAGTTTTAACATCTCACGACCTCTTTCGCCAGCTTTGCTTTTTATAATAGTACCGCAGCACTGTCTGAAAAACCAATTATACTCCCTTTCAGCGACTTAACCCTCCCCTCTCTTTCCAAGTATCTTGCTAACATTATTTCATTTCGTCCGGAGTTGTCATGGTAACGGAACAAGAAACAAAGTGAAGACGCCCACCTTGGAGAAGAAAACGCACAACCTTGATACCATCCCATAATACTCTCTTCAGATGTATCCTCTTACAGGAAATACATGTTGTAAAGCATTAATAATGCCAGCTTTCTGACCTATTGTTCTTCCTAAACTTAAACTCATGAATTTATACAATATTTGCTGCTACCAGACTTTATGAATATTAATTAAATAAACGTTATTTGGCATATAAGGCGTACCTAGTTTATCATAGTTTGCATAACACAATTCCTAATGATACAAATGTACATAATAGGACACAAACGCCATGAGAAAACTCTATTTTTATTACTGTAACAGTCTACCCACTGTGACGGATTGGGTGTTTTATAGAGTAATTGAAACCATGTTTGGAGATTACGGTGTTTAATTTATTTTTGTATATAGAATTCCAGTGTAACTTCCACTGCATAGATATTTCATACTTGAGGAAAGATTGGAAGTCTTGATGAACCTTTAATTCAGCCAGACTTTGAGAGCGGCATGCTGCTTCATCAGCTTTGTCATCTCCGGATATGCCTATGTGAGATGGTATCCATGCTAGTGCCACATGTTTATTACATGCTTTTAACTTACTATACAGCAACAAAATTTTCTGCACTCAAGAATTTCTGGCTGACAGAATTTGTTGAAGAGCAAGAATGCGCTCATAGAACGATGTTCAATTTTCACTAAGTGTTCCAGGGCAAATCTTCTGTCAAAAAGCTCACAGGAGAATATAGTGAGATAATTTGGAAGACTAGGAAAAAATACTCCCAGGATATACCACAGCACAACCACTACTTTCATTCATTTTCGATCCATCAGTATGTATGTATGAAATTTTTGTTTCTTAAATCAAACACACATAATTAATTAGTATGTTTCTTATAGGGATTATGTTCTTAACCATAAAGGAAACAAGGAAATCATAAGCTTCAGCAATGCCGTGGGTATTGATTTTTTCGTTGATTTAAGTAAGAATGACAGATGCTTTTTTTCGTAATTATTCTTAGACCGACCGACGGTCAATAAATAATCACCAATTTCAACAAGCATGAGCTTGAAGACTCAAAAATAATATAAAAACATTATAAAGAAGGGAGATATTTGGTAAGATATTTAATGCTAGAAGATGCCAATTTGTTACATCTTATTACAGACACTGAAGGTAATTTTATTCGCAATACTTTGAAAAATGATTACATATTATTCTTTTATTTTTATTTGTTCTATGTAGCGTTAGATCTTATACAGCTCCGTTTACATTTTGTATATGCAAATCAAGAAATCTCACCATTTTTACAGTTTTATCAACCTGAAAGGAAAATACATGAAAAAGGCCACGTAGATCCTTAACCAAGCCATACTAGACATTATAGGAATAAAAACCCAATACAGAAGAAATCAATAATTGAATGGGGAAACTTACAATGGAATTAAGTGCCAAATTTAAAAAAAATGAAATTTTGCTATACAATGGTGTTACACGGCATTCTGCATAAGTGCTAAGTGAAACACATAATAATGCGGTTGCAAAGTAAAAAAGATATTTATTTACAATGGTGTCAAGTGCAAATTCATTTCCCGCGTACACTTCCCTCCTTCAGCTTTCTCCAACAACTTACTTTATGTGGCTATGAATGTGTGGTTACAATATTAATTGTGTACACATAAATATGGAAATAAATGGCAAAATGAGGCACATGTCACAAAGAATCAAAGTTTACAGCTTCTAATAGGCAGCGTATTACGGACAATGAAAATTCACTTCCACGTGATACCTCTTCCATATTCTAGAAACAATATCAGTAAGGAATATTAGAGTTCAGATTTAAATTTGAACCTTCTTTTGATACAATCAACAGGAAAAATTCAATACCACGGCCGGTATTTGAACCACGGATCTACTGGTTTCCATCCAGTCGTTCTTACCCATAGAGATACCATGGTCAACGTGCTGCGATTCTGACATTAAATTCTCCACTTGACTCGTAGATTTTCCCGGTAAACCACTAGGTGCTCTCGCATTCGAGATACGCCATTTGTGGCGACTTACTATTGTAAGTACTTGAGTCCCAGTAGATCCGTGGTTCAAAACTCGGCCGTGGCATTGAATTTTTCATGTCGATTCTATCAAACCAATAACTTAGCCTGTATACGGCTATGTGAAGAAATGAATTATTTCCATAAATTAACTTAAATTGAACCTCTTGTAACACTGGTAACACTGTAACCTACAAATATTACCGAAAATGTCCCCCCCACCAAGATTTTCCACATTTGATATTCTGTAGACCAAGGACTGACACCTGTAAGTTATGTGTACGTCTCCAACAGAGACGTCCCCAAAAATCTTCCCAAAATCAAGCAAATACGTTTCAACTAGAATTACATCAGAGAAAAGCCGAGAAAACCTATACCTAAATGAAAAAAATGCAACCATATCTCAGGAGCCTGAATGGGAACTGAGTTGTGCCATATTTGACCTACAGAAGGTTCTATTTCTTCCGACACTGACGCATTTTGAACTGTTTTATAAACGCCAGCTTAATGGTTTTAATATTTGTTTTCATTTGTGTTATACTGGGTGCTCTTGCATGTGTACTTCACATGAATCGATCGCAGGGAGATGAGGTAGTGAAATTGCATCATGTCTCTTAAAATGTGGTGAACATGGACTTCATTCATAAAAGAAGTATAGTCCTTAGGAGTGACAACTGGATTGATCAAAACAAGAATAAGATTCTGATTTTCTGTTACATAGATCTAGTTGCTAACCAAGTGTTTGATCAAATAGATCATAAATTTCTTTTCAGTGGACATAGTTTCATGCAGTGTGATAGGGAGTCTGCCTTGATCGAAAAACGAAAGAAGGCAATGAAAAGTTACATTCCTGAAGATCTGCCCAAAGTTATAAAATGTTTCAAGCAAGATGAGTAATCCCTTCACAGTTGTGGATATGGAAGAATGCAACTTCTATAACTTTCAGGAAACAGCTGATAAGTTGACCACTAAGCATCTGAATATAAGTTCTGAATTTTGGATACGGGTTAAGTCCAGCTTTTCCTGGTGTTGTTTTTATAAGAGATGCATTTAATGAGGTTAGTTCATGGAAACAAAAATCAGTTCTAAGAAAAGGAGTCACTGTAAATGACCTGAAAGAGGCTGAGCTGCATCTAAGTGAAAGCCCACCTCGGTAGCGTAGATGGTAGCGTGTCTGCCTCACGTTCAAGAGGTCCCGAGTTCGAATCTCGGTCAGGGTGAGTTACTTGGATATGGGGTTTCCCGGGGTTTTCCCTTATCCTAAAAGACGAATGTAACTCTAAGCTCCATGGACCCTGGGCCCATTTGAGCATCATTTCCCCAATTTCATTCATCGTCTGGTATGACTTAAAAAGTGAAAAGAAACTTTATCTGATGTCCATGATAGAATATTTACCTGAAGAAGAGCATCGAACATTTTACAGAAATTTGTGTTCTGATTTACTGTAAAACATCATTCAAGTATTGGACACATTATTTATTCTTTCTAAAATGAGCATTACGTTTTCAGTGAGTGTTAATTCTCACTAACTCTTGATATTATCAGTAGAGGTAGTACTGTGTGAAAATATTGATGAATATTTTGGGTTTGTAGATATCACTTTTGTAAGGAAAAGACACTTAAGAGTTAATCGTTTCCTAATTTTATATTTTCATATTACCACAATAAATTGAAGTAATATATTTGGTGCCTTAAATTTCGCAAGAAAATATCTAAAATGTAGACAATATGTTTCCAATAAACGAATGTTTAAAATAAATAATTAAATTGATTATGAAACGTTTTTTAACTTATCTCGAAAACTTAATTTTGGCACTTAGGCCCTTTTTAAGATTCACCCTTGAATTTGTTTCTGAGCATTGTGTTCGATTACTTATCTGGACAGAATCAAAACTCGAGTGGGGTTTGAGTATTCTACGATGAAATGAAAGTATATAATAAAATAAAATAAATACAATAAAATATTAACTTAAATTACTAAACCGATTGATCGAACTGATTCCATAATTTGTTTCTAATTCTCTTCTTATAGTAGATCCTGTGCTATTTTGAGGACCTAATTTTAAATATCTATGCCGAATTCAAATGACAATCGCAAACAAATTATCAGAAGATGGAGAGCTGATAATCCACAAATGATATGGAGTTGATAAAACAGGCAAGTGCTAGGAAGATGACAAAAATGTGAGGTAAACGGCTGTAATTGGTTGAAACATGTCATTTCGTAGCATCTCATTGGTAGTGTGACGGAGTGGAACTGTCAGTAAAGCATAACACTGCAAAATTTTGTCCCCGTGAATAATACGTTTTAAGTGCAAGTTTTCTGTGCAAAATGAAAAATTTTGCACCTTTTGCTATTCCAAAGAGAATTATGTGTTCTACAAAAGTGTGTGTTTAGTTTTATTATGTTTATATAATGTTTGTACTTTCCAGGTTAATAAAACAAAGTGTTGTCGACAAGAAAGGCTATCTAATAAACCTACTGCCTTTTGCGTTTAATCGATGTGACACAGAAGTTGCTTGAGCTGCTCATTGCTGTCGACTTGGCACTCCGTTTTATTAACTGAAAAGAATAAAAGGATATAAACGCACAAAAACTAAACATAATACTTTGTGCAGTACATACTTATCTATGGAAAAATAATTACCAAAAATTTTTATTTTACTCGCAAAACTTTCACTTAAAAGAAAAACAAACGAAATATAAAAACGCCAAACTTATGGGCCAACCCATGATCAAAGTACAACCCATAAACATATGCTCCGTTTACCGTGAGTTCAACCTCAGTCTGTGTCCACTGCTGAGTTAGTTCTGTCTACTTTTAGATCCAAAATAGCAAGAGTAAATTGTGAAATTATCACCTTCGGTTTTACTTTTTGGAATGTAACTCACCTTTACAATTATTTGAAACAATGACTATAAAGTCATTTTTGACCCAAGTTCGCGAGAAAGCCTGCATTTCATAATTTACAACCTAAATCTGGGGAAATAAGGAGCAGACATGTTTCCGAAGCATAAACATTTTTTTTTTTTCCTTTTCAATTTGATTGCTGAAATACTGTAATAGCAAATGTTGAAATGGTAAATTCTACAGAAAAACTAACTGATGTGCATTTTCTATTTTAACGCAATATAGTTTTTCTTTTCTGATTTTATAGCAAATTTCATAAAAATGAAAATTACTCCCCAAGCATCCATTCACTAGTTGGTGTGTTTGTCATGAATCACAAAGATTTTTCTGAAATGCCTTCAAGTTAGACAATAGGAGCTGCTTTACAAATATTACGTTAAAACAAAAAATCAATTGATTATAAACGGTTCGACTTAACGGAGCTATGTTGAAAAAACAAATGAGTCGGGATTATCAAACTGCCCATTTCCCAACTTGGGAAAGAATAAACATATACCAAAAATATTTCGGAAGAAGCCAATACTGCAAAAAGAATTTCTTTCGTAAAATCTTCAGGAGGAGTTAGGTGTTTATTTTGTATCAGATATTCCTGTTTGTCAAAGCTAGATATCTTTTAATTAAAATATTTATGGTCTCTTTGAGAAAATAAACAGCAAACTATCTTAGTAAAGGACTATCAGATGATATCCTTAAACAATGACGACTCTGTATAATATTTGACATTTTTCCATCTTTTGGTTTTGTTGTGTGTTTTCTCTCTTTCTGTCTCTCTGTGTCTCTATCAGAAACACATTACACCTACACCCACCCTCTACTATGTCTCAATTTATAAATACTCTTCTGAGATTTTAGAAGCCTTCAAAAGCTGTACTTCGCCCACCTCTGTGGTGTGGGGGTGGCGAGACTGTCTCACATTCAAGAGGTCCCAAGTTCAAATTCCTGTTAGATAAGATAAGATTTTTGTCTGGGTTTATCCATATCCCGAAAACACAAATATCGGGTAACTTGGGCGTATTTGAGCATCATTTCTTGTGATTCGATCTACTGGGGTTAAAGCAGTGAAACTTTTTTTTATAAAAAGTCTATTTTCAAAGAATACCTCGTAATTAAATTTAATTCTTGTGCCTCAGAAGCGGTAAAAAGTACTTTTGTTATACAAAATGAATGAATCATCTTTACAAATACATCACGCAGATGTGAATCGCCAGGTGTCTGTCAATGCTATGCCTAAATTAATTAAATCATTTTGCTCTCCTGGAACCTCAAACCCTACTCAGGCTTATCGAAGTGGTGAGGCTAACCAGTTCGAAAACTGTGATGCTATTCTCAAATGGAAGTGAAGCAGGCTAGCAACACCAAGAATGGAGGTATTCTTCTATCGTGTAGGTGAGGGGAGAGCGCAAACAATTTATATTTCCGTCGGGAGAGAAAGGGTTGTCAGTGTGGGCTCCGGCCTCATAACTCAATTTCTTTCTCCCGAAAACTTGGCTCCGACCCAGCCTGCCTGCCTGTCTGTCCACGATTTCTCCTTCGTGAAACAATACACACTGATAAACTCCCTAGGGAAGAACTGTATATTGTAACGTTCCCTTTCTGGAATATTGCGGCTGAAGTCACCTGTCTAACAGCATTTATCCTGCCTTTGTTTTCGCCAACTTCACTTGGGGAAATCTTTTTCTCCCACTTGTTAACTCCATCCGCCTGCATCAATATCACAACTTGACACTGATGTTGTTTACGGGCGGTATCAAAACTGTAGCCTCACTTCATAAATAATATACACACTGAAGAAAATAGCCATTCACAATATGTTTCCCTCTTTTGGTGAAACGACACAATTCTTGATTAAAGGTGGTACAAGATGTGAGAATTGCTTTAATTTAAATTAATAAATCTGAAGTGTTAATATTAAAAACTGGGTTACTATATGACGGCTTTGAAACTCCATGTTCATTGCGTGACTATAATACATAGGTGGTCTGAAAAGTTTCTGACCTAATGAAGATACAAGACATTTTTTCAGTATTCTTTTTCCAACACAGTCTCATTGTAACTCACACTTCTCCCAGCGATGCTCCCATCTCTGTAACCCGTCCAAATATTACTCGGCGTTTTTCTCTGCAAAATAATTGTTCACGAAGGTGATTGCCTCTTCATTTTATGAAAATCTCTATCCTCCGAGCGCAATTTTCAGATGAGGAAGTCGCTTGGGGCTAGATATGTGGAGTAAGGCAGAGGGTCAAGCAGTTCAAACCGTAATTCGTGGATTTTCGCCATTACAACCACTGAGGTGTGAGCTGTGAGCAGATGAACAGATCCGCTGTTGCCTTCTTGAAACAGGATTTTCTTTTTCTGCAAACGTAGCAGTTTTCCCGCAAATTCTGCCTTCAGCTTGTCAAGTAATGATGCGTAGTATGCTCCTGTAATAGTTTTTCCTTTTTGAAGATAATCGATTAAAATAACTCCATGGCTATCCCAAAAACAGCCGCCTTCACTTTCCCAGCCGAAAAAGCAGTTTTTTTGGATCCGGTTCCTTCTTTGCCATCCAATATTTGGACTGTAGTTTTGTTTCGGGCGTATACTGGTGTATCCAAGTTTCATCTACAGTAATTAATCGGCGCCAAAACTCGGATTTATTGCGCCTAAACTGCGCCAATAAAAGCGTTGGAAATCATTCGAACACGTTATTCATCTAACGTGAGCAAACGCGGCACCCAACGCGCGGACAGCTTTCTCATGTCTAAATATTGATTTAATATGTGACAGACACGTTCTTTTGACATGTTCATAGCCTTTGCTATCTCTCCCTTTAATCCGGCGGTCATCTAGCACCATTTGGTGAACTTCGGCGATGTTTTCATCGGTAATTGCAGTTTTTGGACGTCCCGAACGTTCATAGCCTCCCAAACTCTTACGGCCACGTTTAAATTTAGTTGCCCAAAATTTCGCTGTAGTAAATGATGGTACACAGTCTCCATGCACAGAATTCAACTCATCTTTGATTTGCGAAATGTATTGCCTTTCAAAAACAAATATTTAATGAAGCTCGATACCCGATTTTGTCCATTTTCATAAAAACACTCACATCAACTCACTCAAACGGCTGTTACATAACAACTAAGTATCCAAAATGGCTGAAACATTGGTGAGTAACTGTAAACAGATGGACAGCGAAATTCACTACCTTTTATTTACGAGTGCTGCCATCTTCATGTTGAGGTCGAAGACTTTTCAGAGCATCCTCAATTATACGTGAAGAAGAGTACTCGTATAGGAATTTCAGCATACAAGCCGATAACATGAATATTTTGGAATTAGTTAAAAGTCATAACATATGTAATCAGTTGTGTGTTTTAATGACATGTACAAGCTGTACCTATTTCTTACGGTTTATCAGTTACATAAATCGTTCGGAATGAAGAGAACTTGAGAGACTATTTTCATAAAATTCAAGGTAGGTTTACATTTTATATGTTAAACACAGGGTTTCTTAACCTAAATGAAAAGAGGTGTTTTTAAGAAGACACAATGTAACACAATTTTTTAGAGGGTAGCTTGGAGATTTCTTTGAAATTCCTTGTAGCGCATCCTTGCAAAACAATGAGCTGAGCTATCCAGTTTGGCACCTAACCATGATTCTTTTTTAATTATGCTTTTCAGATTGGCTGAAAACGTGTATTTCTGATTAAATATGGGTATCTCATTTTGGAGTGGAATGAAATAGTTTCTCTGTAGTAGAGAATGAGTATTTACATTTATTCAGTATTATTTTTACTAAGTTTAAAACAGCTGTAATCGAAAGCCTTTTGATGATTTGACTGTAGATGAGTAATTGATGGTTATAATAACTGGGCAATGTAACTGATTAGTGACTATATAGATTAACATACTTTTGTTTAAGCTGACAGTGGCATTCAGAACTTTCTGTATCCTAAACTGAACTCATCTTCTGCACTATACGAAACATGAATGTGTGCTACTTCGAAGCCCAAAATGCATTTCATGGCTGTTTTGAGTAGGTTACCTCTTCAACTAAATATGATAAAATCTGATGTGCAAATATAATTGATATTTTACGTTATATTACATCAGGGTTACAAACTGTAAAGCTTGCCGTTGCTTGACACAAAAGATTTAGACTTACAAAATACAATATTTCAAAATGAGCTAACGCTGTGAGAAAGTCTGAAAAATGTATATTTTAATAAGCTCCATTATATTCTCATACCGGTTTTCTGTACTTACTTGTCATGCAAAATTCAGCCAAATAAAAGGTAAGGTATAGGGTATTCACAAAACTTTCAAGATACACGTTTTATTTCTAATATTAATGTACTGAAGTATAATTTAATCATATATAGATATCTCACTTATTATGATTGAACTTGTACTTTCTTTGAGAGATAGTTTTACGTTATAAACCGTAAAACTATTACGGATTAACAGAAACGTTTTAAATGCACAAGTCCTGGAAACATTAAAAATGTCATGTTTTATTTAATATTTCACCCATACTTTAAGTTTGATTAACACTTTATACTTTTATATTATTAGGATAAGAACTCCTATAATAGGGAGGCTGTTTGTAAAACGACAGGAAATTCAAAAATATACTTAGAAATGAACGGAATTTTATTCTATAATTTAATTATTTAAAAATAAAATTATAGTCAGACTGAATAGTATTTGAATGGTATGATGGACATTCATGTTTGAAGCAATAATGGTTTTCTCAAACTTGTTGAATGATGCTCCTAATATGGGCAAATTTGTCTAACTCATTAATCAGAGAAAATGCATGAAATTAATTATATATATAAAGAATGTAAAACAATAGATTGCTTTGAACATCATGAATAATTTAGAGCACATGTAAATTTGCATACTATGCTTACTATCACAAATATTATATAATGACTTTATTTTCTTTGCTTAGATTATGGATGGAAACTTGTCACCAACACCTGAACAAAGGGCCTGAGCCGCACTTCGAGCATGTTATCCAGGTTCACCATTCAGTCTCGGTGCAATATTTCATGGATTTGCGCAGATGACAACACTATCCAAGCGAAAAGAAAATGATATCCCCATTTAGGGACCTCTACAGAGAGAGCGCTATTACCCTATATTTTAATATTATTGGTTTTCAAAATGGCACATATAGTAAATGTAAGCTGTACACAGAGAAGAGAGAGAGAGGGGCACGGGGGAGAAAGCATACGGCCGAGGTGAGAGCGAGGGAGAGAGGGAGAGAGAGAGGAATCTTCAGTTATCTTATGCAATAACGCGAACAGATTCTACTAGTTTTAAGTAACCACATGTTTCTTTAATGTAGTGTATTGAGCAGCTTGTGAGAAATGTGACTCAATGTAGGAAATAGTAAAGTTCAGATCTGCTTACTGGTCACAAGTGAATTAACAGTCATTTTATTTGTATTAGGGAAAACCTTTCAACCAAATTGTAACAGTTTCACATTGCAAATTAGTACTCAAGTTAATATTCTAATATAATAAATATTACAACTGGCTTTAAATGTTCAGCTAGCAGCGGTTAAACAGCTATCAATTTAAATCAAGTATCTACGTTGTGCTTTCCCTGCCTGAATGGAAATTAAACTTTTAACTTAATGCAGATTTCAGGTTTACAGGAGCCACTTTAAAAATAATGCAATGAATTAAAAATTTTAAATCTGAAAATTTGGGGAAAATTATTTTATAGGGTTGGAAATACATAAAAATTGCTCTTTACTCTGAAGGAACTAAACTGTCTAGCCGTCCTATACGAATTCATACGTATCAAAAATAAAGAGTTTTGCGAATTCGATTACTTCTAATGCAAGTTAAGGAACACATTAAATTATTCCCATGGTAAGTAAAGGGCTCTCGTTTATTTTTAACAAGCAGAAATTCATTCCTCGAAGACATGGTGTGTGTGGTGCGTTGCCATAGGGTGACATATAGCTACCATAGAGTGCCTGGAGAAGACCCTGGGGGGTTGCTATTCGCATTGTCTCGCAATGTCATGAACACTGGACCACCTGACATCCCCAGGCAGTGTTCCACCTGTGTAACAATTGACCTCCATACACGGCCTATATAACGTCATACTCCATGCTAAGGGATACCCAAAAGGACGCTATATTATGGTAATTTCTAGCTAATTTAGTACACCACCCCTAAAGCAACCTGTTCAAGTTGTTATGACATACTTGGTGTTTTGAAAGTGTAATTTAAGAATTATAATGAAATAAATTTTACTCTCTCTAACTTTTGCATAAGCTAGAGGAAATTGTTGTAATCTAGTAAAAAATCTAAAATCGTAATTGAAAAAGTAATAGTAAAATACTCGAGCGCTAGCAACATCATTAATAAACGAAAAGTCTGATAATAAAATTATGCTTTAAGAGATCAAAGTATTTTAATACTGAGTGAAAACTTTTAAAGCATGAGACTTACCAGCGGTGATAACAATTCTCATAAAATTGTATGTATATATATTTATATAATAAATACCTTTTTAAGAACTCGTCTGATATGCAATATTTCATCCGCTACTAAAACGCAAGTCAAAGTGATAATTTTAATTAAATATGTAGATTTATAATTGCTGGATGAAAATTACATTAATGCTAGTTTTCTTGGAGATAATGGATATAAATATACTGAAATCAGTGGTAGATAGTATAAGTGCGAACTTAAATGTCTATATGGAAAAGAGTGAAATATGCATTTCTGAAGACGTGGTAATGGATACTCAAAGTGCCATGAGTTCATTGGTTCTTAAAAAAAATATGGTAGAGTTCAAATTATTACTAATTAAATAAAATATTGTAGTAATGGATTGCACCTTTGCTTAGCTACATTATGTGGCGGATAAATTCTTAAATTTATGGTGCAATTTTAACGATAGAGAGAAAGCTTATGAGTTCCCCTTTCTGAAAAAATAAAAAATAATAAAATAAAGAAAATAAAAAACTACTGTAACGATTTTTATTTCTATCTTGATTTTATTACAAAACAAAAGATAGGTTAAAGAAAAGTGTAAGCTAAAATGATTATTTTCATAACCATGATAAAAATGAGGGGGCTTTAAGGTGCTAAAATATAAATATCTTCCTCGGTAGTCCCTTTTCTCCTCTTTCCTTTTGGATTTCATAAGTATCTCTTGCTCTATTTTTTTTTTCTTTTTTAAAAAATAGCAATATAAACCCTTCAGGTAGAAATATGGATAGACATTTCTAATCTAGAAAACGATTTATAATTAGTCTGCAAACAAAATATCAGTTGCTAGTTTTAACCACACGATTCACTTAAACTAAAGGAAAGCGACATTTGTACAGACTGGAATGATTGGATTTCAGTGCTTCCTGCTTGAATGTGGAATTGGTAATTGGAGTGAACTGCACTAATCTATATTGCCTTTGAAAGTTTTTGCTTTAGAAACTTAATTCGTGGATTTAATCTCCCCTGTCCTATCTCAGAGGAATTTCTACACAGCTTGCGATATGAAGGATTTTATTTTTTCATTGCTAATGTAGGAAAACCAAAGGTTCTCTTTAATTCTTATTGGTATACTGCATCAGTATATCAACCGAGGAAAAGTTTATCAACTGATTCTCTAGCAACTTTCATTTGACTAACGGTTGTTTGCCGCCATATTTTCTGACTACCGAGAAGCAGTGAAAAAAATACCATTTCTTTAGTGCAGATATGTTTAAAACAAAGCTGAACACAGCTAATTTCTGGGTGATTTCGGTCTTGTTTCACGGCTAGACAGTTTGATGCGGTTTCGGCGATGTTCACTTGTCAGGTTAATGAAAAAAGCAAGGCAGAAGAGCGCGCAGCAAGTACCGGAAGTGATCAACGTTCCCCTCGACACATGCACTTGCATAAACATGAGCCACTCTTGGTAACTCTACCACAAAGTGGAGTACAGGCTGTTCATAAAAGGAAATGCGAGCAGGCTTTATACGCGTAACTTCTACAACAGCAGCGAATTTACTCAAAATGTATCTGGTAAGGTGTTCACAACAGTACAGGAAACTAGTTCCTGTCAAGCGAAGAACATAGTCTAATGTATCTGACTGGCTAAAGTTAGGTAAGAATGAGTACCTAATGGATGGTCGGCGACCGCAATCTTCAATGGGTGGAGTAATTTGTTACTACCCGTCTTCCTTCCAGTAGTATTCGATCCATATCTAACTTTAGCCAATCAGATGCACTACAATGTCTTCTCCACATGGAGTAAATCACTTGATAGAGGCTGGTTTCACTTCACTGTTGGAACACCTTACTTGAAATTCCTCTAATTATAAAAAAGAATGTACAGAATCTATACTGTACCAATAAAACACGCTCTACTGCATGAAACATACCTACCGTTTTCTATTTGTTGAGTAATGCTAACGCAATCCTTCGTGCATTGAAAGCTCTATAGGCCAGAGAATAAGTTTTTCTTGTGGCAGCTATTAGCAAGAGCGGGCTTATATGTGAGGAATATCCGCTTAGAAACACAACAAATTATTTTGAATATTTTGTTTCACTAATCAAGATATTATTTGAAACAGCATTGCAGCTGTTGCATGGGAAATTCTCTGGTACTTAATAAAAATGATATATTACAATTTATGTTTGTTACCTTTAATCATTTTCATAGAATTGCAGTATTTTATTTCTAATAGTTTAAGCTGTGCGCTTGATTGTCCAACAGTAACTCATGTTGTTTTTTATCTTTCATTTATGCTCTGCCTTTAACTGCAATGTGATGTTGACGAGGTTTTGCTTTGAAACATATAACATATTACCTGTGTTGTTAACTTGTATAAGCAGAGTATTTTTTTCTTCTTTATTTGGGTGTTTTTAGAACACGTACACACATTCACACTTGTAGAATTTGTGGAGAATAGGGAGTAATGTTAGAGAGAGAAATTCCAACTCCCAGAACTTAAGGTTCCTTGCGAAGTAGGCAGTACTTGATGCCCTGAGCTGTGAAGCCAGCCCAAATGATTTCTTTGTTCCACAGGATTCTAAAACTCGTTTATTTCCAAACATAAAACAATAAGTTCAGTGAAACTTCAAGTTGTTTTCCATACCACAAGTTTGTAAACCCTCATTGGATAAATAAATTTCAATTTACAACAGGATGACAGTTCACAATACAAGAGTTGCAGAAAAATATGCTTTATATAAGTAGGTCCCATTAGACTACATTATATTTTTTTTGGTTTCTCTACCACGCACCTAGTAGATAGAAAGTTGGGTTCAATGCAAATATTAGATGTCGAGATTTTAATCGACTTTTGTGTATTTAAATCTTGTAATATTTTACACTGTTACATATATTCTAATTAGAGGTTTAAAATGGTGTGTCATCTTAAGTAGTTCCTAAAAAAGCGGGCAGTTTGAGTATCTTAGTATTGGCAATATAATGTCTACCTAACTAAATTCATGTGTTATTTAAGCATCAATTAAAGCTTATACTTAAAGACGACAGATATTAGTTGCCTTTTAGAACGATTTTGGAGTCTAAATCGAAATGATTTCAAAGTGCCTGTAAAAACGAGTGAAAATCATAGAGGCCTGTCCACAGAGACCGATTCCTAAATTCGGTTCTCCACCGCTGTGGCCGTTTTGGTAAGAAAAAGGCGTTGTGGAAATCAATAGGAACGCGCACAGGACCCATTACATATGATAATAGTTTCGTGTTACGAAATCCCAAGGCTACTGCCAAAGCTGTAAAAAAACTTTTTCATTTTACTCGAGTTCTAAATGCTGCACTTTTCCAGAACATCTGAAAAGCAAACACCGGATGGAAGGAAATGTAATTTACAATTTTTTTTGTAAAAAAAAATCCTTTTCAACCTTTCTGTTCCGCACTTCCCTAAGGAATACGCACCCCCTTTTCTCACCCACTCCACTATAGCGGTGTCAGTGGCGTACTGGCTTGAACATCATTGCGAAAAATTCTATTTTATTAGACGGTTAACTACATTTGAAAAAAAAAGACATTGCTAACCTTTATGTACTCATTTTTCCACAAACTATTATTAAAAAGCTTAATTATTTAATCTAACTTTTGATAATCGAGACAAATTTCATTAGGCATTTACACTTTATAAGGAAAAGCTATAATCAGATTTTAAAAAGCGTGTCATTAAATAAAATATCACGCTCTTTGCTTCACAACCAGAAAATATAAATAGTGATTGAAGAAAATTATATATTGTTGAACATTTAGAATAACGACAAAAATTCTTGGAAATGGTTAAAGCAACAAAAATATTTATTAGACACAAAGTACGTGCTTTAGTTATTAAAACCCTTTTGGAATAAAGAAGTATTGATAGGCACTTCACAGAAAATTCAGAATATGTACATATTCGAAAATGCAAAATCTTAAATATATATGCTAGTCAAATTCGTTAGAGCCAGGTTGGTTGAGAAAACCAACAATAATAAAAGATCTTCCCTGTTTTACTCGAAAATCTTCATGTCGAATATTCAGATGTCAAACTTAAATATGAGATTTGGTATTTAACAGACTTTGATTTTAGAATTTGACTTTTATAGGTAGACACACACACACACACACACACACACACACACACACACACACACACACACACACACACACACACACACACACACACACACCCATGCACAGGCGTGCCGATAAAAATGCTTTCTATTTTCTTGGTATTGAAATAACATCGGTTAAATTTTGATAACAGCTTTAATTTGTAAAGTGTAACAGTTTCCCTACGTTTCTCTACTTAATATAAATAAGTAGTAGGGATATAAACAACGAATACCAAGCACAGGACGCGAACCACGGATCTTAGGCTTCTCGAGCCTTTGTTCTATAACAATGCTCCCTGGCTAGATATATTAAGACTCACTCATTTTATTCGTGTAAGCATATCAGCGAGTCTCTAAAACATGTAAATTACTGCAAAACATGATATTGTAAGAGCAATGCTTTTAAGTCAAGTGGTTTTAATTTCCAGCTTTTTTTATTCATTTACCGTATATGCCGATGTAATAGAGACCACCTTATGGGTTCATCGGTGTACTTGAACGCGCTGTACTTCACGGGAACAGCATCGACACGTAAGAATAAAATCAGTAGTTTCTAGTTCCAGCATCGAATTTGCAATATCCGATTCATCCATCATTCTTAGCCCAGTTAACAATTGCGAATAAGTTGAGTAGTCGGTTTTGGTGGCTGTCCTACTATCACAAGGTCGCTGGTGCAAGCCCAGTCCAGATCAATAGATTTTAAGCTTGCTTATAAGCACAGATTTAGTGACATATAAAAGAACTTCTGCGGGACGAAATTCCGACACACCGGTGGCGCTGATATGATCCCGAGAATTGACAATATGTTAAGAAAATATTTTTTCACAGCAAGTAGATGAAATATTTTATTTCACTAAAAAATTCCAAGTTGAGATTTCATTAAAAATACACATTTTAACACCCCATTAAAGACTACTTTTAGAAAACGATTTGTGTGTGTGTGTGTGTGTGTGTGTGTGTGTGTGTGTGTGTGTGTGTGTGTGTGTGTGAATGCATTCGTGCGTGCAGCTCTGTACGTCTGTTTGTGATTAACATAACTCTAAAAACGAAAAGTGGGCTAAATGTTAAATTTGGTGTGAAAGTTTACCTTCCTAGAATGCCACTTAAAGATGTTCAAGAAATTCCCCTCAATCTTAACTTGCATTCAAATGGAAAGCGTATAGACAATTTTTATTTTCTCACAGTTTGCTTCATCGAATTTGATTTCATTTCTATATGCTTAAGGTATTTTCATGACAAGTGAAATGCCTGAAGTCAATAAATAACTTTGGAATAACAGATAAACCGATAAACACAAAACTATAGATTTCTTCAAACCACACAATTTATGCCATACATTTTTTTTTGTGAATTTAATACTTTCGAAAATCCCTTGTTAGTTTTTGCAATTTTTTGTGAACTGGGAAGTCATTCGATTTCTTTCTCCTGGTCATGTAAAGAGAATAGAATTTCAAATTCATCACATAGCGAACAACTCTTAAAATATTTGACTATTGTTTAAGCTTATTCCAATTATATCCACAAGTAAATACGCAATAAAATAATTTCTGCAAACGCTTATCTGTAATAGCACGAAGAAGGAGGATAAAACGTTTGTAAGAAAAGTCTGTACAAGAGTGAGTGAGTAAGTCAAGTGCGTGCAACACATCAGATTTTCTGTTCATTTTTCATTCGTGCTATCATGCATGGGGTTTTAAATTCCTGTACTGTCTGCGCTTTTCATATGATAATAAATTGATTCCTAACAATAGAAAGGTGCAAAGTGCTAAATTTATGAAGAAAAGTTATAACAAAAAACTGCCTGTAATGAAATATTTTAATTATTTATATAATTTTTCAATGATATAGTTGAAACTGTTGCCTTTAAATCCTTCTTTTTTCATTTCTAATTGCGTTTATTGAGGAATGAGATTTCAAGATAGCCGATTGATTGCGTCTTGCATGTTTCCTTTTTTGAGAACTTTCACCTCACGATCTTTTCTATCTCCGTGTAACACTCTTTTACCACTATAATTTCTACATCTGAGGAATCGTATGTGATGCTGACAGTTTTAGAAATTTTCAGATTTTTGGTGGAAATGATCTCATCCGCCACAGCTTGAATGTTATAAAAAATCGTATTATTCATGGAAATTACTTCGAAAGGTTTAACAACCTTTACTTCCTCGATCATTTTGCATAGTTCACTGGGTATAACTGCCTTTGTCACTGACTTCTTTCTATCAAGACAAACTCGAGTCACAGGGAAAGAATCTGTGCCCATTAACAAGAAACCGATGGATAGATAGAGTCAAACTGAAAAATTCAATGCCATGGCCAGGATTTGAAACACGGATCTCCTGCTTTCCGTCCAGTCGCTCTTACCCATGGAGCTACCATGGCCAGCGCGCCGTCATTACATTACATTTTCCAACTGACTCATAAATTTTTCCGGTAAACCATCAGGGGCTCCCGTATTCAAGATACACCGTTTGTGGCGACTTACTGTTTTAAGTACTTGAGTCCCAGGCTTCACATTAAAGTATAATTAACTTAAAAAAAGACACCGTTGTTTCCTGGGTTGAGTAGTCTTACTCATAGGATTTAGAAAACAAATCTATTTTGAACGCAGGCGTCGGCTCACTGCATCTTGATCTACATTTGGATTGTACTTAAAGGAAGAACAATAAAAACACGTTTTCTCTAGAGGTTATTGAAGATATGTACACATTCAACAGCAATCATATGTTATTTAGATTTTACAGCCGGTAATGGACTGGGGGAGGGTTCCTAGCTAGCATAAGGTTTTTTGTGTGTTTCATAGGCTAAACCTTCAGCATTCACTATTTTCTGTTCACTTCTCAATGCTTCACTAGCATATTTCCTTCTCTCCTACCCATATGGCTTTCATCAGCCATAACCTAAAATATGTACATCACATATGTACAGAATGGTTTAAAGATAACCTCTACATATATAATATTTAATTATATGTCAATGTTATATGACTGTATATGACATAATGCTGTGCAATATTTATACACATACCTTATAATTTGAAGAGAAATAATTCAAAATCAGGAGAGAATGGCAGTCTATGCGTACACTTATCATGGCACCAAAGAGAACCGCAAACAATTATATGGTACTTGCACCATTCTTATGAAATGATAAGGGAACTTAGCACTATTGCCATCTGGTAGTGGCATTTCTAACTATTTGAATATCTAAATGGTCTTAGTCCTTTTCGTATGTAATGCTTCCTGGTATCCCACGGCTTTCAAAGCACTTATCTCTTTTTACATGAATTTGGCACTTATCGCCTTTCTACTGTTAAGCACCCAATTTTCCTTATATCTCCAGTTATGTATATGCATATTTATTGTTGCATATAATACAATCGTACCTGATAGCTGGATTTTACCACTTAAATCTTCATTTCCTTTTATTTTTAGCTATTTAATATATTCAGCATTTCAATAGAACTCTTTCGACAAAAATGGCGCCATGTGACCTTCGACTGTTGATTTGCTTAGCATTATCAATTCGCCACAATCTTGATACTACTTTGAAAATCTGACAGTGCCTAAATCTTTTTTTGCACTACCGTTGAAAAATACCATGCAATATAGGTATATCCGTTAAGCTCTTTGCTGCAACTCGAATTTTCAAACTTGTTCCTCTTTCTGCAAGGATGAAACTATGGTACTGGTATAATAATAAGCATTAGATAATTCTGTGAGTTCCTTTGCTATGTACATTTTTAAGAGTAGTAACAAAATTGGTAAAGTGTGAAATATAACTATGGAACATTTACTTAAATGAGATTTTACTTACTTAGATATTACCATATATTTAAAATAGAAGAATTTCTCTGTTTCAATTCAGATTTCAATAGAGCTAACAAAGGAACTATCACTATACTCACACCTCTATGCACCTGAAAATTGGCCTGCTGTGTACAAATCCCTTGCACCAAACACTTGCTGCCGAGTAGAACCGCAACGCCCAGAACTGAAGCCTGGAAAGTACCACATGCGACCACTTGCAAGTAGCTGCTGGACAACCCTCTGCGCCGGGACGCTACGTACATAGGCTGCTACCCATTAGGGGTAAACAAATCCTCTCGCACAATGCTGAGTTATACCTATATGTTCGTAACTATTCTGGACTGATTTTCGAAAACTTCCAGCTATACTTCGCGCCCGATTTTTGGCACATAGGCCCCACATAGAGCAGAGATGACGCTATCAAACTTTCAAACGAATACAAGTATGAGCATAGTAATAATTCACTTGTAAGTTTATATACCCAAACTCTGCCAGAAACACATGGAGATGGAATCAGTGGCTAATGCCTAAAAAGCCGTTGATGATCCCTCAATTTATTTTCACTTTGCAGCCCTTTGCAGCTATCATGCTTCTTCCAGTCTTTCTCTGTCTCTCCTAGTGCTTATTAGACCAATAATCTCTACCACTAATTTATTAGCAGAGACGCTTTCTTATTTCCGCTATCAGCACCGTGGAACTAATAGTAGTCATTGAGGCTGGATAGTTCAAGTAATATTCTAAAAATATTACATACTGTCTTATAATATCTCTACAATTTCTTAAATGCCAGAACCGGTTATCTATTTATTTACAAATTTCATTTTATGGAATAGCTTTACAGGCTGATTAATGTGAAATCAAGATTTAGAATTTAATAAGGATAACGATAAATCTTAAAATGCTTTTCTACTATCTATTATACTTTCCGAGAACATACCATAAGCATGACATGGAGCATATCAGGCCTCTGAAATAATACCTTATTTTAAAGAAAGAGAAACAGATTAACTGGGTAATTATGTAATCTTTTGGATCAATAATGCTCAGTAACCTAGATGAACTTATATACTTGAAATGTCTCTGAATTTAAAATAAATCGCAAGCAATAATATGTGTTCTATTTCTTATTGCAATCAAATTTTTATTAACATGAAAGAGAGCTTAAGAAAATTCCAATAAATTTAAAGTATGTTTTGCAATATTGCTGTAGTATCACACACGTCATTAATTTATAAGTGACGTGTGCAGTAAGAGTACATACATACATGTCATGAAACTATGATCATTTACAAACGTATAGGTTCTTCAATGTAGGATCGTAGAATCTTGCATTTCCTTTTTAACATTCTAATATTCAGTTCTCCTTCAACTGTAAACTGTGCTAGAAAAGTACTAAGAAGGAAATACATGCATATGCCTTGGTGAGGATCCGTCACTGGTGCCCAGTAGTGGCAGAGCAATTCAATAAACCGATCTAGAGTGCAGGGAATTCCATTCGCGTCTAGAGGGACTAATGACTAGAGGCAGTCTTACCTTACACCGGAAATAACCCTCCCCCACACACAGTGCAGGCGCAGACATGACCGGCATATAATCATCACCCTCCATACAGTCCACACGAGGGGTGGCCACCTCCGTAACAGGCCGCAAGTGGCTCATGGAAGTATACACTATGATAGATGGGTACAATATCAAATATCTGTTGTGCAATAATTTTGTATCACTTTTTCTTCAATGAAATAGATTACTAAATATACGAGTAGTAAACGTCAAACTTTCAGCGTTATCACGAAAAGCCAACAAGAGTATAAGGTGAGAACTACGTTGCCAGATAGGTACATATTGCAGACTCATTCAAGTACATAAGCAGCATAAACAGGAAGCTATAAACCATGGCTATATTCACGGTCTAGTGGCTAGCATTCATTTGGAATCGCCACTGAATCGGTAGATTTTCTTTAGTTGACATCATTTCCCATTCTCTCTAAACTGGTATGAATGAAACGGTAGCACATCTATTTAAGGTTTATAATCAAACTGTAACAGAGCTGAACGATGAATATATAACAAACAAGTTAACAAGTTAACAAGCTACTGAAGAGGAACTGCCTCCAACTGAACTGCCAATGTGACCTTAAAAGTCGACGTAGAAAATGGAATAGTAAAATCAAAAAAAGGTTTGAAAATACATCATTAAGATATTATACATGTGTATGATATACTAATTTTCCAACGATGTGAATAATGCAAACTATACTACGGAAATAAAATATGTAATTTACTAACAACCGTAGAATACAGCAGCAAGATCACGAACGTTAGACTTGGTGGAGAAGTAGAGGTCTATCTTCTCGTCTGATTGTTGATTTAAAGAAAAAACAATTAACCAACTCAGCTACTGCAAAATTTTAATTGTAAGAAAATACTAATAAATAAAAAGAAGGCGAAATGAATAAGATTGAAATGGTAAAGCACAAGTATAAAACTTTTATTATACTCCATGTCTCAGTAATAAATGTATCAAAATGTAGAGTTCAAACATATAGGTGCAATAAAATAGGCAAAACACGCAGGTAGCTGGGACTGCTAGCAATTATCCAGTAAATTCAACTTTCCGCCATGACATCAACGAGAAGTGTAGGAATATATATATATATATATATATATATATATATATATATATATATATATATATGTATATATATAAGCAATATTTATTTGTAATGAAGTATGGATTATGCACATAAATGCATACATTTGGCAGACGCAGGTAATCTAAACCTGACCTATATTCACTGAGGACTTATTTGGCACTTTTCACTTGCATTAATTGTAGAACGTTCACTCTCGAAGCAGCTCTACTGTGTTTGCATTTATTTTTCGAGAATTTCCGTGAGTCGAAAGGCCAATGCTGTAAAAATTAATTACATTCAACGAATCTCTTGTACCATCATTTCACCATTTCATCTCCTTGATAGTTTTGTAGTTGCAAGTTTCAGCGGAAGGATGCTCAGTGCCAAACGAACTCCGATTTAGTATATCCCAATGGAATCTGTAACCCTGAAGGTAAGCAGCCTTCACCAGCTGCCACCAGGGAGTTTCAACTAGGGAAAGCGTTGAGAACCTGCCTTCTGTTCTGTCGTGCCTCCTGATCCAACCGCCCTCTGTCTCCTCTCACCTCACTCCTGCCTCCCGAGGATGCGCCGCGAGCGAAACAGATACAAAAATCTACGGAAGATCGGACTTTCAAAGTCTCCCTCCACACCTGAATATTCGTACATTGTACTTCTCTTCCAAGAGTTCTGTTACGGCTGGTACCAGTTTTATTCAGATATATGATAATTTATAAAACCCACAAATGTATGTTATAATTTGAAATATCCATATTATGGCATTGTACATTTTCTGCGTATTTTAGTTCTAAACAATAAGGTCTAGATAATGTCAGAAGGTGAAGCAACATGTTCAGTGAGGTCTACCCAAAAGTCCAAAGACCCCGGCCTCTGTTACCCGGAGCGATGGAAATCTCCGGGGGTCTTTCCTTGGGGCAATACGTTGAGTCTAAAAAGCCCCCCCCCCCTCATCGACAACAACGTCAAGACGGGTGGAAATGGATACGCCACTTACGCGCGTCAACCCCGCAGGGAAGATTACCAAAAAACCTCGGTGAGGCCACCTTGTGATCTGGCACACCTTCTACTAGCTCTGCAGGCTAGTACCCGGGAATTTTTAGGCAACCCTCTGCCCCCTCCGGGCGGCCGTAGCCTGGCCGGAGGTACCCAATTCCCCGCGGGTAACGGGAACACACTGCCCCCTCGAGTCCAACCCAATCCGAACAACTTCCATTCAGCGAGGGGCTCGAATGTTCGGCCCGAGGTTCCTCTCAACAGCACATCTTAATACTTCTTATGGTTACGTGCTTCTTATATTTTACAGCTGACTAGTTACAGCAATGACAATTAACTAAGCGCTGCATTACTTAAAATTCACAACACCACATACTTCGAAACCAAAATATTTGCTGGATATTTAAAGGCCAAACAACACGCTTGATGTTTAAGAAAGTTAACTGTTTAGTTCTTCGTTCTGGGAACATTTTCTAAGTGAACACTGAAAGCATAAATATTATATTATTTCAGATGGAATAATAGCATTTAGTACCCTGCTGTAAGGGAGAGGTTCTTAAGCCTGTCTGGTCCTTTTCGCAGGATTGCAGTCTCAGAGCGTATAACGTCTTGCTCAACAGATCAAATTAATTTTGACTATGAGATAAATCACATCCAATTTTCTGCGAATACTACTGAGTGGGTTAACGTCTCCGTATTTCAAGTAGTAAGACTGGGAAATGTATGGGCTTTTTAATTTATGTTTAATACATTAATATCAGACGGAAAGTATTTCTAGACTATAAATTAAAATATGCTGTCTATTTTTCAATATTGGACAAAAACAGCAGAAAATAGAAACAATTTGGACCATTAAGTAAGTACATAGGTCTTAAAAGAGATTCTAACGGATCAAACAAGAATGGAGTGACCAATAACTAAAGTGACAGATACCGAAACATGGGGCAAAGGCCAAACTGTGAGGTCGGTTATAAAATTCTTATCCTGTATTTTATTTGTGCCTGTGACAATAACCCTCCCTACTCAGTTTCTCTCTGAGTCTGTGTGCACTCTCTTGCTCCCTATCTCACACTCTCCCAATTTTTGCTTCATAACCCCTCTTCCTCTTGAACGTGTAGGTTCATGTCGACTTACTACGTGTCAGAGATGATATACTTAAAAGAAAAGAAATAAGAAAAAGGCTGTATAATAGTCTTCAAATTAATATGTATATATGTCCGATTATGCTGTTTCCCACATAACTAGCTAACAACGTAAGATACAGACGATGTGGTATAATTTAAACTGGATCAGTCACAAAAAAGTTTATATAATCTTCATTTACATTAATGTCTCTGATTCTGCATACTAAGACGACCATTCTCTCTCTCTCCTTTTAGTGCATGCTTTAAAACTAACTTAGGGTATATATCTAGTTCTGTTTATGTGAATAAACTTTATCTATCAATTTACAGCCTTTAACTGATTTAGGAAATTACATTACGATCTTGTTATTCGGGCCTCTGATTCATACAGTAGTATGGAACAGCTGTAGATAATCTTACAGTCTCTTTCTATACTATTCTCTTAATTGTTCAACAGATAACATAAAATGATTCTCTTTTGTTCGTTTAATTATATCGTAAATGAACGAAATGTTACTGCCTAGGTACAATGAAATCACTTACTTATAAAATTATTTTACTTTATATCACTGTTTTATCTAGTTGGTGTTTTCTTCGAAATGCTATTATTTTTGTATTTATTTCGGATATTTCAAAGCTAACTTTTATAAATTTTATTAGGTTTAAAAGTAATTCTTCTTAAAATTAAATTGTCTTGCAAAATTTGTACTATTGCTTCTATATAGTGTGTAGTATGTTTTTATTCCTTTGTTTCCACATTCAGTATTTAATCCTATCATTCATGTACAAATAAAGTAAAATATGAGAAAAGTTGCAGATTGTTCAATTTCTTGATTAGGGACCATATCGTTCATATATATTTTATTGTCTATTTTCATTACAGATTTAGTGTTGATGAATAAACTCCTTGCTTTATCAAGTGAGACTCATATGGTACAAAAACACCCATGATGTGTTAAATATTCATATTTTTTAAATCCATAAATAAAAATTGCTATAAGTTTATTTTAAACTTATGTATTGCAAGATTTTTCATACTATTCAAAAGTTAGCTACATATTTGGATGGCTTAGTAACATAGCCATTAGAATTCCTTATTTTAGAAAAGCAGTATATGTTTTAAATTATAATACTGCAAGTTAATTATTTTATTGGAGTGGATTCGCTAATTCTTGAAACATACCTCCCTTCCCACACTCGCGTACATGCTATAAAGGCTCTTTTTGCTTCAGGTTGTCTCATTATACACGTCAGCATGGTTTAATTAGTCAAAATCGAAAATTACCACAAACATTTTTATTACAGCTTTATTGCTGATGTAGATGCTTTAGAAAGGATTCTAAAACATTAACCCCTTTCCGAGTAACTAAGTTAAAATCAATTTACTATTTCATTTGATACCTGTTATATTCCTCATGCAGTGGAAACAATTTCATTATATCATCTGTTTCCATATTAGCTAAACTGATAATCATCCCAAATCTGTTAATCCAGTTACAATGGAAACAATCTCTGTTGTGATATTCCAAACGGACCTTTTGCATTCGACCATTGTAAACTCATTACCTTCCTGAAGACACATGCCATTTCCCAATTGGGGAGGTGCACTTGTGTTCACCCCTAGCCGATATGCACACATAAGAGGGCGCAACTGTGTTAGGGGAAATGGAAGAGAAATAAAAGAGAGAGGAGAAAAATCATTTTTCCCCCTTTCTCCTCACCCCTTTCTCGAGTTAAGGTCTCTACAATTTCCGGGGGACACGAAATTTCGATTTGCAACCCCACAGTTCAGAAGGATGACTGACAATTCGATATCCTGTTGATATTAGCTCCTCGGAACGGGTGGCGCCGACTGGGGGGGATATTCTGGCAAGAAAAATGTGCTCTAGGGGTTCTGCGGACTTTGGAATGTGTTCACGTATTCACCATTGACAGGGACCTCGAGTGTTAATCAATTCGATTATTCCGAGGTAAACAGTATTATACAATATATATTTGTACTGTGGGTGGAAGGGAACACTTCGTTAATCTCATACAGCTGCACAGAATGAGAGTATCAGAATAGAGCAAGAGCTCCACATATACGCTGTTTTGTAGCGGTGATGCAAGTAAACAAAATAGGACAGTTTCTGTGAATTAACTCTTTATTTAACTGATCAGAAATATTAAATGCAATGTATGACGAAAATGTTGCCAGATATATGGGAAAAGTCAACTATTTTAAAAATAATACACATAGACATAAATGTACTTTTTCCTAAACTTTTATATTGCATTAAACATATATTTACAGACAATGTCTCATAATTAATGTCAGGCTTTAAAAAATAATTTCAAAAGTGTTATTACAGAAAATAATTCTAAAGCTCTAACTAAAATCACTAGAATGTACAATTTTGAGACATTTTACAGCGAGGTTTGCTATCCCGCCACAGTATCAATTTCTGGTTTTTGATGTGAAGATCTATTTCAACTCTTTCAATGTTTTCAATATCCATGTAGGATTTGGACTATGCATCTAAATAGACGGTAATTCATATATGGTAGCAGCGCTATTCCTTCCAACACCTGAATTTTTGTTGATTACTAGAAGTACTATAAACAGTGCTGTTCTCAGTATCCACAGCTGAGGATGGGTTGAAGGTCATTCCTGAAAGCACTTCGAAGAGAACAGAAGAACAAGAAAGTGTTGATACGTGTCAACAAGAAATTCTGCTCTTAAAACTACGTTATCCTGAATTTTATTTTTTGTTCTTTGAGCTGTATGAGATCTCGTAAGTCACTCTTTATAACTAATGCCGGGTTTTTCTGTCTTAAAACTTGATAAAGTCGTCCCAGTTGTGAAGAATAAAGATCCTCATCGACTACACTCCATTTGGAACAAATTCCAGCTTCACAGTCCCATCAGACTCATATCATTTTGGAGCCGAACCGGTTAGCGACAACGTTTGGAGACTGAAGGACATCGAGCTACTGTTTCGAGGTGTCAGGGTTGAGATGTCATACATCCACATTTCATCACATGTGACAGTTCTTCTGATAAATCATCATCTAATAATAATATTAATGGACATCATGGATATATGGACAATGGATATCCTAGCAACATTATTTTGTTAAACAGTATTAACAAAAATAAAAGCATGAACGCATACGATATAAACTCATTTCGTATGAAACAACCTAGTATCTCAGTAACTTCCAGCTACTAATCTAAAAACAGAAAAAAGAAAGAACAAGAATAAGTTAACACATTTTAAATATATGTTTATAAATTATGTTATCTTTACTCAGGTGCAAAAGCGTTGAGATATACTGAATACCAAGAGTAGCCCTATTCAGTTCCGTGATGGATTTGTCTATCTACGAGTACAAAACCTGTTGCTTACTGTATTTCCACAAAATAAAATCAACACGAATGGAGGCCATAGCTGAAGTACATTGTTCCAGCACAATGGAGATCAAACATTATATTTGATTTTCTGCTGAACAAAATAAACAGAGAGCTATTTCATCTCACCGAACAGAATGACTCGCCCGCATCCAGCAGGTCATGAGGTCGACTCCCGTTGTCGACTTTCCTGCCTCTATACGTGTTTTCGGGGGGTTTCTCTGGATCACTAGAGAGAAAGATAATCACAACCTCCGAGTTTCTTTCGTCGCGTGTCTACATTCATCCTGGTTGACTATTTAGGGTTCAATCGTCGGGATCTTTGACATGCATGGGAGGAAATTTTCTATCGTCCTCTGGGTCATGCGAGGTGACCGGTTCCTAGGTCCTTCAAGAAATGAGTAAGCCCGTTGGGATGGGGGAGACGGTTGTAGGACCTGCCTCAGGGAGTTACAATCTGCAGCTGCGAGATACCCCGCCCATCGCTATCATCTATGCTCAGATCCGACCACCCTTAGTGTCCTTATATCTCACGTTTTCCTGCCGGGGAATGCCTAGATCCTATTATAGGTCGAGGTCCTAAGTCCTATCTGTGAATCTCTATCAGTCTCTTTAAAATTACGTTCTTTTCTACTTATTCAATTTCATATGCTCCCCCCTCCCAAAAATCGTTAATTTGTGACCTTTCACTGCAAGTATTGTAACATTTCTTTGTAAAGACAAACTCCCACGACAACACGTAAAAGCGCACCAAACTCCTGGCGTCGAGCTTTCTCAGGAAATCTTGCATTTTGGGTATGAGCATGACCATTCATAGGTATTTGTCAATGAGGAGGGAATCCTGAAGGTACGACTAGTTATTCTGCGACTGCTATGTGATCCAGTTGCAACATGCCTGTCTCTCCTGAGGATATGTTCCCTGCATAATGTGCCTTGTAGGGGGGAAACCAGCTGAGTTCAACATTCCACTATCAGATTCCCTACTGATTCCACTCCCTCAAAACGCACACCGTATGACTGTCATTTGTGCAATCACTGTCACATGTACAACAACATTTCGGACAAACATTTTAAATCTGTGCATTATATTAGATGCAATTTGGTGTATTGGTTTACAGAACTCAAAATAAGATCAGAAAAAACGCTGACTTCAGTTTCTCTCTTTTCAATATAATTGGCTATTCAAAAGTAAACATAAACCACATTCACGTTCAAATTATTGCATTGTCAATCTTTCCCGATTATATTTCAAATTCTGGAAAGGCTGTATTCGTCATATCTTGCATCGGTGGAAACAGATCTTCTAATATTCGATAAATTATGTTACATTTTTGTATTTCCTTTTGGTCCAGTGGCTATTTAAGTACAGAAACACTTTTAGTACAAACTAAAGGTAATATCAGTATACAACAAAGAAGAAAAAGGAAAAATTATTGAAGACGTGGATTCCCAAATCCATGGTAGAAATACAAATCTTTGTAATGGCGTACAGTCTGCAGCCATCCAGTAAATAATCTTTTCAGTTCTTAAATATGAATATCAGTGGTATAGTAGCTATCTGATATTCCACTAGCAAAATTTTCTGCCAACATTCGCTTATGATAAACTCAATTACCACATGCAAAAAAACTTTTAACATAAGGTTTACTAAGTTATGGTATCCGGTAATTTCATCACATGCTTTGGTAGAATAAAACGGCAATTAAGGAAACTAATAACGCAACTAAATGTGTTGTTCTTTTATGTAGTTGCTAAATATCACGACAACTTATGTATGTCACTAGAAATAGAATATTTTTGTTTGTTTTATTTTTATACATTCTTCACTGTTTTATACCCCTTAGCATTCTCAAAGAAAAGAGACGCTAATAACTAATGTAGTTGAATGCTCTAAAGTCCACCACTGCCACAGTCCAATCACTACCATGCAACCACTCATCTACACTCCAAGTCCATAGTGAACCACAGTATTTTTAGTGAAGAACAGTTTGTGTAAGAAGGATACTTACTAGCTTCACTTAATAAACATATAAATAATTTTTATGTGTGCATTTATTTCGCCTTCAAACATCTGTAGACTGTTCTGGATCAATAGTATACGAGTATTCGGCTGATAAGTACCGGGTCTCACAATAAAAAAAATAATCTCCAGAAAGGCTAATACCTCTGTCATATCAGTGTTATAATTTAATTAAACCATATCTGTAGTGAGATTTATCATGGGCCTCAAAATAGCTGTTTACCGTATCAATGATATCCTCGTTGCTGTGACATCTTCGTCCTACAAAAGATTTTTTGAGGTTTGGGAACACGTGGAGTCACTGGGTGCTGGATCTGGCAAATAGGATGGATGTTCAAGCAATTCGAAATTTAATTCACACATTTTCCCCACTAAAATTACTGAACGATGGGCCGGAGCATTGTCGTGAAGAAACGGATTTTTTCTTTGCCAAATGACGTCTGTTTCTTTTAACCCCATCACTCAACCGTTGCAGTAAGCTTGCATAGTAGTCACCAGTGATATTTCTGCACTTTTCCAAGTAATCAACAAAAATAATTCCCCGTGCATCCCAGAAAACACTCGCCATAACCTTGTTAGACGACAAAACTGACAGCCTTTCTTGGAGTTGGTTCACCTGGCACACCTCACTGTTTTGACTGTTATTTACTTTCTGGAGTGTAATGATGTATTCAATATTCATCCATGGTAATTAGCAGTCTCAAAAAATCACTGGGAGTTTTACGGTAGTGCTCCAAAATCTTAATATAAAAAGTTTTTCTTTTAAACTTTTGATTATGTGTCAGCAGATTGCTGTCTAAATAGGGTTCTGCGCGGGAAATACATAGTTTTGTTCAAATCCTGAAAGTGGGAGCGGCTATATAATAACAATCATACATAAGAAATTTCAAGTGGGTACACATGTAGTTTTTTCCACTCGTGCGTTTTTGAAGAGTAGGTAATTTGCGCACGCCTCGGCGCAAATGTTAGCGTGTCTACCTCACGTTCAAGGGGTCCCGAGTTCGAATCTCGGACATGGTGAGTTACCTGGATAAGTTTTTTCCGGGGTTTTCCCTTATCCTGAAAGACGAATGTCGGGTAACTCTAAGCTCCATGGATCCCGCACTCATTTGAGCATCATTTCACCCATTCCATTCTTCGTCCGATATGACTTTAACTTTGAAGTGTCAAACGCGGCACCCATCTTCCACAGACTTTGTGAAAGCCCAAAACATTACTTAAAATATTACCTGCACATTCTTTTGATATGTTTACAGCCTCTGCTATCTCAAACAACTTTAATCTGTGGTCTTGCAATATTAACGATGCATTTTTTGAATGAACTCGGCAGTTGTGACTTCCACGGGCGTCCAGAGCGAGGCTCATCACTAGTGCTCTTACGTCCCATTTTAAACTCTGCAAGCAATCTTTTAATCATTGCATATGAAGGGGCAAAGTCTTTCAATGTACTTTCCATTTTCTCCTTTATTACTTTTGGCGTATTGGAAATAAATAAGTATTGGAAGTATTTAAACATTGCTCGTTTCTCCAAATTCTCCAATTTGGTGAAACCTCTAAATTTGTTATAGTTTAAAATGCTGTCATTCAAATACTAACCAAGCTATTGATCTGTAACTATGATACAAACTAGTCTAACGTTGAACTATATGATGCTATCCGTCAAACTGACCTAGTGGCACCATCTCTATGTGAAGCCCAGGACTAGTCAGGCGACCCTCATAATAATATATAGCTAATAAAATGTAAGAGAAACAATAATAACAAAGATGACGTATTATTTCCGATACATTTTGTTTTTCGTGGCGTAAATACTTCGTGGGAGATAACATATGAAAATATTACATTGACCGTTGCCTTGGTTGATTTGTCACGCAGTAGTTACGCGTGAACTGATGAAACCACAAGATATTGGTCGGTACATAGGTCTTGAATCCTTTTGAAGTCCATGAAATGAGAAAGGCGGAATTCTTTGAGAATTACTAAACTGTCGTCTAATAGTGGAGTGGAGCAACCAAGGCTTATGTCATACTTGCATAATCTATTTGTACCTTATTTATTTAGTCTGGTTCTAATGTTCTTTTACTTCGTGTTTAACATTCTCTTCTCTTAATACTGTTTTTCTTAAACTCTAATGTAAATATTTTTATGCTGTACCTCACTTTCTATTCCGCTTCACTTTATCGTCGTCTACGTTTTTACTCGTTTTCTGTGTTTGCTACGCCTGTCTGTATAACTTACTTGTAGGAACACAGTTGGTCTGAAACCAACCTCCAGTGCGAGGAGAAGGTAAAAGAAAGAGTCGATGTAGAAAACTAAAACTTTGAGCAACCACGAGTAACCCCTTTAAAATGGGCGCCCAGGTTTTACTACTCGGCAAAACTTTTATTTGATGTCTGGAAAAAAAGGGACGGGGCAAGTTGTTAGGTTAGTTCTGCATTCTCTTTGCATACCCACAGTGCTACCAACGTAAGCAAGAGAGGCAGTCGAATCGTTGCTGATACTTTAGTGACTTCTAAGAATTATTAACTTCTGCCACATTTTATGACTTGAACTTTTACGTTTCCAAAACCATCTTAAAAAGTGATTCAATAGAACATTGCACGTGCATATATTGCATCATATGAAACAACTCTAAGATTCTATTAAAATATGAATATTTAAAACAAATTTCTGGACTTAATCTACAACTTTGTCTTTGCAAAATATCCGAACATATCGATCGATGAAGCAAAGCATCATCATATAAACGCACTGGAATTTGTCATACACATATGCTTTATAGTTAACAGTAATTATTGCATTATTGTTAATTTAGCAATAACTAACATCGCCATAGGAGTTAAAGGGAACAAACTATACGAGAACAAATGAAAAAAAAATTAAAAAAAAGACACTAAGATCTATTTTTAACAACTTCTCAGATTATTACGAAAGCACATTTTCCATCTCCTAATCGAAAACAATACTTTGCAGTTTATTTTTGGTTACCTGTTCGGTACCTACAAAGGTAAATGTGGGATATTGGATGAATAGACAGTTTAAAAGCTATTGGGTTTACGCTGGTCTTAAAATTCAATACTCTTCCCATAGCACGGCGTGAGAAGCTGAATTGTACTAAAAAAGACAAAATATGGAACCATTCAAACCAATAATAAAGAAAATCTTGGGAATAGCAGCTGCCACAGGAAGTTTTATCCGGAAGAAATCTATGTGTTTTAAGGAGGCCTACATTTTTGAGCAGAACTTTTCTGTCTATTCCTTACGGTTTGCCCGTTATACAAAATTAATTTCCACAGATAGTTCAGGCCATTCCCAGAAAACCTATAGATACACTTATTTGCCATTCAAAGTTTTTAAATATCTTAGTGTATAGCATTTTAATAAAAGAATCATTCATTTTTTTTTAAATCCTAAAAATTCTTTATAGATTAAAGGGGCCTCAAACTATTTATATTTGGTGAGATAACCGAATAATACATTCTGTGCTTACTGCAAGTATATAATAGTATATAATGAGAGAAGGGATTCTCGACAAATGCAGATGACATCAAGAGCCTATGGAGTCGTGATGATGAGGATGATGATGATGATGATTATTATTATTATTATTATTATTATTATTATTATTATTATTATTATTATTATTATTATTATTATTATTATTATTATTATTATTATTATTATTATTATTATTATTATTATTATTATTATTATTATTATTATTATTATTATTATTATTATTATTATTATTATTATTATTATTATTATTATTATTATTATTATTATTATTATTATTATTATTATTATTATTATTATTATTATTATTATTATTATTATTATTATTATTATTATTATTATTATTATTATTATTATTATTATTTGCGTCAGGCAGATATTACGTTTAACAAACATCTCCGTGGGCACAAAACCTAATTTGCACTTAGCTGGTGAAATAATAGCCAGTTATGGGGAGCGGTCTGGGGAAGAACATCAACTAGGATTTCACGTTCCAACACGCCGATAAAGGTCAGAGGGGGCGGGATGTAATCGGAGCAAACATGGCCGAAGATAATCCCCTGTCTAAGTGCGATATGTGTGCGGCGGCCAGCCTTTCTCTCTACTGCTACATACAATTTCAACAAAAACAACCCTCTGCACCATCGGTAGGTAATTGATTATCGAAAAACGTGTAAACAAAGCCTCACATTGTTTACTACACTAAAGTTTATAGTCAATAATTGACTGACGAAAATTAGAGTATAAATTACAAATTAGGTTTAACAAACATCAAGGTTTAAATTAACCATTTTAGAGATAATTCGCATGTTACAAGATGGAATATGTTTTAGCTAAAGCAAGTCTATTGAGTGCAATGAAGCATGCCGATATAAGAAACAGGTTATATTTCAAACGTTTCCATCATATCCTAATATGAGTTGAATATTCATTCAATTAATACCCTTTAGTTTTCCAGGTAATCAAGAGATAGTAAAACAAATATGTCCCTTTCAAATAAATGACGGCACCTCTTCGAACTCGAACTAGATTTATTTCTTTTATTCAAGTAAACCCCAGAGTGAATTAAACGTTATTACACGAAATTAAAATAGCAACCGTGATGCAGTGTAGAAGGATCTAGTTTCAGAAAAGAGCACTGCATTTATCTTTTATTTTTAACTTAACCTCTTTAAAGAGTTTGACACTTATAATTAAGTTCTAATAAGATATACACAATGAAACAAAACATAATTTATATTCTCTGAACTACAATAGAACTAATATTAAACTACATTTATAATAATAATAATAATAATAATAATAATAATAATAATAATAATAATAATAATAATAATAATAATAATAATAATAATAATAATAATAATAATAATAATAATAATAATAATAATAATAATAATAATAATAATAATAATAATAATAATAATAATAATAATAATAATAATAATAATAATAATAATAATAATAATAATAATAATAATAATAATAATAATAATAATAATAATAATAATAATAATAATAATAATAATAATAATAATAATAATAATAATAATAATAATAATAATAATAATAATAATAATAATAATAATAATAATAATAAATACAAAATGTTACCGTGTAATCTATAAGTACATTAAATAAGGTGCAATAACACATTACACAGCAGCCCTTGTAGCTCTATAACCGTTCTATTCTACCACGTAGCTATAGCAAGTAGAGCAATTATGAATTTCACGAAAAATCAGCACAGATTAGTTATGAGAAAGAAACACTGCAGCTTTCTTTTTTAAAAGAGGGCGCGTGTGTAAGTGTATTTCAGGAGAATAAATTAATAAGGAAAAGTCTGCTTAATAACAACCTGATATTTAAGTGCAGCAGTTTTCTTGGATAAGATTTTCAAGAAAATTCCCACAATCCTAAACTAACCTTGACAGGAAAATTGTCTCCTTATTATATATTTAAAAAAATAAACGATTTGAATAACATTCCATATATTTTATATGTTTGTATTATAAGTTCACAAGTAAAATGTATATTTTGAATTTTTGGTAATACCCTCGAATCTTTCTTCATTCTCTACGACGTTTGTACCACTGGTAAACTCTAATAGAGATACAAAATCGTATGTAAAAATGTACTTCTCGTTACAGCGCACTATTTATGCTAAAATATTTTGTGCCGTTAACTATTTCTGAAATATTCTTTATTATAGGTTTGAATGTTTAAATACTTCTGTTTTTATCAAGTTTCTTGGAATTTCGAATTTGTGATACGACGATCCGCTTTTTAAAAGTTTGACTACCACTTTATTCTACTGTATTTTTCTTAAAACTGCGTTTTAAGAAAGTGTATCCAAATTGGGTAATACAAAGTGGACAGAAGAATAAGTTTTAAGAATAGTTTGCTGGATGGATGATTGAAGAAACTCGTCCAAATACAATACGTACATTTTTTTACCATGTGCAATAGTTATTTGTTTGTTATCCATCTGGACTTGTTTAACTGACATGTAGTAATATCTCCAAGGCATTCCTGTTAAAGGTTTCTGGAAGCTTCCCTTTTTAATTTTTACATACCTAAAATTGACATTGGTTCAAGTTTAATTTACTTCAAACGAATAATAGATAATTCATCAATTACATTCCTGAGGATGCTTTGAGGATTTCATAGAAACTTTTATTTGACAACTTAGTTCCTGGACTTTAATACTGCACGAATGCAAATATTATCAAAGGCACTTTACAGAAGAAAAAAATCGAAATTAATATTTTATATAAGTTTTTCATATCCAAAGAAATTTTAGGCTAAAGCTCACGACTGGTAGAAACAATGCTAGAATAATGGCAATAATATCAGATGTAGGGTAAAGGAAGGTATTTTCGTGACATAGGCAATAGGGATGTCTCAGTGAAACCAGTTGGTATTAACGCGCCTGCAGATAACTTCTGAGCTCTATGAATAAATATGCCAACTACCAACTGGTTTTTCTGTGACATCCCTTCGAAAAAGCATTACGAAAGGGCATATGTTAGGAAAATACCTTCCTTTACCCTACCACATAAAAAAAACCGGTACGCCTCATAGACTCACTGCTCTTAGCCCATTTTGTTCATTTTGGCGCCTGTTTCCTCATAAATAATGTTGACTGCACTGCGTGTCGCATTGTCATATTTTAGTTCGACATCAAGTGTTGTAAATATATAATATTGATAGCAAAGAGGCGCAGTTCTCAATTGAAAAATAACTGATGTTGTGGAATTTTACATAAGAACAGGCTCCAATAAGTGTCTAAAGGAATGTTTGGGGATAAATACGCCCATGACAAGTTACCCACAACCAGCACAATTCAAGATTTGAACAAGAAATGGAGGGCTAAAGATTCCATCGTGAATATGAAGAACATGCATCCCATAGTGCAAATGCTGCCGGTAGTCGACAGAATTCTAACAAACATAACGAGAAGCCCCAATAAATCGATAAGGAGATTGTTTCAACAGGTTTTTGTATCTCGTCCAACATGCCATCGTGTGCTAACGAAATATCTCAAACTCCGATCATTTCGTGTCAGAGTAGTGTACGAGTTACAAGAACAGAAACAAGTTCTTACTGCAATTGGCTCTTAACCTGTGGCCTTCGCGGTCATCGGATTTAACATGCAGGATTTTTATTTACGGGGAGCTCTAAAAATTAACGTTTATGCAAACAACCCACAGACGATAGACAAATTTAAAGAGAGCATTATTAATGAAATAAAATCACAACTCGTCTCAAGAATTACCTGTCAACCAGAACATTTTGCGTAGGAGCACAACAATGCCTGGATACCGATGGAAGACACTTTCAGCACTTGCTACAAGTAAGTCCAATTTATCCCATACTTACGAGGGTCGACTGATGTCTCGGGCCTCACCAGATGGCCCCACTGGGCCAGTTTGACGGTTAGCATCAAATAGTTAAACCGTAGACTAGCATGTATCATAGTTACAGATCAGTAATTTGTTTAGTTTTTGAATGACAGCATTTTAAACAACACAAATGCAAAGGTTTCATGAAAATGGAGAATTTGTAAACACGAGCAGAGATTAAATACTTCCATTTGAAAGGCTTAACGCCTAAAGAAATCAAGGAGGAAATGGACAGTACATCGAAAGAATCTGCCAATTCATATACAATGATTAAAAGGTGGGTGGCAGAGTTTAAAATGGGTCATACGAACATTAGTGATGAGCCTTGCTCTGGACGCCCTATGGAAGTCACAACTCCACAGATCATTGAGAAACTGCATCGTTTAGTACTGAAAGACCACATATTTAAATTGTTTGAGATAGCAGAGGCTGTAAACACATGAAAAGAACGTGCAGGTAATATTTTAAGAAATGTTTTTTTTAGCTTTCACAAGGTCTGTGCCGCGTTTGTTGACACCTGATCCAAAGTTGCAAAGAAAAACGGTTAAGACTTTGGAGATCTACCGTAAAACTGCCAGGGAATTTTTTTGAGACGGTTTATTACCATGAATCAAACTTGGATACATCACTACACTCCAGAAAGTAAATCAGAGTCAAAATAGTGGATTGCGCCAGGTGAACCAACTCCAAGAAAGGTAAAGTCAATTTTTTCAGCTAACAAGGTTATGTTGAGTATTTTCTGGGATGCACAAGAAACTATTTTTATTGATTATTTGGAAAAGGATAAAAGTGACTACTGCGCAAGCTTACTGCAACGTTTGAATGATGACGTGAGAAGAAAAAAACCTCATTTGGCACAGATATAAATCTTGTTTCATCACGACAACGCTCCGGCACATCGTTCAGTCATTGCAATGGGAAAAATGTGCGAATTAGAGTTCGAATTGCCTGAACATCTACTCTGTTGGCCAGATCTAGCATCCAGTGACTACCCCGAACCTCAACAATTTTCTTGGAGGAAAGAAGATTTCACAACGAAGTCATTGATGCGGTAAACAGATTAAATCAGAAAGTTGTTTGATTTAATCATCATGGTGTTGCATCGGCTTAAACACCAATTCATTACTAAAAATCCTCCTATTAATCTAATTAATAATCAAAACATCTATTTTGAGGACCATGGTAATTCGCACTACAACGATGCTTTAATTAAATTAGAACACCGATATGACACCTGTATCAGCTTTTCTGGAGATTATGTTGAGAAATAAATAACAAAAATTAATTTGTTTTATCATTATAGTGGGGCCTGGGACTTATCAGTCGACCCTCGTATATAGGAAGTAGCTTGTTTGAGGAATTAATATAGTGTAATGTACTGAATGCAGTTAGGTGTAACAGTTTTATAAAGAAATATGGTACTGGGTAATAAGTGATATCCTACTTCTTCCTCACTATAGTTATCCAATGTAAGGGAACCAATTTTATCAACTCAGACCAGTTATGGTCTGCAGTATACCCGTAAATGTGCAATTATCAAGCGTAGCCCGTAAAATAGCAGACCTTTTATACTCCCTTCACATATTTATGGCTAACATTCTGGCCTAGTATCCTTATAGTTAATATAGTTTTCCCTCTGTCTGCGGTCTTCATGACATTCCTTGCTTTCCCCTTAAAATGTGTTTTCATATGACTTCTATACAAATATTAAAGTGGAATAACAAAAGGAATGAAAAGGAGTTTTAAGAAAAACAAAAGTTGAAAATGGGTGGAAGGCAGGAAAAATACAGAAAAAAAAGATTAAGGAAAAACGGGAATATTGCAGTTAATATGAAAAGAACGGAAAAGGCAACTTTGTGGAATATGTGCAGGCGCATAGGAAAGTTTTGGAAACAGCAGTTGGTATCACCCCCTCCCATTCGCTTTCCGTACTTCCGATAACCGGAGTGGGCGGGGGAATGTTAAAAGTCAACACAACAAAATAATTCTGTTTTTCTCCTCGGATGCTCTGATGAATAAACAAGGGCGCACAAAACTTCGTCTCTAATTGAAGTGGGCCTTCCTCTCTATCACAAAGTTCGAGTGTTGCTGAAATATTCAAAATATGGTAACAACGCAATTTTTACTAACTTTTTAAAATGAAAGTGTATTCCTTTGATGTAGTTATATTATTTATATCTGCCTCCATGTTTTCGCTTTTATACCCTTCCTAAAATATCATACAATATACCGTTTCCACTTTCAAAACTAACTTCCATCTAAGATATTTTATATATTTACCAATAATTGTTTGGTTATTTCACTTTATATTTGGAATAAAATAAAGAAAAGATACATTTTATACAACACTGAAAGTTTTACCTATAAAGTTGTTTAATACTTCATTTTATAGTGACATATCTGAGTTTTATTGTTGCAAATATAATTATACATATTTATTGTCACTATTGCTCTTTCCGATTGTATCATAATGAGGTCCCTTTAGCTTCTCATTGGCTTTGTTGTGCATCTTAGACTGTAAGATACGAAATTAGTACATAATCCAAATTTATTGTAAGCGTAAAGTTTGGAAAGAGAATTAGAATAGCAACAATGGCAGGTAAAGTTTCCCCTTGTTACTCCCATACCATAATTACGGACATCGAGGTGAGTGAATGTTTAGATATGCAGAGTTTACTTTGGCTGGCGTCTCTTTGGATAACATTCAAAATTTCCTGCATGCGTCACTTGCCGGAAAAGAAGTTGGTCGTATTGCGCGCGTCAGGGTTACAAACTGCTGATAGCTTTGTGGATCGTGACACGCCGGGGAATTCCGAACAGCATCAGGGCGGTAACCTCTTCAAGGAACGCCTACTTCTTTATATACTTAATTATTATTTAAAAACTCCCAAATGTTTCACATGAACGCGAATGTATTCCTTCATATTTTGCCAGTTATACTTGTAGGTTATTTTGAAACATAATTACTGTCACAGAGCTCTGCTGTGGGCCAGTGGTTAGACCGCTCGCCTCTCAACAAGGCGGCTCGGGTTCGATCTCACAGTACTGCATGTGAGAGCATCATCCGGGGTCCTTCGCTATTAATTTCACAACTGCTGCATCATCACATTTTGTTTCATTCATTTTGCACTACTCTAAACTCTCCTACTTCTTCACTTCAGAGGATATCCCAATCTGCTACTCTCTTGGACCTTGTCTGACCCTAGGCGCCCGCTTTTAAGTTCTGGGTAGGGTATAAGTCGTCCATATGAGGAGGGCAAGAAGAGGAAGAAGATTATTGTTAATAACAAACAGAACCTACATTTATGTAAACTAAATTTTAGGGTCGGAGTCCGTAAGGTGCAAACGGTTACAATAATTATTGGGGATGTCAGTAGATGTTACTTTCCCCTTCCTACAAATATCCACACATCCTTCACTTTATCCATCACATGTACTACTACATTTATTACAATATATCTATTATTTTATGTCGCATTATTTTCAAATTCTGCCATAATACGATCACGAAATATTAATCAACTTATATTTTAAACTGTTTACATAGGACAGTGTTTTGTTTTCAAACTTAAGTGACCATTCAAATGAGTCAAAATACTACAGAAACAAATAATCAAAACCCTTTTTAAATGTCTGTTCTAAGTAGACGCATAGTAAAATAATTACATTTTAAAAATGGATTTGAAATATCATAAAACGTCGTGTAATGTCGTCGTAAAGAACTCAACATGCTCAAATGAAGTCCATTAGTGCTTTCATGTTAGTTCCATATAATGGCCTTATATCGTAAATAGCTTTTGTCCGTTTATATAAGTCAGGAGAAGTCAGGCAATAAAGTTATGACGTCAACCCATACCGCTGTGGATACTCGCACCGAACACGAGTTCAGCGTGTGACGTCGCTGCACTGTGCACTACTGCTAATGGTTAAGGGGAAACAGTTTGAGGCGTGCGAAATATAGCAACGTAGAAAATATATTAGTTGCATTATTGACACTACATGTGTTTCCTGTCTTCCTACATCGATGCATACCGCAAGCCTTAAATTATTATTACTGTAGTTAATGACACTTCCTTCAGCTAGTTGCTCCAGGCGTTTGCAATATTTCAAAGTACAATTGGAGTATACCGTTGCAACACTTCTCGCATACTCGCACTTGATAATCTGGTCTGTTTTCTTGAACTGAGAGCAGAACGAAACAGAACAAAGCGAGTCTCAGTCACGCTGCAGACAGGTTTAGGCATGAAGGGGCAACAGGGTTTGAGGTAATGCTATAAGCGGGGCGATAATATGAGCGTACTGCCATCCACGAGGGAAGGGGTTGACAGGGTTACGGTGAAGTATGACGTGCACTTGAGAGGAGAACAAGTGGCCCATTCCCCCAGATCGCAGTAGTTTTTCTTTTCTTTCTTTCTTCTGTAAGGTTTCTACATTTACCTAACAACATTCGACTCCACAACTCAAAGAAAATAACACGAACCCATGATCAAGGCGTTATTCCTTGTTAAACAAGAAAGGATCAAAGATAATCTCTCTCAATGAATTCTATTCCGATTGTTTTAAACGGACCAGCCTTACATGATTAACGACTGATCTCATAGGAGGAGGAGGAGGAGGAGGAGGAGGAGGAGGAGGAGGAGGAGGAGGAGCGTATGAGAAATGAGACCATGTAGTCAAAACATTTACTCAAACCCAATTTTTGAAACAGATATGAGCAACAGATCTAAAATTACTGCTCTGGCTTATACAACTTAAATATAACAAATAATGATGATAATTATTATTATTATTATTATTATTATTATTATTATTATTATTATTATTATTATTATTATTATTATTATTATTATTATTATTATTATTATTATTATTATTATTATTATTATTATTATTATTATTATTATTATTATTATTATTATTATTATTATTATTATTATTATTATTATTATTATTATTATTATTATTATTATTATTATTATTATTATTATTATTATTATTATTATTTAAATCAAATATCCAGAACGTAGACAAGTCATTGACAGTGTAACCCTCCAACCAGATTTTAGGATAACGTAGGAAACTAGTCAATCTACTGGCTGGAATTGTGCAAGAAGGAAAATTCTCCCTGTTGGAACTAAATATAAGTTTGCAAGTCATACCATATATTTTAGAGGTGGTGTTATCTCAAGATATGGCAAAGGTGTGACTTGGGGATGCACGTCATAACTGCTTATGTACTTGTTTTGCTGTAAGTTGGTATGGTGCTTGTGAATGGTAACAGTAGGAGGGTTAGAAGAGGACTGAGGTCATAGAATAAGGATTACTACGGAGGGGGTTCGGCACGAAACTTGCGATTTATTTTAATCTCCGGGAGGAAGGATGAGGCGAGAGGCGATAGAGGGTGGCCAAACCAAGGAGTCACGACAGCACCGAGATACCCGCCGACACTTCTACCTTGAAAGAGACCAGCAGATGAGAGAAGGTATAATGAAATGGTAATGGAGATGAAATGGAGGAACAAGAAATCCGGGAAATGTAATTAACCTATCCAGCATTCGCCTGGAGACCCGGGAAAACCTCCGGAAAAACCCATGGGTATAGTCGATCGCCATGGGAATCGAATCTCGTCCTCCAGAATCCGGGCCGCAGACGAAACCGTCTGAGCCATCCCGGAAGGTAAGGTCATCCTGGGGTCAAGCAGATTCATACAGAAGCCCCTCCCCAGCAAAAAATGGCTTTGAGAATATAAAGACATTGTGAATTTAAATCTACATAAAGCTGTGTTGCTGCATTATCTCATAACATGAACTTCTGCACGCTTTTTTGGATTACTTGTACTCTGCGTCGGTTACAAAATAACACAAAACTCGTGCTCTTACAGAAAAGTTATCTTGGCTCTTGGTTCTGAGAAATTAAACGTCTACGATATCGTATTTAAGCAATAGTGGCAGCAACGAGAAGGTAAACATTTTTTCTTATAATTTTGCTCCACTGATTTGTTTGTTTGTTTTGTTTTGTAATTTACATCCTCCAACATTTAGTCATATCGGACGATGAATGAAATGGGTGAAATTATTGTCCAATGAGTCCGGGGTCCATGAAGCTTAGTTACCCGAAATTCGTCTTTCAGGAGAAGGAAAACCCCGGGTAAAACCTTATCCAGGTAATTGCTCCGCTGATATGAATTCTTCCGCACTCACTTTCCTTCCTCTTTTCTTTGATTGACTAATGTGCATCAGTGAATGATAATTGTACGACAAACTTGCCCTGTGCAATGCAAAGTCAGAGGATAAAATATACAAAAATACTCTCTCATGTTAGATGCATGTGCTTTCGTCATCTTGAGAGGCAGATTTGAACTATAGGAATCTTCTATTTATTGATTTGCACTTAATTTGGGTTCCACCTGCATATGTTATGTAACATATTTGATTCATACTGTTATGAAAATGTAAATTTCGAATTGGTTAAAATAAATGATGGTGATTAAGCTTTACCGCACAAAGAACTATTGTACGATAGCAGCCAATGAGAGTTAAATAGTGCATGTGTCATTTAAGAGATAGGATAAATATTATATAATATTATTATAATCATTAGACACGTGCGAATACTAGGAATTCTATTTTATACTTTTATTACATCTTTTTATAGCAGATATAACATTTAAGCCCTCGTAGACTTTAAAGCACATATTGTAAAACGTTACTTTTTTATAGTTTCTCAAATCCTAGCTTTACTTTTGCTACGCCGAATGCGTTCTGGGTCCACCACCTCTGGGAGTCATGTGCGCTTAACGATTAAACAGCTAATTCTGGGTTACTGTTTTTACCCTCGTATTTGCAATGGACATGTAGTCTCTGTCTCACTTTCTTTATTTTTATTAAGTTCTATAATAGTACTAGGATTCTTAACATTGTGGATATCTGTAGTTCTAGGAAATCTATTAGTAATTTGAAAACCACCAATGGCTTTAGTTTTTAGTCTGATAATAAACATTTCATTATTTTTTGCCTGTAATTACAAGCAAATTATAATTTACAGATAGTTCCTGAAAGCATTTCTGAAATTTTGCATGAAATAAAACAGCCTTTTCATGTAGTCATCTCCTTATTTAAGCGTATAAAGGAACAATTTTACTCACATATTGCAATATGTTCGAATTTCAATGAGCCCTGAAAAATATATTCTGTACGTTAATGTTGCTCAACTATCATAAAACTAGGTAAACGAGAGGTGAGAGGTATTTGAGTTTTGCTAGGCATAGCTCCTGATGAAAAAAAATGACAGCACATGGGTAAACGGGTGACCCTACGTAATGTTATGTCAAAGGCGATTCAGTACTTAGAACGTTTAAATATTTTGGTTTTACATGCTTGGACCGTTTACAATAATACATACTGCGGTATATATAGTCCATTTTCTAATTGGAGTGACGTCACAACCAAGGTTTCCACAACAGTAAAGCGGAACTACTATCTATCAGGTTATTTATTCCACGTGAGGAAGATGCTCTGATTTCTCTGATTGGCTAAAACTATATATGAATCGATTCTTTTGGGATCAAAGTGCAACATAGTCGTATCGTTCATTGGCTGGATTAGAGTTCGCTACTATCCCGTTCCTATTCAGTAGAAATCAATTTATTTCTACCTTCAACCAATTAGAGACATACCAATATCTTCATCATGTAAATAACAGGAGTTGGTTTTCCTTACTTCTGTGAACACTCTAGTTGCGATGTCAGTCCAGTTATAAAACGGACTAGACCTACTGCAGTAGTGTTAAATAGCAAGAGCTAATTTCGCTGTGCAGTAGCTCCGGTATTAGTGCTTTTATAATATACCACAAGAAATTTGTTTATAATGTTCTGCGATTTGTACTATTGTTGTAGGTAACGATTCAAGGTTTTTTCTAATTGCATTACGTTGAACATAGATCGTATCTAACTGGAGTTGCTTTCGGCGATTCATAGAGTTTGGCCATAGTACAATGCCAGACTTGGCTATGTAAACCAACGAATATTATAAAATTAGTTAAAATATGACCAAACTACCGAGTTTAAGCACACTGAGTGTAGACTTGTCGTCTGAATCTACACATGCGGAATCTAAACTTGACACAATTTGCTGTAAAAGCGTTCATTATAGTTAAATTTTAAATATCATTCCTATAACCATTTTATTTTTGTTGCAACAACAGTACGGAAACGATACTTTGTTTTTATTTACTCCGTGGTTTTCTTGACTTACACTGCGCAAATACCTTAGTCTCAGAACCTCATGCAAACCTTAATCTACATCTGCGTGGGTTAATTTGTCTATATTTCACTTTTCTCAAATGGCGAGCCGTTATTCATTTTTTTATCCGTTGGTCATAGAATTTCAAAGATTATCACCTAGCGGCGAGCTTTAAAAGAGTCTGGTGCCTAAAACCTACTGCATTCACAACACCCCCTTTGCACCAACAAGAAAATTGCAATATTTTTTGCAAATGTTTATTTGCATGGTCACGAAATAGAGCAATAAGCTTTTATAAGTTTAGTCAAATAGAGAAAGTCATATGAATGTCCCCATATGAGACTACTTTCCTACCTGTGTCGGTGTCGCCAGGCACACCAAGGCTATCCGAGTTGTCGTTGATGAAGGCCTCCGTGGAACTGGTGAAGGTCTGCGGCGACAAGGTTAAATCCTGGCCGTTGTCTGACTCGAACAAGTCGAATGTCGCCGTATTACCCCCGTTACCTGCAACAGCAAAATGTCCACATAAACGGGCTTGCTTTATCTTCTAAGCACAATTTGTTTAAACAGCAGGGCATCATGCTTGTACAATAAGTCATACATTCCTAGAAGCAAGGAGAAACTTAATTCCGCTTCACTTGTTAGAATACATCAATTTCTAAATTTTCATAAAGGTCACGGATATGGAAATCGTTACACAGAGAAGCACTTTTAAAAGTAGCCCTAGAGGATAATATGCAGTGTTTGCTAATGGCCGATGTTTAGATACATTGTATATATATTGTGACTTTGTGGGTTCGTGAAATGAAAAGTCCAATTTCACCACTCAAAACTGTTCTTTATTTCCACCGACTTACAGTTTAACACTAGCAAATTACACAGAATTGCGTACTGCACACAATTACAGTTCACCAGTTCGTCCGTTACAATTTCACTTGTACTCGCGATTACATCAACTCCGATACTCATACACAGTTACGTACAGTCTTCCGTTGCACAATCTTTTCGTTCATTAACACGTCACTGACTAACACTGCCTTCTTGCACCAAGAACTGTCCTCACTCACACACTGACTAACTGACTTCACTTCGCTCCGGCAGCCCCTTTTTATAGGAATATCGCAGCCTTCTGGCTTTCACAGGAAGGTTCCAGTAGATGAAGGATCCCGTAATTTCCAGAACACAGGTGAAAGAGAAACAGACCGCACAATCATGTTTCTTTCCCCAGCCGTCCCTGTCACCACTATAAGACGGACGAGGGGGAGGCGTGGCTAACACGGACCTCCCCTGTCTTCCGCTCTCAGCTGCTTCCACAGGGTGTTCCAACACCCGGGTGACACTATATATATATACTCTCGAAAGCAGGGGATCTTTTGCTTATTATCTCCCAAATTACTAATGCTTGTTAGAGATTGAGAAACAAAATTAGTCAAATCATGTTTTATTTATAAATAATAATTACAGCACTTTAGCATTAGGCGATGTTGCACAGATTTCTAATGAAATGTTTGATTGAAAATCATTGTACATATTTAGAAATTAGAAACAGCACTCATTGGAAGCAAGTTTTAAACTGCAAACTGCTTTTGATTTATGACATTATAAATGCAACAGAGAGATGTTAAATATATGTGACGAAAACGCACTGTGTTGTCCGTGAAACTCTGAATGGAGTTTTCTCTTTAAAGAAGAAAGAAACCCTCGAAAAACGTAAGGAAACAGCAGCAGTGAAAATCAGGGGGGGGGGGCCCTCGAGTGTGACATTTTCAAATGTTATAGTTGAAAAAGCGAAAATCAAGTTATTTTGTTCGCCATATCTTCTACTACGTCCACAGCCAATGCTGCTAATACTATACCAACAAAGCTATAATATCACAGTTTTGAGTTCATTGAAAATTAAATATACTGTTACCCTGGCGCCAGACTCGCGATGCCGATAAACAAATGATGGCCGGTGGAGATTCGGGAAACTTCGGGGCCGATCGTTACCGGAAGCGACAGACAGTTGAGCGAAGTTTTTTTTAAAATAAACAGTTTTAGGTTATCTAGCAAATTATAATTGTGAAGAGTGTATTGCTACGAGAATAAAGTACAGTTTTTGTGTTTGTAACCTCGACTTTTTATTTCACGAACCCACAAAGTCACAACTGGTGTCAGAAGTGGGATCACGGCCATGGAATCGGCACTGGAAAAGATTTTATACAAAATGAAAGAAATGAAGACAGCCAACGACAACATCGCCGAGAAGATGCAAGAACTGAAGGTCGAACTGACCACAGAAATGAGGGCAGCGAACGACAGCCTGGCCACGGAGATGAAAGCGGCAAACGAGGCCCTTGCCGTGAAGTTTGAAGAACAGTTGGCCGGCGTGAGGGATAACGTGACGGAGCTGGGCAAGCGGATGGGCCAAGTGGACGAGCGCGTCGAGGACCTGGCGAGCCACGTTGACGACCTGGAGGGAAAGGCCGACAGCAGTGTCAAGTCCCTGAACGCCATAGTAGAGGACGTCGTCGGCAGGAAACTGAAGGATTTGAAGGCCGACGCGCCGGGACGCGACACAACATCTGCGCGCGTCAAACCGCCGAAATATGACGGCGCGTCAACATTTGAGGTCTTCCGCCGCCAGTTCGACACAGTGGCCAAGCACAACAGATGGTCACCGGAGGAGGAGGCCACACAGCTAATAGCAAGCCTCCAGGGACGGGCCGCGGCAGTCCTAAACGCGGTGCAGACAACGGCGGCGCCCAAGGACATCTGGGAGGCCCTGGAGAATCGTTTCGGGAACCACCGCTTAGCCGCAGCGTACCGCAGCCAACTAAAGGCAAGGTCACAGTAGCCGGAGGAGACGCTGCAGGAGTTCGCCATAGCGATTGAGCAGCTGGCTAGCAAGACCTTGGTTGACCTGCCACTGGAGTTCATGTCCCGGGAAGCCGCCTACAACTTTGTCGACGGGGTACGGGACACGGAGATTCGTCAGCGCCTAATGCTCGGCGATTATAAAACCATCCACGAGGCGCTGACAGCGGCATTAAGGATGGAGGCGGCCAAGGTAGCATCTATCCCGACGTCGAGAACGAGGAGTGTCCGCTACGCCGGAGACAGAAGACCAGCTGAGGGATGCCGGCGAGCACCTAGTGGCCTGTGTTGGGGGTGTGGACAGCCCGGGCACCTGCAGAAAGACCGCCCACACCAGGAAGGGCAGCGGGAAGAACGAGTAAGGCCCGGCGTGGAGAGGGGTACGCCGGCGCCATTACCACCATCCCCTCGAGTGACAATCCGCGCCGTCAGCCGGCGGATGGATGACAACCTCATCGCGGACGGCTGGGTAAGAGGGAAGCCGTGCCGCGTGCTGGTGGACACCGGGGCGGCCGTAACCATCATCAGACCTGACGTGGCGAAGGGTTTGCCGACGAGGAAGCCGAGCCGACCATACGAGCTTGTGACGGCATCGGGCGACACCATGCCTGTCGAGAAGGAGGCCCTGCTGGAGCTGACCTTGGGGCGGAGTGCCGTGCGTATGTGGGTGTTCGTCGCGAAGGTGGCTGAGGAGGTGATTCTGGGACTGGATGCCCTCAGGAACCACGAGGCGACGGTCAACGTCGGCAGGAAGGTCCTACGGCTCAACGGAGAAGAGGTTATACTCCGTCAAACTGAAGAGCGCCTTGGAATCGGTAGGGTCATCTTGAACGAAGACGTGGTTGTCCCCGCGAGGAGCGAGGTGATGGTGACGGCGCGACCGGAAGGCCGGACAGCAGGTTTGATTCAGAGGCCGCAGGAGTACGACTGCACCTCGGAACATCGCAGAGGGAAGAGCCAAGGTAACGCGGACGCTATGTCCCGAAGACCCTGTCCAGAAGAGTGCGGCCAATGCACAAGAGTGGAGGAGAAGGAGCGTGCCGCAGCAGTTCGAGTAGTCACGGCAGTGCCTGCGGATGGCTGGGATAGCGGAGGCCTGAGGAGGGAGCAGCTGGCGGACGCAGACTTGGGGCCACTCTTGAGGGAAGTGGAGGCAGGGATGAGACCAAACTGGGCGGACGTCGCACCGAGGAGCGCCAGCTACAAGTCTTACTGGGCCCAGTGGGACTCGTTGAAGACCAGAGAGGGTGTGCTGTTCCGGGTATGGGAATCACCCGATGGGAAGACGCAGAGAGAACAGTTGTTACTTCCCCGGAGACAGGTTCCGGAAGTCTTGGAAGAAGTGCACGCCGGTACTTCAGGTGGTACACCTGAATCACCTGGCCCGCTATGAAGGCGCTGTTCGGGACGACCAGCCTTGAGGAGGGAGCAGTGTTACCCTGGCGGCAGACTCGCGATGCCGATAAATAAATGATGGCCGGTGGAGATTCGGGAAACTTCGGGGCCGATCGTTACCGGAAGCGACAGACAGTTGAGCGAAGTTTTTTTTTTAAATAAACAGTTTTAGGTTATCTAGCAAATTGTAATTGTGAAGAGTGTATTGCTACGAGAATAAAGTGAAGTTTTTGTGTTTGTAACCTCGACTTTTTATTTCACGAACCCACAAAGTCACAATACTTATACCATCTGTGTATATTCCAGCCTCACTTATATAGGAGTGCCTTTGTTGTAAGCTGTTTTACTAAATCCGAGTCAGCATAGCATTTTAAAAATACTATATTACATGAACCCCTTTAGGAATTATTCCTTTTAATGACCTTCAAGTTCCACCTCTAAATATAACAGTATTATTAGAATTAACAATTTTTTGCCTACACTTAGCTGTTATATCTAGAATTATAGAAGCAGTTAATTTTATTACATATCATTAATTTCCAAAACTAATATTTTATATTAAACTTCCTTTGATATTTTAAGTTTGAAAAGTATTTTACATAAAGAAAACATTTTTAAAAAATAGAACAAAACGAGTTTTGCTTATCTCCAAATAAATAGAGCAATGCGAAATAGGAACAATGCTCAGCGTAGCCTCTTTGCAAAAGTTTATTTCGGAGTATCGTCAATGCCAGCAGAACTAATGTTCCGAGTATAGTTGAGGACCAGCGTATCATTTTTCAGAACGACCGACGTTTCTATGTTTAGAGGGCGGCGCTTTGATTGATGAAACAGCCGCCATGACCACCTGGTACATACCGTGTGGCAGCAAGAAACAAGTGCAATCCTAAACATGCTATCTAACGCAAGCGTTGTCTTTAAGGTTAGAGGGCACATGTTCGAAGCTAGCTTGCAGTTCGTTACTTGGATAAGGATGAAGCAATATATACTAGTAGCAGAATGGAGTTGGAAATACCTTGAAAAAATGAAGGAATTATACCATTAAATACATTAGAAGATAAAAACTCTATTTAATAACCTTAAAGCCTTAAACACAGCAGACAAAGATGGAATTACGAATGAAGTTTTGTTTCATTTAAAAGATTAAATAATTCCCTTTTACATACGTTTTTTAATTATTGTTTATGAAAAGGGTTTATGTCTTTCCAGACATTTGTAGAGAGCAAGAGCAGCAATATTTAAAAAAGGAAATGAAAGTCTAAATAGAATGGAATTGTACACCAAGGTAAATAATGTTATAAAAAAGCTAAATAAATGGCTTAAGAAATATAAACTTAATTTTATTCAACTTAAGGAATATGTGAACTGAATAATTCCCATATATTAAGATAATGAAAATATAAGAAGAAATATAAAGCTTAAATGTTTACACATTATGATGGATGCAAGACTACATTTTAAAATACATAAATAATGCATCAATCCAAAGATGATGCAACTTGGTAGAAAGGGCAAAAATCACTATTACAGACAATAACCTATTATAATGTTGGTGTTGTTGTTTACAAATGCTAGGCTTTGACAATGAAGCCATTAGCTCTCTTGCTCTCTAATATTTCTGTGTAGTGGGTCCGTCAGGTAGCGCTTCACAGGTTAAAAGATGTTCCTCAGTTATTTCCTCTTCTTTTTTGCACAGAGGACAATTTGGACTTGTATAAATTCCTATTCTGTGTAAGTGTTTGGCCAAATAATCATGTTCCTTAAGTAATCTAAAATTTGCTACTGCAGCTTTACGTGGGATTTCTGGAATAATTTCTGGATTTTTAATTAAAATGTTCCATTTTTTATCTTTGGCTTTGATAGATATTGATTGGTTTTGCTTGTTTTTATATTTGCTTTTGATTAATCTCTTTATGGATGTAAAGGGTAAGTTTTTACTTTTGTTCTGAATTAGATTTGCACCTTTTTGGCAAGAAAATCAGCAGATTCATTTCCAGCAATTCCACAATGTGCAGGTATATTCTTTTCTGTAGTTTTTGAAGTTGCTGGATCATTTTGTGACATTCTTTAATTTGGATTGACCTCATTTTAAATGAACATATTGCACATAATGCTGCTTTAGAATCAGAAAGTATGACAGCATTTTTGAATTTATTATGTATAGAAGGTGTTGGAGTGAAATATGAATAGCCGTTACTTCTGCATCAAAATTTGTTGTGTGGTATCCTGCTGGTTGATAGAATGAGAACAGTGCACACTTAATTCCTGCTCCTGAGTTGTTGTCCAAGTTAGATCCATCTGTGTAGATATGTAACCATTCTTCAGGTGGGTATCTATTGTTCACAGTTTCTAATGCTAGTGCTTTTAGTACAGGTTTGGAAGTTTCAGATTTTGTAACTATTTGTTCTAAATATAATTGAATATTAATTGGTTCAAATGTCAGTGGGTTTTCTTTGATTAAAATGTTTTCTTTAGAATTAGGAAGACTCAGATCTGTTTTTAATTCCATAACTTTGTGTAGGAAACTTGTTTGTGTTTTCATCTTGATTGGTTGTAGTAATCTTTTCTGGCATTTTTTTGTTTTTAACCGCAACATTTTTTCATGTTGTATTAGTGCCTGCTCCTCTAAAGTTAGATGTATTGGATAGTTCCGAGTTAAGGCTTGCATTGCCGTGATTGGAGTTGATTTTGCTGCACCGGTTATTAGTCGCAGGACCTGATTTTGGCATACTTCTAGGTGATTTATGTTAGAACTGTTTGCTGTAATTATTACCTCTGCATTATAAAGAAGTATTGGCTTGATGAATGTTCTGTATGTGGTGTTCAGTGTCTCCCGATTACTGCCCCACTTGACTCCAGCTAATCTTTTCAAAATTGAATTTTTTTTTGTTGATTTGTTTAATACTGCTTCAATATGATGTCTCCAAGATAATTTTGAATCAAAAATTGTTCCTAAATATTTTGTTTCATATGTTTGTTTCAGGTTTGTTTTCTTGAACTGCAGATTTAGTTTAGGGATTTTCTTTTTAAAGCTAAATATTTGGAATGTTGATTTATCAGTATTTATTTTCATCAAATCGTTGTCAGTCCACTTTCCAATAGTATCAGAGTCTTTTCCATTGAAGTTTTGGATTTCTCTATTTGTGGGGAAGATGTCCACATGATCATGTCATCTGCAAAAAGTGCTGTGTTCTGTGTTTGATGCAGCCGCGGGAAGATCATTGATGTAGATGTTGAACAAGGTTGTACTCGGTACTGCACCTTGTGGTAGGCCCATTTTTATTTGTCGGAATTTGGATGTACTATTATAATGTAATAGGTACTGCTTCTATTGTAACATATGAGGCTGAATAAACAGGATGGTAGATGCAGTTATTTGAAGATTATTAGGAAGTACGCAAAGGGGCTATAAGGACCACGTCAACAATAGTTTTATTAACAACGGCAATATGGCCATTCATCTATTTAATACAACTGAAGAGAGACGGATTTTCGATTAACAGAAAATATTCTGTAATGTGGAAATGTAAGACATTCTGACTTAAATTAACAGAATGATTACCAACTATATAAGCAAAACCGAGTGGGAAAAACATACATTAAAAAGCAAGGATAGAATAATTACCAAAAAGGGGAAAAGAGTTTAAAAGACTCGAAATGATTTGAATAACAAATCAAAATTTAGACCTGGGAGAAGGTAAAGGTGTAAGTGAAGAGATGGTTCTTTATAAATATTGACCTTGATGGAGTATAAAAGAGAGGAGATAAGCAATAATGAAATTAATAAGTAGACCCATATCGGACAATAAATGGATGAGAATTTGTTCTTTTTATGGAATGACAGGGATGGGTAGAAAAATGTCTACAAAGGAGGTTGGAGGAGTAAGAAGAGAAGAGGAGAGGAGAGAAGATATCAGTGATGGAAGCGGAAAGGATAGTAAGACATCATAGGCATGGAGGCATAGACCTATTACTATGTCTACAACAGGAGGAAGAGTTGGAGTTCACATGTGTTTGGAGGTGGAGTTAAGAAAAGTTAAGTATGTGAGTGAAGTGAAAAGATGTGCGCTAAATGAAAAGAGAAAGGGAAACTGAATGGTTTTATAATAACAGAAGAAAGAACTTAAATGCTCGGTTAATTGAGGACAAAAGTTTAGTACATAGAAATAAAATTTAATATTTACAGATAAAATAATTCAGAAAATATAATAAACTATAAGGAGTATAAATAACATGACAGGGAAAATAATAGAACAAATATACAAACATATAAATACATTACAACACAGATATTTAAATTTCATACATAAAATAAATTACAAATAGAATAAATAATCTGGATAAAATGTCAAAGATAAACAGCATGCAAATTAATAGTTTAGTATTACTTTTGTGGTGCATACCAATACATTTTTCGATGAAACCCAGAGAAAATAATTAAATAGGAATAGAGTAGCTAGTTTCTAGTAAGTGGAAATAAAAATGTAGATTTTAAGAAACTTAATTCTTGCCCATTTTATCTAATCTTATAATGTCTAACAACCTTCTATCTTCATTTTATATTCATAATTTTGAAGACTTTGTGTAGTTTTCAAGAGCTGCTTTAAACACTATTATTACCTACATATCCTTGTTAAATAATTATACAGTATGCAGACGCAGATAATGGTCATTCTCTCATTTTATACGAGTATTCATTAGTGTGAGTTATTTTTACTTTTAAGAGGAAAATTATGTTTTATAAAGTCAGTTATGTTCATGTTTATCTGCGATTCCTTGTTCCTATCTTTAAAACAGTCACTTAGGTACTGCGTTTCTTCTCTACAGTTTCAACACATTGTTCTCCATATATACATATAAGTATAAAGGTCAGTAATGACTAAGGTACCGCAATCAAAGATAACAAATTAAAGCAGGCCCTATATGATGGATATTTTGATTTTAGTACTTAAAGACTCACAATTATAGGAACTTCAATCGTTATTCCATCTAGCATCTACTATATAAATCAAATGAACTTAGAGCAAGGTTTTACTTCCATTTTGCTCGGTAGCTTAGATGGTAGCATGCCTGCCTCACGTTCAAGAGGTCCCGAGTTCGAATCTCGGTCAGGGTGAGTTACCTGGATAAGGTTTTTACCGGGGCATTCCCTTATCCTGAAAGAGGAATGTCGGGTAACTATAAGCTCCATGGACCCCGGAAGCATTGAGCATCATTTCACCCATTTCATTCATCGTCCGATATAACTTAAGTTAGAGGACGTAAATTAAAAAAAAAAAAGCTTTTTATATGTAGAGACGGTTCTGTATTCCATCCAAAATTCGATATTTCCCTGGAAGCAGATGTTTAGAGGTTCCTGAATAAAAATAAAACATGTTGGAAAAAACTTCAAGTGTATGAATGTGGATTTGTGCCTTCAAACAGTATAATCCAAAAATAAAATTCTCGATAAATATCTTATTTAGAATTTAGCTTCTACATCGTCTAAAGATGTAGTACATTTTGAAGAAAATCACCCTATTCCAAACTATGCTTTATATAAAATATATTTTTGAAGTATTACATTTTATCAAACATGTCTATAATGATTTTCATTAAAATACCATACACATAGAATGTGTATTTCGAATATAATAGAAGTAGCCTATCATGACTCTTCATTCAGCAGGAAATTTCACTTAACTTGTAAATCATAAAAAATGTACTATGCTTATGTTTACTTTTAAAAAGTTTTGGTGTCGTATTCAATTGTTTCTTGCGATGTAATGACACACAACTATCGATTTGGTTTGCTTTATTCTCTTTGTACCTTCAATGATGTGGGTAATGAAACTGCCTGCTAAAATAGAGGTGCAGATCACATTGTTTTATTTTATACTTGATTGTTCATTTTATCGTTGTGTTTATGTGTGAAGAAACAGATTTTGGAAAGATGATGTACCTAGTTATAGACTGGTAAAGGTGACCAGCATTCTGAGAATGTATGACGAGTAAACGTCCACAGCCGATAAAGTAGTTTTTATCTGGAAGAAAACTAGGGCTGATACAAGTTTTTCTTTAGTATCAAGTTCGCTGGCCAGGAAACGGAACAAAGAAGTAAAGTTTTCTGGCGCCTGGATCTGCTTCCAGCTATCGACCAATCCCCGGATTATCCTTCTAGGAGAACATCCCACTAAGGAAACGGGGCCAGCCGCGCCGTGTACTAAATTCATGAAGCTCAACTTCTAAAGGAAAAGTTTTCTGACCACGGTGCATTCTTTTAAACCCACGACCTTCGTGCTTGATCTCGATACTGTCTTTATCTGTGAAAGATACCTCACTTGGATGTTTTTCTTCATTGGTGCACAGGTAAATGGACTACAAAGTGTGCAGTCGCTTTTCATCAAAACAAACAAGTCTTTAACGAAAATTTATTACTATCAACTTCAAGAATGTGTTCGAGAAGTAAGTCGAAGACAAAATGTTAAAAACTTATCTATGTGAAAAACAAGGTATGTTGGTTCCAAATAGCGCATCTGATCTATATATAGTTTAATAGATTTGGCAAAGGATACTGATAATTCGTTTAAGGTTTCAAAATGTGCAGTAGCCTTAGATATCTATGTTTACCATTGCACTAAATCCGCTGTATGAACATACTGTAACAGTTGCTTTGAATTCAGCCTCGAAAGAAAAATTCAATGTTGTTTAATTGTTTTATGATGTTAATTAAATTTAAAATTACGAGGGCTGTTCAATAAAGAATGGCCACAATTTTTTTGACAACGTACCTTTACTCATCCTCATAATTTTAATGGTCCTTCTCAAAATAGTCTCCCCTGAATGCTTGTCCCAGCGTTTCTGCCAGTCTTCAAAGACATGCTGGAAGCCATTTTTTGAGAGAGTCTTCAAAATTGCCTCTACAGCCTTCACCACTGCTTCTGATGATGGATAATGTCTCCCAGAAGTCGTTTCTTCAAGTTACGGAAGAGAAAAGTCACATCGGGCTAAATCCAGATTATAGGGAGGGTGAGGGATGCACTTCACGTTGATTTTTGCAAGATATTCAGTAACAACATTGGCAATATGCAGCCGCACATTATCGTAGTGCAGCATCCAGCCTACTTCACGAAAATGTGGTCTTTTGCGCCTGATATGGACTTGCAATGTTTTCAGGACATCCCTGTAGTATTGTCCAGTTACTGATGTGTGTGCAGGTACAACATGCTGATAAACCATTCCATAATAACAAAGAGTGAGATGACCATAACTTTCCCAGCAGAAGCAACCACTTTTGCTTTTTTGGGTGTTGGTGATGAAGGAGATTTCCACGCTGAGCTTTGCTGTTTGCTCTGAGGATCAAAATGATGTAGCCAAATTTCATCAGCAATGATTACGTTTGAAAGAAACTCCGGATCTTCCTCTAACATCAACTTTAACTGCGTGTTACCTCCATTGCAGCGGTAGGCGATACTGAACATGTCTGAACTTTCCTGGTTCTCACATACGGGAACCAGGAGTACCAACAATGAAGCTACTACGGCGTATTTGTTTCACATTAAGCTAACAGAATATAATAAGATTGAATTTTACTCCGAAAATTTATGACCGTAAAAAAGTATGATCATTATTTATTGAACAGCCCTTGTATTTAAAGAGTATCTGAAAGTATTATAATGTTTAAATTAAGTTGAGTAAGTGAATTGTGAAAATAAATAAGACGCGTATATAGATAGGTTACCACGAATGAGGTAGTCAGAAAGAAACGTCTGGTTGCTATGGGGAAGAAAATCAATAATATTCCTATAAGGACCCGAGGAGAACAAGTTTCACCGTCTTAGAAGATGGACGTAAGAGAATAAATTTGATCGTTGGAGTGGCTGGACGTTTATAATTTTTATAATTTTTGAAAAGAGAATTAAGAGGGATCTTAATTACATTTGTTCTATATCATCTTGTTTTAATCGATCTAGAATTAAAATAATAAAAAACTTACCAAGTAATTGTTAAATAATACTAATACTATTATTATTATTAAATCATTTCTTGAAGATGAGAAATCCATCAGTCCGAGACGATGCCTTCTTGTTACGTCTGGGAAATCATCGTCTAAATCCTTTAAACAAAATTAATGAATCTAGACTGAAAAGTTACGAAATCAATTTCTTAGAAACTTTCGATGCTTAGTAAACTTCATAAAAATTCTTTAAATATGGCCGCAACCTGGCGATCGATAAAACGCCATATAATAAAAAACCTTCTTTAACCTGTATTGTACATATTGTAACAACGCGTTCTGTGCTGGAAATAAACATTGGGTATTTGAGAGAGAATTTGTTTCATATTTGCTTGTTATAAAGCCAGTAACGGTTGTGACATGGGAATGACTTAAATATTTGCTACTCACAATCAATTTGTTAAATTACAATCATAGTACTGTGCTCCACTGGAGAGATAGTCTCCGAGGCCTGAGACACAGGGGGTTTGGCGAAGGTTCCCACACCCTCCCTGGACAGGTTTATGACACCCCATGTCACTACACTTACAGACAATTCAAAAGCATTCTGACGGCTTCTACTTTTGTGAATGAATCTTCCCGGTTTTAGTGTACAGAGTGAATAGGACGCATGCTTTTTTAAGGGTCATTCTGCTATAATTAATAATCAGGAAGATTAATACTTTTTTTTCTGAAGTTCAATGAGACATTAAACAACAAAGTTATGATTACCAATATGACTGGGATGATAATAAATTAGTAGTTTGTACATTAATTTCTGTTATTGTAATGTCATTAACTAACATTACGTATTCCTATATACCGTAAAATATTTAATAGTAACAGGTTATTAAACTACTAATTTCATGTTATGTGATTGAAGCACCACTTGAATTACATTTTCAAAATTCTTGGAAAATGAAAGCAACCAATATTTTACCACAGACTGCCAATTTGATAATGATTATTAGTCAGTAGAAATATTTGATTATATTAAAAACTAATGCTACGTTCATAATTTTGAACTACATAGTCTACTGAAAAAAATTATTTAATTTTTGCATAATTCATTTGGACATAACCTTGAAATACGAAATTATGTGTATCATTACTAATGCAGCTTCTCCCTTTCAATAGCCTATATTTCATGGGTTTATCAATGTTCAACTTGGCTCCCAAATTACTTTTGTTCGCTTCTTGTAAACATATTCAGATACTTTGGAGCTAGTACTGTACTGAGTTATTAAATATGAAAGAAGATAAGCTAGGGTGTAAAAATTGTTACTGTGACTGTTGTTCTTAGTATGTAAATATATCCACTTGTATGGATACTGGACATTTATCCACCTATTTATCTGCTTGTGTAGAACGACCCACGTTATAGGGAAGTACATACTGCGATTCAGGTCACTATTGCGTTTTCTTTAGCGGTAGGCGGTTTTCTTTCTTTTAGATTTATGGCAGAATTTACAGCTTAGGGATCTTCCTCATAATGGGCTCGTTTCGTAAGTATTTAGAACGCTTATGCAATTTATAGGATACATTTTACTGCTTTTCATATCACACTGCGTAGACAGATTTGTGATGGAATACAAAGCTAATTTAGTAAGTATCCTGAAAAGTAAAATTAAGTTTATTATGTATTATTTTCGCCATCTTGTCAAGTCTAATTGCCTCTGAGAGAGCGCGAAGATAATGCCCACTTGTTTTTCATAAATAGAGATGTTTTTAGCATCATCTCCACATTTAAGCCGGCTGTGTTTAAACACGCTGTTATTCTCATTTTCAACATGCACTTACTTTGTGATTATGTTCCTAAAATAATGATGGGTAAAGTTACAGTACGTAATTGCTGTTTTAGTAATTTCTACGCAAATTCCGATAGGTGTAATTTGGACAATAATTGTCAAAATGCATTTTGCTCTTTTGAATATACTAAGTTCAATTGTTTAGGAATAGTCATACAAACTATTTTGCTATCTGAATGAACTTGAAAGATGTGAAACAGGTGAAAATTTAAATAATTCTCATTATAGACATGTGCGTAAGCTTTGCAGCTATCTTAGGTTGTCTTACATTTTTTGAAACTTTTAATCATATCATTTCAAAATTACGAAATTTTAATAATAAAGCTCAAAATTTTGAATATGTAAATATGTATATGAAAAATGCATAATCAGATTTGAAAGCATTTAATATGTGTGTGTTTTTCTTGCTTGCTTATTTTAGAAATTTTTAAACGTTTAAAGGGCTTCTTCTGATGTAATTTTTAAGTTATCAATGATAAGTTGAAAATTATTTCCTCGGAACATCTTAACTAAAATACCATATGCGGTTTTTATTTTTATTGTTAGTTCATATCGTCAGTTCACCAAATGTTGAATAAGCATACTTACCTTTCGCAAAACTGAATCTAATAATAAACAAATTATTTTTCAAACATGTAATTAATTTAAAGCTTTATTTTTAGTTTGAAAATTAAAATAACCTTTGTTTTAAATTATAAAAATTGTATAAAATATTTTTGTATAAAACAAAATTTTTCCTAAGTATGCACAATCCTACAACTCGTTAAATACAACTTCACTACAACTTGTGCAACAGTTTAGATGGGAGGTGTGTTAAAGAAATCAAGACCCTTAATGCACGGCAATAGGTTTTCTAAAACTTACAGACAGATCCTATTAAACTCCACACTCACTTACTCAGAATGCTTTGTATAATATTGCATCAATCCTGATGTAATACACGTAACCATACTAAAACGATCGCTGCAGTGCACATCCATCAGACAACTTGTCTTTAAAAAAGGTGTAAGGGTGTGACAATACAGTAATCATGGATAACTTAATCGAATTCAGAATTAATAATGCTAATTTATCTTGAAACACATTTTGAGCTGCTGTTCAAGGTATTTCACATGGTGCAGTAAATAAACTAAAAGTTCACTGTTTCTAAACCTTTGAATGTAGCATTTTTTTTTATTTTTGTGATTTACGTCCTTTAACGTTTTTAAGTCATATCGGACGATGAATGGAATGGGTGAAATGATGCACAAATGGGCCCAGGGTCCGACATTCGTCTTTTAGGATAAGAGAAAACCCCGGATGAAAACCTTATCCAAGTAACTCACCCTGACCGAGATTCGAACTCGGGAACTCTTGAACGTGAGGCAGACGTGCTACCATCTACGCTACCGAGGCGGGCATCTGAATGTATCAGAATTATCATCAGTCACAGGTAAACGCAATGGGCGAATATACATCCAAACTAAGAATCTACTTTCTCCGGCAACAATCGAAAAGCTAGTTCAGTGCAATGTAATCTTCTATTTAAGGATCATTATGGAGATGTGCCAAAACCTAAAATGGCACCAAAAGTTTATAAACTGCAATTTTTTTTTTCTAAATTAGAGATCGATTAATATTGGTAATTTGTTAAAAAAATTTGCCTGTGCACCTCTTCATTGGTGATTAACTTCTGTTATTAATTGATTTTCTTGACATCTTAACACTTTCAAAACTCTGGCACAAAATATAATAGGTTTGCTATTGTGAAGCAGTTTTTTATCTTATTTTTGCTTTATTTTGCAAGAATTAGTGCATAGTGCTTCTAATTAAAGGAAAGGCAAGTCAATGGCATGCAAAGTGTTGCAAATCATTTATTTTATTTACTTTGGTATATATATATATATATGATATTGGTATAACATTATTATCATGAACGAAATTATATATTTTCCAATTATGTTCACATTCCGTACAAACATTTATGTCATTAATCCCACCGTACTGTAATACTCCACGTGATTTTATACAAACAATATAGCTCCGATTTCAAACGATGCCACAATTCCATCTTGATGCCCAAAGATACAATGATAAGATATACAGGAGATGCTCTACAAGCTGAAGGGCGCGGTCATAATGCCTACATTTATTAAGATGTAGAAATGTCGATGGCCATGGAAGCTGGTACGTTGTTGCAGGGGAGAGAACGGAGTGCTAATGACTCTCACCAGCAATCACCACTAAGCGGTGTGAGGTTACGCCCCATTGCCTTTGGTAGCAAACACAATTTGTGTCGTCACGAAACAAGCCTTTGTAGTGCTAAATATGTGATGCCTCTTGTTTTCACTCAAGACCCTCCTCCGCTTTGTCAGGCGAGCCGCTGGATACGTTTTCAAGAGGTGGGATGAAACTTCCCCAACCCATTCACATGACACGTGAGTTCGACTTCACTTCCTCATTCTTGCTCATGTAGTCGGAAATCCTTACTTTATGCAGGTCTCTACTTGCACTTGGAGTGGAGGTTCTAAAATCTCGTTCCCTTCAATGTACGATCTGACAAATCATATAATTTTATGTTCTTTTGGTTCTCTAAAGCATTGTTTACTAGAGCTAGTCAGTTTGCGAGAACAACCTTCTTATCGGATGTATTTAAATTTTTCTTTGATTCTACTACTAGTGTACTCCACCTTATTATCCATTGAAATATACCACAGAACCCAGGTATGCCATAGTATCAACGGAAAATGGAGAGAGTTTTCCCTAGTTCTGTAGTCTTTATATGTGAGCGTCATCTAAGCACCTAAACCATGAAAATTATTGGTCCAATGAGAGGAGGATGAAAAAGGGAGCTTCACTGCAGACCACTCTTGACAGAATGACTTTGAAGAAGCATCGGTGTTTCTGCCCATTACTTTTACTCCACTTGTTTGTAGCGCACATGAAGTTGCTATTACAGCTCACAGAGCTACATAGAAATATTTTTGATGCGAACTGACACATCAGAACATAGTAATCATGCCATAGTCTGTGAACCATATTGTTGAAAACGGCTACATCTATAGGTGTTACTTTATAGAACTGAATAATTCTACAGTGGTAGTATTCTGAAATGATTGTGTTACATCTATCCCAAGTTACATTTTGTTCCAGCACAATAATTTGAACGCTATAGTGCAAAACCAACTTTAACAGGAGTTATATGTAAAACATGCCGTTTGCTTCACTTGAGACCAGGTAAGTTACGTTAATTCAGGTAGCCTCGGCTACCTATGCGTCTCTCGGCTTTACTACTAACTAGATACCCTTTTAAAAGAAGTCCAAAGGGAGTCAAAACCTAAAATTTATCGACTTCTTGGAACTATGGTGGTGATTCCAGAAATTGGAATTTACAAACTGTATAATAAATTTTCCAAAATATTTAATGATGGCTTAGTAAGTTTTAAGTTTTAGCTTTATAGATTATAAAAGGAACTGCCTACTGTCAGCCTTTATAAAGCAGTGACGTCTTTGAACTCTGTAAGTATATAAAGGAAGTTCAATAAGTAGAACAATAATAATGAAGATTTCAACTATTTCAATAGGAACTGTCAAGCTCTATAAAATGTACTCTGTCTCGATGATCTATCTATTTTATCTAAATTTGAATCCCGCGAGGCATTTTTTCATATTTGAGAACAAGAAGAAATCACAGGGAATCAGGATAGGGGAATACAGGAGTGGCGGCAGCAATTTATAATGCAAATCATGCATTTTGGCTGTGACAATTTCGTATGAATGTGATGGTGAAAGAGCACTTTCTGTTCGACAAATAGGATCGTATCTCTTTGAAGTTCTTGCCTAATTGGGCCAATCGCTAACTATAGCATTGTCCAAATATTTTATCTTTTTCCAAAAGTCAGTGAAATGACACCCTTCGAATCTCAAAAAATCTTCGCCATCACTTTTCCTGCCGATGGGACCGTCTTTACCTTATTTGGAGCAGATTCACTGGAAGCAATCCATTGTTTTGACTGTTGCATGGTTTTGGGAATATAAAACTGAGTTGACGTCGAAAACCGATGCAAAAGTCCTCCAAACTTCGCTTAAATACTTCCAAACGAAAGGTCCCCATATATAGCATCCATTTTGCTTTTGTCTATTCGCAGCTTTTCATACTCAAAAATAAAAAGCTAATCACTGTACTTTTTATTTTAGGGGAAACAGGTTGAACGTCTGGGATGCCTGTTCAAATCAAAACTAAGCTGTGAAATACTACCTTTTTACACTGTAACTGCTGGGCGCTGGGTGGTAGTGAAGGGAGTCAAACATTTTCCGCATGTCCATAAACAGATTGAACATGTCCCTACTGAAAACCAAATAACATGTCAGAAGTATTCGATCATCTAGTGATTTTACCACACACTCAGGAACATCAGCGGTCATATTTCGAGTAATTCATCAACTCAGCCTTCCAATAAGAGGACTACGATGCAACTCCAGCCGCTTTTCGGGCTATTGCAGACATTTAATGCATGTCAGTAATGTTATCTCGGAATATTGAAGATAATCTAGGCCAGCTTTACCTAGAGCTCTTCTTGTAACAATACTTTAATCATGCAGTCCGTTTTGTAATCTAGATGTAGATTCCATGCTAGCAGGATGCCTGCAGCAGCAACAACTCAGTTGTTTTATAAAGAATGCAACATAAACGGTGAAAAAAGTTACTTATACACCCAAAGGTGTATTATATATTAATAATTTTGTAGATATTAATTTTAAACCAAAACTATGTGGTATCTTAGAGAAATCAAAATAAACATAGTATGATATAAATATCTCACTTTTACATACAATTATGGAATTAGATTATCAACGTAACAAAATAAGATATTAATATTTGCTCCACGTTATTAAATTCTCTATTTGTGGTTTTCAGTTGTAACCCTTTACTATGTTCTTGTGTTTCAACACTTTATCTCCGAGCCAACGATAACATATGTGCTACATTTAATAGTCATATTGCATATTTGGAATTATGAATAAATATTGTGACATACATACATTTTTATACAAAATTATTGCGAAGCTTATTCAATAGGAATTCTTGCTTTGGAAACTTAATTCATATAGGCAACGCATAGGCCACATATTGAAGTTTGTAAATTCGGCGGATTTAATGCTGTAATGAATATGCATTTCATCTATATTGTCACTCATTTTTGGTTGGTTTTTAATGTAAGTGCAGGTGCTAAATGAATTAGGACTATTTATTTTATTTGAATGCAGTGTAACGCAACGAGGTCTATTTTAGTGGAACGTCAAGTTATATTTTTCTTGTGTAAAGAGCTCGGTAGCATATGCCGCCTGTAATTCTTCCAACACTCCGCATGCCCCGCAAATCTAAAACGCCACTAACATAAAATAGCATACTTTCTAACGTTACTTTCTAGCGTAATTTGTAACTTTCTTACGTAGGATTCTGCAGGTATTACAAAAAGGGGTGAAGCAGATTACCTCTTGGATGTACTCGCCATGTACTATTTCTGTCTTATCTATGATCCAGGAAGGAAAATCCATAATGATACAATGTGGACATGCAATAGATTTTCCTTTTGCTTATTCATATCGGTGGCAACAATGGCTACGGTTAACAATAAGAATTAAATCAGTATTTAGTTTCTGTTGTAGAATTACAACAGTCTGTCGTAGTAACATCTCACACAGAATCCCAGATTGTCAATTATTTTTAATTTAAGCCTCTCTTCCATTACCAAACACTTTGCTACTGAAGCGAGGGATACACGGCTTCTCTCTCTTTGTTTTTCGTTTAAGTGAGGCCCAGAACATGAATTTTTCCGTAGTTTAATGAACGTTAAAGATCCTCTCAACGTGACCTATATAAATACCCAAGCCGAAGATCTGTTAACAAGAACATTAAATATAAAGGCAAGAGAGATAAGTCGGAAGGTATCCACACTTTGCACAGTTCTGTTGTTTTGTAGGGACTCAGTATTACCGACCCAGCTCGCAGACAAAGCCGCTTTAGAATTCCCTAGAGATCAGAGAAAACGAACTCTTTTGTTCTTCTTGGCTATCAGTCCAGCCCTCACGGACAAAACAACACATATCGTAACTGCATCACCTGCCCACATTTTCTTTAACAGAGAGGGAACAATGAGGTTCCTCAACACTGGCTCTCATCCGATCTTTCATCTCAAAATCTCTCGTGTAAGTCTATTGTTTTTTTAAATTACTATTACTAGATAGAGCTTAATAAAGGAAAGCTGCTTGCTTCACTTATATGGATGCGTGAAAGAACGAGTTTACATTCCAAGGGCCCGTACACAACAGTGCGTATAGATACATGTATTGAGCATACACATAAATCGATTGTTAAAATATATCACTGCTTTTCCATGTGTCCGAGTGATTATACCGGTCGCCTCTCATCTGTGCCCCAGGTTCGATCCCACATGTGATTGGTGATGGACGAAGCGCTATCGGGTGGTTTTTTCTGGGTTATTCGGTTTCCCTCCCCATAATTACATTTCATTTCATCCTTTTGTCTTCATTTCATATCATTTCCTCCCTCACTATAATACCTAGCTTCGCGGTGATCATCAATCCTTTCTCTCTCTCTCTCTCTCTCTCTGATAGAAAGTTGTTGTGCTCTTTGATACGTGTCTGATCCTAGCTTTGTGAGATTTGGAGAAGTAGCTTTCCATAAATAGCAGGACTTTAAAGAAGATGCTGTGGTAATCTCATAATCACTTCTAGAATCATCGGAGAATCTGCAAAGTTGTCCTTTCGCTGCTTGCATACAACTTCAATTGGCGCAATTGTAAAGAAAATGATTCGTACAAATGTTAATACTAGATACATATAAAATACTATTGCATAATTTTTAATACGTACATTAGTACTTTATAGAGTAACATGAGATAAATAAATTACTTAAAAAGGTTCTGTCTATTTGAAAATAAAATTTTCCTTAATGTCACATTTGGTCAAGGAAAACAATCTTGGAGTAAATATAAGTTTTTCCTCCTATTATTTATAGGATATTCTGAAGTTTCAATTTTCTTTGTATAAAGGTATAATCTTGAAATTTATGCTACTACTAGCTGATGCCGCGAACTTCGTACCGCCAATAAAAGTTGTCTGAACTTATCTATAGAAATAAAACAAATTCGGATTAGTTAGTATTTATTGTGCAATTGGGGATGAAGTTAAAATACAACACATTTACAATTAAGTTAATATAAAGCTTTCTGATAAACAATATTTTTTATATTTTTTGTGGTGCATAAATATATAAAGATGATGTCTTTCCGACGCGCAAACACGCGACGTATAGTTGTCCATGAGAGAAACAGTGAAACTCCAAGTTGATTCCGTAAACTTACAATTTATTTATGGTCATCGCAGAGGCCAAACGCACGGGAAATTGTAGACGCTTAAAAACAAAAGATAAATCCGTTGGAATCATCGGAATCACAAAGGAATTCAATTAATTTTGTGTCAATTCAATTCACATTCATGAATTCACAAACAAATTACAAAGAAGGTATCCAGGGATTCACCAATATTTAACTATTGTCTGTGGTCAAATATTTATAGTGTTATAGTGCGTTCGGAAATTAATTTTGTATCTAATCTTCGAAAGGTATATCATCATGATACATAAAAAATTTCATTCTTGGTAACAAACGATGAACGGTATTTAATAAAATATGGTAAGTGAAATAGTTTTGAAGATTTTGGCATGGAGTGGAATATCTTTCTACTTTGTAATGCTTTTGTTTGTCTAAAATAAAAGAAGGTATATGTGTTCCGTAAAATTTTTTGTTTGTAGATTCATAATTCGTTAATAACCCGGTCCATTATCACTTCAGGATATTATTACTACGCATATATCTTGGGATGCATTACTGTCAATAAATTTTGACCATTCTCGTTTGGGTTACACTGTCCATGAATTACATTAAACAAATTAAATGTAAAACACAGAAGTTTCTTTAAAGTCAAATAAAATAGAATTTAATTAAACGGTTCAATGGTGTATAATCAAGCTAACAAATAAACCTTTAATATGTTTTAAATTTACTTCTACAAACCACTTCCTATATAATATGTAAGTAACTATGTAGCACAATAAGCAGAATCCGCAGCTGTTCTGGCGTTATTGAGTTAGCTTCGAGTCTCTCGTTTCCTCTGATCACTCTCTTCCTCCTTTTATCTGTCTTCTCTTTCACCTGTTTCTAAGTCTGTGTGTAACACAGATATTTTGTGGCATTGTAACATCGGGTGGATTTTCCCTGTCTTTGACTACACTTCAATCAAACTTAAGTAAAGTATTTAACAATATGAAGTGGAAGAAAAGACCTCTTACTTGACCATAGCCGTGATGGCAGCCTTCCATCTTATCTTAAATGATGAAAAAAAGAAGAAAAGAAATAGAATAGTCCAAAATGATATATAATTATGAACCACATGGTAAAAGAAGCACTGATAGACCAATGGAAAGTTGTAAAGAGACCGGAAATGGAGAAAACTCCCAACCCACGATGAGATGATATTGAGGAATAATGCACAAAATTTACTTGTTCCTTATATAACCCTTAGACATTTTTGGAGGAGATACTGTCTAAGGTACGCTGTATGTCAAGTTTCATCAGCTCAGCTATTCTTCATTAAAATGCAATGTAAAAATATTTTCAAAATATGATTTTGGGTTTAAGGATAGCCCAGTAGTTACATTTAGAATAAAAACACAGCCACGATTTTATATATCTAAAGTTGATAATGTGCATAAAGAAATAAACTATATTTGAGTATTTCTTAAAGAAAATATACAAGATACTTTGATTTGGAGTTATTTATTTTTCCATTTGATATATAATTGGTTTTCATAAAGAGGCTGGCTATCATCTTTGTTGACAAATGAAAACGCGACTGAAATAAAAAACTGCGGCATTCCTTTTCATACAAAAATCAACCAGAAAAAGTAAATAAATAACGACCGAACTTAGTAAACAATAATTGCAGATTTTCAGAATAACACAGAGCAGCATTTTGTGTTTAGCGAAGCAAATACTTGGTTTTATACAAATAACAAATGCTCGTCTTTTTATTTATAGAAACTATATTTTATAAAGCAACTTGCTTATCTCATGTTTCGTATTCACATTTTAATATATTACATACAGGTTGATAAACGACTCTTTCGATGTCGTTGAATTTGCTACTGGCTGTGATTGTCATAGGATGTTTTACACAGGGTATGCGTGGGTGGATTTTTAAAAGACTGTTTCTGTAATAAAATTAAGCGTTAGTTTCTCTGAGTCCTCGAAAAGTTAATCGGAGAACCTTCTTGCAGCGATCGCCAAGTATGTATCACCGAGCGAGGTCTTTAATCACTATGGACGCCAGTAACAATCAATCGCTGTAAAACATTTCTGTAAGACACGAAAGAAAAGTAAATACGATAATTTTAGAAATAATGATATCAACTTCAATCCCACCTATATCATGGCTCCCCACCAAAGTTCTTATTTATATGACTCGTATGTTGCCAAATCTTAACCTACATATTAAGAAATATCTTAAAAACAAGTTTTACTCTGTGAACTTATTTTACCTTTATAATTTCCGAACTGTGTGTGTTTTGTGAACGTTCTGAGTTCCACGAACTCTTCAGCTATGGTTTTCTTAGTGACTTTATTTTATAGTTATATGATATCAAATGCTTTTAGCTATACTGATTTAACTAGTTGATTTCTCTTAACACAGAACTTGTAATGCCTTCAAATATCTGGTAAAATTTCAACTTCCTACATGATTTAATTTCAGTTATTTATTTATGTCCCTATATTTTCCTTATAACATTATTAATAACTTTACCAGACAATATTTCTGGTTCATGGTTCAAATAGATGTTATATTACAAGCCAACTAGTACTATAATCATACTAATTCCCAATAGTTAAATGACCTTCCCCGGTTGGAGGGGAAACAGTTTTCTTTAACCAGGATTAGAGTGTGAACATATGAGTGGGGCAGTAAATAAAATATTAGTAGAGAATCGTTCTAGAAAACTACAAAAAGGAAGTCGTAGTCGCTACATGGGTTAGTTAGTGCCACTTTGTACACCATAGCCAAAGTTTAAGTTAATGTAAATAATCATTTCTTGTACTGTAAGACTGCTAGTTAACTGAAAATATCCCGTAGAATCCATTTTTCAATCCCAAATTCCTGAATTTCTGAATACAATATTGTAATCATACCATTCGAAATGCGTCAATTGCCAAGGTGTAATTCCTCAAAAAGCAAAGTTGCACAGATTACTAGTATATTAAGTGAAACAACAATAATAATTTTAATAATGATCATAATAATAGTGATAATAATAATAACAATAATAACACTAATAATAATGATAATAATGATGATAATGATGATAATGATGATAATGATAATGATAATGATGATAATAATAATAATAATAATGATGATGATGATGATGATGATGATGATGATGATGATGATGATGATGATGATGATGATGATGATGATGATGATGATGATGATGATGATGATGATGATGATGATGATGATGATGATGATGATAATAATAATAATAATAATAATAATAATAATAATAATAATAATGCAGTTGTGATCGCTGAGCAGCCACAAAGGACAGGGTTAACGTGCTATTTAAACTTTTGTTCAGAATAGTTTTCAATGTCACAAGACAGAAAGAGTTGGAAATAGAGGAGTATATGAAACAATAGGGGTAAGAGCGGGAGACGAATGACATAGTAAGGGAAGAGAAAATAAAGAAACGATAAAGCATATAGGGTGGGAGAGACAAAAGGAGAGAAAGTGATTGGAAGAAACTAATAAGGGAGCTAGGACTGCAAAAATATTTGCAATTTGCACAATAATGCGAGTGGAATTGCGGATTGTGCTACTTTTCTGCTTTAATTGGTTTGACAATGGAAAGATTTGGTTTATATCTGTGAAAGTTCATTGTTAGCAAGTTTCCTAAACAATGAAGCTTTAGCTGGTTTGTCAGTGTATACAATGATTTATCAAGAAGGTATATGAGACCCTTTCAGTCCATGTAGGTATCTCTGGAATGACCAGCCGAAGTGCCGACCTGACAACGTGATAATGCCTTGTGGCGCAAGTCAAACAGGAGGCAAATGGAAGCCATTATGGTGTACAATGTAATTGTTTCGATCACTCCAGCTGTGTTGAGAATTTCACACCTGGAGCGGAATTACCGGTTGCCATCAAAATGATGACACCAACAGTCACGCAACGAAATATCTGCATTTAGCCTCCGTTTTTCTCACGAGCACGGAATGTGGTTGTTTCTCTTGACTGTTGTATCTTACCTCCTCTGTTTTTGTTCCTAATTTTTACCTGCCTCTACCAGGTGCGCCATAGGTCGAAAAGGAATAAATTCCACTAAAAAATCGATATTTCTCCAAAATACATGTTTTTAGCTCCCATATTTAGAATTATATTTAGAAAACGGTCCGAGTGTATGTGAAGTTACAACTCTAAAACAAAATGTCAATAAATATAAAATTTGACATTTGAGGGGTTACATGAATATTTTCAAGAAAATGCCCAACCGCAAACCGGCATTTACAGGGGATATTTTGCGAAACTTTCGAAATTTAGCTATTTTGAAGAACTGAAAACAATTTTGAAAAAAAGACTATTTTAAAGATGTTCGTATGAAAAATAACGTGGTTAAGTTGAACCTTTGTGAGCAGTTTCTTCAATTCTCTTTATTTGATAAACTCGTGCCATATACAAAAACTTGCACCACCAAAAAATAAAGATCTCTCTAAACACACTTTTATTTCAAGTAACTGTTTTATATTACCAGCTGTTTCCCAGATATAATAGTTTGAACTCATAAACTGTTACTCTTTTGAAATCCTGTAGCTTATTTTCACGACTGCTAAAATTTTAAGGCGTCCTGTTTTTAAATGTTTGGCCAGAGCCACTTCTTTTGTATCTATAACGAAATGTGTAGTACACTTATTTATGCAAATATTTAGCTAGATTAAAACGGAGTAGAGGGTGGGATAGGTCATATGAAGCAGCACAAGGAATGTATTCATTTGTAGCTCCCATTACTTTCCATGGTCATACGGGGATTATGAGGGAAAAAAGTGTTATTACTAGTTGAACTCTGGGTTATCTAATATTTTTCTTTTTCTGTTACACTCACATTCACTGCTATATTCATGCTTCCTCTGCCGTGGATAGGGAATGTATCTGGTGTTCTACCCGGGAAACTAACCTGGACCTCAGATTGACAATTACTAATTTGATTCTAGATGAACTATTTACTTCTATACTTTTCGCTTTGTATATATTAGAATTTATGTGGGTGCATTCCGTAACATTCGGTATATGAACCTAAACCTTATCGTGTTACACAAAAAATTCTTATACTTTTCATTTACTTGACTTTTTGTAATCATTTTAACAATCTGTACTTAAAATAGCGTACTTTTCTACTTACTCAGTTTTAAAAGAAAGCAAATTATGATTTCTCAGTTGAGATTTATACATTCTGTATATCGTTTACGACAATGCTACGCGAAAGTCAGCTGGAATGTAAAGGATTTCAGAGGCTACTCGCAGAATATTTTAGACATAAATTTTATTTGCCAGTATTAGATATACGGTATTTAATGAATATAATTATTATTAAAGATGTTGGTTGGTTATCAACACTCCCCACATGGCAACCTTGGCCTTCGGGGTAACCTCGCCCCACCACGTGATAACCGGACTCATTTCTCAGGTGGAGGCACCCAGAGGGCGGGCCGATTACCCAGAAAAATGGGCTAACCCTCAAAATAAAATAGTTTGCGATAAGTGCTGCCCTCTGTTTTTGCGGCAGAGAGCTATCTTTTCTTGTGCTGGTCTATCATCCGGCAATCATATTACGCTAAATAAAGAGAGTTGAAGTTCTTGCGTTTCGTGATATGCTATACCTATAATGTCAAAAATGGGCTAACCTATTCATACTTTGTGCCTGCCATCTAGTGGCCGGTCATACATTTGGGCCTTGTGACCGTGATTTCGGCCTTATAGAAAAAAAAGACAAGCAGCTTACATTTCTGTTCCACATCAAAGGATGGAGTTAGTGAAAAACCCAGGGTATGAAAAGCTACTTCCCAAAAAGATATACCTACTTATTGAAAAGTGGAATAATCCAAAGCATGCCTTGTACAAAATCCTAAAGACATACTTAAAGACATACCTAAAAGTATTTAAAATGTATTTAGAATAAAACTTGAATAAATGGTGATAAAGGTTTTCACCTTATTTTTCATATTTTACTTTTATTAATGTTATTACATTAGTCATATTTTGGGGGTCTATTAAGGACAACACTGATAACTGTACTGTATTCTTGAGTCTCATATTCTCAGAAATGAAATAAAATAATCTTAACAAATCCTTTCAATCTCATTCACAAAACACCATTTTTCTCCATTTTTAAAAAAATGTGGGTTAACCCGTTTTCCTGTGCATGTCTTCAATTATAGGACGATATTGAAGATGACGGTGAGGCGAGATGACCTACAGCTTATACCGTGGACTGCCAACCACTTTTGGCATAGAGACACTTCACATGTTTATTAGAGGTGAGAGGTGTAAAATATATATTTTATATTCTTTTATTAGAGATGTAAAATATAAAAATGCTTTCCATTAGGCACACTTTGGAGTGAATGATGTTCTTGAAAATCTTCGTGTCCTATTTTGCGAAAACGCTTAACATAAGTACCGATTTATGTGATCTTATATTTTTGAGTTATGAACACACATATACACATGGTGCCTCACAACACATTTCTGGTATACAGCTGTTACACACAATACCTAAATGACAGAAAAAATAAAATGTAGAAACAAAAGTCGCAAGGAAAAGTAAGGCAAAAGAAAAGGAGATGCAAGAATGTACTTCTATGAAACAACGGCATTTATCAGATACAGTATTTTAATATTTCCATTTCTATCTATCGGCAGAAAAATTAATCTTAAAGTTTCTAATATGAATGAATTTTACCAGAAAAAATGAAAAGAACAAATGTGAAAGTAGGCATTTATTGTTTGCTGTAACTGACAATGGTGATAGGTTTTGGACTCACCCTGTAAAGGATGCCTAAATATAATCTTGTGTTTCTCACTTTCACTGCAGGAGGAAAATAAAAATGGGAATAAAAATATAATGGTGTGAATGGAAGTGACAAAGAAGGAGTATAACCCTCCCCACCCACACCTCATCTTCCCTGAGTTATATCGGCGATGGAACACCAGTAGATGAAAGCATCCAACCCCCTCCCCTCAAACTTCTAATTTCTCTTTCGTTCATCTGTCTGGATTTTCCCAGAGTTTTGCGGTAATGGCCCAAAGTGTTCCGAGTGGTCGGGAAATCAGCTCTCCCTTAATCTGAGAACCGAAACAGCCCTTATCACTCGCTCCAGTTTCACAAAATATTGTTGCCGAGCAACAGCATGTGAACTCTAATTGAGACTTTTTTTTAATTAACAACCGTCTCTGGCGAAGAGCACGGAGTAACGCAACCTAAAACTCACATAGGGCGTGAAACATACTATTCTTGTTTCTACATGTCACACTCAGATATCATCATTATTTATGTTTTTATTATCCAATTTTGTGATGCCTGTTTTACCCAAAAGTATATTAGGAATATAGTTGACAAATTTTAAAATAAATATAATAAAATTTACAAAACATAACCAAATACAATATCAAGTTGACAAACAGTAAACATCAAGATAAATCCTTCAGCTTAAGAAACATTTTGTTCAAGAAAGCCATGAAATATTGATAAGTTTTGTAATTTATCAAAATATGTGTAAGTGGTTTTGAAAAATCGTAACCTTAGGGTCGAAGCAACAATTCAAGTTCGTATCTTTCAAAACAGAAAAGGGAGCAATCAAATAAAATGTGAGGGACATCTTGAAGATGATTTCCACAGATACAATTAGAGGTGGATTTGATTTCGAATCGAAATAAGTAAGCTGAAAATTTGCCATTGAGTGAGAACATTGTTAGGATTAACGAATTTACATTTATGTCTATCAGAAACTGTTGGGAAATATAAATCCTTAGTCAAAGCACCACAATCACTTTTTAACCAGTATTCATTCCAGTCTTGTTTGCCTCAAATAAGATATAAGGCATAGCGTATAAATTACTGGAAGATCTTTTATTAATTTATTATTATTATTATTATTATTATTATTATTATTATTATTATTATTATTATTATTATTATTATTATTATTATTATTATTATTATTATTATTATTATTATTATTATTATTATTATTATTATTATTATTATTATTATTATTATTATTATTATTATTATTATTATTATTATTATTATTATTATTATTATTATTATTATTATTATTATTATTATTATTATTATTATTATTATTATTATTATTATTATTATTATTATTATTATTATTATTATTATTATTATTATTATTATTATTATTATTATTATTATTATTATTATTATTATTATTATTATTATTATTATTATTATTATTATTATTATTATATGCCGCGATAATACAACAATTACATGGCGTTGGCGCCTATAGAAGTTTATGGAACAAAAAGTTGGTCCCAGACATCAGTCATATAAGTAAGTATATATGCAGGAAATAAAATACCCTCCGTCGAAATTAAATACGTCGAAGATCTCACCAGCATCCCTATCAAACCCAAGCTTGCTCGGCAGAGCTATGAGAGGCGATTGTCAGAGTTTTCGTAGGTGTTGTAAGAAACGACACCGAAAGTTTTTAATCCAGTTTTATTGCTTTAAAACTTGATATTAAATGTTCAAAATATGTCAATAGCATACATATATACTATTAATTCACTTGTTATGAAACAAATATACTCATAAATTGTAGATTCTGAAGAAGTTTAAGAGACGGAACGTTACATTGGTCCCTTCTCGTTGCCAGTAAGACGCGAAGGGAGTTGGAAAGACACAGTCAACGGTTCTGTGACTTAGTTCAAAATCTGTCCGTTAAACAACCACTGCTTTGAAATCAATACTCATTTATTTATTATCTTTTTACTTCTTGTTTCTTATTTACCTCTCTTATTCCCTTATTTATATATACATGTCTCTCTTAATATGCCGCTGAAACTTTACCGTATTCATCTAATGTAGCGTTATGTAGCATTTAATGTAAAGATGACGTCAAATAAATTCTCTTGCTACTAACACCCAATTAATTTCAGTAACAGTTTGAAAGCAAAATTCATTCAGAATGAAGAGAACTTCAGAGTTATTCCAAGAAAACTCAAGATATTTAGTTAATGTACCAAGAAAATATCTTTAACACACGGCATTAAATAAAAATAGATCCATGTTTAAGAACATAAAATTTTGTATTTAAAATGTAGTTTGGCATAAGAGATTTTCTTAAAGTTCTTTATGGCACATCGTTCAAAGACACTGGACTCATACAACTTTGGTTATTTAACGGACTTTTTCTTTTTGAATTATGTTCACAAACACGCACCCATGCAGTCACATTCCTGCGCATACACACATACTCATACTGCTAATTCTGGTTCGATTTAGGGGACCTTTAAGCATTTATGTTCGGTGAAATACAGGTGTAGAATTTTCGATGGAATGAGATACTTCTTTATCTACTAGAGATATGGTAGAAAAACAAACGGTTGTTTATGATTTGTTACCTTGAGTCAGTTCGTGTATCCATTGTCTAGTGCCCGAGACTCAAGCAAGTGAACGAATCGAAACTGTAAACGTGCTTACTAAATCATGGTAGCAAATTGGCAATAATTACAACTGTTTGCTTGCTATCCAACATTAAAAAAGACAATTTTTCGATATATAATTAAGGCTCTACATGTTTATTTCGCGAATAAAAGGTTTTACAAAAATAATGATTAATGTAACAAAATCATAAAGTACGTGTATTTGCAATGTAAATGACGTATTATTCGAAAACAAATCAGAATTGTATGGTAATAGTAAGAATGAATTTAGTATAGGTTATGGCTTTCCTTGCAGACAAATGACAGATATATGTTAACCTGTGACATTTTACATTATTTTCACAGCGCGTTCCTTGTATTCGTCTCCGTATAATTTCCTCATTGTTTTCCTTCTTGCGGGGTATAAATGGATATGCAACTGCAGTGTCATATTGGCGGCCGTTCTCCTTTGGAGCATATCGCCTACTGGCGATTCTGTTAAATCGTAAACGTTGGGTTGCAGGTACTTTAGGTTTTTTAATCATTAGATCACGCACACATTTGCACTCTCATCCATGCTTCTAGACTCTGTGGAAGATGGCGAATTATTTTGGTTGGAGAAAATTCCTCACCCCCAGCCGGGAATCGAACCCGGGACCCCTCGCACGGCAGGCAGGTACTTTACCAACTTAGCTAGTGGGCCAGCCCTTTCCTCATATTGATGTTCCAATCTTTTAGCACTTTGGCGCTGAGTCAATGTAGATACTGCAGCCGTTCGGTGCATTAAAATATGAGGTGTCTTATCACCAAACGAGATCATAGAGCTCAAGATTCAGTAGAAGCATGGCTATGATTAGTTTAAAAAAAACAACATTCCTTTTAACGTAATTGGTCATTTTCTCCCATTTGGTGAGACAATCTAATACGTAGGCCATTTATGTTTTAATGTACTACTGGACCTCTTGAATTTTTGTTATTAACTAAAGATAATTAATTCGCTTGGCCATACAAAGCTACTATATACAGTTGTTTAATTATATTTGTTTAACGAATCATTCAAACAGAACAAAACATCTGGCACAGAACCACACTCAAAGAATGTTCGCGCAGCACTTGTAGCTGTAATGGCTCGAGGTGTACGTTTTTCTTGTTCCTAATAAACCTTGGTCTCGGAAAGTTGACTCACTCCTAGCGCGCCATACTCCATTTAAACTGGAATTAATTTTCAGCACACTTTTATTATGAGATGAGAGACAGATCCGACCACACACATGTGTTCGGCTGTGGAGTAGATGAGCCACTAACAGACTAATTAACTAACATCAATTACTTGCAGCGCGAGATAAACCGTTTTTGCAAGAAATGATGTTGATTACGTGTATGGGGGACCAATTAACCTAACATCATCAAGCATGAGTCACGTCTAGGCTCAGAGGGAAATACTATGTTGACCACATTGGATTCGTTCTGAAAGTATTAATAGAAACAGCGTTGAGTCAACATATTTCCACGAGGACGGTGATGTAGTGAAATATCAAACATGTTATTTATAAAAGAATAATCTTTATTTAAATATTTCCGGTTCTCGAGAGTCGGCTTTGTACGTCCCGGGCCTCACAATAAAAAATTTAAACGTTTTTGTTCTTTATTTCTCAACATAATCTGAGAAAGGCTAAAACATGTCATATCGGTATTCTAATTTAATTAAACCATCTCTGTAGTGCGACTTATCACGGTCCTCAAATTATCTAAGCTCTTTACCGCATCAATGACCTCCTTGTAGCTGTGAAACCTTCATCCTCCAAGAAATTTACTGAGGTTCAGGAAAAGGTTACTGGGTGCTAGATCTGAAGAATAAGGTGGATGTTCAAGCAATTCGAAGTTTAATTCGCACATTTTTTCCATTGTAATGAGTGAACCATGGGCCGGAGCATTATCGTGATGAAACAAGATTTCTTTTTGTGCCAAATGAAGTCCTTTTCTTTTCACCTTATCGCCCAAACGCTGTAGTAAGCTTGCGTAGTAGTCACTAGTGATACTTTAACCCTGTGCATATAAGAAAACACTCGCCATAACCTTATTGGCTGACGAAATTGACTTTACCCTTTTTGGAGTTAGTTCACCTGGCGCAAGTTACTGTTTTGACTTCATTTACTTTCTGGAGTATAGTATGTATGTAAGATTCATCCATAGTAATAAGCCGTCTCAAAAGTTCACTGGAAGTTCTACGGTAGAGCTCCAAATTCCTAACCGGAACAATTTTTCTTTGCAACTTTTGATCAGGTGTCAACAAACTCCACACCCACTGCACAGACCTTGTGAAAGCTCCAAACATTACTTGAAATATTACATGCACGTTCTCTTTATATATTTACAGCCTCTGTTATCTCAAACAACTTTAATCTGCGGTCTTCCAGTACTAAATGATGAGCTTTTTTCAACGATCTCTGGAGTTGTGACTTCTATAGAACGTCCAGAGCAAAACTTGTCACTAGTGCACATGCGTTTCATGTTAAACTCTGCAACCCACCTTTTAATCACTGCCTATTAAGGGGCAGTCTTTCAATGTACTGTCCATTTCCTCCTTGATTACCTGATCCTCCATTTTCGTGAAACCTCTGTAACTGAATTGTTTATAGGTGCACACAATTCCACGTTGTGGACGCCGATTTGAAGCAATAATTTAATGGCGATCAAATAAGTCGGCGAGCAATGAGGTTTCTCTCAGGGTATGCGTGGATGTGTGAGAAGGAGATTTTAATAACACTGGAATGCCCGTTTCCAACTTATTTATTTACTGCTTCTTCTTTTAAAACATCGAAATGAAAGTTGCCGACCAAGGGTTACCAATCTCTGTTTAGAGTTACTGACTGCAGAATGTTTATTACTCAATAAATTTATTCGTTCCTCATATATATATATATATATATATATATATATATATATATATATACGAACCGACAAATATTCCAGACAAAACCAGAGGACTGCCTTAATCGCCCTCACGCCTCAGACTGTTCTCATCGACCTCACGCCGAAGACCCTTTTTAATGGCTTCCTAGCCACGAACTGGCCACATTGGCTCCACGCCGAAGAGTGCTGAATCACCACAGCTGCGCGTGTGTATATGTAACTTTCACTCTCAGGAAACTCCTTCATTCAACCAAAATCCCTTTGTGGCTGTTTTGTCATGCCATTCTAAATGACCCAAAGAATTTCCTATTCATATAAGTCAAGTGAGCCCCTTTAGAAGTCTTCTAAGGACACTGCTTCTTACATTGCTTTTGTTATAACACTTTCCCCCAACTCAACTGGCCTTGCCCTTGTCGTAACAGAGAACCAACATTCCTTTCACATCCATCATGACTCTTTACTTCTGGCAAACCTTAATTTCGGTATCACCTCTACACTTGCCTTGTTTAAAATGCTGTCATTCAAAATCTAAACAACATACTGACCTGAAACTATGGATGCAAGCTAGCCTAGAGTTAAACTATATGATGCTATCCGTCAAACTGGCCCAGTGGCGACATCTTTATGTGAGGCTTGGGAATTATCAGCCGATCCTCGTAAATAAAATGTGATTGAATTGATTTAAAACTGTAAATTTATAATTCAGAAGGCTTAAATCGTTCTGTTATTACAGCCACCTTCAATAGATCGGCACCTTCACCACATTTGAACCAGAAAGAACATTTATACATTTTATTTATCGTTTTCAAACCTGAATTTGATATTTTATATTCCCAAGCCTGCACTTGTAATATTATATTTCAGCAATTCATTCTCTGCTGAGATTTCTCTAACTTCTAAGTTCCCTGAATTAAAGAAAGAACAATTATTATCAAGAGATCCGGTCTATTTGTGAGCAGTGTACCTTACAACAAAACTCAATAAACAACAAACTCGCTTATTTAAAGTTCAGCATTTTCTAAACATGCAGCAGTAAAATTCAATCTTCTAATAATCATCCACCTAAGACTAGCATTTCCTTAAAAATGTTTTTGTCTTTTATTTTCTAAAAATGCGTTAGCTATATCAATTAAAATATATTAAGTTTCACATGTTTGCATAATTAATAAAATGCATAACAGGGATCAGCCGATCAATACTATCGATCTCGTTTTAGACAATAAGCAATTTACACTCTTTAACACGAGAACATCGGTTCCCAAAGTATCCGAAAAGTTCTGTATCATGGCTGTCTTTGGTTTTTACAATTAACGAAATTACCAATACAGTATCGCCTTTAATATGTTAATTGTTATGCACATCTGGCACTAACAAAACAGTATCGCAATTAGAACTGTGTACTCTGTACTATATATCATTTTAGCTTAGATATCTTTAACGTGTTGTAGTATCAATAAAAAACCTTTGTTTAAATTAATAGTATTTCAGTTCTCAATGCCCGGCTTTGTAGCGTAGATGGCAACATGTCTGCCTCACGTTCAAGGAATTCCGAGTTCGAATCTCGGTCAGAGTGAGTTAATTTTCTGGGGTTTTTCCTTATTCTGAAAGATGAATGTCGATAATTCTAAGCTCTATGGACCCTGAGCTCATTTGAGCATCATTTCATTCGTCGTCCGATATGAAGTATTTTTTTGGAGGACGTAAATTACAAAACCAAAATTTTTATAGTACGGTTTTACTTTGAAATTATATTCTGTGATTATTTGATACTTTATTATTAACTTTTATTTTTATTAAACTACCGTTATAAAATTTTTTATACGTGGCATAATTTTAATGGGCTATAATTTTCTATAAATTTACTGTAAATTATCATTGTTACCTTGTAATTACTATATTTGTAACATGGTTATGAGGTAAAACGGGGCTGTGTAAAGGAATGGTTACCTTCTTCTTTATAGCTATTTAATAGAGTTCTGATTTACTCCCGCCTCCTTTCCGTTTAGTTAATTATGAAATTTTGTTTTACGTCAAGTGGTTGCTTTACCTTGATCGATTTCTGTCTACTAAATGCCGAACTGTGCAGGAAGGCGCTGTGGCCGAGTTATTAGACCGTCGCCTATTACCCAAGAGACATACATGGGATGGTGAGACAAAACGGCATCTAGGGAGGTTTTCTTCAGGCTTTCCCCTCTACATTCATTCCATCAATTACTCCACTATCGCTTTTCCTTTTAACTAAATCTCATTCTCTTCTTAACAGGTATCGGGCTAATCATCATCTTGGATAATCTCTCTGTTACAGAGCCTCCTCGAAACCAATATGCTCAAGTTATAACTAGTAAGTCCAATATACAGGACATTAAATAGAGAAAACTAGATGAATTCTTTTGGAGAGGCATCCTCCAACCTTGTAGCCAATTCATAGGTGACTTCGTTTTCCGCTCATTTCGTCGTTACGTTTACTTCCATTTCTGATGCGAGAAATAACGAAAATAACGGTAAGAACAAAGCAATCGTACTAGTACAGTGAAAGTAGTTTGTTAGAAAATGAATAAAGAAAGTTATATAAATGTAACACAATATTATTATTATTATTATTATTATTATTATTATTATTATTATTATTATTATTATTATTATTATTATTATTATTATTATTATTATTATTATTATTATTATTATTATTATTATTATTATTATTATTATTATTATTATTATTATTATTATTATTATTATTATTATTATTATTATTATTATTATTATTATTATTATTATTATTATTATTATTATTATTATTATTATTATTATTATTATTATTATTATTATTATTATTATTATTATTATTATTATTATTATTATTATTATTATTATTATTATTATTATTATTATTATTATTATTATTATTATTATTATTATTATTATTATTATTATTATTATTATTATTATTATTATTATTATTATTATTATTATTATTATTATTATTATTATTATTATTATTATTATTATTATTATTATTATTATTATTATTATTATTATTATTATTATTATTATTGTGACTTTGTGGGTTCGTGAAATGAAAAGTCCAATTTCACCACTCAAAAATGTTCTTTATTTCCACCGACTTACAGTTCAACACTTGCCAATTACACAGAATTACTTGCTGCACACAATTACAATTCACCAGTCCGTCCGTTACAATTTCACTTGTCCTCGCGATTACATAAACTCCGATGCACATACCAGTTACGTACAGTCTTCCGTTGCACAATCCTTTCGTTCATTAACACGTCACTGACTAACACTGCCTTCTTACACCAAGAACTCACCCCACTCACACACTAACCAACTGACTGACTCCTCCGTCTGTCTGCAACCCCCCTTTATATAGGAATATCGCCGACTTCTCCGCTTTTCTGGTTCCCAGGCGAAGATTCCAGTAAACGAAAGATCGAGAATCAGGTATAGGAGAAACAGACGGCACAGTCATGTTTTTCCCCCGACCACAGCCTGTCACCACTATAAGACAAATGAGGGGGAGGTGTGGCTAACACGGTCCTCCCCTGCCTTCCGTTCCCAGCTGGTTCCACAGGGTGTTCCAGCGCTCGCGTTACACTGCTCCCTCCTCAAAGCTGTTCGCCCCGAACAGCCCCATCGTAGCGTGCGAGGCGGTCCAGGTGTACCACCAGCATCTGCTCGGAGTCTCAGCCAGAAGTAGCGCTGCCGTAGTTTGTGAATCATTCGGTTCGCTCCCAGGTGTCCTCCTGAAGTACCGGCGTGCACTTCCACCAAGACTTCCGGGACCTTGCTCCGGGGAAGTACCAACTGTTCCCTCTGCGCCTTCTCATCGGGTGACTCCCATACCCGGAACAGCACGCCCTCTCTGGCCTTCAACGAGTCCCATTGGGCCCAGTACGACTTGTAGGTGGCGCTCCTCGGTGCGATGTCCTCCCAGGTTGGTCTCGTCCCTGCGTCCACTTCCCTCAAGAGTGGCCCCAAGTCTGCGTCCGCCAGCTGCTCCCTCCTCAGGCCTGCGCTATCCCAGCCTTCAGCAGGCACTGCCACAACTACTCGGACTGCTGCGGCACGCTCCTTCTCTTCCACTCCTGTGCGCTCATGGCCGTCCTGGATCTGCGGTAGGACACCTCCAATGTAATGGTCGCTAGCGTCGGTCTCCACAATGAAGGTGCCACCCGGTTGTGGGAAACCCAAAATTGGAGCACTGCACAGGGTCCCCTTCGGGTGCTGGAAAGCGTCTTCGGCGTCCTCCGTCCACACATAAGGCCGGTTTTCCTCCGTCAGGCGGGTGAGGGGTTTTGCGATGTTGTCGGCCTTTTCCTCTAAATCATTAAGGCGGTCGTTCGTGACGTCATCCCTCACGCCGGCCAACCGTTCCTCAAATTTCGCGGCGAGGGCCTCGTTCGCAACCTTCATTTCTTCCATCTTCTCCGTTAATTCGGCCTTCATTTCCATCATCTTCTCCAAAAAATTTTCCAATGCCGCGTCCATGGTTGGAATGTTCGGTGATGTTATCTTCCCGCTTCCTGACACCAGTGTGACTTTGTGGGTTCGTGAAATGAAAAGTCCAATTTCACCACTCAAAAATGTTCTTTATTTCCACCGACTTACAGTTTAACACTTGCCAATTACACAGAATTACTTGCTGCACACAATTACAATTCACCAGTCCGTCCGTTACAATTTCACTTGTCCTCGCGATTACATAAACTCCGATGCACATACCAGTTACGTACAGTCTTCCGTTGCACAATCCTTTCGTTCATTAACACGTCACTGACTAACACTGCCTTCTTACACCAAGAACTGTCCTCACTCACACACTAACCAACTGACTGACTCCTCCGTCTGTCTGCAACCCCCCTTTATATAGGAATATCGCCGACTTCTCCGCTTTTCTGGTTCCCAGGCGAAGATTCCAGTAAACGAAAGATCGAGAATCAGGTATAGGAGAAACAGACGGCACAGTCATGTTTTTCCCCCGACCACAGCCTGTCACCACTATAAGACAAATGAGGGGTAGGTGTGGCTAACACGGTCCTCCCCTGCCTTCCGTTCCCAGCTGGTTCCACAGGGTGTTCCAGCGCTCGCGTTACATTATTATTATTATTATTATTATTATTATTATTATTATTATTATTATTATTATTATTATTATTATTATTATTATTATTATTATTATTATTATTATTATTATTATTATTATTACTATTATTACTATTATTATTACTATTATTACTATTATTATTATTATTATTATTATTATTATTATTATTATTATTATTATTATTATTATTATTATTATTATTATTATTATTATTATTATTATTATTATTATTATTATTATTATTATTATTATAATTATTATTATTATTATCATTATTATCATTATCATCATTATTATCATTATCATCATTATTATTATCATTATTATCATTATCATTATTATTATCATCATTATTATCATTATCATTTATTATTAATTATTATCATCATTATCATTATTATTATTACTTTTATTAATAAAGTGAGGAAAGTGAGGAACTTAAGCTAGGTAAGCAGCCCAGGTCATGGAAACCAACATTCCGGCTGGGGGATGCCAAAATGCTGACCACATCTCCTTCCCGTATCGGTGGGATGATCGTCCACCTCTGCCGTGCTTAAGTGGGCGTGAGGCCGGCAGTCCTGTTGGTAGGCCTTGGCCCTCTAAGGGCTGTCGCGCCATGGGTTATATTATTTAAATAGAACTGTTTCGGTGCTAGAAAACATCTCAACTTCAATTGTCAACATTATTAGGCGCGACTATTTCATCACCAGTTTGCATAGGATGGTACTGATTTTGTACTGTGATTAATTAGATTTTCCATAAGGATTCCTATTACCTACTATTTTCGAACAAATAGCAAGCAATGTGCAAAGTTAAGGACGTCACCAAAACTCGGAAGTAACAATACTCAACTAGTCCCATTCTGCAAGGATGCACCTGAATCGCACTCGTACTATTTAAGTGATGGCACCATTGTTTCATCAGTATAGAACAAGTAACTTTTGTAAATTTAATGTATTATTTTTGGAAACTTAAGGTTTTATTTTTTTAAATATTTTCTACATTTAAGAATTGTCTCATATAACGAATTTTTAGAGATATTCAAACAAAACTGTAGTATTAAGTCATATTTAAGATCGATCGAACTGGATTAGAATTAAAAGAGAAATATTTTACTGGGTTTAGTAAATTGAGTCCCATTTGGATATTTTTAAGAAAATTGACTCCCACTTAAACTTTAAAGTTATAAGTGGAATCCCTTGACGCCATAATGTTAAGTTACAAAATTAACCCTTACATTTTGTGCAGATTTGGATAGAAAAGCAAGACACTCCTGACAATCACTGACAGCGCCGTTAATAAAAAGTATTTTTGTACTAAGCAATACTTGGCGAATGAAGTACACTGCATATTCTGTTACTGTTGCATATATTGTACCCAGACTCAAGCAATTGTTACATTTCCTCTCGGGTATATATATTTATATTTTTGTGTAGATAAAAAGGTTAACACGTAAGCGCAACTTGCTCCGCTTTCAAAATAGTGACAATATTAGTTCAATCGGTGACTTGGACGTATTTTCACTAGCGAAGGAGCTTTTAAAGTGAACTATTGGGCAGTTGATAACTTATTTCTTAGTAGCCAGGTTTGTACAACTATATACATAGGGGCTTCCGTTGTCATTACTTAGGAGTTAGACCAGTCGGTGGGTGCCCACGGAGCTCAGCACACGCGTGGGTCATTGCAGGCCCTTTAAGACTTACGGGAAATCCAAAGGACAACCGGATCCGGACGACGATACCGCTTGCTAGGACGGAGTCCCTAAGGTTTCCAAAATGTTACTACTCCATCAAGCATGAGGTCTTCCCCAACCAGTCATCCAAGAGTCAGGAAACACAACTCAACAGTCACCACAGCGATCAAATCGCCGTTGAAACATACGAAGATAGAACAGATGAAAATAAATTACCTATGTAGGAAATCAAGGGCAGCAAACATCCTGGCATTTGTCTCCCGACATGGGTAAAGTGCTTGGTATTTCATTTTTATATTCCCAAGTTGGTTATTTTTACCATGTTACATTAGATTGAACTACATTCACCAGGCATGAATAAGCATCCAAAACTTGATTGGTACCTCGCATTTAAATGAGTGGAACGCGAGACGTGATAGTTTGCAGAGCCCCTGCAGATGATTCCTCTGGTGAACTGTTAACAAAACAAAGTGGCTGCGGCGAAGAAAGGTCATTAGGACGTATAAGTACCGGACATTACCCCTGGCGCCCTAATGAGACCCCCTGCTCGCTAATCTGTGGGTTATGGTGGTCGTTAGCGTCCCAGCTGGCGGCTACTCTGCTCCACAATGTCGGGTACTTCCGGTTCCTAAAGTACTCGCACAAGTAAACAAATGAAACATGTGAATCTCGCCTTCCGTCCCCTTTAATAACCCAACCCAAGCTAAAATATCTACTTTCAGGTAAATCATCCTTAATGTAATAATAGGAAAGTAACAACATGGCAGTGAAGTTGTAAATAACGGCGACAGAAACTAGTTTCCTATTTAACGGTAAGAATAGAGATTAATTTCATTTATAATCAGTACACGAATACTAGACTTGTAACTTTCTCCCTGAAGTATATCTAGAAGGATTTTTACCAGAAATACTCTTTTTTATAGACCACTGAGTCACAAATATTTACTTTTTGAAAAAGGATGTTTGAGTACGACAACAGAGAGAAAGTACTCAAAAACAAAAATTCTGATAAATATTAGCTTTGCATTTAAAACACATACAATAAAACATGCTTCATTTGTGGTTTGAATCCTAAGAAATACTCATTATTTTGTTTTAAATTTACGTCCTCTAACGTTAAGTCATATCGGACGATGAATGAAATGAGTTGATGCTCAAATTAGCCTAGGATCCATAGAGTTTAGAGCCTCCCTAAATTTGAGGATAAGGGAAAAGCCCGGAAAGAACCTTATCGAGGTAATTCACCCAGATCGAGATTCGAACTCGGGATCTGTTGGACGTGAGGCAGACACGCTACCATCTACGCTACCGAGGTGGGCTAAAATATCTCTAATTATCCAAATTAGCAGATGAAGTTCTGGTCATTCTTATTGGCTGAAAATCCACAAGAAGGATAAAATATAAAGTTTAATTTGGTGCATCAGCTATGCAACATTTCAAAATGACCACCACCACTTGTTCCTCTTCCTAAAACATGTTTATAATATAAACATTGTAGTCCTGCGCCGTGGCGAAGCGGGCTAAGGCAGCATGCCTTAGTCCCTACCCACGGAAAGCGGCACAGGTTCGATCCCACCCATGTGGTGGGGGTTTTCGTTCCCGGGTATAGGACCGGTTCCCACTCAGCATCATGAGGAAAGTGAGGACCTTATGCTAGGTAAGCGGCCCTGGTCACGAAACAAACATTCCAGCTGGGTCATGCCGAGATACTGACCACATCTTCCCGTATCGGTTGGATGATCGTCCACCTCTGCCGTGCGTAAGTGGGCGTGAGGCCGGCAGTCGGGTTGGTAGGCCTTGGTCCTCTAAGGGCTGTCGCGCCATAGGTTATTATTTATATAAACATTGCACTTACATAGCGAAGTTAATATTGCCTAATTTGAAAGCACTTCTAAGCAGCTTATAATAAAGTAGATAAAGTAGTGTGAACAGTGCATGTGCGGTATTTGTGCCAAAAGCTATTTTGTGTTAAAGCTATTAAATAATATCTTTGGGATACATTTGCACTCTAAATGCACTCTAAAATTAAGTACTAATTCTGTTGCAGATAGTTCTGAATAATTTTCTAGAATTCCGAAACCATATCAGAGAGAGGCAAAGGTTCACCAAAATATATAATTTGTGTCATACGTGAAGTGGCATTAGTCTTTTTCGGATCTATACTGTTATTCTAAGTTTGCCTGATATTATGTCTCCTGAGAATAATGCATGAAGTTTGCCTTCTTTATTTCACGCAAGAGCTCGTATCCATTTAAATATTGCTTCCTCATATTTTACAAATTATTGGTTTACTGAAATAACTTATTGGCAGTAAGTAGTATTTTATGAATAGTGAGCCGCTGATAGACGAATAAACTTATATGACAACTATAATATGTAGTGTATGTGTGAATGTTCACTAATATCATATGGATATGTTTCCTTTCTCTCTCTCTCTCTCTCTCTCTCTCTCTCTGAGTGAGCCATGCAGGACTACGCAAAGTACTTAAACACCTTTCTTAGCTCCTCTACCTATCCAAAGTTCTCTCATTCTTTGGCTGTGCACTTACTTTCTCTCGTCTGTCCACATTGTTCCAGTAGTTTTCTTTGGTTTGGTCGACTTACCACTTATGCACCTTCATTCTAAAGACGACCTTGTCTAGGATATTGTCTTGAGTGATCCATGTCAATTTTAAATCAGTTTTTCTTCACAAATAATTTCATAATGTCTATTTCTGTTTTACTTATATTTTTGTAAAATTCCATTGATTTATTTTGAACCTACTTGAAGTTAATGGTTTAATATTTCCATAAAATTTCAACCTTCGTTTCCTAATATCGCTATTTGCTTTCATAATTCTAAGTTCTGTAGTCTTCACCTATAACTAGTGGACCTAAACTTTTTCTAATAATTTTACGTTCTTCTTTTTCTATATTTTAGATATCTGCTTTTCTGTTCAAAATTCATGTTTCTGCTCCATAGAGCCACTCTGTTTATATTACAGTGTTAATCTTTATTTAGACGTGCATTTTTTATTATATATGTTTTGAGTAAACTGATATGCTGTTTCTATTTTTTGGTATCCGCTTTTGTTTGCTTTAGTTTCGATTCTATTTTTCTGAATTATTTCCCCAATGTTTCTTTTAACGTTTTTATAACCGCCGTGGTCCACTGTTCCAGATGGCAGTATATGGTTCAAACATCCGCTTTTACAGTTTTCCATGTACTGTCCAGCTTCTTTGTGAGGCGATGACGCGTTAGAGAGCTGCGCAGGATGAGGATGACGATGTACTTGCCATGTTCAAGCTCTTCTAGCCGTAGTGGTGACCACCGTTGCAGTCTTTCCAAGTGTTCCCCTGAAGGGGACCCCAATAATCCGTATCATTAGGTCAAGTTGTCTTCGGCTTCTAAGGTTGTGCTCGGGCATTTCCATGGGGTTATTTCTTTTGAGAGCAAATAACAGGTCAAGGGTCAAGCATTGAGGCCGAAAAAAATAATGATAGAGCATATTAAAGCAAGTTTTATTTACTGTTAATCTTATTTTTACTTAAATATTAGTATTCAATTATTTATGCAACTAGTTTTACAATTCTATGTCTATATTCACATCCTATAAACATACTTTCAACTTTAGGATTTAGAGAACTTGTAGCCTATTTGCATCTTGGATATTTATTTTAAGTTCAAGGTAATAAAATTAATTTAACATAATCTAAGTCACTGTGGAGTTAAAGAATATGAACCGCTTGTTAACACATTGTATAGTACATCGAAATGTATACTATTTAAAAATACTACAAGTGGTTTTAAATGTTTACTATTTAGGTCGCAATGTTTCACTGGCCAGCTCCTACCGGTCTTGAACTGCTTGGCTTTAGCAATAATTCCTTAATAATATTGATTCGTGTGTGTGTGAGTGTGTGTGTGTGTGTGTGTGTGCGCGCGCGCGCGTGCGTGCGTGCGTGTGTGTGTGTGTAGTGCAGTGCAATCTCAAAGGCCACTCTCTCGGTGCTGATAATTCCCTCACCATTGAGAAGCCCCATTCTATCTGATGCACATCAACTAAAGTGAATCTTCTAAATTAAATTCATCACCATTGTCTTGTTTCCTATTCTTCTTTCTCAACGGATTACCCTTTCTTTATAAGACTTACACATTCTTGAGCAAGCAAATTTTGAAGTATAGCATTTCCAGTGTGGGTAATTAGTATAGCGGTAAAGAAGAAAAAAAAATAGCATATAGTGAGAAAGGGATCATAGCAAAATACATGGATCAAATAATTCAACCTAGCATTCCTCTAGCGACCGAGGAAAACCGCGACAGTATCTTTGACCATGTTGGTCGGTCCAGAGTATCTGAACCAGAAACCTCTCGAATTCAAGTCACTAATATTACCACCACCTCACTCGGTAAATTCAATTTATAAGTTAGAGAATACAAAACAAAAACAATTTACAAAGCCTTATTGAATGCGCATATGTTTCACAGAGAATATGCCTAAAAATACATTTATTTCAAGCAATGTACTACATTAAATGGTCAGAGTCAACATGCATTTTAAACATTACATGAACATTGCATAAACATGAACATTAAATGTTCTTAAGAATATGAATGTATGTTATGTTTATTTACAATTTATCAAATACTGCACTTGGGTGTGTAATGAAACAATATAAAAAGTTCTGGATAAACGTTACTCTAATTCTATAGATAGAGGTACAGAAGTTCCTGAATTCCAAACCTTCTAATAAAAAGGAAAACGTTTCATTTGTACTTAGTATAAACTCTTGTATAACATGAAAAGTTGTTAACACTATAAATCAGAGAATCTGAGAAGATTATTTTTGTTGATAGTAGTGGGCAACATCTATTTACCAAACTTCATGGGCTAGGAGTGTGCGCAATTTTATATTTATCAGCTACATGTGAATTTCATTACGGATTCTTTTATTATGTAAAAACAATGTAGGTTTTTTGTTATGAAAATAACAATAATATCAAAAATAGTTTTAAAATTTCACCTACTCTTATCATAAAAAGATTCCTCGACCATTCCCTTCGATGATTGTTTCAGAACAAAGTATACTTGAAGCATTTCTAGAAACTGGAAGACTCAGCATGAAGGTAAAAAAACTCAGATGCTCACATCGTTTTTCCATGATTGTCAGGGACGTTTTATTCTAATATAAAGGGGTTTATTCACTCTAAATCACTGTAAAATACTTTTAAAAAGGAGGTGAACAGAAATGAAATTAATTTGCAATTCGAGTATAAAATGCTAAACGTACTTAATCAGGTAAGACAGCTAGATCTTTATGTATGAAACACATTCCCTGCACTTTGTGCAGGAGATGACGTTATTGTAACTGAAAAACAATCTTATGCTACAAATGGGAATGGAAACCGAGACATCAGAAAACAGTCTTGAAATGCGCCAGAGAGAAGCCAAACTAATATCAAAGGCTACTGATAGGTTTTTGTTTTCCGCCTGAACTGAAACATTAGCGTACTGTTTTTGTTGGCAGCTTTCAGAGGCGCGTCGCGATGCTTTAAAGGTCACGAGTTCGATGGCTGCATTCCTTTGTTAAACGCGTTCGCAGGAATATAGGATGAAAATCCGATAAATGTTCAGTTTCTCCGCGCGAAGTCAGCACCAGAAATGCAATTACTAATCACGTTACAGCATTTTACATTTAAGGTTATTTTCATACTTATTACACAAATAGTTCATATCAAAGTGCATATATCTATCCATTGGTCGTTAATTACGATAAATACTTCATAGAAAAAGTTTAAATATAAAGTATATACCACGATATGAGATGCTGAAATGACAGTCTGATGTTTGTCTTCGTATTACACATCTTTTCAAATTTCGTGATGAACAAAAGAATCAACGAACTACGAATATTTTGGAAATAATGACTCCAAAAATTATACTCTACATAAACTTTATAATAATGTCACCTCTACATCCTTACTAATGAATGTTTTGTTTCTTTTATGATTTTCCCAGTTTCTTATAAAATAAAGCAAAACAAAGAGAAATTGAGAGTTTTACAAAAAATTCAAAATATAGGCTTTAGATATTGGAAGACAGTAAATGTTTTATATTTCAATCCGACTGATATAGAGATAAAAGTTCCATGCTAAAACTATTTGGAGTGAAGAAGTACTTTTATCTCATCCGTGCACCCCTGAAATTAGTTAAAGTATGAAATCTTATTATCACTGAACTATGCTGCTCGCAAAAACTCACATTTTTTTCCGACTCGGAGGGCCAAAACTGATGCTATTTCGATATAAAATATTTTTATTCTAAAAGGTATATTTCATATAAAAAAATAAATTACAGATAAAGTAAAAAAGTTAATTGGAAGTTAAAGAGTATCCTTTATTAAATTAATTAAATAAACAAAATGTTCACCATTTAATCTTAAATCCCTGATTTCGAGGGGGATGTGTTTTAAAATAAAACAACGGTACGGGGAATATCAACGTTCATTAAACCAACGTTCTAAGGAACTTCAGTCTAGATGATTATCTTGGTATTATTGTTAACTAGAGTAGTTTACAGTTGCAGTGTGCACTACATTATTTTCATTTTCACAAGTCCACTCAAGGTTATGCGCCCCCTTGTAATCGTGGGAGGGACAGCGTACCTCAAGTGGAGGAACTGCAGAGGGAGATTAGGGATATAAAGTACAAACGTCACCTTGGGTGTACTGGCCAGAGTGAAACCAATTTATTTCTTCGCCACCGTTTAAACAGCTAAATCGGTTTCTAACAGTTATGATACCGAAATTAAAGGATGCAATAAGTAAAAGAATCGTTATGGATTTCAAAGAAATACTGTATCTTTGTTACAACACGTGCAAGGGCAGGTGGTTGAGTTGTTTAACAAAAGACACGGGAGAAAGAGGTTTCTTAGCAAGAAGTCTAAATGGGTAACACTTGACTCCGTTTGAATTGGTATTCTTCGGACCCTTAATAATGGCATGGCCGAGACTAATAGTCACAAAGGACAAAATAGTCACAAAGGAGTTTTAAACACACACGCAGCTGTAGGGAAGGCAGTCCGCGTCTGGCACCCTATTAAGACGGTCATCTGCCTCTGTCTGGATAAAAGGCAGACTAGAAGCGATGAGAAAAGGTATTTGTCGGTTCAAATGTACGTGAAGAACGAATTAAGCTTTATCGAGTAATAAGCATTCTACATACGGTAACTCTGAACATTGATATATCCGTAACCCTTGGTCGGCAACTTCGAGTTTGATGTGATGATAATAGGAAGCAGTCATTAAATCAGTTTGAAACGGGAATTCCAGTGTCATTAGAGCCATCCTTACTCCCATACATATCCACGCATACGCTGAGGATAAAGCGCTCTACCCTGGTCTACCCTTTTCGCTTCAGTTGTTTCGATTGCTTCTTAACTATTATTTGAGTCTTTAAAAGCATATTATCTATTCATATTGCATGGGGAACTGGAATAGATATTTATACATACAATAAAATGCAAGGAAGGGGTGGTCATAAATGTTATACCATCAATATCCTATCCCAAAAGTCATGATCCATTATCTCAGAAAGTATGAAAATACCAGATTGGCATTTTATAGGATTTACATGCTTGGCTTCTAATTTACATAATTCACTTTTACACAATAGCTTTGTTTATCAATAAATTAATTAAAAGGTATGAGAATTTATTAAAAATAACTGACGATCTGACTAACACTAAAACTTATCCACACAGCAATTACAGATCAATTTTATCGTTCTAAAATTTAATTTAGTTACATTCAATAGTTTGCCGTTCAGACAAAACCTTCCATTCTCCAAAAAGAAATCTCTCATATATTTGAAAAAAGCAAACCACAAGACTTGAGGACGTAGGAGCTGCTTGAACCTGAAATTTAATTAGTTCTTTTGCATTACGTCTCTTCCGAAGGAAGCTTGTCCGAATAAATACACTGCCCTCCGCAGGTTTGAACCCACCACCTCGGGAACTAGAGTCTAGTTTATTTTGCTTACATCATTCCGACAATACATTCTGGTTAAATGATACTTGATGGTAGTACCAACATGTAGAGCAGCATTTCACCTAAAAAGGCTTATCATTCTACTCCAAAGTATGTAGAAGTAATAAGTTTTTCAGAATGAACATAGAAAATTGCACCTACGGATCAGGTTATGTATTGCATTAGAACATACCACTTCTATGGTAGCCCGGTCAGAAACTGGTTACCATACAGACAACAAGTTTTGCATCTTTCTAGTCATCTCTTTTAGGAACGAAGCAAGACAACGAAAAAAGTGGTGGGTGTGGTAGCCTAGGGGTTACGCACAACTCCGTGCTTTTTTTAAAAATGAAACTTGTCTAAACATGGCGAGAGTTTCTATGCCTCCAGCCGAGCACTACATTAAAATAAACGCAATCATTAATCAACATGCAAATTGGAAACGAGGAATTGCCGCTTTAAAAAAGTTAAAAACGCGAAAGAGAGCGAGATTTTTTTTTCTCTCCGTGTAGCAAGTGCCAGTTATCTTTTAAAATTTGCATACCAATTCAGAGCGACAAACTAGCGTACACCTCGCCGACTTAATTCAACTGCTGCTGATGTAATATTGCCAATCCAGTTTTCAATTTAGACCTCCCTTCTCTCTTCTTTTCTTCAATATTAAAAAATATTAGAAAAGCGCCGGAGAAAGAACGAAATAAATACAGTTCTAAATGTAATATGCAGATTTGTAGGTCTCGGCTCGAACTTCTTTTGTTAACAGCAGCAATTCCCATAAGGGAGAATGATAAACTTTTATATTAAAGAGCTTAAGTGGTTTTCGTGATGATTGCGAAATAACTCTCGGGGAGATTTGCCTAGAGATTGGTTATTATCGATATAACACGCTTGAGGACTTCTGTATCCACTTTCAAATGCTAACAGCTAAATTAATTAATTATGGCTATGTACTCTACAATTTCCAGATCTTAGGAACTCTTTATATATACAACGAAGGTACATTGATGTTCTGTTTATATGGAAAAATAATATGTGATGTTTACATTCCCATGCCTTTCTCTATTCACTAGATCCACTTATATTAATAGAGATAATCTATCATTACACATTTGCACTGGGATACTGTAGGGAAACCGATATATATATATATATATATATATATATATATATATATTTAAAAAACACATCACTATGTGATGTCTTTAAAATTCCACGCTTGTGAGGAAAAACAACCAGCGACTTTCTGTTTGGGAAATGTATAAATTTATGGAAATTTGGAAATGAATAACACAAAAATAACATTTGTTGCGTACTTTACAGAAATATACTTTGTATGATATGAGCTTGTGTGCCATTTGAAGTAAATTCGGAGGGTGCGAAGGTTTAACATTTTGTTATTGAAATATTTGATGTTATTTTTAACACTTATTACGCCCGATTTCAGCAACATATGTTAAAATCGAAGTTAACAAATGTAACGTAACAATTGTCACAGCGCTAAAACTAATGTTAAATTTCTTGTATTTCACCAACCTGTTTTCTGAAAATGTTTACAAACCTGTGTTAACGCCAAGAAACTTGTAAATATCACAGCAATAGAAGGCTATGGATGAATCGCATTATTTTCTGAACGTACTGCGATGCGCCTTTGTTTTCATTTTCGTCTGCACAAATGGCGAATTAACAAAATCATAAATAAAGCCGGGAGACAAATTTCTCATCGACGGAGAAAGAATTGTTAATTGAAATGGTGACGAAGTGTAAGGATATCGTGGAAAATAAGAGGACGGATAAAGTGAATGTAAAAGAGAAAGATGTCGCGGGGAAAATATTGGAAACGAATTTAATTCAAATGCATGTGTCACTACTACAAGCAGCAAACAACTTGTCAGTATTACGTAAATTTAAAACGAGGTGCGAAGAACAAGTGCCTTAAACGTTTCAAGACGGGAGTTGAACAATGTATTATCCACATAATTCAGTGAATTATAAAATCGCAAAGCTATTAATACTTGAAGCAAAGGCGAGATCGGCATATTCCTTTTGATGCATGTTTTAACTCAGTATTACGTAAATTTAAAACCAGGTGCGAAGAAGGACAAGTGACTTGAACGTTACAAGACGGCAGGTGGACATAGTTCAGTGAATTATAAAATCGCAAGGTTATTAATACCTGAAGCCAAGGCGAGATCGTCATATTCCTTTCGGTGCATGTTCTAACTCAGTATTACGTAAATTTAAAACGTGGTGCGAAGAAGGACAAGTGACGAACGTTTCAAGACGGCAGGTGGACAGTGTATTATCCACATAGTTCAGTGAATTATAAAATCGCAAGGTTATTAATACCTGAAGCCAAGGCGAGATCGTCATATTCCTTTCGATGCATGTTCTAACTCAATATTACGTCAATTTAAAACGAGGAGCGAAGAAGGGCAAGTTACTTGAACGTTTCAAGACGGGAGGTGGACAATGTATTATCCACATAATTCAGTGAATTATAAAATCGCAAGGTTATTGATACTTGAAGCAAAGGCGACATCGCCATATTCCTTTCGATGCATGTTCTAACCTCTCTTGTACTTCCGTAGTAACCTTCATAGCAACATGTTTCGACAGTCTATACCTCCATAAAACAATTTTCTTCGGATAGTTCCTCAAAATCATTTCTCTTCGTAGGCCGTACTCTATTACGAATGCCATTTAGACGGACTTAAATATAGCAAATCGACATCACCAGCTGAGTTCATGCTCGCCATCTTGACTATTTACAATTGTTAAGGACTTAACATCAGAAATTCGGCTTGTTAGTTTAACACGAGTGTTTCGCTAACACTTGTTGTGAAATGCAATTTTTGTTTTAACTATTGCTAAATTCGTGTTAAGTCTTAACATTTGTTGGTGAAATCGGGCATTAGGATTCTAAAATGTAATTATAATACAGTGTTATTGGAAGTGTTTGGAAAATAAAATTAATGTTACAATAGTTTTAATTTGATGTTTCAAAAGTATATCTTATTTTTGGTTTAAAACTTTATAAAGCCATACAGAACGAAAAAGACACCATAAGTTATCCTCTGAAAATTCAAGATATGTTTCATTTATTATGCAAACATCTTAAACATATGGATGGTACTATAATAAAAAATCTTTAGAGCCATATTTCAGAAAATCCATAATAGAATCCCTGTTAATCTGATGGTCCTGAGTTGCTTGATTCAGGGCTGAAATACGGGACTGCCATCTTGCTTCCTTAAACCAGAAAGAACATCAGGTGTTTACAATTAAAAGCAATACTACGCTAAACTGGCCCTGCGCTGTGGCATAGTGGGCTAAGGCAGAATGCTTTGGTTCTCTGCCACGGAAAGTGGCCTCCGATTGATGCCACCCCTGGGATGCGGATTTTAAGTCCTGGCTAGAGGACCGGTGCCCACTCAACATCGTGAGGAAATTGAGGAGCTTACGGTACTAAGCACACATCTCCTCTCCGTATTGGTTGGATGATCGCCCACCTCTAACTTGCGTATGTGGGCGTGAGGCCGGCAGTCGGGTTGGCAGGTATTGGCCCTCTATGGGCTGTCGTGCCATGGGGGATGATAAACTGTTAAAATAAACTGTAAATGGATAAATTTAACTACTGGTTACATTCTATAGTTAGATTCTGATGACTTGAGATTTTAATGATGACTTATTAATTAAACCTGAGGAAAACTAAACTGTTTCACAAGTAGGAAATAATTACATGCTGACCATTAGGCTATGCACTATTTGCGCGAGCTCTTGCCAAACGAAATACGACCAATGGTTAAATTATTGTGAGGCAAACATTTTAAAGCAGCTAATGCCTTATACTTTTGACATACAACATGGAGTTTTGTTTATAAGATTTCAGGTATGAAATCGTCTCTTTATGTGACAAAACTTCGGCATGTGAATCAGTTTCCCGTTAGGACTTGAGTAGTGTTACAAAGATTATTTTGTCATTCGTGAAACGTAAATAAGCTATAAAATAAAAATTTGTGTCTGACAATTTATGAGACCTGGCGTTTTGATGCTTGAAGTGTTGTTGGGAATTGGTATTCACACTCCTTTTACTTTAATGCGAATTAATATTGTGGTCAAACTATCCACCAATTAACTCGATGCACAATTGATTTCGAGTACTATTCACAGAATATTACTATTTACAGAGTATTATTCTATCAGTTTGTGGTACCACATAGTTGGGCCCGCCTCCGTAGTGTAGATGGTAGCGTGTCTGCTTCACGTTCAAGAGGTCCCGAGTTCGAATTTCGGTCAGGGTGAGCTACCTGGATAAGGCTTTTTCTGCGGTTTTCTCTTATCCTTAAAGACGAATATCGGGTAGCTCTAAGCTCCGTGGACCCTGGACATATTTGAGTGAGCATCATTTCACCCATCTCATTCACCGTCCGACATGACTTTGGAGGACATTAAAAAAATATTCCATAGTTAGGCTGATTCTATAATTGTGATATAATATACAAATGATCCGATAGAATCGCTCAGGTATCTGCCAAGCTGTAATTTAGACATAACTTCTAACCAGAATCAAGGCACACTAAGGGGTTAAAAATATTTCAACTCCAGCTGAGAACCGAACACAACCCTTAGAAGAATGGACAGGTACTCCATCAAACGGAGTTAATCATATAAGTTTATTATTGAATCATATTACTCAGAAAATTACCAACGTAATCTATAATGCATTATAATTTACCGATTTGATATCTTCGTTTACTATACTGAAATTAATATTACATATTATTTTATTAAATAATATATGTAAACGTCTATTATGTAACATTGAACATCAAAATTGATTATAAGTCCAACAAAATGTGTTCATCATTTTCTCCTTTGCTTCGTTCTTCCGAGAAACATCATTGTTGGCAACATTGTTACATTTGTGCAAGTTTATTGCGCCGCAGTACAACACAATCAAAAGACCCGTATAACAGTATACATCTAAAACAAAAGAATATAGATAGATATTGATGGTTAGAACGCCGCGTTCACAACTGCCAATATTCCTAAATAAATTCCTCCATATGCACTATTACGCGCGTTATAAAAGCTATTGTAACTTAATGCTATGTGTTTGGTGCGATTGAGTAAAATTTACGTGGCAATCGATTGTAATGACCTCGTTACTATGGAAACAGTATATGTAACTATAGGAAATAAATGCGCGTTGCATTAACAGTTTCCAGGCAACTAAGTTACAAATTACCACATTTTCGTTGCTGTGAGAGGATATGACGTAAGCGGCAATCGGTAATTTCTTCTATTTCAACGCAACAGCTTCTGTACATTCATAAATAGATAGAAAACCTATTTGTGTTAATAAAATAAATTAGAAGCTGTTAAGTTTTTCAATTATAAAATGACGTAAATGACATTATAAATGTACTAAAAATGCACATTGACATTCAATGTAATTTTGCTGCTGATGAAAACTAAACAACAACTATGAATATTTTATTTCTAGTAATTATTATTTTCTTAAGTTACAATAATCCTTCGTCTCAAAGCACTTAAAAACTTACAGATTCCATAAACTGCTGAATTAACATGAGATTTTCTTCTGCAGAAACGAATAACAATATTTATGCAAGAACAATTATTAATTCTTAAATAAATTTCAATGGTCAGGTAATACAATATGACTGATAAATTCATTAAGTTACTAAGTCATATTTTTGTCTTTTGGGCCATATTTAAGCTATTTTAGGTCATAAATGCATGTATATTTTTCATAGAAATCCACCCCTTAGTTATTAATATAGGAAATACATAACTGTTATTATTTCCACATTTCAATAAGGGATCAATTACAATAACAGCTTATTTATACAGACAAAATTGCATAACATTATTTTATATACGATTAGTAGAACAAATATTTCGGCATAGTATCTAAGTTGAAGTACATAATTTATTTGTTAACGACACTATCAATAGTCACGATCATATCAGCACTATCGGTGTAGTTCAGATTTTTTAATTTTTTTTTTATTTTTGTTGTTGTTGCAATTTACGCCCTCCAACGTTAAGCCATATCGGACTGTTAATGAATTGGATGAAATAATGCTCAAATGATTCCAGGGTCCATGGAGCTTAGAGTTACCCGACATTCGTCTTGAAGGATAAGGGAAAACCCCGAAAAAACCTTATCCAGGTAACTCACCCTGAACGAGATTCGAACTCGGGACCTCTTGAGCGTGAGGCAGACATGCTACCATCTACACTACCGAGGCGGGCGAAATTCTTTTACATGCCGATATAGCGCTGACGCTTTCAAGCAGACTTACGAACTATCGGACTGAACCGGACTTGAACCCATGATCTTAGGATAAGTAAGCCAGGAAGGGCTAACCAGCAGATACCCAGACCGACTGAAATTGAAATGAACATGGGTTTTCATAAAACTATTTCAAATTAAGGAACTATCAACGTCTTTACTGAACTCCCTCGCTTGTTGCGGCTTCACAAGTTTAATGCTCTGCCAGTTTCAACCATACTAAAAGTAGTATATAAAGAATAAATTGTTATACGAAATGCTTGTAAAATAGCTGTGAACAAGATTGGAAAGTCGCTGAAGATAAGGAAATACGAAAGGCAAGCAGAACGCTAAACCTCTAATATCAGAGAACCTAAAGATTATACTTTTTCCGTTAATTTGGATTCAACAATTCTTTAAATTGAATAGGAACGGTTTCTAGAATGACGGTAATCCTATCAAATATAAAGAAGCAACGTTACATCATTTCCGCTATTCTATCTGTGAAAGCCCACGTGACCAGGAACTCAACAAAAAGAAAGTCTTGTTGAATACCGAGTGATTAAAATAGAGGCGCTAGAAATCGATAGGGAACTACTCTCTCAGTCTCTTGTAGTTTCGGCATTTGTGAGAGGAGCCTTCGTAAAGGCTTTTCTACATGCATCAGCGGACGATGATAAACAGGTGTGGAATGAGAGGAACAGAAAACCGTTCTCTATGGTGGAAAAAAGAGGAGAATCGTTTGAGGAAGTTCCCCCAAGCAATTACGTGCGCTGAATGGGGGGTTTTAGTTTCACTTGGCACGTTCTCACTAATGACTCCCCCCACCCCCGTGTGAAGTCTATATCCGTCCCGCCTTTGATTGTGTGCGCTCTCTATTGATTTCTGTGCCCTTCTCTTGACTACGTCACAGAAAGGCCGCCACTAATTTATATAATGTAACATGATGTCTGTTACAGACCACAACTCCCAAACTTCTCTTGCTGCTTGGTCATCGGCTGGATTGGTGTCCGCTGCAATGAATCACAGCATCTGCTGGCATTCCAATCTCGTACAGAATACAATATGGCGGTATTAAATGGCACATTTTGAATCCTAATGCTCATGTTAACCTTATCTATGGTAGGTATGCACTCTTGTAGTTTTTAATAAATACATTTTATTCCGAATACGTCATTTAACATTTCATTCTTAAAATATTTTACCTATTTTTGTCACTTCCAGCAATTATACCCTTAACCGTTTTATACTTGTTTTGAATTGCACACGTTAACATTAATCTATATGTAAATTATTTTCAATCCAAAAATCTATATGAATATTTACCAGAAATACATGTTTTAGGTACTTGTATAAATATCGTTTTACTTTCAAACGACTCTTTGTAATGTGTTTTTTTTACAAAATTTTTTAATAATAATAATTACTATACAACTAGAGTATAGTTTTGAGATAAAGGCAGGAGTGAATCTTCGTAAAGGAAATCGATGAACCAATAATGAATGACTTGTGTATATACATTCTGTGAGACTAACGTAGTAAATTTATACCTGAAATTATTTTACTCGAACTACGTCTTCCCTTGGCACATGAGTGGCAAATATTCTTTGAAGTTGAAAGTATGGTTCTTGACTATATCTTCGTTTGGATTTCGTTGCTCGAAACAATTAGTGCATTGTTATGTGATATTTATCTTCTTAGGATAATGACAGAAACACCTTTTAAGGGGAACTCACCCCCACCACCCTTGCTATCCTCCGTACCTGGAAGTGGGCAGTTTATTGTGAATTCAAGATCGTATCCACATCCAAAACAAAAGCCAACAGAGAGGCCAAACAGAGAACACAAAGTACTTTATTTAGCATACCAATGCTTGCAATAGCTAACAATGGGTTGGCCAAGTCATGATTTTTTGTGTGTGAAAGTTTTGCATGCAAAATAAAATGTTTTATGTAATTCGTTAGAGAAATATGAACTCTACAAAATGATGTGCTTAGTTTTTGTATATTTCTATACAGTATGTTCTTATCGAGTCAACAAAATGGACTGTCAGTACGATAACAAACACTTGTTTTGTGACAGGTGCCAAAGCCACAGAAACTGCTTCCGGGTGCTCTTCTGAAATGAAAACTCGAGAATTTATAAGATACATATAGAAATAGTATTTAAATACACTTAATGAAAAAACAAAATGTAAAAGAATAACTTTCTGACAAAGCTATCTTTTATTTTGAATTACGATTATAATTTAACATATAGGCACTACAAACATATATTGCTACCAAATTGCTTTATGCAGGCATGAAAGTTTACAGAACGAAATGTTAATGACTGATGGGCTAACTCCAGTCTACAACAATCGTGAACAGTCTAGATGAACGATGTTTGTCTTTTTTATTGACAAAGACCCAGCTGTTTACCAGCACCAGCATTGTACTTCTTTCAAGTCGGTGGCGGAGGGAGGGCGCAGCTCTCTGGCATGTCCTCCAAAGAGAGGACTATCACAGTAAACGAGGAGTGTTGTACTGGCCTACTGCGAAGACTGCCTACCTCCCTCCCTCAAAGGAAAAAGGCGAGGAAAGCTGAGTAGAGTTGTCTTCAAAACGCGCCTGTTGTTGCAAAGGAAATGTTGCTTCAAGGAGATCGATCAACTATCGATCTAGCACAGTAGTTATTTCCTGTTCTCAAAATTCACAAACAAAATTTAAACTTAGTTTTTGCCTTTATGATACCTAGAAAATCGCTAGGCCAAAATCGTATGGATCTAGCCTCGTATATTGTGAGTTAGTGTATGCTCCAGCATCATTTTTGTCTCTTTCAGCGCTATACAGTTGTTTGCAAGGTAAGTATGCATTTTATTGCCTAGAAGTTTTGTAGAAGTAATGCTTGACAACGAACTGGTTGAAAATTATTGAAAGTATGTAATTACCAACTGATGCATTAAAGGAATACTTTGGTATACAATGCCTTTTTGTTAAAATCTCAGTCAGCACGCGGGAATCTCGTGGTCGAGTGGGCATAAATTGCTTCTCGCGTGAATGTCATTCAATAACATTTTTTAAAATCCAAGAAGTACTTTACATCAAATAATAAATCAAATAATCAAGCAATTACTAAGTTCCAAGAAGATCAAATATAATTGCAACTTCCAGTGATTTGGAGCACTCAGGTACAGAAGTTGAACAAGAAGATTATACACTTCCAAGGAGTGCAAAAATATTATCTCATCAAAGAAGAATGCGATTGAATAGTGTACTACATATAAAAAGAGGCAGCATGAAAAGGACACAATTTTAAAAAGGTGTTACTTTGACTATGGCAAAAACGTCCAAACAAAAAGGTGGAGAAACGTGTCGAAAACATAAAAAGTAGCCCAAAACCTGTACTTTTGAAGACTCTTAATTTTTTTATGTTTTCATCAGCTAGCAGTTTTTTTCACATAAAATATTTAAAGGGGTATCTTTCACCAATCATAAGCTATATATGCCTGTATACATTAGTTCTTATTTTGTTTACATAAATTATCATATTATAAATTTAAAAAAAAATACATATGAAATTGCATACTAACGAACATCATCAAAATGTTTACGGTTATGGATGCCTTTTATGCAGTTACAGAGAAAAACTTTGAGTGCAAAAATAAAATGGGGATATTTGTGTATATCAATTTCATATCAGTTTAATTTGCCATGGGTAAAATTAGTAGCATCTATTGTTATAGAAAATAGTCCAAAAGATTGCCTACTTTATAACGCACCCTTAATTTCCTAAAAGTATGAAAGAAATGTTGATAGCCTTGGCAGCGTTTCTTCAAATCTTTGCGAACAAAATCTTAACTCTGCCCCTGAAGCTAATGTGCTAAAATATTAAATATTAAAAATATTTCACATATGAACTGTCCTTAACTTGGACAAAATATTACAACTCTGCAGAAGCTGCCGTTTGGCTAAAAATGAAAAATATTTGAAGATGATTTCCAGAAACACCTTATTTTATACAATGCAAATTTGAATCAAATTAGGAATGTGAGGACTTACATATGTTTCAACTCTATGTGTGCAGACACTTACAGGTGATTTATATAGACTTGCGACAGGTTGTAAGGAGCGTGGTCTTCCCCTTTGTGCACTCACATCACAATATTGAACGCACCTAAAATGTTGAAATTCAGCCAGCTTGTAAGACTAGTAGCTGAAGTTAACATTAACATCCAGTAATGTTAAATGTTTCTATGGTGCAAGGATGAACATTTCACATAATCCTAATCAGGAGAGGCTAGGATGTTTAACTCCTTGATTCATAAACAGGTTCCGGTTGAATAATCTAGATTATGTGCTTAGAAGTTATCATATAGATATGACATAAATACGAAATATTAGGTGTTTGGTGCAGATGCTTTTGCGATAAGAATTTAATCCACTTTTTGCACAAAAAGGTTTTCGTTTAGGTAACTTTGGCTTTGATGGATAAAATATAATTAAATTTCAATTTATATGTTACAACCACCAAAAATGTAAACCAGAATGTTTATTATTATATTGCTTCTTGTGTACGGAGACCATCCGGAGTTTGAATTTACACTTGTTTGTTCGAAACGTTTATCAATCTTCAAAGCAATCCCAAAGTGTATTCATTTGCATAAAAAGGTTAAACTGGTGTGATAAGAACTCGCCTCTTTAGTTAGTAAGCAGTTAAAACTAATGCTAACGTTTATTTTCATCATCTGTTCAATGACTCAACTTCAGTTCAAGTGCATCTGCAATCTATTAAGAAGGAAATATCGTTGCGTATCACTACAAGGCTAGCTTCTTTTTTTACCACAACTAGGTACAAGAAAGGTTATTGATCGGCAGGCTGGTAATTTTTGTGATTTTCGTCAGTCACTGATGTCTCAATAACACTTAAAGGTTATGTTCACCAGTTCACAATCTTGGAAGAAATTTGCAGCAATAAACTTGCAAGGATACTGCAGCTGTAGTATTTTACGTGGCTTCGATGAGAAAAAAAGCAAGTTGGGCTAAGAACTACGAAAGGAACTCATAAAACTACATGAGGCTTGTGACTCGATTATCGCGAAATCGATATGAGAACTCAAGTCCATTTTTGTTTTCTTTTACCCTCTTTCTCAGCGGCGCAGGCGGATTTAGCTAGAGGAACAGAAATAATAAAATATGCGGCTGCCGACTCTGTTTAGCCTCCGATATAGTTGCCACCAGCCGGCACCACCAGCGCTGACAGCTGACTTCAGAGGAGCGAAGTGACCGAGTGATGTTTACGGCGTCATTGTAGCGTTGACTGGATGCCTCAGGTGGACGAAATGTCTGTAGTATAACAATATGGGGATGAAATCCCTTGTATTCAGAAGTTCGTCCCTAAAGCCGGTAGGTGGGAAGCTATTATTATTCCTGTTTTCTGCTTCTCTTCCAGTTCGTTGCAAATGGAAGGATTCCCACAGCACAAAAAACACCTCCCTTTCTCATCCTTGGGTTCTGTTGCACGAAAAATTTTTCCGTGTCAACTTGCATCAGTAAGGGATGGGATTTTCCTGGAATAAACCGGAAAAATATTACATTTCAGATTTCTCTTAGCACCTTACAAAGTCCTAATACCTTTGCGTAAGGCTAAACATTGGCACTTCCTTCAAAATATTTTACCTATCTGATTTTACCTAGATCGTACAGTCAGGAGTTACAGCATAACCCCTCCTTAACTTAATTGAGGAGTACGTCCTCATGGCATTATTAGTGCCATATATTTTACATTGTTAAGGTTTAACTAAATTTCAACCGAAACGTTTGAAGAAACTGAATGAGGTCATTTTTGTTTCTTAGATTAGCCAACTTTGAACACTTTTTAGTTGTAAACAAATTATAAATAGTTGATATTCTTAGTTCAAATTTCTTCTACAATGGCCCAGATCTTCTACTATTACTCCTCGTTATGGTTTTACTTTTATTAGAATTGGTCCTGGTTTACTACAATCTATGCTGCTTCCTTTTATGGATATAGAACATTGTACGCATTGTCATAGACACCAGCTGTGTACAGAAAGCATGGAGGGTGCGTGTTTCTCCATTTCAGCACTTAATGTTCCATGTTTACCCTTTATTCACTGCTTATATATTTTTACTATGTATAATTGTAATGAATGTGCTAATAAACAAAGATCATAAACAACGTTAATAAAATTTGTCAGTTAGAATTACATATTAATGTTACAAATACGATCTGAGGAATAAAATAATGCCGTCTACAGCTTCGCCACCCCTATCTTTGCAATACAATCCATCATAAACTTAAATACTATAGTGTTTATTTTTATTAAGATAACTTATCTCCGAAAGTAACCTCACCAAAGCGGACCGGATTCGATCCCAGGCGACCGCAAAGTGAGATTTGTCGTGGAAAACACGGCGCTGGGGTGGGTTTTCTCCGGGATCTCCGGTTGCCCCACCATCTCATTCCACCGGTGCTCCATCTTCATCTCATATATCATCAGTGCCATCGCCTGCGGTGCCGTATGTAGTAAAAGCGGGCGTTAAACACTACACACACATACACACACACACACACACTCGAAAATAACACCTAGGTTTATTTGTTTATTTGTATTTCTATGAATTCATGAACTACTATCGCATCATTCTGAAATAATGCACAGTAAGCATTTTCATAAACTTTCATGTTGTATGTTTTGTATATTTTAACAGCTACTTTAGAGCAAACCAACTCATGTACATGTGAGGTATCATGGTCTTGTAACGTAACACTGCGTAGGTGAACCGTAAATATGGTATTTGCGGGAAAAGGCAGGTTAGGTTAGTGTCTTACAACTTCATTGTTTCCCTGTTCCTACACTTCTGTGTTCTCAACTGAGAGCAGGACGAGACTTGATCGTTGACGTCATACAACATTAGTTGACTGACACTGAACTGTTCGTCAAACTGGAATTACTTTAAAGGAAGTGTCTCAGTTATTTATCAGTTACACTTCTGCATATAGGCAGCGACCAAAGTAAGTAGAAAACAAATAGTGAATTAAAAGTTTCATTCATAAAATCGAGTAGGCTGTTAGCAGAAGCAAAATGTTTATGAAAAGTTTGTTAGTACATGCCTGAAAATGTTGAATAAGTACTCAAGCATATTGTAACCTAAGAATATCCCGTCCACTTCCGTACAGTAGATGGTAGCATGTGTGCTTCACGTTCCAAAGGTCCCGAATTAGTTATCTGTATAAGATTTTTTCCCTTATCCTGAAAGATGAATGTCAAATAACTCTGATCTCTTCATTTGAGCATCATACCATCAATTTCATTCATCATCCGATATGACTTCACGTTTTTTTTTTATTTTTTTAAATATTTTTTTTTTCGTAATTTACGTCTTCCAACGTTAAGTCATATCGGACGATGAACGGAATGGATGAAATGATGCTCAAATGAGCCCGGAGTCTATGGAGCTTACAGCTACCCGACATTCGTCTTTCAGGATGAGGGAAAACCCCGGAAAAACCTTATCCAGGTAACTCACTCTGACCGAGATTCGAACTCGGGAGCTCTTGAACGTGAGGCAGACACGCTAACATCTACGCTACCGAGGAGGGAAAACTTAACGTTGGAGGACGAAATTAAAGAACAAAAAATAACCAACATGATAACAAAAATATGCTTGCGTGTAGGCATAAGGTATCAGGATTTATTTTTTATAATAAGGACTATGAACTGGTTCTAATGATATGGAGAAAATTAATTTTTTTACCCATTTGACAAAATTCATGTCATTGTTATAAGGGTCAGGAAGGAAGTTTGGGAAATCTTTATCAGCAAACTCTGACTACTGTTGCATAATCTGTCTTTTTGAGCACACACTAGAGACGTTTTAAGATGATCCGTGAGGCTACTTTTATTAAAAAATAAAAAATGGAAGGAAGAAGATTTCATTTTTCAGAGACAACATGTGTACAAAGAGTAGAGATATCGCCTGACCTATTTTACACAACCAGTAGTCTGCATTAACGACAGTATTTAAAGTCGTCTATAACTTTTCCAGTACGCCTTCTCGATTTGTTTCCAAGAGAGCAGCACTGTAGATAATGCAAGGTGGATGTTCTCCGCTAGTTAGCTGCAAAGTTTACTTAATTAAAAGGGGAGGGAAAAAATGCAGCCAGTACACTAACTAGCAGAGAAAGTTTGTGCTAACTCCGGGCACAAGTTGGGATGACTGCTCCATTGCCCGCCACTGGATTGTTTTCTCTGCAGATTACAGCTTCCTCCTCCCCCCAAGTTTTAAGTGCCTAATTTTAACAATTTTCCCAAGAATAATAATTATAATTACATCGCAATTATGACGTAGAGCGCCAAGCCGTGTTTTGTTTTCATTATTTAGACGTAGCTCAGAGGAACTATTGCCTTGCATTTCAAGTTTAATGCTGCCGATAACTTGCTACTGAAGTTTCTTCTCATTAGTTATCTCATTTTTCTAAATCCATCGCCTTCCCTCACAAAACTTGCTACTTTGCTCATAAGATGATGCTGACGTTCGTTACTGAGGACACGGCGTTTCCTGAGGAGTGTCAAACTGAGAAGTTATTTACTTGATCAGCATGGAAATAGCTTAAGTAGGTATTTCCTACAGTTTCATCGTAATTGTTCAGGATGTGACTAAATTATGAGTTTACTTGTTAACATCTATACCACTAGAATTTTTTTCTTTCAAACTCTGTTGCGATCGCAACTCAAGCACCGCCTGAATCTGCCGCATACCTGCAGTACACCTGTGACAAACAAGTTGCCGAATAATCCCGGAGAACATATTCATGCCAATTTCAATCAACACTTGCGTTCGAGTATCCTACATACTTTTCTACATTCTTCGTAATTTTCCTATATGAATATATGCTCATGTTCTCCATTCATTGTATCCTATTCTGTAATGCTTCGGAGTCAATCTTCTGTTCCTTTCAAATTACAGTATTTTCTTTCTGCCTCCCCTTGCTTTATTCTAAAACAGTACTTTTACTTATTCTCTCGAGTTACATTCTCCAAGTTCACATTTAGAAAGTTCACCAATATGCATTTCTTCACTTCACTACAATGTGCAAGTTCTCTCTATATAATATATCCTGACTAATCTACTTCTTAGTTTTAAATGAAAGCGTCGCTCCACCTCATAAGTAATATTATTAGATTATTGGCAATACCCCGAGCTGTGCCCGAGCGGTAGGACTGCTTGACTCTCACAAAGGCGGCCCGGGTTCGATCCTAGGCTACCGCATGTGAGATTTGTGGACAACATGGCCGAAGAACGGGATTTCTCCGGGATCTCCGGTTTCCCCCGCCGTCATTCAACCAATTGCTCCATTATCATCTTTACTTTCATTCATTTAATCCTCATATTGCCATCTACTTCTCTCACTCTCATACCAGGCATACCCATCCTGGATTGTCTATCTGATCCAGAGCTTCTGTTCCTTAACCCAGCGCCTAAATGACATTGGGACATAGGAAGAAGAATCGCCTAACACCACAATAGTGGTAAAACTAGGAAAGTTGAAGAAACACAAGATTATTGGTAAAAAGTTTTATATGAAGAGAGAAGGGACATTGGGGTATAACTTGAAGAGATGTACCTAACCCCCAAGGAAATCTTATTTTAACATGGAAAAACTTGGAGAAATTCTTTATATTCGTGATTCGTGCGAATCAAAAGTAATTGTTAATAAAGAAATGGGTAAAACAAATTTTACTTAAAATCAGGAAAGGACAAAACTGAAGATAGGCTTGCAATATGCACAGAAGAATATGAATGGCGTACCCAGATACATTATTTTGCCAGAAATTGGCCAATATTCTGATTTGATCTATGAGTCGAGAAAGTTTATAAAAAATATTTAAGTACGAGGACACATCAAATATAAAAGTGAAATTTAATATAACGCTGCTGTTGGTAATAATTTTGAGGAGAGACTTTGTCAGTATTTTGGTGGGGGTATCTCGAGAGGGGTATTACGCGCTCACGCACCGCGGAGAACGGGCTTGCGTCAGTAGGCCGTGAGTAAGTGGTGCACACATCTGTTCCGCAACGCATCATCAGATTTCTTGGAAAAAAGGGCACCAACCATCAGAAAATTTAAGACAGCTCCACGCAGTTTGGGGAAGAAACACTTTCGAAGACTGCAGTGTATGAGTGGGCCAAAATTTTTGTGACGGGAAGAGATGCTGTAGAAAATGAACCTCATAGGAGGAGATCGCGGACAAGAATTACTGCAGACAACATTGTTACCATTCCTGATTTTATTGAGGAAGATCGGCGCATCAAAATATCCGAAACTGTGTTTCCCTAGAAATAAATTACGGAAGTGTTCAAACAATCATTCGAGATAAACTCCATTACATAAAATTGTCTTCCAAGTAGGTTCCTCGTCCCTGAACCAGGAACAAAAAAACGTTATGCCAAGAAGTATGTCAGAGACACCTGCATCGCTACGAGGAGGAGGTAGAAGACTTTTTGAACCGCATTGCGATTGGCGATAAATCGTGGGTGCATCGTTACACCCCAGAGTCAAAGCAAGCATAGAGTGGAGGCGAGGAGACGAAGCAGGTCCGGTAAAGTTCAGAACACGTCCATCTGATGGAAGAGTGCTGGGACTCCGCGGGCGTTTTGCTTTTGGATTTTCATAACGAACAAAGGACAATTAATGCAGCCTATTACTGTCAAATTTTGGATGAAGCAAAAGCTGCATATCTCAAGAAGTGACGGCGAAAACCGACCCGAAACGCTATTTTTCACCATGACAATGCTAGTCCACATACTACCATTTAAACGCGGGTAAAACTGGAGAAATTGAATTGGGACACCTCTGGAACACACTCCTTACATCCCAGATATATCGCCCTGCGACTACCATTTGGTTGGACCACTCAAACAAATCCTAGGACTGCGCATTGATGATGATGATGATGATGGAAGTGGAAAAGACTTCTTAAGCAACTGGTTCCACAGGCGTACTTCTTCTGCCCATAAGGATGGCATCAAAAACTTGGCAATTCGATGGAGAAAATGTGCGTCGAAGAGAGAACACTATGCAGAAAAGTAATCTGTATATGAGAATCTTTGTTTGTTGCTAAAATAAATTAAAAAAAAATAATTCCCGTTTATATTTTATTTGCCCTTGTACGTCAGAAATCCTTGAAAAAAGTTGACCTATGTATTTCGCAGCCTCTTTGTTATTAAGTATTTTTTTAATGTGGTGTTAAGTGAATTATGATGCAGTTGCCATGAAGTTTTAAGCCTCCAGTATGCTGTCCTATACAGTGCTTGGTGTGAATCGCGATAGTAATGATGATGATGGTCATCATGATAATAATGATAATGACGATAGTAATAATAATAATAATAATAATAATAATAATAATAATAATAATAATAATAATAATAATAATAATAATAATAATAATAATAATAATAATAATAATAATAATAATAATAATAATAATAATAATAATAATAATAATAATAATAAAACGTCACTGAACCGATATATTATAAGCAAAAGCTGAGAACATTATGTTTCTTGATTTCCAAAGAGAATAACTTGGTGGTCTGGGAGTGAAGGATCTTCCTATTCACCAGCTCCATCTCTACTTCATAATGTATTTTAAGGGCTTTTGCACTAATTTATAACTACGCAGGTTATATATTATTAAACAACCGTAACTTTTAACCTAATATAGATAATTATGTAACAGATTGCTCTACCTCACTGATTCTTCCACTGCCATAGGGTACATATAGACAAGCCTGCAGCATTTGCAGAACTTTAACTCTCGCGTGGTAATTAAAGAATTCAGATGTTCCTTCGATATTTCATAGGGTATTTTTCATCCTCTATTTGAAATGTTCGAGGCTGTACGAAATTACAATTATAATGGGAAAAGGATAGGATTTGACATAAAACCTTCTAACGATTGCATAATAATTTTCTAAAGAACGGGGATTGTGTAATTTGGGTTTAAAAGCTAACGTGAGACGTCGGGTTAGATAATAACCAACATAGTAACCAATACTATGAACATAAAGAACTAAGTGGAGAGATACATTGCTTGGTTGTCAGACACTGTGTTAAGCAGATGGATGTGACTTTGAAAGTGATGTAGTAATTTGGGGTCGGCCGCGCGCCCAGCTCTACATTGCAGCTGTTGACACCCTAAGGAGGCCTTTAGTGCTACGAAAAGAGAGCTATTTCTTATCTGGAGCGTCCAGGAGGCAGTATCGCGCGCCTACAGCCCCACTTGTCTTGCTGCGCGAGGGCTGTCCATAACCATCATCCAGGGATGTACACAACAAACTTTCAACTTGTGAAGGTTCGGTATTCCATGCCATCTTCTTCTCAAAATTGTGTTGAACTTGAAAATGCACTTGCGTAATTAAGAAATACATTACAGTTCCTTAACATCTATTAAAAAAACATTTTAAAATGACAGGATTACTGTAACAAAAATATCGCTTATGGAATGTTTGATATACGTGCATAGCCTGTATACAAGGTAACTGAGGTATGCCGACGTTTTAGAAAATTATCGTAAAAAGATATGCTTTCTAAATTATAACCTTTATATTTTTACTTAATAAAATATTGTTATTATTTTTCAGTTATGTGTTATTGCTTAGTCTTCTATTTATTAATAACATGGTAACTATTAAATATCTTGAGATATTGTTTTGTTTACCCGATAAAGTTATTTCTGATTATCCGCTTAAAAACCTAAGTTCCTTCAGGTTTATCATTTAGAGCATAGTTTCATAACTAATTTTGATTTTGTCATACCCTCTAGACCGATTTAAATAATGCATTTGACTGATTGAGACTGAATAACCTGAGTCCTTTTGAATTTCTGAATATAAAGGTTAGAAATGAAGTAATGAGTTGTAAATAAACATTTTAATGTTACGTAAAACCATAAATCACACTCCTAACACAAAAATAAGTAAATAGTCGTATTAAATACTGCTCAAAAGATTTTGGATGGTCGTGCATTTTTTTTCAAAGTATTGTCGAGGTAATTTTAAATTCATGGTCTGTCCCTATTATTTCTTCTACTTCATTACGAGAATACAGAGATGAGGAACTTCACTTAAATTTGTTCTTAATCAATGATGCTGCATTTCTAGCTCACCTATATCATTACATTGTACTGGAGTACAATTCTGATCTAGTACCATTCCTTTAGAAACTTATGTAACGCACTCCTTTTACTATAAAATGACTGAGTTATTTAGTAATAATGTGAAGGTTTACAATTATAAGAACATTTTTATAGCCTCATACCGGTGCATAATATCCATCTGCAAAATTAAAATCCATAGTTTAGTTTAATTCATTTGAAACTCTGAAGTATAATATGTAAAAAAATTGCATCCGTATTTTAAAAATAACTCTTGTGATTTTATTATTTGAAACCATTTCCCTATGCAATGTATTATTTTTTTAAACAAGTAATATTTTATAGTTAGAATTAATCGTAAATTTCAGAGATTAATTTTTAATTACCTTGTTACTTTGACAGAAAGTAAATCAAATACGAGACTTTATTTTCTTAAAATGTACTTAATGAGAATTATCAAGTGAGTGTGAGTGTGTGGTGTTTTAGGGCCCGTCGACAACAAGGTCATTTGGGCCCGGAGAATTATCAATATCATAACTATGTTCCCAGTATTCACTTCATATTTTTATCCTGCTTACATAAGTAGATATGTAAGTACAATATTTCGTTCATTTATATCTAACAGTAGAAGTTTGGAACAATCTGAAAATAAGAATGTGTCGACAAACAAAGCTGACGAAAAAAAAAAAAGAAAGATTAAGGAAATCTTACATTTATACTATAATTCCATAGGAATTTATACTTACAAGCTTTCAACGGTCATATGCCTATAAAACTACATAGAACTGCAAAGTAGGTATGTAGCGTTAATGTATGCTTATAAATTTTAGTATTGTTGATCATTTTCCTAAGATGGGGGATCGTTAATCATCGGTTAAACTGCCCGCCTCGGTAGGGTAGATAGTATGCCTGCCTCACGTTCAAGAGGTCCCGAATTCAAATCTCGGTCAGGGTGAGATACCTGGATAAGGTTTTTCCGGGGGTTTCCCTTAACCTGAAAGACGAATGTCGGGTAACTCTAAGCTCCATGGACCCTGGTCTCATTTGAGCATCGTTTCACCCAATCCATTCACCGTCCGATATGACTTAACGTTGGAGAACGTAAATTACACACACACACACACACACACACACACACACACACACACACACACACACACACACACACACACACACACAAAATCGGTTAAAATGCTTTGTTTCCATCACTGCCAACTGAGGTGCTTTCGGGAAAAAATAGTAATGTTGTAAACTGAAGTGTAACTGACTGTAGCAATAAATGTGAGATAATTTGCCAGCGATATCTTGTAGCTGACGCAGTGCATTTCACTTGTTCGCTGCAGGTGAATTTTGACTGTAAGTTTACGAATGCTCGATCGTTGTTTATGACAAGAGTCGGTGAATCTGACATATACGCATTCCCCTGGGTAACACTCAATACATGGATTTGCTACCTCGTATTTCAGCTCTCTCAAATTAACAGTTTTGTTCGAGGCACTACAGCAGTGTGCTTGTTTCATTTCAAGACTGTCGATGTCGTATGGAAGAGACTCGCACTCTAGATACTTTCAAAACAATGTTATCCTTGATTCCTATGCAATTAGTTTTCTTGTATTTCTAAAAAGGGTACATTATAAACTACTGATCTTCATCGGGAACAGAAAATGTACATTATATTTCTTCACACAGAAGATACAACCTATCTCTTTGAAAATGTAATATTTGAAATTCTCTGAAATGAAGGAAAATTAAGGCTTTGCGATTTCGTAGAATATTCGAAACAACACTTTCTTCGACGTAATATTTTTTTTAGATTAGGTTAATAGTGAAAATAAAAGTATAAAAATGCTGAGATGTAACTGAGTAAGCTATTGGAGTACTTCGTAAAATTTCTGAAATATATTTATTTTTTAATGAACTTGGTTCCAACTTAAACAAAAGGTATAACACTTAAGTGGATTCGTCGGTCATTTTGGGTACCCTGTGCAGTAGACAGGTAGAAACAGAGAAGATCTTTATACTGCCTAGCGTACAGTACTACTAGACGACTTAAGAGAAAAGCTCAATAGAAAACTCGGAGAAAAGCTAAACAAGAATCACAGACTTTGGAAATCTATGAGTAGTGTTAATATCTATAACTGTTTATGGATAACAATAATGTTGGCGCTTATAGATATTTAAAGGGGTATGAACATCCGACTTCGCCGGCAAACAACGTTGAAAAAGTTCCTATTAGGCGGAAGTGTCTGTAGTGGCCAGCACCTACGTTGGCGGGTGAGGCAGGAGTCAAGATGCATTCACGATGCTGTTGGCTGTCCTATGGAGAAAGTTGTGTACACGGTTTAGACATCAAAGTGCTTATTTTGGTAGCGTAGTGACAGTGCGTATTAAGATTATAGTCAAACACTTTACACTTTGTAAATAATCTTCCGGTTTTACACAACCAGGAGAGGAATAAGGTAAATTCCTTCTTTAAGAAAGAAGCATCTGCGGCGGGGCCTTAAGCAGGATTGCCATACGTGGTGAACGCACAGCTGAGGAACTATAGGTCTTAGAACTGTGCAAAGAATTGTTGGAGAGAACACATTATCGGAACAAACTTCTGGTAACTCCGTGTTCCATTCTTCTGGAAAAATGAGCTTAAGTAGTAACCTAAAACTGAAATGGATGAATTTGACTTAAGCGTGCTCCCTCCTAAAGTTTTACATTTTTATATAATTTGCCACTTCTCGTTTGTCTTCTGCTCGCAGAATTCTAATTGCGAAAAATAACTTAAAAGCGATGCTGTTATTTTGAAAATCATTGTTAGATAGTGCTATAGATGTAATTTAGGAATATTGCCCACTTTGGGTACAAAGAATCCTTTGTTATTCAATTAATGCATATAAAATGTACAAATCGGAGTACAGTATTATTTGAAGAAATTCGTTATCGACAGAGTAAAGAACAGAAACTGGCAATATAATTGCATAAGGAGGTATTACATAATTTATAGAGGGCAAATATGAAATTGTTTTTAAATAAGTTGAAGCGCGTTACGCAACTGATTCGTTTTCAAGACGAATGGATTTTTTCTTCCTATGTTTTGACATTTTATAGGAATAAATCATAAATTTTATGTCTTTTAATTTCTTTTCTCTTAACCGCATTTTATTACGCATTTTTCAAATTTCTATCGCTGTAATTGAAAAAAAAAGTTTACAGTAAAAAATTAATAACAAATAAGTTTTAAGATGTGAGGACTACAATGAATGTCCTCTGTACATATGCACATTGTACTACTTTGCTTTAGGGTACAAGCAATTATGGACATGACAGTCTGTTTCGACCGTTTTCTTTAATCGTTGAACTATTGAAGGGAAGTTTGCGGTAGCCCGAGAAACTTCAGGCACCTGTAACAATATGACAACGCAGCTCTGTTTTCGTCTCTACGCCAGCTGCCGATCACTGTAGCTGCCACAAAACATTAAGAGTCTTTATTTGAACCTCAGATTCAACGTTGCGTGCCTTAACGACTTCGGCTGCCCGTGTCGGTCGTTAAAGCTGGTGACCATCCACCAAAGTAAATATGGCCGTACCATTTTCAATGTGAGAGTTGCCACCGTTTTACGCCTTTATTTTCCAGCAACCGCTTTATTCTCAACACTTACCCAGTTTTCCGTCCATCTTGGGTTTAAGTAATCATTGCATCCATGTCTAACTTCGAATAAATGCTACACCTTTTCGAGATGAACATAAAATTAGAACCTATTCACTGAGATGTTTTAGAATATCCATTTGCCTCTGTTCATATTAATTCTCTCGTAGATCCATCTACTACGTCGTGATAGAGACATTTAAGGTCAGGAGATTGCAAACACCGCCGATTTATTTTGAGAAACCAATTGCAACAACGCATTTCTGTAGCTTGTGGACTTGGGCTAAACCAATTGAACAAAAAATGGCGGTTGTCTGATCATCTCTCATATTAAACCAGAAACAGTAATATTAATTCTGCATCTGTTTACGTGACGTTCACCTTGGGAGGATATGAGCAAAAGCCAACATCACCATGTGGTCCCACTCCCGCACACTTAATTTCCATTATACAGGTGGCGCTGACTGCAATATTAGACAAAGTTGTGCCGCACACTGCCATAATTCAATATGCAATAACACCGGCTGGCTGCGAGAGAACAGGTTTTATAAAGAGATTAGCGACGTGGCAACACTCCCGGATTATGTCGCCAGCCAATGGAAATAACTCTTACTTTCATTGTAGAGTCTCCCTTGTTTATGGCCACATCCCGGATTATCGTCTTTACACCACAGCGAGCTGAGGCCCTCTCATCCCGTTCTAAGGTTAAAACACGGAAAGCTGATACTATCCGTAATCCTTAGAACATTAGATACAAAGCTCTAACGACCTGTGGTAAAAGGAAATCATCTCCTTGTTCAGTTTCTGAGCACAAGTAAAATCAATGAGGGAAAGTTATTCATGAATTACATTAGGAGCAAACATTCAAATTCTTGTAAGACTCCAACGAAATTCTGGCCACATTGCTTTTACTTCAAAATTTCTGCGTTCTTATTTTATTTAATTTAAACAGTACGTTAATTTATATACTAGAATAAAACCTACACTTAAACTTGTCATCCCTATAGCGGTAAATTAAGGAAGAATAATCACTTGTTCACGCAATTCATCCATTTTCCTTAGATTTCTTGCAGTTAAGATTCAGCACTTTTGCTTTTAACAATTACGTCTCAAAATCACACACGTGTAAAGAAAGAACATAAATCATAGCTTAATTCAAAAATAGGTAGGGATCAAATAGAGTAACTGAATAATTAAGTGTACTGACGGAGAGGGAGAGGGAGAGGGAGAGAGAGAGAGAGAGAGAGAGAGAGAGAGAGAGAGAGAGAGAGAGAGAGAGAGAGAGAGAGAGAGAGAGAGAGAGAGAGAATTCCTTATTTTCTCCTATAACCAAGGGCCACATTCCTTATTTGTTTTAATCAAACTATTTCAACTTAACTAGCAAACAGAAACAAATGTGAAGAATTCCTTAACACTATCGTGCGTATTCCTCAGTTGGAGATACTAATGTGGAATATAAAATCAATAAATTTCAACAAATTTGTGGAACAATGAAGGAAATTCTACAAAGTAAGTCGAGAAAGGAAACAAAATATATATTTTATATGACATTAGCGATTCAGTTTTATTATATGGAAGTGAATCTTGGATTCTCAGGCAGAGGGATAGAAGTAAGATACCAGTGCTGAAATGAGGTTTCTGCGGAATATCAAATGCTATACAAGAAGAGACCTTACTAGAAATGCAGATATATGCGATGAATTAAACATATTTTATTTAAATGAGAAGATTGAAGCAAATAGAAATATGGAAGGAACATATGGAAAGAATGAATGAGGATAGAATACCCACGATAGTGTAGAGTTAGAAACCTCAAGGAAGAGACGTTGGTCGCCTGAAGAAGAGATAGAAATAATGGAGTGAGGACGGAACAGGTCATGAGCTTAAACCCTGGAATGTAGAAGAACATGAAAACAATACATGTAATAGCAAATATGAAATGTATAATTTCATATTATACATTTGAAGTTTAAAATTGAGTTGACGTTGGTGTGAAAGGAAAGCAAAAATGTAAACAAATGTAAACAAATCTGACTTTAAACTTTCTCCAGCATGTGCAATAAATTATAAACATTTCTGTTTAAATGATGTTAAATAGTTTCTAAACTATACTCCATTAAGTTACTCCTAGGAATGCTAATGGGGTAGCTGCTTTTATCACGACATTAACGTTAGTTCGAATCTCACACATTCTTATGCATCACTCCCCTGCATTAAAAAAACTGAAAATTACGTACGGGATCTGTGAGATTTTGACACGATCGTCTGCATAAATATTTAGAACGTTGGTACTAGATAAAAGAAATTGAGATTAAATAAATGTCAATATTTCAGTACGTGTATAAGTAGTGAAAAAGTAAACAGCGGGATTATCAAGAGAAACACGGAAATGAGAATTGGTGGTAGGTACCTGTGGTCGGCTGAGCATTAGTATAGATGATAAAAAACTGATTGTCCATCAAGCATGAGATCATTTTATACACTCTTATTCTCTGGATTCAGTAACCCGTCTTCGCAATGTACTTTTACTCAACCTTACATTGATACATTTTTGCTTAACTTAGTACAGAAAATTTGAAATTAATATTTTGTAGACGACATTGATTAAACTGGTAAGGTTTTAGTTCAAAGAGATCAATGGTGTACTACAGTTCCATATTAATATATGCCAAAATAATAAAACTATTCATTATTGAAGTATTGAGAGATATCTCTTCACATAAAATGAATCCTAACGGAATCAGTTATTTTAAGTAAAGAATTAGGACGATCTTGCCGATTCACCCACTCTTTTCCACAAGCCTATGCTGTGCTAACTTTAAGTCAATCCATCAGTGAACATTGCTCAGAAATTTTAAAAAAAAATCAGTATTTTATTTTTTAAAACTATTTGTTTCTTTAAGAGCTTTTCATGAATACACTAAGTAATAATTTAAACAATCCTTATGGAAGGACATGGGAGCGCATATGCATATATATTTACACCTACTGCGGGAAAGTTTAGCGCTTGTGCTTCGATGATTTTATATATTACGTATTTTAACTAAATATTTCTATCATTTTATAAAATAGTAAATATACAAGCAAAATATCAGGCCAGGTAAATTGTGAGGACTTTCAAATATGGTTTTATTTGTTTTAACATTTTAGACCTTTGTAAGCATTTAAAAAGCTGTTAACAATGCATTTTAAATTTAAAAGGTATGAACACTGAATTGTAATAAGCATATATTATAAAGAAGCTTTTTTATTTTAAAATGCATAATTGAGAAATTGCCTAACCTGTAGTTATGTATTAAACTTTGAAAACCTTCTTTATAGATACTAGCGAGATATGTCACCATCAATAATGAAAACCAATAATAGAAGAATTGTTGGTATATGCAGCAAACAATGAACTGTTTTTGCAATACTTCATTTGTGGGTTAATCATTGTGAATTGGGTTGTGCAAGGTTAATTTACAATACATTTGTCAATTGCCATGGCAACAATGATGAAACAGGTCAATTAATACAGTTCTAGTTTTCAATACTAACAGTACCAGGAGGAAGTGACGTAACACCCAACAGCATAATCCTTACGATATCACGTAATACAACAGAATAGTAGCAATTTGGATTTATTATTGCCTCTTATAAGTACTGCAAAAAGTAATTGGCTAACGACGAACTGTAAGTTACTTATCAGTTCTCAAATATGTATTCTCGACCTCGTAAGTATCACTTACAGCTCTTGGTAGGCAATACTATTACAGTTCCAAATCTTGTAAATGATCAGATTTAGATGATATTTTCAATGTCTCAGCCTAAATAGATATCTTACATTTATGCAGCATAAAACAAATGAACGCAAAAGCTCTTACCATAGGCTTTATATCGAATTACAGAACAAAAAGATCCCTAAAGGAAATGTCTTTCAAGATATTTAACTTGCATTTAGAACTAATAGCTCACATAATTGACAGATACTTTAAAGGTCAAGCTCAACATCGTGCGTAAATAAAGATGTATTAAGTTTTGTACCTTTATAAGTACATTGTTTCATATAGACACGGCAAGCAGATAGCTTCAGAGTGGGAAATAAAAGTGCCCTTCAACTCAATACTAGTAATTTAAAATGTGGTTTTCCGAAGGCTGATGTACTTCGTCCTCTACAAGAAATATTTACGATGACTTTTATCGGCTTTTCTGGGAAGGAATGCGTTGTGGAAGCATTTTCACTGCTACAAATATATGCATCAAGCATAGTAGGTATGCATGTTATTCCTTATGCGTCTGTAGTATTGTAGATATTACATGGCATTTGCCTCCCCCTTCCGTTTGATTGTATGTTTTCCCACGCTACCTCCACATTTCTCTCCTTCCACGGGACTAACCAAGCGAAGCGTTATACAAGACACGTTTGTTCCCACGTCTGCACTTTATTTGTAGTGACGTGAAAATCAAGGAGAAACTCTATTGTAATCGCTGAAAATTATTTGCCTGAAGAAAGCGTCAATGAGAGATCAGTATGTCATGATTTATATATGATGAAGTGAATGTTCAGAAAAATGAATTTGCATTTACGTTAAAGTATTTTAAGAATGTTTAATAAAATAGTTACGTTTATCTTAGAAATTAAATCATTTATAACTTATTTACTGCATTTTTGCTGTCTATTAAGGAGAAGTAGCTTGAAAAAATTAAATTTGCAGCTGTTAGCTCTCAATAAAACAACAGAAACGAGGATTCATTGGAAATGGAACAATTTTAAAAACGTATACTGCAGAAGTGCATCCCACCTTCACTTACACATACATTACTGAAAGAGTATATTGCGTACCAAGAGCTGCAAGTGATACTTAAGAGGTTGAGAATGCATATTGGGAATACAAAGCCGCAGGGCCGAGGACTACCAAACACTCCAGATTTGATAAATAACTTGCAGTTCGTGGTTAGTTAATTACTTTTTGCAATACTTCTTAAAAACAATAATAAATCAAAATTGCTACTATTCTGTTGGGTATTAGGTCATTTCCTATTGGTACCTAGAATCATAAGTAGACCTGTTTCATCCTTGTTGCCATGGCAATTGCCAAATGTATTGTAAATTTAGCTTACACAACAAAATACGTATTGTCCATGATTAACTTACAAATGAAGAATTGCAAAAAAGATTTTTTTATCCCACACGAGATACCATGTTCAGCCGCGGGTTGCTCTCCCTCTGTTAATTTTCTCGGAACTATATAGTTGGACTCGCTCCTACATAGTGATGATGATTGGAAGGTGAAAGAAGTTACTCACCGGAGGTGTGGAGGGAGCCAGCTGCGGCGCCCAGGAGGACATCGATGGAACCCTCGGTGAGCATTTCGCTGTCTTGTAGGCTGATGCTGAGCGTCGCATCCTCCTGCTGCAGCCGCGCCAGTACCGAGGCGAGTCCTCCCTTGTCCGTCGCGTCCAGATCGTCGCACGTCGACTCCCGCAGCTGGAGCGTGACGCTGCCCTCCGCCCCGCCCGCCGTGCTGTACATGAACACGGCATGGTGGCCAGGGGACGCCGCGTAGCTCGAAGTCTGCAGCGGCAGCCGAACGCCCGGCACCTCATGCACACCCTGCAACACGTTGCAAAACAGCCATCAAGACCACGGAACAATTATACAATAACTCAGTCTAAACACCAAACTGAACTACACACTAAGGACGACATATCAGTCCATTATCAGATTTATGTTGCCGACACGAGCTCGCCATGAATTTATGAAGTCCGAAGCAAACATCTTATAGATATTGGGACACAGCAGAGTCAGTTCTAGATCAATGGATCAGATAGATCTCAACATAATCAGTTTAATGTTAATTAAAAGACTCGCAATCACAGAAGTATCTTACAATAGTTATAGCTACATCAACATACAGATGACTTAAGTGTAAACAAACTTCCTACATGGCCTTTGATGACGACGTTAAAATAACTTAATTCTCTCCAAAGATAAAATAACTCCAAAATTAATTTCTATACATTGCTACGACAATACTAATTTATTGAAAACCTGAGGACGTGGATTCATCTGAATCAATTTAAGGAAAACAATTTCTAGGTTGGGCATAATGAATTAACTTCTTACTATGACTCTTCAGGCTTTTATCTTTAGAAGTTTCTATCCTCAACGATATTCAATAACATATTCACATATTGAAGTAAATCGGGCATACACTATTACTGTTGATTAGCCCTGCAAAACATTTTGTTTTTATACAATTATACATTTTCTATTTGATTAACATATTTTATTAATTTGAAATCAAGAGATTATAATTTCTATCGACAGGAATATTTAATCGCTCAAAGTTAACACTACATCCATTTTAGAAGTAAGCATAAAGGCAAACACTTTTAACCAATAAAACAATACCTGAAGTGTATTTTAATTTTTAAAGTAAAATTTTCGATCAAATACATCATGGTTGATAATTAAATTCTTTTATCTATATATTACAGTGCTGATTCTAATGAACCCAAGCTCGTATTTCTTATAAGTGCCATAGGTATGCCTTCTATATTAAAATATAAAGTTCATTAAATCATCCTGGAAGATTATCAGAAAAGCGTTGTGCGTGAGTGTCTCCATCTGTAAGCTTTGGAGTGGTAACAATTCGCAATCAAAGTCATCTACAAGCCAGGGACACGCAATCGATAACACACGCCCGCCGTAGTGCATTTGTTTGTTTAAAATGGCGTCATGTTGTTGCGTGGCCACCGAGCACGCGCATTGCGTTGTTTATCAAAGGGTGCATCACGCCTGCCAGTTGTTTTCCCGTTTACAAGCAATTAAATAAAACTCCAGAACAGAGTAGCTCTTGGAATTTTAATTAACAACTGACGATCGATCGGAGAACTACTGAACAAGGGGTGGGGGTCGGTTTCTTTAAACATTGTCAATTACTGCTTGGTTCGCCAATTTCGTTCTGTTTTTAATATTTTAGTCCAAGTATATATGATCTAACTTCATCATATATAGAAAACTGCAATGAGTGGGGTACACAAAATGATTTTACCAATAATGATGACCGATCTTCGACAGTGCCAAAATTTATGATGGGATAAATTAGTCTAGTCAAATACCTTTCTCGAAATATTATATTGGGTAACGCGCTGTCGTTTAAGACTTACGAAACACCTCGTCGAAATTATTAAATTACAGAACAATGTGCTCGCTTTAGGATATACTCGAGAAGAGCTACCTGATAGGGCTCATTCAGGAATTGGTGTATCCTCATCTGCCATTTCATTATCCTTGGATCAGTTACAAGACAAAGTTTTCCCCTAAGATTTCTGGAGAAAATAAGTAACTTATAGGAATGTGCTTCTGTGTGTCTACCTCAGGCTTCCGTTAGACAGATATCCAGAAGAAGTTTCATTTCTTTTTCTCGTTCTATTTAATACAATTTTGCTGACAGTACAAGTGACCATAAAATCTAGAATGCATAAAATGGGTATAAATAGAATGTTTGAAATAACAAAGTTAAATAACCACAGCTAAATGAGACAGTAGCAAAGGAAATGCAATTTAACTTTAGGGAATAAAACAGATTATAATGTGTGTGCTTTTTGCTTTAGAGTTTTGAGAATAAATGATTATATTTAGTAATGCTACAACATTCTTAAAAGTTTGAATAAAAATGTTCTCAAGTTCTTCAATGGCCCGACCACGGGGCATTACATGGTCACTGATAAATTTATAATACCATTCACGAGCCTCAAAATGAAAACCTTTCACTTCCATGTATTTGCAAGTATATCTCTCAGTGAGGTGAGCAATGTATGTCCGATAAATTGTCTCCTCGTTGCTCACCGCTATTGCCTACTGAATGTTGTTTTGTAGGATCCAGCTCTTCCTGCTTCTATGTCAACACCCACAATGTCCATTTTACGGTTGGTTCCATCCTCATAAACCTCCCCACTTGCCTTACAGAGGGCCCTGGAGATTGATGAACGAACCCGGGGATGAGTATTTCTTACCAACTCTCACAGCATGACCTAGGGTAACCTCTGTATATCCATTGTGTCGATAGTGTTGTTTTATGTTTTTACAGGTTCTGATCTCACTGCTGAAATATTGCAACCATCTTAATTGCGTTTTTCCATTCCAAGCAAGACTACGTTCTCGTGTTCATCAACCAAGAATTAGTTTTAAATGTTGTACATTGCAATAAACGCAATTGGGTGGTAATCATACTTGCCCTAAACGTAAGGCCTTATGTTGTCAACGTGCATATTGTGACGCAACAACTTGGATGTTCGACGACGACCAACCGAGCAGTACGAGAGATACTTTCATAATACTTTCGCCCAGCGTAAAATTATCAGGATATCCTATAAAGTGCATATTTAAAAAATACATAAAACGATTAAGAGTAACATCCCCAAATGTTCTCTCTAAAGTGTAACATACATCTTCAGATAATCTTGTTTTATATTTTGTTAAGTACTGCGAAATTTTATTTACAAACATCGGAGATTTGTTGTTTTTCTCTTTCTGATACCAGTATTGCATGTTCAGTGGCTACTGTTTCAGTATTCTTCCTTTCATGTTATAATCAAGATGTCTATCAATTATTTCTTAATAGAAACGCGTGTCGTTAACAAACGCTTCTGTAGCTAACGAACATACCAAGTCTGTAAAAAGTATGGAACAATGCTTGTACCAGCTGTTGCAACTATATGAAGTGATATTGTTTAGAAAAGCTGATCGCACAGCTTTTACAATTACAAATAAAGGGTGTGTGAGGTTTCTATCTTTTTAATGATATTTCTTTTTTCTGCATTCCTTCAGTCCTCAAGTCTCAGAACGTACACACAAAGATCCATTCAAATCTAAATTTAAATTATTAGGATCCTACTGCATGTGTACTGAGCAAAGCAAAACGCAACATTACTTAAAACTGAGTAAGTTTTGAATTGAACAATACAGTAGGCTACTTCAATATGTGGATTGAACAAATACAGGCAAAAGCTAAGCTAATAAGGACAACAATGCTTACTTCATATAATAAAATCTTCCTATGAAAGGAATATATGGAAGTAATTAGACATAGCCCAACTTACAGAAAGACAACTAATTGTATTACTAATAATGATCGAATATGGCGATAAGAGGAAGACCCAAGAGGAGGTTTGTGTCTTGTTTAATGAAATGCGTCCAGAACGAAGGATTACGCATTTGACGGTAAGCAAAATTTTGAAGAAATTCAATGAAACTGGAAGTGTTAAAAATAAGGGAAAAGTCTGGAAGGACAAAACGAGTCACAGATGGTAATACAGCTCTTGATATTTTATTATCAATGTAAGAGAACCCACATTTATCTACTCGCCAGCACATTATGGGAGGCAGGTAGTGAATTAACTAAATCATGTATTTCCAGGAACATGGATTGGCAGAAGAGGAAATATCGAATGGCCGCCAGGATTTCCTGACCTGAACCCCTTAAGTCTTTTTCTTGTGGGGATATTTGAAGTGAAGGGTTTACAATGACCGACCAAGAGATCTTGAAGAGTTGAAGCGAAAAATTGGGCAACAAATGCAGTTGATCAGACGAACTGTGTTGCTGGAAACATCAACGAATCTCCAAGGCAGACTTTTGTGTTGTTTGGCAGTAAATGGAGGCCATTTTCAGCACCTTCATTGAACTCATTGGTTACAACACAGCACCACTAATTTTGTTATGAATGTGTTTTCTTGGTTTAAATTTATTGTGCTATAATTCTTCCTAAAAATTTAAATTGCAGTTCAAAAAAGCATCTACCTGTACGTTCTGAGAGCTAAGCACAAAATGTTTGTCACGCACTATCAATAATGGCAGTAATATGAAAACATGTTTATATCTTACAGATTTCCTAAAAAAAATATCACTTCACAAAACTATAACAAAGTTACAAGCCCTGTTCCATATTTCATACCCACCCCGTATATCCTGTTGGACCGTGCATGTTTAAAGGTGTGTTAAAGCTACTACAGCTTCAATATTCAGAAGCTCTATGCATTGACTAATAAATTATGTTGAAAGTTAGGGGATGAAACAAAAACAAGGAGCAGCAACTTCCTTGTTGCAAATTGTATTACAATGTGCTTACTCTTGGAGAAAGATAACAGCATTTCTGAAGAAAGGTGCTTTCAGGGATTCCCCGAGAAAACATGTTGGATAACTCACAGCTCTAAGAGGACATTTGAACAGCTCGTAATTCCTCTGAAAGGTCACTAAACAGACTTTTTAATACGTTCTTGTGTAGTTTTATGCAAGTTTTGAAGTTGTGTGTCTATGGTGTAATTTCAGGAACGTGTTCTTGCCTTTAATTCGAGGAAGCTGTAAAACTAAGGGTCGAATAAAGCAGAAGGTAAACAGCTGCTGTGTACATACATACGCTCAGCTTGCAGTGCATCCTAGCCAACGTCATAAATGCCATCCCAATGACGTCCGAACGCAACAGGCCATCAACTAACAACATATGTACACGTTTGAACATTTATAGTCACGGAAACTGCGTCACAAAGATGTTTGTGTGACGTAAGCTTGAACTGACTCAGCCACGGTGGCGTAGTGCCAAACGCTCGGCAACAACTTGTCCTTCTTCCGGTGGATCCTCTTCTAGACACTGACAAACCGTCGTTCCACCCGGATGTTTCACGCCAGCATACCTTCCGCAAGATTTAATGTTTCCTCCCTGCGCAGTGTTTTGAAATACCTGCTTGGTGTAAATTATGTGAATATTGTATGCCTACTGCTCCGTGTTTGTCGCGCAAGCTAAAACTGGAACAATTCTGTTGTAAACACAAAGAGATACTTTAATGAAAAGCTCTTAGGTTGCCGGTTGTGGAGGGAAATCCGTAACTGTTTGTAGAGCAAGTTCTCGTTTTACTTTGGGACAGATTACAGCTGTGCTTAACTTTTATTATACAACTCCCAAAATCTTTAACGAGAAAATAATCCACTAATACGCATTTTCAGATCCAATATCATTACACCTTTCGTTGTAGATAAAAGAGGGAAGGTCTGACCTTTTAATGGGTTCACCGTGGCTTTAACCTGTACAGCATTTCCATGTAACAGAGAGATTCAGGTGAATAGCCACAGACCATTAAAACACAATAAAGCACAGAACAACTGAAACCAATATTAACGGATAACTTGGAAACTACAAATACTATAAACGTACATTAGAAATAAAGTCTTTGTTGTACATTTTGTGTACTTTTTTTTACAAATCCTAATGTTTACCAATTATAAAAAATTCCTTTTGAACGAAGTGGAGTTCACACTTTACCTCCAATAAGTTCAAAATAGGTGTTTTATTTGTCATGTAAGTGTTTTAAAGTTATAGTATTTTAATAAAAATTGTTTACAGCCATTTTTGAGAAAATAAACAATTTAGGAAAATATATCATGTAGAGGATAGTTTGGGTGAGGGATTTTCTTGAACATCTTTGCGTCCAATCTTTGCAAGATATTAAACTTACGTAAAACCCAGGTTTGATTTTTTTTTTCGTTTTGAGCTATGCTGTTCAAAAGTACCCAGACCCAATGCCTCTCTCTCTCTCTCTCTCTCTCTCTCTCTCTCTCTCTCTCTCTCTCTCTCTCTCTCTCTCTCTCTCTCTCTCTCTCTCTCTCTCTCTCTCTCTCTCTCTCATACGCACACGCACACATACATACATGGACCATTCTGAAAAGTATTCCTTTTTAATTCAGGGGTTTTAAAACATGTACTTCTGTTGAAGTTTCTGTGCTGAATTTTGAGTAAGAATTAATAGGTTTTCTTCCTACTAGATACATGGAAGATGTAAAATCAGGTAAAATCAACATGTAATCAAGTGAAAGTTATAGAAGTTAAACTTCAAAGCGATGAGTATACACAACGCCATGTGCATGTTTTGTCACATTTTCCCAACATCTGAGAGGTGTAAGGTAAAGGTGACCGAATTATCCCAATCTTGTGAACTTTGAGTGGGAAAATGCACTTATTAAAATATTTTCAGTCCCGGTTGTTACAAAACTCCATTTCCGTCCAAATATCATTCTTAGAAGAGACACTTGTACACCAAGCTACGTATATATAGTTTTGTACGTAACTGCAATATTACACAAGTACGAGATATGAATTTAAAGAGCAAAACACTTTGTAAGATAATAAAGTATTTGTAATACTACAAGGGTAGAAAATTGTTCTCCACAGTGTATACAGTTCCAAACAGTGCAACAATACGTGTTTTAACATTTTTATAATGACTCGACGTACAATAAAGTAGACAATATATTTTAGGACCAACATTCCCAAATATTGCTGTAATAAGTACAAGCTAATTATGGTGCATTTCTGATGTACAACTCAATGTAGAGTACAGAAAACATTTTTCAATAGTTGTATTCAGACAGGTGTGCTTAAACCAAAAAGTAAATAATATAGTTTCTAATAGTGAAATTAAGCATATTAGAAATTTTATGAGGTTACGGCAATTAAATTCATAGCTCGAACTCATTTTTCAACTAAATTTTACATAATGTAAAGTTATAAAAAGCGGCAGCGTTTGTTTAATCTCAGTTGGGTTGATTTTATAGTGCAAATAATGCATTGGCATAGATAAGCTATTTTTAGTAAAATCTTTAGTATTTTACCGTCAAATTGTACATGTAAACTCTTGAAATTCGTAAGTAAAGTTTGTAATATTGTACGAAATACCTTAAACGGTAAAACCTAACGGCAGGTAGTAGGTTCAAATCGGCGCATACAGGTTTTCTTTTCTGGTGCGCTTTAGTCAGACTCATAAAATGAAGTATATGGAACAGGAAGGTTTCTACACACTTAAGATCGTTTGTCTATTATTATATTGACTACAATACTACACACATGATTACAACAGCCACTTACCGATTAAATCAAAAACTACAAAATATAAGGCAGATAAAGACAGCTGAAAGCTATGGGCATCTGTCTACCAACACTAAATCGCGTGCGGGAAACCATACGTAACCGTACTCCTTGAGTTTTTCTTTACTACCTTGATTGCTATTAGCCTCAGCGTCGCTGTTAGTAAATACATTGAATAATAAAAAATATTCAATGCATTCTTTGTTAGTATCTAAAATTCAAATATTCTCACGTTGGTTGTTAAGCTAATGTTTATTTTATACTGCTTCCGAAGAAGTTCTTAGCCAGTCACACTTCAAATCACTCCACCACGAAAAAGCTGCACCGAGCAGAAATTGAACTTCAATAATTGAAATTGCCTTGCACTGAGTTTTGAATGGAGTGGATGACTGGGTTCAGTTTGAGACCTAGTAGAACTTAGATTTGGATAAATAGCCCAAGAGTTGGCATGATCACTTGGAGGTTACAGCTGTGTGCATTACAATATTATTTTTGGTGGCTTTTAAACACTCGGCGTTCAGCAGTCGGTACCTTTTGTCACCTCGACAGAGCTGCCTTATTTAAACGTGATCTCACAGAAGAGCCATTCTTCATTCTGTTTGTTCAGCACACTCTCGCTTTAATTCCCTTCTCACAATGGAACAATGCACTTTGTGCAGCCACCCGAATTTCATTTCCCTTAAATTTCTCCTTTCTTTGTTTATTTAATGGTTTACAATGCCAATAATTTTCCAAATAATGACCAATTTACACTCCAGTACGATAGGTATCCATACAGATTATAAAATGAAACCAAAATAGGTGAACATATTAGATGCAGCATCCCCTAAATTTATGTGATGTACAGCTCTGGGAATTATTGACAATAGACGGTTCTCAGCCTTTCTAAATTCATATCACGTCTTTGGAGTTATTGTGTTACATTTTATTTTCCTCAGAACACCCAATGCATAATAAATAAACGTGAGTGCTTACGTTTCGTACTTCTTTTGGATGCATGTAACTAGAAAAACTAAAAAACGTGTAACGACTGCTTGTGAAACACTTGTTATTACACTTCAAATGTCTATAAATTGTAATATCAGGACTATGTTGACCTCACTGATTTAGAACTGACGGTTTTATTTAATTTTATGTATATTACGAGATGTTTATGGAATTACAAAATAAAATCTTTATTTTCTAAATATATTTCATTTGGAGAACTATTATGTGAATATTTTGTGATTCTTTAAAGCATTAAAAGGGTCTTATGTTATTAAAGTTATTCTAAACAAACAGGTGAAATTTTTCAACAGTTTATTACAATAGACAGCGAACGTGAAATCATGTTAGTGGACCAGCTCAAAATTTTTTCTTTAAAATTGTAATTTTGTAGAGAGAATTTCTGAATTGTTTCGAGTCGTAGTAGTCGTAGTCGTAGTCGTAGTCGTAGTCGTAGTCGTAGTCGTAGTCGTAGTCGTAGTAGTAGTGGTAGTAGTAGTAGTAGTGGTGGTAGTAGTGGTGGTAGTAGTGGTGGTAGTAGTGGTGGTAGTAGTGGTGGTAGTAGTGGTGGTAGTAGTGGTGGTAGTAGTGGTGGTAGTAGTGGTGGTAGTAGTGGTGGTAGTAGTGGTGGTAGTAGTGGTGGTAGTAGTGGTGGTAGTAGTGGTGGTAGTAGTGGTGGTAGTAGTGGTGGTAGTAGTGGTGGTAGTAGTGGTGGTAGTAGTGGTGGTAGTAGTGGTGGTAGTAGTGGTGGTAGTAGTGGTGGTAGTAGTGGTGGTAGTAGTGGTGGTAGTAGTGGTGGTAGTAGTGGTGGTAGTAGTGGTGGTAGTAGTGGTGGTAGTAGTGGTGGTAGTAGTGGTGGTAGTAGTGGTGGTAGTAGTGGTGGTAGTAGTGGTGGTAGTAGTGGTGGTAGTAGTGGTGGTAGTAGTGGTGGTAGTAGTGGTGGTAGTAGTGGTGGTAGTAGTGGTGGTAGTAGTGGTGGTAGTAGTGGTGGTAGTAGTGGTGGTAGTAGTGGTGGTAGTAGTGGTGGTAGTAGTGGTGGTAGTAGTGGTGGTAGTAGTGGTGGTAGTAGTGGTGGTAGTAGTGGTGGTAGTAGTGGTGGTAGTAGTGGTGGTAGTAGTGGTGGTAGTAGTGGTGGTAGTAGTGGTGGTAGTAGTGGTGGTAGTAGTGGTGGTAGTAGTGGTGGTAGTAGTGGTGGTAGTAGTGATAGTGGTAGTAGTGATAGTGGTAGTAGTGGTAGTGGTAGTAGTGGTAGTGGTAGTAGTGGTAGTGGTAGTAGTGGTAGTGGTAGTAGTGGTAGTGGTAGTAGTGGTAGTGGTAGTAGTGGTAGTGGTAGTAGTGGTAGTGGTAGTAGTGGTAGTGGTAGTAGTGGTAGTGGTGGTAGTGGTAGTGGTGGTAGTGGTAGTGGTGGTAGTGGTAGTGGTGGTAGTGGTAGTGGTGGTAGTGGTAGTAGTGGTAGTGGTAGTAGTGGTAGTGGTAGTAGTGGTAGTGGTAGTAGTGGTAGTGGTAGTAGTGGTAGTGGTAGTAGTGGTAGTGGTAGTAGTGGTAGTGGTAGTAGTGGTAGTGGTAGTAGTGGTAGTGGTAGTAGTGGTAGTGGTAGTAGTGGTAGTGGTAGTAGTGGTAGTGGTAGTAGTGGTAGTGGTAGTAGTGGTAGTGGTAGTAGTGGTAGTGGTAGTAGTGGTAGTGGTAGTAGTGGTAGTGGTAGTAGTGGTAGTGGTAGTAGTGGTAGTGGTAGTAGTGGTAGTGGTAGTAGTGGTAGTGGTAGTAGTAGTAGTGGTAGTAGTAGTAGTAGTAGTAGTAGTAGTAGTAGTAGTAGTAGTAGTAGTAGTAGTAGTAGTAGTAGTAGTAGTAGTAGTAGTAGTAGTAGTAGTAGTAGTAGTAGTAGTAGTAGTAGTAGTAGTAGTAGTAGTAGTAGTAGTAGTAGTAGTAGTAGTAGTAGTAGTAGTAGTAGTAGTAGTAGTAGTAGTAGTAGTAGTAGTAGTAGTAGTAGTAGTAGTAGTAGTAGTAGTAGTAGTAGTAGTAGTAGTAGTAGTAGTAGTAGTAGTAGTAGTAGTAGTAGTAGTAGTAGTAGTAGTAGTAGTAGTAGTAGTACTAGAATATCAACAATCAACGCTTCCGAAAACCAAGAACATACACAAAATCCATCTATTTCGTAGTCCTCAATACTGGAATAAGACCAACAGAAGTTGCAACCCTTGGATGTAATAGTAGTTGCGGTTGAAAAGAGCATCTTCCAATGGAAAAATACTTCTCCATGTTAATCGAAGACTGCATAACATGAGCCAATGAGGCTTCTCCCGACTCACTCCAAATGCCAAAAGTGATCTCCCAGCTCATCGATTTATCTGTCTTCTAACTGAACAAATACAAGTTCATATCTGCGTTTTACTATGTTAGATGACCTGAATGCAATTGTGATAACACTAATCGTACTGTTAAATCTCAAAACAGAATAACATCCATAACAACTATGGGGAAAGAACTTAAAGAGGATTGATATTTTGAAGGATGATATAAGAGAATGTGGAAACAAAATGTATGACAAGAGTGTTCTGTGGAAGTGCATTACTTGTGTTGAGCCAACAGTTTGAAGTGACTTAAAATAAAATTTATTTATGTAACTCTTATGCACCTTGGAATATTACAACTCAAGGCATTTGCTTATGTAGCATCAGAACAGACTTGATGTTTAATATTTAGTCATTGAATTTCCCTAATAAGCACTAGCACAACTTTTTTTGCTGAAAACGTTAAAAAAGGGAGGCTTTTGTGTTTGTTCATTTATTATCATTGCATTCGTCGGATTGCTTCGAGCATATTCTGTTGTGCCATATGCTATGTAACCATAGCAACTAGCGAAACAAAACAAGGACGTCAGATCATTTGGTTGCCATGGTAACAACAGCCAAATTCGTTCAGAAGCTCGGTACAGGTAGAAATCAAGTCAGTAAGTCCAATTGAAAGGGCGCTCCTTTATGGCTTCAAGTAGCGAGATGCCCGCAATCGATCTGCTAATAATGGTTGGTTTTCTATGTGATGCTCCGTCACTGTCCAAAGACAGAGAGGGGGAGATTAGTGCAGTAAATGGTGATTTACCATTGCGGTAAAGTTGTAATGGTACCTCCCCTCTCCACTTCTGAATGAATCATGTCGAACGATCGCTTGCAATCCCACAATCAATCTCTTCCCTGAATTACGCGCAGTAGGTCCAACCTTCCAGCTCAAAATATTTTATGCACTGCTCCCGCAGGCTTAATGCTTTCCTCGAGCATAGTACAACATGCGTTCTGTGGCCGTAGTATAAGAGAAGTACTTTGATTCGTATATTTTAGTCTTCAAATGTAAACTTACATGACATGTAAACACGACAAATTCTTTACAATTTAATAAAAAGATAAACCAAACTTCATATTTAGTTCTGATAAACATGACCTACATAAAATACATGGTTATACAAAATGCGTACGGTTTGTTTTAACATAACCTTCCTTGCAGTGGTGTAGCTTAAGAGCATGTATTCCGTTAAACATTGGAAACTAAAACAGATGTGCGAAAACAGAAAACTCTGTGAACATGCGCATCACATCCCAGTGCTGTTGAAAGAAAGTTGCCCAAAATGACATACCTTAAATATAAGCGAATACAAGGGTTGGAACTTAAATAGTGGTAACACTGCTGTGGAGACGATATGCAACGGAATGTAATGTCGCTGATAGCACATATTGGTTACATACCTACCATACCTCAGAGCAAATGGACTCTCCCTTCCTACATCACCTGCGTGCGCACAATCGAGAGAAACACAGTCACTTGTGAGCTAGCTGTCTAATGTAATGTCACTGTTTTCGAAACAGGAACAATGGAGTTGGATCAACATTGAATATTCCAGAGGTCGTACAGCACGTCAGTGTCATTAAGGTCTTTAAGAGGTTTGCGGGAAATCTGCGTTGCTGTACGGAACAGTGGCACGCTGGGTGAAAGCCTTCAACGATGGTCGGCAAACTGCGTCAGACATTCATCTGGCAGGTCATCCTACGAGTGTCAATGAAGAAATACATGCTCTTGCTGCGTTACTGGAAAGTGATCGACATCAGACGATTGCTCAAGAAACTCGATTAGCGCATACGACTGTGCTTCACATCCTGAAGGAACGCCTGGGCATGTGAAAAATTGTATCACGATGTGTTCCGTATGATTTTATGGAAATGCAGTAATGACCCCGTTTTGACACTGCTAAGACGCATTCCAAGCGGTATGAGCGCGAAGGAAAGACTTTCTTACGCCTTATCATAAGCCTGGATAAGACATGGGCCAAATCGGATGAGCCAAAACTGCAACGACAATCGAACGAATGACGTCATTATGGATCACCACGAAAGTCGAAAGTTCGTCAGAGACCCAGTACGGTGAAAGCTATGGTGATTCTCGGGTACGACTGTGATTGCGTTATCCTAACGTCACGGCAAACTGTCAATGCACAGTATTACTGTTCGATTTTGGAGCACCACCTGCGGCCTACTTTGAGAAAGAAGCAGCAACACTTTCTGCAGAATCTAACCATCATTTTGCACGACAATGCTCGGGCGTATACAGCGCAAGCTGTGGCTAATTTTTTTGTTCGATGGGATTGGGAAGTACTGTACCTATCACCATACTCCCCGGACTTAAGTTCTTGTGACTTTGATTTGATTCCGTAGATGAAGGAACCACTTCGTGTCATTCGCTTCAGAACTGTTCCAGTAATTCGACATGCAGCAGACCGCTCCATTCGCACGATCAGCAGAACAGATTTTTCTAAAGGTATACTACGACTTCCACTTAGCTGGCAACGAGTTATACACAACGCTGGTGTCTACAGTGAAGGACAGTAAAGGTTGCTAACATATAACTCTTTTGTATCAGTTGTAAATAAATAGTTGCCACTATTTAACTTCCAACGCTCGTAGTATTTGTCTAAAAGAAGTTCAGCTCTTTCAAATTCATTAAGTATATCGGAATTATGGCAGTCATCTTAGATATGCTGATGAAATATTTCAGTTGTGGCTCTAAATGAACAGCTTCTATTAAATATGTATGTATATTGGATTTAAATCTGTTTGCCATGACGTCGTTCGTTCAAGGCATACTGGTATTTAAACTAAAATAGGCCGGAAGCTGTCATGCATTAATCATAATGCTATGGTGTGGAACATAGAGTCCTTTCCAAACTTCTTCAAAGAAATGCAATCGGAGAAAGTTAATTTGTGATGTACCAAGCTTTGATCGCTTTCATGATAAAACTGTCATGGAGCTTTTTATACATCAGTTATATTTACAGAGCATTAAAAATATTTTGCAAAATATTCTGTCAATTATACAACAAGAAAGCAAAATCGGAACTGGTCGAGTAGTTCCAAGAATTCTACAAATAAGACCCTGAGATAAGTATTATCAGAAATGATACAACAATGGAGGATATAAAGGACTAAATCTCAATATTGGACAAATGTAAAACTTCAGATGTTTTGAGCTACGTAACACATGAATATGGGCTAATTGTTTTCGAGATTCCTTAGGTTATAGCGGCTCTTATATTAATATAAGGTAAGCAGAAATGCCTAATGCAATACTCTACTTCAACTAATAAGACGTCCACTTGCACTGAACAGAGGAACTGAGTGTATTTGAGCCCAAAATTGAATAAAGAGGCAGATCTTCACGATCTCTTCCTTATTCTTATAGCGGTTTAAAATGAAATGTGGACCTTTTATTGAACGATGAATAGTATAAGCTTTACTAAATCCACATTGAGCTGGAAACCATATCATAACGTCCTCCTTGGCCTACAGGTAACACCTAGCTTCTGGTTCTGAGGTGGGGGGTTCAAACCCGGAGGAGAGCGATGGATGTTCCCAGCGTAAAAACCTTTAGCGTGGCTTCTTTTGGAAGGGAAGTTATGTTGATAGTCCCATTATTTACGGCCCTTAATAAAACTTTAAGCCTGATAAAGAGGCTTCTGAGCAAAATTAAGCAATCTTTCAATCCAATACAATGAGGGTCCATAAATAAACACTCAATTTCAATTGAATCATATGATAATAAACTGGCATTTCAAACGCTATGCACAACGTTACTGTTAATTTACATTTTCCAAAGAACAATAATAATCTTCAACTAACATAATACAACAATTCCAATAAATATTCAGCCCAGTACATAAGAAAAATTAAAACAGCTGAATCTACTTAAAATTATTTGCACAAGTTCGACCAGATGTAGACAACAAAATTCACTGTAAAACAGGAAAACCTAATGTTTATTTCACTTTTAGCATTCTGGAGGGAGGCATTAAGAACTTTTATAAGTGACATTATTTGTTTACTTTTTTCGGATGCAAAATCCGTTGTGTACCAATAATAAGAATTCCTTTATAGATTAAATAATTTTCTTAAGTGTTTAGCAGATAATCGCACAAAATATTTTTGTCTGCCGCTGATTATGCAACAAAAACAAGTGCCAGATAACTATTACACAAATAAAAATATTTGTAACAGAGTCTCCACTTAACTTAAGAAGTTGATAATTCCTTCTTCTTTATAAAGATAGATTTCGAAGGCCACATGTGTGTAATATTTGTTGCTTCACTGTGACTAGCTTCATTTTCTGTTTGCCAGATAACTGTTTTATATAGTATAGGTAATTTTATATAAGCTGTTATGCTGCAACACTGTAAGAGCTTTGAAGTAGGGATAGTTCCTAAGTTTCGTACTTTTAGCTATTTATGCTTAAACATAACGACCTCTCTACGATAAGTATTAGTTATAAAATCAATTTGATGATGATATTTGGAAATGTATAACTGAATCTAAGGTTATTCTTGAATCAGTTACATTCTTTAGATGGTAAGAGATGGAGAGCCATATATCTACAAAGTTTTATGTTCACATTCAAGTGAATTTCCCTACCCACTCGTTTATTTTATATAGCTTCTACAAGTACACCTATAGACACTTATCTTTCAGTGTGCTGAATGTTAACAAAATAAATGTTAAACTGTGTCTGTGGCGTAGTGGGCTGAAGCGTGTGTTTTTGGTTCCCTGCGTCCGGAATACGCTCAGGAGTGATTCTAACCCTGGGTGAGGTGAGGATTTTAAGTCCCGGGTATAGGACCGGTGCCCACTCAGCATCGCAAGGAAATTGAGGAGCTACGCTAGGTACCGAACCCTGGTCTAGAAAGCCAACTTTCCGGCTGGGGGTGTCGAGATGCTGACCACATCTCCTCCCCGTATCGGTTGATCATCCACCTCTACTTTGCGTATGTGGGCGTGAAACCGGCAGTCGGGTTGGCAGGCTCAGGCCCTCTTTGGGTTGTTACACCATGGGATATTAATTAGTTACATATTTCGTTATACCTTCAAAGGAAAGGCAGGAAACCCGAGCGATAGTAAAATATGGTCGCTCTTTCACAGCTGAGTAGTTACTGTACTTCAAAAAGTGAAAAATATGGAACAATTCAAATCATTAACAAAGAAAATGGCTGATCTAAAATAACTATAGGTATGAAATAAATTATTAATAGAAATATACATATGTTGTACTGTAAGGTTTTGTCTGCAATGTGTGCCGGTTATTTAAAATCATATAATATTCTTTCCGAATGTTTTGGCTATTCCCAGAAAATTCAAGGTATTCATTTTGTATGTCATTTAAGCACCTTTAATGTATGGTATTTTCGTTTGAGTCATGCTGGTGTCTCACTCTCTCAAACACACACACATACATACACACAAACACACACACACACACACACACACACACACACACACACACACACCAATGTCCTTTACTAAAACTATTATTTATTTATTCAGTGGAACCATGTATTTCAATCGAAACTTAGCCATCAAATTCCTAGATAGATAATACAATATTTTATCTATCTATTGTCTATGTGGTGGGTAATCCAAGAAGTAAAGTCCATTTACCATATAAGATCGCTACAGATATCAGATATATCGTACAGCTCGCTATCCGGCTTCTGTTTCAACACCGAATGGTTTCTTCGACATCTCCACTCAGTGTTGTGCTTGTGTCCCACTCAAAATAAGTTATTGTGCATCCTTGGATGTTCAAAATGAACTATGTGGCAAGCGCTAACAAATGTTGAACTCTGCAAAAATGTGCTGTCACTAAAGCAGTGCGCGGTGATACAGTAAACAACAAAAGAAACGTGCGAAAGTGATTTTAAATATTCGTCGAACTAACGTGTGTAATTAAACTCGATGTAGATATCCGTTACTCATCAAAGATATAGATCGATTTCTTAAATATGCTTGGTGAGATTGTGTTCAAATATCTGACTTAATGAACTGGCGACAGCCGACGTAAAGCTCATGGATAAGTGTGACATGGTTAAATTATGAATGTGATTCTGTGGATGAGTAACGAAGCTTAATGTTTAATATATTTTTGTTTTACAAAAACTACCTTTTACATTTATTTAGACATAATGGTCGCAACTTTCTGGATTACTTCCGCAAAAATATTTTGTATAGAATGAAGTACTGGCATTTTGAACTATCAATAGTTATTCCAATAGGTTTGAGATTTCCAGTCTGAGACTAGAGACTGTTGAATGATGAATAATGCTTAATGAGATAAATATACTTTCTTCTTGAAATACATACATTATAGAAGCCGTGCCACATCTGCGTTGAACAAGATGGAGCTTTATTAAATTACAGTCTGCTAGCAAAAACGCAATTAAAGTTACTTTCAACTCGTGTTTTCCGGGGAAATGAAGCTCTGGTGACCTGTTCAGCGCGCACTAACTTTACACAGGGAGCAAGAAAAAGATGACGCCATCACATTAAATTTAATTTGACTACTCATGAGAACGCCTGGCTGAGTCAGCCGCTGCTGTCAGGTGCGCGAATAGATCAAATTGTATTCAGTCAGCAAATGAGTTTGCTGATTGGCTTAATTTGTGTGCATAATCGAATCATTCTGACGGATACACGCGAATGGAAGCGACAGTTACGTCGAGAAGCAGGAGGATGACAGGCTGGACCACAGCAGGCCGGCCGATTCACTGGACCGTGTTGGCTCCAAAGGTGCACTCTATAACCGTCAAACACTCTACAGCACGCTTCATGGCTTAAAGGATATCTTTCCTGTACAGTAACTCAAAGCATTCGCTTCCACCTCGATATACATCAATAACATCAATATGCATAGTCCATTTTATGTATAATTAGACTGACATCACACTGTAGTAAAGCGGAACCAGTTACTATCACATGGGGAAGATAATCTGATGCCTCTGACGGACTGAAGCTAGATATGAATTGATTCCTACTAAATGGAAGCGAGGTAGCGACGAATTCTACTCCAGCCATTGAAGTATACCACCAGCGGTGACATCCCTGATCTAACAGATACGTCAAAATATGACCAAATCACCTAGTTAAACTACAGATAAAAAGGAAAGAAAAATGGAATTATTTAAATATGTAGATCAGCAGTAACACAATATGATAAATGAAAACCATTTTTGTGAAAGTATTCATGGAATGTTCCCATAGTTTTCCTTCAAAATAGTTTGGACAAGTTTTGATATCAATACGCAACAAAACATTGGAGATTTCCTCTCAGGGCTGCAAAACCTAGTTACATACTGGTACCAATTGGCACCACCAGGGCTCTCTGTGTCCGCACAAGAACAATACAATTACCGGAGGAAGAGATACATAAATAATGGACGTTTTGAAAACAAATTAAGCCGCTCACTGCAATTTGTCCGTTGCCATGGAAACCGTTCCCTCCGGGTACAAGGATATGGGGCAGCTTATGCAATCACTTGGACCGTGAAATTCGTTTAAGTGGAAGTTTTTCATTATGGACACGAATTTTATTTGCAATTCCATGATACGATGAAAAAGCGGACGCGCATGTTGTGTTTGTTTTCCAGCGTGGCGTCCAGACGCGGCATTCTGACATCTAGTTGCAGCCCCCCTTCCAAAATAAAGATTAATTCAGAAAGCTTTATAACTTATAGCAAACCAAAGCACGGACCTGTGAATAAAACTGCAGAGCTCCGCCGCGGCCTAAGAACCAATAGATACACCCTGAAAATTACAAAAAGCCGTTCACGTGTTATCCTATTATTTCGCTACAGATAGAGAAATAAAATAAAACAAGTTTTTCTTTATCCTCTATTGGCTTTGTCATCTTAATAAAAGTGAGTAAAATGATTTTTCAATCCATTTTATGTCGGTTTTATTTGATTAAAATATTTTTAGATGAGGCAAAGGAGCTTCATTACGTGATCAATTTGTACAGCTGTTTAGATTGCATGTATGCATAACTGTAAGTATCTATTATGCATTTATAGTGAGTATTGTATTCCAACCAGAAATTCGATGTAGGGGTTTACCGGAAATACATGTTTTGGAATCCCATGTAAGCTAAAAAATATATACCTCTTCGTGTGTAATTGAATAGCATAATGCAAAAAACAAAACGTTAAATGAAAAACGTAAAGAACCATAAATACCAAACTTGCTATTTAGGTAACGCGTCTACCAAGGATGTGACACAAGACATTTCAAATAAAATTCTTACCATTCACTACACGCCACATGAAAAACATTGTGAAAGTTTTGATTTTCACAAAATTCGCTCTAATAGTTTGGATTAAAATGGTTAACAGTTAAGACATTTACAACAGAAATAAAATGCTTAGATATATAATTTTCTAGTCATAGCCATAAAGCCTCTTCATTCTAAATTAATTTGTATAAACAAAATATACCATAAAAGTGTAAACCTGGTTAATCCATACAGTAATAACATGTTTTTGTGGCATAAATCATGTCAGAGATATTTGTCATTAGTGGTTTGGATTTTTAAATATTTCAATTAAAAATACGCTGTTGGGTTTTTCCGTAATCATGCCAATAGTTCTTTCAACGTCATCACATAGTGATCACAGATTTGATTACGCTTAAACGTACTGTATTATTTCAGGTTCAGTTCCGTAAAGAAAATATCTAATAAAACTATTCCTGCCAAACTCATCTGGATTAACATGAAGTAGAAATAATTTTGTGAGAATTGTATTGAAGAAAACAAAACAAAATGTTCTTTCTAATAAACCTACAATGGGAAAAAGAGTGAACGGATTCAAACATTTTCTTGGATGCAACATCACAGTTCACAGCAGAAAACTCTGAAATATATAATAACTAGTATTTGGGATATGGCTAATGCTGAACAAAATTTACTGTACATAAAACTGTACAAGGATCTGCACATTTTAATCTTAATAAGACACTTTTTCTGTTTTTATTGCTGTTATTCTGTGAGATTAAAGAAGAGTGCAAGGAAAAGTGATGATGTAAGTTTTGTTTGTCAGACATATTAAATAAATAAAGTTTAATGTTACATCCATTTTGGAAAATAAACTATTAAAACGTATTTGTTATGAACGCCCTTTCGGATGGATAGGCTATTTGACATCTCCTTAATTGGTGTATCTGTGATATACAACTGAAAGTTAGTATTTATGTTTTCGTCTTAATTTTTTGTTGTTCCGTTCACATGCAGGTAGACAAACGACATCCCAATACTCACATACATATATGAAATAAACACTCATTGAGTTTATAAAACTGCCATTTACTAACTGCTACTAACTTACGCGCAGTTATTTCACAATACAGTTTCACATGCTTTGTTAAGTAAAGGTTAAATTAATTATTACTATGCAAGTTTTGTCTCCTAGAAATAACTTTATTCCTTTTGCGAATCAGTTCCTAATAATATGAAATATATTTTGTTAAAAAAGGAAACCTAAGGTGAAGAAAACGTTTCCCCTGTTAGATAAATCGAGCCTTTCTTAACTTCCCGAAGCTCTCTTAAGGACCATCCTATATTTTCCATCATTTCTGCAGAGCGCTGGCACTTGATATCTGGAAATGACGTGTATTACACCTTTGCGTGTATATTACCTTTGCGTTACCTCATTTCCTGTCTATACGAAAGTTAGGAAATTTGTGTTCCAATTTCATTCCGGCAATTGACATTGCTTGTCTTCTGTCGAGAAACAGTTGCTGTCATTTACTTTTTGATTTCACTGACTTTCATAAATCCTTTCCAAGCTTTCCTTTTTAAAGCAAATAGTGTTAAATGATGCCTACAAGGACTGTACCAATATTAATTTCTATATGCTCAAATTAATTTGGTTAATTAATTTAATACCGCAAAATTTTTCTTAACAGCTTATGACACCAAAATCTAATGTGTTACAGCTACAGTCTTCCGTCGGTTATTAGTGGAAATACAAACTATTGTTAACAAAGCTTATTTTCTCTCTACTTCATTTTAATCGATATAAAGCTTAGCAGAAATAGGATCAGTGTACATTTCGTTACAGACACAAAGGAAATAGTGATACTCAGATGTCTAAGATAAGGGCCATACAGTGACCTTAAAATTACATACTCTTTCCATACAATCGTGAAAAATACAAATGCCAACGTATTAAACAATTCCAGTTTTTTCTAATAACGGATATCTCGGAAATGGCTGATGCCATATAAAGTTATTGTATGTGCTAAAGATATCTACGAGTACATGTTTTGTGGTGTACATTTTTGACTATCACATAAAGTTTACCAGTGATTCAATATCATGTATATTTCCTTCCGAATGAAGAGAGCTGCACAGATTACTCCCACAAAACTCAATGTATATTTCTTATTTGTTATAAGTATACTGTTTATACAGTGGTGTAATCAATATCGTTAAAGCCGAATTTGATGGAAAAGAAAACGGAAAAAACTAAAAATGTTCAGTGTAAAGGATAGTGTAGAGTTAAGGGATTTCATTTAAAAATCTAAGAATCGCAATTTCAGAAGATACTGGACTTAAATATAAAGTCTGGAATTTATACTTCATACATACACACAGTTTTTTTTTTTTTTTTTTTTTTTTTTTTTTTTTTTTTAAATTCATGGAGCCTCAAAGCATGACATTCCGGTAAAATCTCTAAATGGAATTATGAGTGTCATACTCTATCTATGACTATGGTAGAGTAATTAAAGATGAACTACTAACATATCCAGATTTTAATAAAATGTATAATTTAATTTCAAGTTTGTATATGGAGTTAACTAAACAATCAAAAGTAAGACATGACATAATTTTTCAGATCGTTTTACTGAACGTACAGAACTGATATCTGAAATGGAGCAAATGTATATATGCTTTCACATAGTTGAACTGTACTTAAGATATTTTAAAACGGACAACTTATAATGCTATATGAAGTGCTTTTGGAGCTTATTGAGTAGTATTTAAAATACTGAAAGTTAAAATCTCAGAGTATTATTAATATTCACAGAAAAATCACAGTTTTGCTGACTGGTATATAGTTTACATTATCCTTACTTAGTGGTGGCAAACATGAAAGTGAAGAGTAGACAACTCTAAAACCATTTACTTAAATATATCGTACATTTGTCTGTTCCCCAGATGACACTGTTGTATGTCAAGGCTTACCTGTCTCTGCTAATTCGTTTCACTGCTTGCAATAGGTCCCTCTTCAGTACTTCTGCAACATCATGCTAACACGAGGTCTTGCGTTAGCTTATCATAAGCTCCATTGTGCATAAATGCTACATCATTTTCTAGCGGGCAATAATATTTACACACACCAATAGCTAAACGTTTTGGATGATCCTAAGAGAAGCAATAAATAAACGGCAACAAACAACGTTTGTGCATAAGGCACACTTCCTCACACCACGGACTACAGTATAGTAGATGTTGCAGCATGTTTGTATATTAAATTCATTTAGCATTGAACGCAAGGCGATGTAGCAATGATTTACACTTCAGAACCAATCATAGCTCACTTCAATGTATAATTTTCTTTTCCATAACCTTCGAGCAACTATAGGGAAAACCCGATGCTCTCTATAAAAAGAACCATGCTGTACTTTCGGTATCTAATATGGCAAAGATCGATGCAATATGGTCCATTGCAGTTTCTTGTACAAGACATAAACTGGGAAACAATACAGATAGCGATTCATTCTGTACTCCAACATTGAAAAGGGATGGAATGGCATTAAGGCAGTTTTCCACCTTTTGTTCATGTTAAACGTCACCGATTTACAATCCAGTGTAACGTAGGTTCCTGCTTGTATCAGCAAACCACTGACTAACATTTCTATTCCATTAAAATGAAATGACCTGATTAAAACAGCGTTGAAACCAACGTCCAGCATATTAGAGAATGCCATGCTTCATAAGATTCATTGCTCATGTTAAGCTTTTCAGAATTTAAAAATCGCCTTTTTAAGTTTTCTTTATATACAGAGAAAAGTTGTCTAGCCAGTCAAGTAGTTCATCACCGATAGAAACAAAACAAAAGGATGTAGATTTCTTATGCAACAATGGGAGGAAGCACTGCCCACGTCATGAAAAGTAGGCTATCGTGAATTTTTTCCATGAAGATGAAAATGCCTCTGCTATAGAATGCTATATCCATTTGTAGCTCCTAAGTTTCGAACTTACATTTCGACCTAGCTACGTACGTCTACCACTTACTTCTAAAGTACGTAGTCCTGAGTTTTACTGTGACAGCTCTAGTCTTTGCACCACCTGGTTCAACTGTTTATTAAAAGATAACCCTACTCAAGTTTTCGACTTTATTACTTGGCTTTTTATAGCCTTTCAGTACCTCGAGAACTTAAAGTATACATAAATTTGTTACTTAAGAATAATAATTGAATTCGTAGATGTAAAAATGTATTTATTATTTTAGAAAACATTTGTTGTATCTTAATTTTGTCTATCATCTGAGCTAGCTATGTCAGCGTGATACTGTCACTCTTAAGTATAAAAGTTAGAATTCCGCCACATATGCAGTATCGAAATATCTATCCTCACATTTACCTAAATATAAAGACGAAGAAAAGGAAATTCTGGTGTACTGCATTCACATAGTTTTCTCTATTCAATCTGCTGCACCACGATAATGCGTGGCCGCATATTGCCAATGTTGTTGCTAAATATCTTGCAAAAATCAACATGAAGTTGTTATATTAGTTGTTGTTACATTAGTTGTTATATTAGTTGTTGTTATATTAGTTGTTATATTAGTTGTTGTTATATTAGTCGTTGTTATATTAGTTGTTGTTATATTAGTTGTTATATTAGTTGTTATATTAGTTGTTGTTATATTAGTTGTTATATTAGCTGTTGTTATTTAGCCGTTTGTGACATTTTTCTATTCCCTAACTTGAAGAAACGCCTTCGTGGGAGGCATTATCCATAATCAGAAGCAGTGGTGATTTTGAAGGATCTCTCAAAAACTGGTATCCAGCATGTCTTTGATGACTGGTAGAAACGCTGGGACAAGTGCATCGCATTCAGGAAAGACTATTTTGAGAAGTACCATCAAAATTATGAGGATGAGCAAAGGTACGTTGCCCCCCCCCCCAAAAAAAGGTGATCATTCTTTACTGAACAGCCCTCGTAGCTGTGAATGTCACTTCCGTTAAGAGACAATAAGTCATTGTCATTTTCTTCGTCCGAGTATTGCAAGTTTAGGATGATAGGCTCCAAAATCTCGTCACATCCTATTTCTTTCCAAAAGAAGTGTTCTTGTGGTTAATCTGAATGTCTCATGCAGTTTTCCCTGTCTTGTACAACTTTGACAATTTCTTGGTGAATAAGTCGTTCAGCGTCAATCAGTTTAAAATTATTATTTCGGTTTGCAGCATATTTGAGCCCACATTAACGCAATTGGATTGTTCTGGCAGGGGTACGGGGGAAGGTAGTTTATAATACCTCGTGTATCATTTCAATTGCAAGCTGATCCAGCTGATACACTTTCCTTGTTTTTTAAAAGGAAGAACAATTGAATAATACTGCTTTGAACTCTCTAGAGTAAATAGAGATCACGTACGATTCATAAACAGACATACATATAGTGTGAGAAGTCACGTTCTGTCGATGCGCTATTCTACAAGCCAGCAGGAAGTGAATTGTTTGTTCTCGCTCGAATTTAACAAATACCATGGGTTCTTCACAATAGTTCTTCTATGACGTCATATCCAACGTTTACGTTTAAGTTACGAGTAATTACAAATATACGCACACGCATATATGCCAACCAATAATGATATCTGTTACAATGCTTACGTCGTTGTAATTTACGTCCTCCATCGTTAAGCCATATCGGACGATGAATGGAATGGGTGAAATGATGCTCAAATAGGCCCAGGGTTCGTAGAGCTTAGAGTTACCTGACATTCGTCTTTCAGGATAAGGGAAAACCCTGGAAAAAACCTTATCCAGGTAATTCACCCTGACCGAGATTCGAACTCGGGACCTCTTGAGCTGACTGCCTAGTGTTGCTGTAGAGTCTGTTTTAGCTTTCTTATGTATATGATGGATCTTCTTTGGGTTTATATTGCTTGACTGATCTTCGTTGCTTTCTACCGATGAGTCTGAGAGATATTGTTGCTCACTATCTGAGTGCTGACTTGAAGTAGAAATAGGTCTTTTAAGAGGCGTATCCTTGCATTCCTTTGTCTTTATTGCATTAATCTGAGCTGCCTACATAGGGGTTGAATTTTTTGAGATCTCCAATTCTGACTTTGTTATGCATTTAGTCAGTGAGGCTTTTTTATTTTCTTTAGTTAAACGACCATTAGATCCTTGAATGATTTGTTCTTGTGTTGTAATATTCTTTGGTTCGATACTACTCAAATTTCTTTTAGGTATTATATTCCCTGTGTTTTCCGGAATTTCTTGGTCAGTAGGAGATTCCAAGGACGATTTGTATTGCTTCGCAAAATGTCCTTACATTTTGCAAAGGAAGCAGGTCGGACCATCTGATGAAAAGGAAATCCAGTATGTGGTGCCTTCAAATTCTATGGGCATGGATTCAGGCAATTTCTCTAAAACATCAGGTTTTATATAAACTTGTCGGCGAAAGCTCATTATCTGGGTGTACCCTGGTATAGATATCCCTGCTCTGATGTAGGAAATTGCAGAGGCTGCTTCAATACCTTTATTCAAAAGATTTCCCCCAATCACGTGATTTGGAATCACCGGGCACAGGTTAGATATTATAACTCTTTTATTTTTAGTTAGGAGAGGTCTGAGTTCCAAGGATATGATCTTAATTTTGATCTTTGAAAATCTTGAGGTTATGTCTTCCACCAAGGTTTTGTTTGTCAAGTAGATGCGAACTGTGCTGTTAGAAATACGTGATACGAATCTAATACCTGTGGGATTAACTAATTTACCTAGAGTTAATACATATTCTTTGAGCGATAAACTTTCATTCGCTTGAATAATTAAATCTTGTTCTTTATTTGGCATAGATTAAGCAATTGAAGAATAACTGCATGCGGTAGTAGTGTTACTTTGGTTCATCTTGTTTTGGTTTTCAGAAGTTGGGTGACAAACCTGATTTTCCAAACTGTTAGCCATAGTGCGGCTGAAACAGTTGACTGCTGAAATATCAGCGATGCGCAGCTTTTCTTAGTTATGCCGTAATTATAAATAAATGAAATTGCGTTTAACAAGTTAAATAATTAAAGGAAATATCTATCTTTACTCACAGAGCTAAGCTGGGTAGAGTACTACTTCCATTTGTGATGAGATCCTCAGTTACTGCCTGTATTCAGGGAAAATACTACTCAAAACTTGAAACTAAACTTTTAGTTATACTCCATATGCAGTCCACAGCCTTCTTGTACGCTGAAATTATTTACATACCAAGTTCAATATGTAGGTGAATTTTCGTTTCTAAGTTACACTGTTCCACATACACACGAACACAACACAATTCTCCACAGTTTTCTGTTAGAAGTACTTTGTCTATTATGTACTTATGTAGAAGAGGTATTTTGTGCCACGCATATATGTGCAGATTTTGAGATCCCCTTGAGAGCAACAAAACTTAAGAGGAAGCTCAGTGTAATTTTGTGTGCTTGTATGAGTGTTGGTGAATATGAAATGTACGTCAAATATGAGACTTAGTATTTAAGTTCTGGAGAAAAAATGAACAATTCTAAGTTTCATATTGAAAATTTTGTTTTTAATTAATGGGTTTAAATATTTTGATTGAAATACCATATGTTTAGGACATTTATATGACAAATATCTATCTTGTTACTTCTGATACTAGCCTCTAAAGTTCTTTGTTTAATTGGCAATCTCTAAAGAACAATCAGAATATTAGTCCACAAAAATGAAGATATCATCGAAACAACACAATTTCTGTACAATTTATAGCGTTAACCAGTTCTGGAGTATTGTTTGTTATTAGTTTTCATAACTCCAAATCGCTATTCTTTTCTTAGGTGTTTCTGTTTCTTTGCTGCACTTCCTACAAAGATAACAGAATTTCAAAGTCAGGACATGGTGAGTAGGTTTGAAAAATGTTGCTGTAGCTTACTATATAATGCCGGCCCTCGTAGCCATGGTCGCTAAAGCGTGTTCCGCCGTGTAGAGGGTCGCGGGTTCGAGTCCCGCCTTGGGCATGGGTGTTCCTGTGTATAGTGAATATTTGTGAAACTAGGAAAACAGATGAGAAAATAAACGGAAATAATGAAAAATCGGTTAAATAAGAAAAAAAGAGAGAAAAGTATATACCTATATACATAGATATATACTTTTTGCTATTAAAATATATTATTAATGATTGTAAATAAACAAATAACGAAGCTTTGGAGTCTCAGAAAGTGTACTTTTGATGAAATCTCGAAATCTTAAATGTGGTGGAAGTCGTATAATGTGTTCGCTACATATAATAGGAAAGTAAATAAGAATGGCTATTATACTGCACTTGAACTCTGGAGTTCGTTAGTGCACAATATTTGAGAGAGATTGAGTAACATGAAAGAACTCACTCTTGCGATATGACAACAGTACACCAATCGGGTTGTGGTAATGGAAATGGGCTAAAGAGAACCACTTGCTACCAGTTGTTTAATATAAACATAATGCATACAGGGAAGATTATTGCCGGTTGACAATATTGTGGACTGTACAATTTAAACTGAGGAAACTGCATACTCAATAAACTGTGATTCAATAAACATCTTTTGTAACGAAAACATCTACTGCATTCCGTCCAATTTTCTCAGCCTAAAAGGAAACTCGTGTATTCTTGAACACTCACAATCCATAAGCTCGTGAATATAATTTATTCTTCACATCGTCGTGATGCAACGGTCTTATAGAGTTGTGTCCCTACATTTACGAATCTCCCTATAGCTGAGTGCCACAAATATGCATGCCGAGATTAAGATGCCCCCTCCTCGCCTTGCACAGTGTATGTAAATACCGCAGTGTATAATCTCTGGACACTTCCAGAGGAGATTTCCATGTCATTCCAGGCCGCTTTCGCTGGAACAAACACCCTTCCTTATAAACATGGCGGCGTAATGGATTTGAGAGCTTGTTATCTCGCATCACGTTAATCTGGGCCCGGATTAGTGGCACTGTTACGGTCTTGGCGATTATGAGGCTTTAAAACTGTGCGGGTGGTTCTGCAACGGGAAATAGGATCGATTCTCGCTTCAGCCATAATCATTCCATATTCCTCTCATGCTCCTGGAGTGCAATTTTCTCTAAACGGCTAAAAAGTACTATTACTAGCTTTTACCTTAAAGATCAATATTTTTATGTATAACCCGCCTTACAGAAATTCACCTGCGTATTTTTGAAAATCCTAACTCCTGTTTAATGTATCTGTAACAGTTTTTCGATAGTAAACTTTTTGACTTACTGCATTCTTAGAGAATACCCTTCTCGCTGTTTTAACAAAAAAGAAAAAAGAAAAAGAAAATGCTGCAAGTCAAGTTTCAAGAACAAAATGTACATTCTAATTAAAGTATTCCAACATTTTAGCTGCTTTCTCAAACTATGCTTAACGTTTGGAGTTTCACACTTTTCTTCTTCAACAGCATCAGTTCTTCTTTAGCTGCCGTCTTATACCACTACGTGGTGTCTGGGTATTCTTGTCCTTCTTAGCCCTTATGCGGGTGGACGAGCGGAATCTATGGGTCAATGAGAGAGAGAATCCAGGATGGGTGATCAGTCCAATGCCTGGTATGAGTGTGAGGGAAGTAAATGACACGATGAGGGCGAGATGAAATGATACGAAAGATGATGATGGAGCAGTTGGTGAAATGCTGGCGGGGGAACCCGGATGACCCGGAGAAAATCCGAATTCATCACAAATGTCACTTCGCTACAAAAATGTATACTACTTTAATTTAGGTTTTAAACTCCTTAACTGTTGCGCAAGTGAGCATAGCGTCATCATTAAGATGGGAATAACGAATAACTGCTCGTAGCGGCTGTATCTAATTTACGAAAAGATATCAACTTTATCAAACGAAAAACTAAAACTTATACAAATTAAAGTGATAAAGGAAAAAACGCAGCATAGCTTGAATTATAACTTTACATTGCGCACAACTGCTTTCCAATTTTCTAGCCATTTCATTTATGTACCCGTCTTTACTCTGGCTATACTAGTGGCTTTTTTGTTAAGAAACAATTCACCGATGCTCACTTGTTCACGACGAGTTTCACACTTGGTGAAACACACTAGCAGAACCCTCTCATTATTTCATTAAATGTAAATACTCCTCACTCTATATCTGTTTTTTCTTTCCATCGCTCTCTCTTCATTGCCTCTCACTCACATGTATGACATTTTGTAAGTTGCATTTCTGATATGTTAATAAAGGTTAACAGCAAATTATACATTTTTCAATGCATGCACAAACTTAAGTCTCTTCCGCCGACACGCGCCTCTGTTGTATCATACTCTTTTAGTGGTCTCCAAAATAAGCAGCAAGTTAAATGACAATAAAGCGCTTTCCTATTGTTGCAACCACACACACCCATCCCCCCCCCCTCACACACAAACATTTAAAAGAATGCCACCTTTTGGCTTTACATTAGCATTTATTATTTATTCAACTAAACACATTTTATGTATATCCGCAGGATATGTTGGACAATGAGTTAGAGGGCACAAGGCTATGCGTGGAAGGCGGCTTCTTGTGCAAGTCGAAGGCACTATAGTACATCTAATTGTGTTTTATTAAAGATGATTCAAATAGGTTCAAGTTTGTATAATTTTCTAATAACAAGTGCATAATCAATTATTAATGCAATTACAACTTTAATTGAATTCTATTGTGAGGATGGTGGATCAAATGCACTTTGAAAACGGAATATTCTATATTTTTATATTTTCATTATCTGGATAATTTCGTATGTAATTAATATTAATATATTTCCTCTTCACCTTAGAAAAGTTAAGACTCGAAACGTATACTTTAAATAACTATATAGTCCACCTCGGTAGCGTGGTGGTAGAGTGTCTGCCTCACGTTCAAGAGGTCCCGAGTTCGAATCTCGGTCAGGGTGAGGTACCTGGATAAGGTTTTTCCGGGGTTTTCCCTTATCCAGAAAGACGAATGTCGGGTAACTCTAGGCTCTAAGGACCCTGGGCTCATTTGAGCATCATTTCATCCATTCCATTCAACGTCCGATATGACTTAACGTTGCAGGACGTAAAATTTAAAAAAAAATTAAAAAATAAATAACTGTAACTTAGCTTAAGGTATCAAATATTCACTTTTTTTTTAATTTGATGAAATTTTGAGGTTAGAGCAACATATATTTTTCCCGATATGCGACAGTAGCATTTTGCGGCTAGATATCTTCCTCTGTCTCTGTAAGCACATTTTAAAAGTTATTTTATATTTTTGGCGAGAAAGTAGTTTTCATTTGCAGCATATCAGTGAATGGGACGAAGTCACATAATTCATTGTGACCTCGGAAGCGTGGTCCCTATGAAGACCCTCCAAGCGAGGGTGAAAACAAAGGCCACGCTATTTCCCATTGTCCCCACCAGAGGTCTGTGCGATGCTAATGGTCATCCCGCGAATTGTCTACAAACAAAAAACAATCGCCGTGGCCGGAAGTCCTCTACCTTTTGTTTTGCTGGGCAGGAAATGGTACAACAGAGATGTCTCTTCTGGAGCACATCACATGACGTCACGGGATCAATATGAGGCGCGTGTTGACGTCACGGCGCATGCGCCGACCGGGAAGTTAAACGTGAGTGGCGCAACATCGTGGGAAACAAAACTTGCTACATGCTGCGTCGTATAAATAGACAATCTTCCAAAAATAACAACACAATATAAACATTGTTATTTTCTGTTCTAATTTTAATTCCTGAATTTTATAATTTTTTTAAAAAAATAGCACGCTGTAGTACGTATACGAAAACTTATTTGGCTTTGTTCTCAAATTTATCTGGTAAACATAATGAATACATGCACTATTTGGATAAGTTGGAATTCCTGAAATAGGGCCACAAGAATATAATATTGACAAACCGCATCTTGAATTTCCGCATAACTTATAGTATAAGAGAATTTAAAGTTAATACGAATATAAGTACGAATATACGAATAAAAGTTTCTAAGCGCGGAAATTCTTAAGCTAAAATACTAATGCCATTTTTTTCAATCTTGTGCGATTCTATAATTGTATTCTGTCCATGCACCGTGGAATCTGCGTATGTGAACATTAAAACGAATTATTTTGTCTTAGAATGTCGGAATTTATATAGCAAGTATCTATGCAGAAGCGATTTCAATTCAAGTGTTTGCATCTGTAGACAAATACTTGGCAGATTCGTCACTAAACGATCACCAGTCGGACTTTTTTTTTTTTTTTTTTTTTTTTTACGTCCTCCCACGTCGTCATATCGGACGATGAATGGAATGGGTGAAATGGCTCAAATGAGCCCAGGGTCCATAGAGCTTAGAGTTGCCGACATTCGCCTTTGAGGATAACGGAAAACCCCGAAAACACCTTATCCAGGTAACTTACTCTGACCGAGATTGGAACTCACGACCTCTTGAATGTGAGGCAGACATGCTACCACAACGCTACTGAGGCGGGCACCAGTCGGACTGATAATGTACCATCGCATTTTACATCAACATCAGCTTAAGCGAAGTTTATAGTAAAGATGGATAGAACAGGGCGTTTTCCACCATAACTTATTTTTTATTATTTATATACAGACGTACGTAGAAACTGGTACCCAGCCACTAGCGGATGAGTCGGAACATAATTTAGGTACACTATGCAAAATAAGGTTGGTAACGTTCATATTGCATTCTAGTAGGCTTTAGCTATCCGGATACTTACCTGCTTTAAAACAAGTGAGAAAGTGACTCCAATATCTTGGTTTTATACTTTTGCTGTCACTTAGTTTGGTGATCTCCGCATAAAATAATGCACACATTAATTTTCCCTTGAATTTTTTTTATTTATACAAATCACTTATTCTTTTATCTTTAAGCTTATTTTGTTGCATCAAATTCAAAGTAGGACAATTTTCTAAGCATCAGAAAAACGGAAGCAAATTCGGGTCAGTAACCGGTTAGTTAATTCTTACAGAGCATGGCCGATGGAAGCTGGATGGTATTCCATTCCACTTGATCGTATTAAGGAGGAAAAACGATTCCATAAGGAAGTGTCAATCTTGAGTTTTTACTGCAGTCAGCCAGCTCAATTACTCGTGACGTATTACAGTCGTGTGACATAACACTAGTGCTGGAACTCTTAGATATGGGGAAGAGCGGAGGCTTACAATTATGACGATGCGAACTATTATGTAACTCCCTCCTTACCATTCATTCACAAGACAAGCTTGGTGCTGACGTCATAGATCATTCGGTTGGCTGGCCTGTCCTTACCATAGAGAATAAACTACAAATTGGGCACTATATATAGGTGAGGAAAGACAGAAAACACACTTGGTTCTAAGAAACACTAGTTTCATGTCTTCTATTTACTTACTGCTTTCTAGTCATTGGATACTACAACAAAGGCAACTACGTAGTGAATATCTGTTTTTCCTTTGAAATAAGTGAACTATACACTCCTGCCAGTTTCTTTTAATCTGTTGAAGGCCAGTCGTTTGCAACAGATTCATCTCGGAAGGCTTAACGAGTAAACGTCTCAAAGCAGTAATTGATTTTATGGTGTTAAGTACTGTTTTATTAAAATATAGGATGATAATTGATGCATAAATGAAAGACCTGGAGAGAACGTTGTCATTAGACGTAAAGGTAATTATTTTAAGTTTTGAAGGTGACATATGCAGGAGTCGTGTATGTAGGAGTGGAGTGCAGGAGAAAGAGAGAGAGAGAGAGAGTGTGTGTTTGTGTGTGTGTGTGTGTGTGGGTGTGTGTGTGCAGTAACACAACCACACTGCCTTTTGACGGCCCTCCACTCTGCTTTGTTTGGAGCTACCGAGGAATTAATTACTGAGGGTCTGCACTAGACACTCCCCCTCCCCCCACCCTCTGGAGACTGAGTGTTGCGATCGCCACCAAGTGTTTGTCCTCCACATCGCTAATGGTCATCATCTTCATGTTGCCCCGCAATCTCTGCTCCCCATTTTTGTATAATCCACTATCAAGATCACGTGGTTCTGTTTCTCGCATAGCATGCAACATATGCGCTACAGGTAGAAAGGTCAAACTCAATAACGTTATGTTTCAACAAAACATATCGGAGGCGGTGAAATAGCCTAAACATGTTTCAAAAGAAATATTATTTACTTTATTACTAGGTAACTATTATTGTATTATAGTAATACTTCAAATGTGAGCAAGCAGCTGTCTGTAATAGACATTATGCCTGGTCTGAGACAATTTAAGGTTAAAATCTCTATTCGACTAACCTGACATTTCTTAACCGTGACTCGTGACATTTCTTAACCGCGATGTATGCCGGTTAACATACTATTTAGCTGGCTCGAAGACCGTGTATCAGTTATAACAAGGTGAACAGTCGGTTGCAACAGAAACAAAGATAACCTATTTACACAACTTTGTGACCATTATCAGTCTGAAAGTCTGTATTAAGTAACAGTACATAACATGAATGAAAAAGTATGTTTAAATATGTAGCACAGCATGTCCAAGCATAATTAGGATGATACACGACACTAAACTTTTCAATACAAAATATGGATAGATACCTAATATAATGACCGGCAGCTTTCGTAGACTTAATCCACTGCAGCGAATCATTCAATTGCTTATTTCGCATCGTGATTTTTATCTTCTCATTCTACACGATTCTTCCAAATAATTAATGCTCAGAATAAAATACCGTTTCTAAAAATATATACACAGAACTGGGAACAATATATGTATGTCTGGCAGATGAAAATTAATAATCGAAGCTTTCGACGTCACCATCTTTAGGCCATCGGATTATACACAGAAAACATAAAAAAGGATAGAAACAACTGTTCAGGTGGTGATACAAGAAGAGTTGCATTGGTTGGTAATTAGCTGAACGTATGCTAGACAGCATCAGAGAGAAGCAAGCATTTGTTATATATGAACTATGTAAAACTAATTATCGATTATGTTCCTTAACCTTCAAAATAAACATCACATAGAATCAACGCATTTACTTCCCTTCTGAAAGTAGCCACTGACATATCATATGAAAAAAAAAAAAAAAAAGTTCATTGACATTCGCCAGATTTGATGCCACGACCCACGAGGCCAGCATATAAACCAAAACACCACTGAGCAAATTAAAATGGCAAAGCAATTGTTTCTCTTAAGACAAAATAGTTTCCCTAAATTTTATTTCTGGGTCATGCAAGAAAATGCTAATATATTTGTTTAACGTCCTTTATCGGACAATGAATGAAATAGGTGAAATGTTGATCAAATGAGCCCAGATCTGTGGAACTTAGCGTCAGGCGATATTCATCTTTCAGGATAAGGCAAACCCACATTAAAAGTGAGGCAGGCTTACTACCCCCACACCACAAACTGGGCTTTTATTGTTATGGTATTTTACGTTTTGTATGTAACTTAGTGAGTTACTTTACTGATCTATGGTTTATCGTTATTTTCTTCTTTATTGTAATTTACGTCCTCCAACGTTAAGTCATATAGGACGAAGAATGAAATGGTTGAATGATGCTCAAATGAGTCCGGAATCCATGAAGCTTAGAGTTACCCGACATTCGTCTTTCAGAAATTTATGGTTAATGTCGTATTAAATGCTCTTCAAATTGATTGCCGTGCTTACTAGGCAATTATCCGCCACACATGTACTATGTATGACATTTGCTTTTAAAAACTGGCTGAAAACTGTTACCTTATGGCACACTTTGAAATAAACGCTCAGTAAATATTCGAGAAAGATTATTATTGGATTCAGAATAACAGATTCCAAAAAAGTTCAAACTGAAATATATCGTTGGAAATTTGGATCAGGCTTTTTATGGGATTAGTTTTAACGATATAGGTTCCCGAGCTCATTCGCATGTACATTTCTTTCACGAACTTAATAGTCCGACGTGACAAACAAGGTGTTCTTGTTATTGGAAAATATCACAATGTTTCATGTATTTTAATTAAGAATTAGCAATGCATCTTTATTGAAGTTGAAGCTTAAGGAATTTGCATTAAAGATTGCGAAATTTTCCGTATTTCAGAACGTTTCCCTGATTTTGCTCTTATTTTTCTTCCAGCATTTCCTTTCATATTTTTATAAAATGTAGAAATAATTATTTCAAATATTCAATATCGCCACTAGTGATAATGCAAATAAAAGCAACGCAATAGTCAGAGAGAAGGGTAAAAAGAGTGTAATTACTAATTTTTCTGCTGCAGAGAGATCATTAAAGTTGTTATATTCATTAGAAGTTTGCTAAGAAACCGCATGTATTATAGCATTTATTTGTAATTCTTTTAACATTAATCACAAAACACTTATACTAGAAGATGCTTAAAATTAAGCATAAGCTACCTAATTACTTAAAAAATACGAACGAACATTCAGATGTTTATTGCAAGCAAATATAAAAAAGTAGGAAGTGGTAATCATTAAATAAGTAATCCCATTCAATGTCATAGTGATAACTAGACTGCAGATTTCGCAAGCAGTTTGCTTCAGGGTTGTCTTCACACAAAGCATTAGATCAATCACACAAAATGTAAACAGTCGTGGATATAAATCACAGGCAAGGAAGGGGGCACGATCGGCTGACCACTCTAAGCTTACAGTCAAGCTTAATGGCAATGCTATCAACTAAAGAAACATATACTACCTCGTTTTTACATATTTCCAATTATCTTACGCAATATATACGGTGCAATATATACATATTGTATTCAGTATATATTTTAATTTGACAATACTTAGAATACAATTGTGGTATAATATGAACACGTAATTCGTTTTCATATTCAATGCATTTTATATTTTAATATGCATGCTATGCATTTTCAACAGTACCAATAGCTCGTATATTCCTCCATAAACTGTGCATTTTTGTTAGTTGCTCTGTGCATGCACCTATTGCAGTGAATCACAATGCGCATCTTGAAGTGAATCTTTTAGCATTTGTAGTAAGACATTCCTTAAAATGTGCAAAAACTGTGTTCTAAGTCGATAGACATGATAGTTGCATTTCACGTTAATTCCATCATTGAAGACAGCAGGACAAGGTGCAAATATTTAAGCAAAAAGGCTGCTCAGGGAGTGGGGACAAGGGTGGAATCTCTGACAGCACACTCTATACTCCAGTTCCACCTCAACCTAGTTTCCCTTCGTCCTTTCCCTTCCCTTCTTTCCCTTCGCTTACGAAATCCTCAGGTAACTTACTGTGTAGACTTCCTCGTACTTGGTGACCTGTGTTCTGACTTCTCTAACCAGAGGTCCTGGCCTCGATTTTCCACTGAGGCGGGAGTGAATTTGTTAAAAATTATAGAACCAGCATTGAGAAATCCCACAATTCAACGAGCAAATAACACCATCAGTGCTTCTCATAACAAAGCCACTGTTATATCCAAAGAAGATAAAGGAGCCTCTGTAAATGAAGCAATTAAAAATAGTTCTTCTGTAAAGAAGAAACACTAAGATTTGAAAACCATCAAGCATCTTCCATTCAATGCCCCTTATATTGAAGAAAATATAATCATAGACCGGATACTGCTAACGCTATGAAGAAAATTATTAGAACCAAATTGCATATTTTAATCAGAAATACTTTTGTTCTGCAGTATTCCTCATGTGAAATAGTCCAACGTTTGCTGCTTTAAAGAAATTCCTTATATCCGCATTTGAGAAAATAATAAAGCAACGAATAAGAAATTTTAGTTGTAAAGGGCAATTTGGGTTAGAGATATTTTACTTTAAGTATCCCTGTAGTATCTGTATAAGATCCTTAACCCAAATACCTAGTTAGATATCAGACTTTCCATTTATGAGTCTAATGGATCTCTCTCTCTCTCTCTCTCTCTCTCTCTCTCTCTCTCTCTCTCTCTCTCTCTCTCTCTCTCTCTCCACCAAAAAGGATATCATTCTAGAAATGCTTTCTCGGCGTTGAATATTCAAGACGTATTCCACCTAAAAATTCGTATGGAAATGGAAATGCACAATACCTCCTCTAACATAAGCAATAGCTAGAAAAAAAATTGAGCGTCCATGAAAAGCTGTATTAAAAGTGCCGAAGGCCCTACACTGGAGCACAATTTCATTAATGAAAATTAAGAAATTGAAAAAGATAATTGAGGCTATGTACATACTGGAGGTAATCTTAGTCATTTAGGTACTTCGACAGCCTGTGCAGCATGGTGGTAGCTTTTCTGCCTCACGTTCAAGAGGTCCTGAGTTCGAATTTCAGTGAGACTGAGTTATCTTGATAAGGATTTTTATTCCGGGGGTTTCCCTTATCCTGAAGGATATGTGTGCCAGGTAACTCTAACCTCTATGGAGTCTGGGCTTATTTGAGCATCGTTTTACCCATTTCATTCATCGTCCGATAGGACTTAACGTTGAAGGGTGTAAATTAAAAAAAGTCACCGTTTCTGAGATATTGTTAGTTACTGCTTTGAGGATCATACGCCATCTTTTCCAGGACATAAAAAGAACATGGAATTTAAAAGCAACCCGTTTGTAGATACTGTTTGTATTTTTAACTTGCAGTATGCGTCTGCAGCTACATGGAAGTGTATAAAGAAAATTTATTAAAATTAAAAATAAGCAGATAGTTAAAAAAGCTTTCGAGACAGTCGCTTTAGAAAACTGAGTAGTAAAAATAAATGTTAATGGAAATTATCAGAGTTTAAAAGCATGCATGATAGTTACATTTTCTCTCATAAATAATAAAGTAACGGAACTTCAAATAAGACAACTCAACTTTAACTACTTTTATGGGGAGTTCTTACATTTTGTTGAACATGAAACACAGAGAGTCTAGTGTATCTATACTCCATTCAGATATAATCATGTCTTCTGAACAGCAAATGTGTCATACATCGGCAGGCGCGAGAAATCATATCGTATAGACACACGCAGCTTCCAATCGATATATTTGTGTTTCTGTCTTACTGTACATCAACTTTCTAATATTTCACTCTTCTAATCCACCAGATAAGACCCTATAAGAGACGATCGCAGCGCTGGTCACCTGAAAGTTAATACACCTCAACGCTCTGTCTTCTTATTTTTCTTCTTTAACTTCCCTAGTTATGCCAATAAAGATGTTTTAGCGGATTCTTGGTCCTCTATCCCTTATGCCATTAGGCGTCTGGATCAGAGAGAGAGAGAGAGAGAGAGAGAGAGAGAGAGAGAGGGAGAGAGAGAGAAATCCAGGATGGGTGATCAGTCCGATACCTGGAATGAGAGTGAGAGAAGTAGATGAACGGAATGAGGACAAAATGGATGAAAGGAAAGATAATAATGGAGCAACTGGTGGAATGGTGGTGGGGGAAACCGGAAATCCCGGAGAAAACCCGCCCCAGCGCAGTGTTCTCTACCAAAAATGTCACGAATGGTGACCTGAATCGAACCGTTAACATATCAACAAACCTCACTTCCATTTTGACAGGACACGGAAGGCTTAAAGCCTATTACAAGAGATTCAACATAATTGATAATGTTACAAGCACCTGCAACAGAGGAGACGAAACTACAGATCACATCCTGTATAACTGTATCAAATGCAAGGACCACAGGGAAAAACTAAGGATGCAAATAAACAAGAAAGGAGGGAAGTGACCGGTACATAAACCAGCACTTGTGGGACAATATCCAACGCAATCAATCTAGAAAGTGCTGAATAACTAAATAAGTAAATTAATTCTAAAATACTATAGTGACTGTGTGAATACAATCTAAAAACACAATAATCTCAATACCTCAGATAATATGAACAAGCAAAGCAAACCATTACAAATGTAATGGAACATGTGAATGAAATAAGAGAGAGAGGGGAAAAAAAGCGATCCACCAGACTCTATGCTAAAGTAAAGTTGTTTCTGGACCTCATATGTCCTTCCAAAGAATTTACAGACTTATTTGCGTTTTCTTTGATTTTGAAAATTTATTCTAATGTTCTAATTTGAGCATTTTACTCAAAATAACGTGGATTGAATCTGAATCAGAGTAATAGAGATCAACGTGTTTTATTACGACAGTGATGGACCTTAAAAACATCGTGGAGAATACTGTATAGTAAGACAGAATGTGTAAGAAAACAGCGAACAACGTGAGATGACCCTTTTCCTCCAAGACTGCGGGAAAATGGCAAGTTTTAAAGAAGATAAAGGATTATCATTAGCAGAGGCAAGGCAAGATGAGAAAAACGGGACGCTCGAAGCCGAGTAATTACGGTGCGCACCCGTGACGAAGAAATAAGGAAGAAAAGAAAGTGGAAAGATGACATGAAGGCGACGGCGAAAGAGGCGCAGAATAAACAAAAGAAAGACGGGAAAAAAACTCAATTAGCGAAATGAAAATATATTTCAAGGAGTAAAAATCCAGATACGATTTAAGAAACAGACGAAGGCCGGCTTTGCATCTTTTGTATGAGATTCTTTTTTTCTCTGTAAATAAGATTAAAAGTAGAAAGTGGGGAGGGAAACTCAGAGGTATTAAAAGCAGCTCTTTTCAAGACACAAAGAGAAATGAAAACCAAATAAATTGTATAGATGTAAAATACAAAGTGGAAACTATGATACATGAAAGGAAGTATCAGTTTCTCTAACTCAAAAAATTATTACAGCTCACCTGTCTGTATATTCATCGGATAATTTAATATTCAGGGGAATTAGGGAGAGAGAAGGAAATTATTGTTAGTGACCTAAATGAACAACGAAAGATAAATTCGGTTATGATTGGTTACAAAACTGACAATTGCCGAGAAGTGGAGTTGTAATTTAACTACATATGACTCGAAGAGGATGGTAGGTAATCGTATATTGAGTGCGTCACTTCTTCAGGAATTTTAGTTATACTTAAGTGTGATCATTTATATAGGAATAAAAGCCACGTGAATTCGGCTAAGTTTACATATAAAGTATATTAGTCATATATTTACTGAGACGCCTTTGCTTTTATTAAACAATGCTTTCAACTGCTTGTGTTGTCCATTATGGTACATTGATATGTACTAGTGAATTGGAATTTAATCTTAAATGGAGTAATATGCAATGTTAATTTTTTGTTAAAATATTCATTTTATATCAGGAATTTGTACGTGACTATTCGTATATGTTTCTTAGAACGGTAAGACTATATCTAAATACATTTTGAATGAAGACTAATAAAAACACTTAAACCTTATATACGAATTCTTTATGATCCACGTAATTAAATCGTGATAGAACCAAATAAATACCACTAAGCTGACAACATTATTTTGAATTAAAATTGCACATTTGTAATACTTAAAGAATGATTTTTCTAGCTTTTTCAGGCTAAGGATGCAATAAATACGCTCTGGTGAACTTAAGTATGTGATTCTGTGCAAAATTTAACTGCTGATGCGCTGTGGCAACCATTTTAAAGGTACTACCCTCTGGAAGTTTCCCCTTGAACTTCTACTTTTCCAGCGCCTTCTATATTCCGACTTCCTACATTATTTATATTGAGAATAAATTGCCTCTTCTTCGTTCTTCTTTTGTTTTTTCTTTGTACTTCCAAGATAAGCCGTGGAGGGCTCTTCTGGGACATTATTGATTCTAGCGTGTTTTTTCTGCTCTCTCTGCCTCGTGTGTCGCGGAATTTCATTGCGTACCTTCTGTATAATTTCTCTGGCCATTATGCAGTTTGGGTAAAAAATAAACTCGCCTCGTATGCATATCGGGCAAGAAGTCAGGAATATTTCCTCTAGGATGCATTCAAAAACTTCTTTGCGTTTCTGCTTCCAGCAGAGTTGTGGATTTTCACAATGTATACCTACCGTATGTTGGAAAGCCTGGTAGCATTTGCACTGTTGGCACAAGTACCCATACTTGGAAATGATGGTTTAGCGTTCTCTTTGCGAGAGGTAGCATGCACTTTATGCATTTGAACTTTAACAAGGAGCTTCATAGTTATGTATAATTTGACATTTCAGCTTCCCTTTGTTTCTGTTACGAAGGATTCGTTAGTAATTAGATAGTTTTAAACGTTCCTGATGGGTAATTTGAGGTAGGGAAATTACTTGAAATTAATTATTTGTGCAGCATCCTTGAAGGACGTTGACTTTAAATCTAAGTTTGGTATTTAAAAAAAAACTATTTTTGAGTTGTATTCACAAGCAGAAAGACAGATAAACAGGCAGATAGACATACACATATACACATTTTATAAAAGCAAAAGTTAAGGATAAATTTAGAGAGTCTCAAAACAGGTATTTCGCTGAAAACTCATATCAAATATTTAGCAGAAAATAGTACAACCCTGCTTACGGTAAGTACATAAACACATAAGTACATAAACGGTTGCTAGATAGTCTTAAATGTTCGCTGCCTTTAGACGACCGGTGCATATATGACATTGAAATTATACATATAAGAGCTTGAAAAATAGTATCGGTACATGTCACATCTACTTGAAATGATAAAAAACTAATCGCGGTTAACTACTTAGAAATTAGCGAATTTATAATTATTTACAGAGTAACCATTATTATCAATTCTGCCACACTTACACTACAAATAACTAAAGGCAGGAGGCATGTGCGCTAGTAACGATACAAGTTAGCTGGACACAGTGTATGAATGACATCAGATGTACAGCACGACCATTAGATATTTATACGTCGAGAACAACGTAACGTAATACTCTGTGAAGCACTGCCTTTCATGTGTATGCAGACGTAACGTCAAGGCGTAGTGTAACGCGACTCTTTTGTTCCCTCTGTCAGTGAGGCGGTTGTCATGCTCGGGCTGATCAACCTGCAGTAGTTTGCATGTGCAAGGAATAACAGTACAGACCATGTGCAGTATACCTGTGGAAAAACGCACACGTCTCCGGTCTATACAAATATCATAGTAATAAAATGTAACTTCATGATTTTATTTGTTTATAGGTTTAATTACTTTAACAGTGAAAAACCTCCAAAGTGTGACTGAAGGAAATGAATGCACGACTCCTCCCAGGGGCCGAAATTTCTAAAGCCTGCCAACATTCCTCCTCAAGAAACACCCCGAGCCCAAACTAAGCAGGTAGACTCAATCACGAATCGAACCTTGGTCGACGCTGTAAAAAACAAGGATATTATTCTAAACGTCAGTAGTGAAGTTTTATTTTTGTGCCATGGATTCAGGTGTGGCTATTAATTCTAAGTCGAGTTTAACATAACTCACCATACTCATATACGGGTGAATTATCGACGGTTTAATAATGCCAAAAACCCTTTTGGGATCAAACTTCAAAGTATGCAGGGAGTTATACTTGTTTATAAGTGGAGCACCACAGTAGTTAAACAGTGCTAAATAATAACTACCCTACGTTTGCTCCAGTTTAACTATCGAGGATCGGGAGAGACACACTTTATATAGGTATTTCCGTATCTTCCAACTACACCCATCTTTTATTGCAGCACTTTCTACACATAAAACATAGTTGCAAAATGAGAACTTACTGTTTCATAAATTAATTTTTGTCACATTGAATACAAGTGAGTCTAACAACACTTTTTATTCGGGAATACATGTTCCGATTGTTTTGTTCACTTCTAAGATATAACACCAAGAATATTGTAGTGCTCAACGCATATCATTTCCAACAGCAGGATCAAGTCCACATTATGTTTAATAAGTTAGCTAATAAAGTCAATTAATTATAAGCTTTTTGTACTGGAAAAAGTGGTATCAGGTATCTTACTGACTTGTTGAGTTATATGAATTAAAATTCCACATGTTGTACACGAATGTAATGATAAAGCTGTAGAGACAACGAAGTGTAAGGCTATACACAAGAATGTTTAAAAATTAAGGCCAATACTGCCACTAGACTATACGTAGAGATAAGCAGGTAACACGCAACATTCGTGTAGTCTAAGCTTCCAGATAACACTAAAACGGGGGTTTTTATCTGCTTATTAGCAAACCTTCGATCCTCTTGTCACATTATTTCTAGTGAAAATGGTTTCAGTGTTGATAACTTGAAGTCAACTATTTAAGAATTCCTTTGCTTGCTTATGTCCTGCGCCGTGGCGTAGCGGGCTAAGGCAGCATGCCTTGGTCCCTGGCCATGAAAAGCGGCACGGGTACGATCCCTCCCATGGGGTGCGGATTTTTCATCCCGGGTATAGGACCGGTGCCCACCTCTGCCGTGCGCAAGTGGGCGTGAGGCCGGCAGTCGGGTTGGTAGGCTCAGGCCCACTTAGGGCTGATACGCCGTGGGTTACGTTAAAGCTTACTTACAACGCGAGCATGTTTGCAAGCACAAAGAAGATCAAATACTGAGTAAACATGTGACGTTAACGATTGGAAGCTTAAAATATGAAGTCGGATAACTGGACTTTGAACTTATACAAATCCTTTTAGCAGCTGGAAACGATGATTCCGACGTTGATGAAACTGGACTGTTCCAGAATACATAGCATTACAGTAGACCTCATTTTCCTCCACTTTTGCTCTAACGAATGGGTGATTGCTGATACTTTCTGGAATGTATTTATATTTGATAATGTCGTACAGTCAAGTACAAACGGTTAGATGACCAGACTCTCAGGGTGCAGTGACTCTGGTACTTTAAATTCACTCGCTCCCTCCACATTGGATTTAACCCACGTGTGTTGCATCCCATTAAGGGCTCCTTTTGAAGCGCTCGGATGTCCCGGACTGCTCTACCGGGGCCCAGTGGACCGTAAATAAGTTATACTGTCCCTTGAAAAACACAGCTCGGCCGGCGGGCCTCTAAAGGGGACCTATCCACAGCATTTCCTTGGACAAACTTCTTACCATTTACACTTACAATGGAAAGCTAACACATTTTCTTGTACTTCTGGATCACAGATAGTGAAATACAACAATAGAATTTCTAAATTGTTGAACGCTTGTTATCATATAACTTATGAATAAACAGTTTACAATGAAATACCATTATCTTCCCCTGTATTACAGACTATATGCAATTCTAATTAGTCCCTTCAAAGATATGCGATGAACAACTATATTAATCAATTTAAATATCTGAGTTAATACTAAAGCTTTATAAAATACAAAAAGGTAAAGTTCGCCTACAAGTTTATTCTGCAAAAAATTTCTTTAGGTGGATTAGGACAATTTGGTATAGTCGGGAAATCTTAAACATACATTACCGTTAACTAAACGAAACTCACCGAATTTTCCCTAGCGCAATAATCTAATGTAGGTATAAAACTTTCCATTGTTAATTTGTCCCTGAATAAATATATACGTATATTCCAACTAGCTATGCTGAGACAATGAAACAGCGTAGGTGTACGTTCTGTAAGTTATAGCATTTCTGTCAAGTTAGCTTTAATACATTTTCTGTATAATACATGTTGTTCATATCTGATTTGGGCATATTTTGCTTATACTGAATGACAGTATAACGTATCCAAAATGCACCTTAAACATAATATAAAACAAGCTTAAATATTGTGCCTGGAATGATGGGTTATTATTTTCTAACTCAGTGCTCGAAGTTATTGTATTCCTTAAAATGCTTAATATCGTATATTTAATTATGCTAAGAAATAAAAGTGCATAAATATAACCGAGAATTAAAATAACGTTTACGTATGTTTTACTTCAATCACAAACATTATTACTCAAGCTATATATCTGGATTTTCAGGTACACACCAATCTCCTAGCTCAAAATGCAATTCAAAATTGTAGAAGACAATTACTGTCACAATAAAAGAAAATTAAAACTTATCCTGAAAGCGAGACAGTATTCGATTCCTATGCGACTGAAACAGATCGATCCACGACATTTAATAATGTGAACAATGTTAATATAAGAGTCAACAAGTATGTAAAACTCGCCTCGGTAAAGTAGCATGTCTGCCTCACCATCAACGGGTCCCGAGTTCGAATATCGGTCAGGGTGAGTTACCTAGATATGGTTTTATACGGGGTTTTCCCTTATCCTAAAATACGAATGTCGGGGTAACTCTAAGCTCCATGGACCCTGGACCCATTTGAGCATTATTTCATTCATCGTCCGATATGACTTAAAAAAGTGTGTACATAACAAACCGTGACATGGAATCTAACATTATTTACCAGTATCCAACTCAACATTATAAATGGAATGCTTAAAACATAATTCCTACAGGTTTTCACACTCGAACGCTTAATATTTGGGAACGTATTCCATTGACAAAACTGGATTAAAAATAACTAATTATTTTCCAAATGTAAGAGCTATCAAATTACCAACTACAATGATTAAAACAAAAAGCACTGATGTCATCACAGTTTTGCGCCAGGTACCTACCAGCTGACGTTTATATTCAAATGCAATAAACGAAATGAAGGTATTAATTAATATCTTAACAGTGATCTTATTTGGCTAAGTTGGATCATTGGAACTGCGCAATACACAGATATGAAAAATTACGCTAAAAGATTATGATTTATGAATTATTAGTGTGCAAATTTTTGGATAAAATGAATTAGGCTTTGCAGTTCGTTTAATTGGAAAAAGCTACAGCTGTCATTTACAGTTTAAAAAATGTACATCAAATACCATACTGGAGAAGGGTAAAGAAAATGATAAGGGAGATGACAGCAAAGGATCAAGAAACAGAAGAAAAAGAAAGAAAGAACGGCAACCATGTCGAAGATTCTAGGAGTTGAGTGGAAGTTGACACACAAAGAATGGCATTTGGCTATCTCCCTATCTGCCAGTAGTGATTTATCTACATCATTTGCATTCTTCGGCTGCCGAGTTACGCTTATACACTTCAAGGTGAACTGACATAACTACATAAAATATAAATGAATGGGTCTGTTCAATTAATGCTTCACGAAATATCTACTCTTTAGAAACAATAAATGCACATTTTAGAACTCGAATTCAAGTTATTCTTTGTGGTGGATCTTGATGCTATTTGTATTTAAACACTTGGAAATGTGAAAAATCATGAAAACAATATCTTTCTGAACACTCTTTATTACATCCTTCTGTCGTACTTTTTTTTCTATTGCGATGACATTAAATTATATATAACACCATTTATACAGAATTATTCATAGTACTGTATAACATATTTTAATATTAAATGCCATTTTCTCTAATCATTTTTCAGCGCCTTTGGAATTTGAAAGATTTGCCTCCAGTTTTTCCAGTACCACAGGTGCAATATATATTAGACTAAAATTCGTATTACAGAGGAACCTATAGCTATGGATTGTTATCGTTCAGCTAGCTACATTCTGAAATGTTTACATTTGGGACAATATCGTATAATATAAACCAATAGAATTTTGTAAATTTTTATTTACATTTATTTTAATACGTGTAATTTTTCTTGGATCTGATCTGAATTAATTTATGTTTTACTTAAAGAATATTTTTGAAAATGCAATGAAAGGTATTTCTTTTCCATACAATGGAAGATTCTTATTTCCCATTTTTGATATGCTTTATTTTTTGTTATTCTGATACTCACTGTTTCTATGCACATTTTTAATATTAATCGCAAGGCGCAGTTTAAATGCATTAAATGTATTAAAAATAACTCATGCATGCAAAATTAATTTAACTTAAGCACATCTATGGACAAAAGCTACTAAACCCAACAGAACTAATGTTGAAATAATCAAACCGCCAATACCTGTACAATATACATTGTTAAGTTTTCCTATCACTATTTTTCGATGAAAATTTATCATATTTAGACATATGTTTAGGATATTTAAAACGTTTACAAATTGTCATTAATAGTTTTAATTTGGATTTGGTACTTTTTGGAAATGGTATTTGACTTAGTATCTGCCTACTGTGATAAAATAATCAGTATTGCAAATACAAAAACACAAAAATTAATTACTATTAATGTAAAATGGAACATACTAATCATAATTTCTTTAAAATATGTAGTCCATGTTTAGTGTTATAATACTCAACTTCATTATTATTATTCTCACTAACTGTTGAAACAAAATACTCAGAATTAATAATGTTACTGTAAAATGGGAATTTGCTATTGTCCTTATAGCCTATGCATACTAACGAAATCTTCAAATCTCTTTAATCCCTTAGCATATTAATTACAAAAATCCTTGAGACTAGACATTGTAAAGCAGTATATATTAGCAATTAAATAATATAGTATTGTGAATGGTACTACATAATACTCTTTAAATTTTATAAATTTGGTACCATATGGAAACAAGATACACATGTGTACTATCATTGGCTTCCCCCTCTTCAAGTACAAGCGATTTTGTGTCTATTTCTAAAGCTTTCCAGCTTTATACCGTTGAATTGTTTAATGTGAAGTACAGAAACCACATATCAAGCCTTAACGAGCTATTACCATATCACTGTATTGATTTTTTCATGTCCTGTTGTTTTTTTTTTCTTTCCTTTTCACGTCACCATTGTTGCCTACAAACCAACCATTTATTCTGCATTCTTTACTTTTTAAATTTACAAACATTTGCGTTACTACCATATTTGAAATGTAGTATCATTTACGCGACATTCATCCTTACAAAATATATACAAATTTTCACACAACAGAGTGAATTCCCAATAACAGGCAATACGAAAATAAAAATACACATTCGGAAGCGTAGTCTGTTCCCTTTGTCCTAGATGTGGGATTTCAGTTGTATGTACATTCACAAAAATCTCATTTAACTAAATGACCCACACTTGCACTTTCTCTGAACGTACAGCTACAACAAAATAAAGTAAAACACATTTTCAGCATACGTTTTAATGCAGGTTATTTCCACTTTAAGCAGTTATTCAGGTTTCCAGTTCTGCGTTCAGAAGTTTATATACGATTTAGAATTAAACAAAGAATTCTATTTCCACCGGATGGAATTCCTGCTTATTCGGTATCTGATTTGGCGGAGATCTCTGCATTTTCATTTTTTTCCACGTGAGATACCATTTTAAAACAACAAGTACTTAATGTAGTCAACCTCTGTCACACGAAACATATGATTTAGAACGTAAAAGAAAATATGTCTTTATTACTTGCGAGTGTCTTTATAAGAATTATATGCTTATGCCAGGGTAAAAAATCCCAGTTGCTCAGATACCTAGTAGACATTAATAATTGCCTTTATAAATGTATATTTATCTCATGTAATCTCTAGTGGGTCCCCCTCAGATCAGACCTCTTACAGCATCTTTGGAAGCTCTGTTGCATCAGTCATATCAATCTCACCTTCTCTAAGAAACGCTAAGTTCTCCAAATGGTGTTAACTGTAGAGTATCCCCATACTTTTAAAAAGAGGATAATTAAAATAAGGTATCCAATCTTTGCTTTCCAAGCCACTCGGAAATGTGCAGAACAAATTGTGTGCAGAACCTATAAGAAGAATATTATGGGACTGTGTCAGACTGCAACGGCCTGCAGATACAAATAAATGGAAAGTATTGATGCATGAAGGAAACCAAACTGCGAAATGATATGGAAGATAACATATTAAAGAAAATACAGATCGCTTACATTTAGTACTATGTAAAAAGCTTCTCGTGGGATAATAACACCTGATAGTTTACTGGTGATATTTCCAATTTGTTTAGCTCAAGTGATAAAATAAGGAAGAACACAGTATGAGCCTAGAGTAAACATTACGTACTTAGTAATATCATGGAGAGTTAGTCCAAGTATTTTATTTGGACATTCATATTAGTAGTCGAGAATTAAATTCAAAGTATTTTAGGGCTAGTCCCGTAGCTCAGTCGGTAGTTCACCGGCCTACCATGCGAGGGGTCCCGGGTTCGAGGCTGGGGTGGGGAGTTTTCTCCGACTAAGATGATTCGCTATTTTCCTCAGAGTCTGGAAGATGAATGAGAGTGCGAATGTGTGCGTAATCTAATGATTAAAAATACAAAAGTACCTGCAACCCAATGTTTACGAGTAAACACCATCACCAAAGGGCGACATGTTGCAAAAGGAGAACGGCCGCCCTTATGACCATTGCAGTTAAAGGCGGGGTATAAATGAAAAAAAAAAAAAAAGTATTTCATTTAACACAGCAGCTGCTGCAGCCTGAAACGTTATAAGGTTGATCGTGCCTTCAGTTTGCTCACATACACAGTCCTTACGATTTTCGTAATTATTCCAGGTATATAAACGTATAGCAAAACAGATAATTATATTTCAATAAGAAAATGCCATTTGACACCATAATATAAGCTTTGTTTTCTAACAGCTTCAGTAACAAAGTTTTGATCGAGGCGATTTCTGAAATACTATTATGGTTGAAATGTAATATATACATATAATAAAACACATTATGCATGTTTTCATATAAATTTTTCTTTTGACAAAGTAAAACTTGTAAACGTTTTTTTATCTTTCACTGTGTGAAAATTTAGAAGGTTGGTCCTGTCATGAGTTTAATATTCAGTAAGATAATCTTAAGAATTCCTGTAATTAATCTAATGATAGTAAAACTAGTAAATCTTCTCTGTACGACACAATATTATAATACTTTGTGTTCGATATTTTGGCATTCTCTGTATACCAATGTTGTGTATTAAGAACACTATTTAAATTTTTATATGAAATATTAAAACCTTAGTTATTTTCCAAATGCTATGCATAAGACAGCTTAATAAATTTAAAACATTTTTACTAAATAAATGTTATAGAACATACACAAATGTGAAAATTACAAATATTACTTCTGATACAGACGCACACAACTGTGAATGATCAGAGTAATAAGCCTACAATAAAAGAACATCTTACTGAATAGCATTTACGCTATAAAATATTAGTTTATATGTAAACCAACCCTAGAAATGGCAACAATGCAAAGATCTTTTACTACGTTAATAACAGAAAACGAAATGGCTTAATAAATAAACAAATATATAAATAAACGAACTCGCAATACTCCACTAATTGAATTTTACTTCAATAATGCAAGTTGGTTTTTCCCTCGATGTATTTTCAAAACACAACACAAAATGAGACCACAACTTCAAGGATATGTTACACGACGTGCATGTAATAGGTACGTCGCGAAAATGAGAAATTAGTATGACCCGACCAATCTTCGACAAATGAGCAGGCATGCAATGGGCCCTTACAGGAGGTAATGGTAAAAGAGGCACAACTTTACCTTTTCCGACACACCAAGAGCTTTTATACAAAAAAGTGTGTCGAATATAAGAATAAGAAGCTCCAGCCTTGATTGGTCTGCATGTTAGTAAAATACTCGATAATGGTACACCACTTTAAACATGCACTCTTTATGACCAAACTATGTGATAATGGAGCTCCAAAACTTAAATAAATGTGATTCAAGTTTATTAACTCAGCTAGAAACAAAGCCGGATTTATTTTACGTCCTCCAAAATTATTATATCGGACGATGAATTAAATGGATGAAATGAGTTTAGGATCCATACATTCATTTTTCAGGATAAGAGAAAACCCCAGAAACAACCTTTTCCAGATACAATGAACCTTGATCGAGTTTCGAACTCAGGACCATTGAACTTGTGAGTCGGATGGTTTATAACGTTAACAATTTTTCCACTATTATTAATAGCTGAAATTGATCATTGAATAAAATTAACATACATAATTAATTGTTATTCCATAGAATTAATGATAATTTACTGTGAATTAAGTATGAAGCCCAGGACTTAAAGTAGTTATGATACTGTAAGTCTCAATTAGGTATGATATCTCAAAATAAATTTGAAAATCCCTTTGTTTACCAGGAAAATGTAAGTTGGAAAATTTAATATGCCGGCAAGTTGATCACAGTAACAGAACGGCAAGCCAAAGATGCATGGTTCAAATCTTGGCTATGGCATTGATATTTTGCAGTCTGATTCTACTTTTCGAAGAATAGCGTTAGTTAGTTTATTTTGAGTAGTAGTTCAATTTTACACATATGTACAATGAAGCATCTTTTTGTCACGAAACAATGAAACTGTAATATCCAGAAAGGCAGCAAAACAAAAATACACGGAGGTCTTGTGAAATCAAGTTATACTCTTTTTCTTTATAAGATACAACCAAAACAAATTGTGAGCTAATGCTTTGTTCATTTCAGTATCAGAGTGTTCCTTTGCAAACACAAAGACAGTCCATCGTGTGTGGATTTCCTCCAATTAGACATTCTGTTAATGACCCGATCCCAAGAGCTCCGCTCCATTTGGGGTAATAAGGTCCGGACAGTATTCAGATGCTCATTATGAGACTAGCTCTGAACTACAAGATGGCTCCTTTCAATGGTAATTGGTAATGAGCTCGGCCATCTCTCGACCATGTAACCAACCAATCCTCACTAGGACAGTGTTTCGGTTCGATAAACATATTTTACTCTAGCTGTTTACTGGCGCTTTTATACCATGATGTGTTGGTAACGTGTCTGGCTTTTTTGTCTGAATGGCCGAGTTAAAAATTCGCTTGAGGCGAGCTGTATGAATCGACTGTTTCCTTTAAGCTGAGAAGGCAAATCTAGAGAAATTCTCATCTCCATTGACTTTGGGATCATTTAGCCATTCATTCTACCAATTTATTGCTGTTTCTAAAGGTCTGAGATCTTATAAAAGGAATTAAAACTTCCCCAACAGAAAACAAAATTACACAACGTGAAACTTAGATCTCGAGGAGGTAGCCATGCAGAGCGTTGTCCGGTTGAAAAGAGTGATATTAGCCCCCAGCCTGCATTTAAATGATTTTCAAAACCAGAAATAGACATCAAAGTTTTGCACATTCACTTTAAATTGACCAATGAATTTTTTTAGGTATCAATGTGGATAATGCTCTACCGTGACTTTCTGGTGTAGACTGGATGTTGTTGAACATTCTCATAAGAGTTTCAATGTAAGTATAAAGATAATAATCCTTGAAAGATCAATTTATGCAGTAATTGCGAATATGCTAAAAAGCTAATTTTTACAAAATAGCAGTTTATTCATTTGGTCTCCAAAAATCATGAACAGAAAATATTTAATGCTAAATCTAAGTACGAACACAAAACATGTTCTCCTATTTTTTTTTAATTTACGTCCTCCAACGTTAAGTCATATCGGACGATGAATGGAATGGATGAAATGATGCTCAAATGAGTCCGGGGTCCATGGAGCTTAGAGTTATCCGACATTCGTCTTACAGGATAAGGGAAAACCCCGGAAAAAACCTTATCCAGGTAACTCACCCTGACCGAGATTCGAATTCGGGACCTCATGTTCTGCTCCTATGGTCAAGTACGTCTGGGGAGGCTAAATCTCTTCTTCAGGTACCCAAAGCCGTGATAATGAAGCAATAAAATATTATTTTCACTTCTATTACGCCGGGTAAGTATTGAATTCCATTAAAAGATTCGATGCCGAGATTTCGTTAAAAATATGCTTAGGCCTAATGAATTCCATCCTCAAAAACTCTATTAGAAAAAGATCTCTCCTTGTGTTTGTGTACATGTGTCTATGTGTTTGCGAACAGCGTAACTAAGTTAAAACTCATATTTGCCATTTAAATTCAGCAGCATGTAAGGAAGCGATAATCCCCCATCTCAAATGGAATGCATACCTTGAATTTTGTGGGTACAAATTCCGAAATCCTCTTCATACCGAATGAATTTCTCATAATTTACTAACAAAAATGTAGATCTGCTGAACGTTTACTTCCATTTATTTCATTTTTCTTTTTTGAGTTAACAATTTCTAAAATATTTTTGTCATTGGTTTGAATTTTCAAACACAAATACGCATTACATATAGGTAGGTATAACTTTTTTTCAAATAGGAAGTGATTATTCCTCTAGATCTTGCAAAGAAAAAGAAATTTCAAAGCCAGCACCGTAGTCTGCAGTTAGGTCTTCCGAAGTTAAAAGGGCATAACTTCTTGTGGAAGAGATTTAAGTTGCATAGGATCTTTTATTAATTAATAAATTTCTGCTTCCTGAACTTTCGTGACTAATATTAACAAAAAATAACAATCCATGGTCTACAATGAGGGATAATTTTATTTATTGTATCAGAAGTTTTGTTCTTGGTACCCTTCTAAGAACTAAAATAAAATTCAATTCTTGCATGCAGGAGTAACTGTCTATCGCCGAGTGCATTGAGTACACATTCCATGAAAAAGGTTGTGAAAATTGACAAATTTGTACCTTGGAAAATCCACGTATTATACATGATTACGTTTAGATACATCTAAGGTGAATTTTGGTGAGGCCTTATACACAACAAGATTTTTGGTATATTCTTTTTTGTTTTTTCTTGGAAAAAACTGAGCATAAGGAAGTTTGATATTTAACGCACTTTTCCTTTTGTATTATGTTTATTACACACACACACACACACACACGCGCGCGCGCGCACACACACACACACTAAGATGGTTGTTTAATATTAGGGGTGTCTCAACGTGTATTTAAGGTGAAATCTTGTAACGAATTTTTGGATGGTACGCAATACTATAGAATAGCACTAAAGAAAGCAAAAAGTGAAGAGATATCCTGTAGGATGCACTTTCCTGTCATATATTCTCAGTGTAAGAGAAAATCACGTAGACACTGCTGGTATTTGCACACGAAGACAGCTACAGGTGAACAGAAGAAAAATTAAACGCTGTGAGGCCGTTGAAACATTTTGCACTGATCAAAAAACGCAAATTCCCAGGAGCTATCCGTTCAGCTTGTGAATGTATCCAATTGTGCATATTTTCTGCGGGACTGTTATTAATATAAACTGCGCTCCAGGCAATGAAAAAGTTCCTTTTATTTTGCTGAAGTTCAACAAGCTGGAGAAGAAAATATTTATTGAAAGATCGTATTCAGCTGCTAGTGGCTACATAAATATTTTAGTTTCCACGAACAGCAGATGTGCACTACGCCAATCTTTTTTATGGCCTGTTTAAATGTTAGGTGTTTTTAAAACTTCCACGGTTAACGTTCTTCCGGTATAAAAAAAATCTGTATACTCAACGGAAACAGCGGTTTCCCAACAAGAAAAAACTGTTGTATATTGCACGCACGCTGAAGTCATTCGATGAACCTGAAATTAATGCATACGTAATTATTTACTCAGAAAGTATGATACGTATTTTGTATGTACATAGAAAGGCATATAGATATAGAGAATATTTTCTGATGGCCATCAAACAGGTAGAGAAATCGGGCATATTCTTCAGTAATCTTGTTGGCCCTTTAAGACAGTTACTCTCATGATGAAAAAGCAGTAAATCCGTTTTTTTAATTTGTAGAAGTGAAAAACTAAAGAAGCTTCTATACCTTTGGAGGTGATATAGTGACCCTGATTCCGCCGAAGGGGCAATGCGGTTGTTCGGTACGGGTCATGTTTGTGTCCTGTCCTGCATCCACAGAAGGTCCATAAAACTTAAATGAACGCGAGGAGGGCTCAAGATTATTGAAACATATAACAAACAAATATACTTGTGTATTGAACACGGTACTTAGCTGAGTAAATGGAAAAACTCAAAATGGTATCCTCTATGAGGTAAAAAAATATTCACAAAAGGAGCCAATGATACAGTCCCATGTTATTCAAGAGAACAGATAGTGTATTGCAGTGCATAGAGTATTGCCACTTGGGAAGAAAATCATATTTGAAAGGGAATTTAATTGTAATTTTATAAAGATTATTAAAATGATTTATAGCTCTATGCACACATCCCCGTCGCTCAAGAAGACAATGCTTAAAAATGGATGTATATTTCTTTATTAGTGAAAGGATTAAAAGCCATACGATTACACGAGTGGCTCTGCCTCTACTTTCCAAATTATTGTTGAAATGCATATTCTACTACCCATTTCATGATAAACATTTGCATAAATGGTGTTATTACACAGTCAAATCCATCTCTTTGAATAACCACGATTATGTGTATTAATGACACAAAAATTATACAGTGTGTACAATAGGTATGGGGTATCTAACATTAAAATTTCTCCATAGTATTCCATGTATATTCATATTCACTCATTATTTAAAGTAAATTGTGCGTTTCAACCACATCTACATTTGTGAACTGAACTTTTACTCATTTCTGAAGGTTTAAAAGTTTACAAAATTCATATAGAATGTAGAGCGCTGATAACATATCCGCAAAAAGTTCAAAGATGTGAATTTTATTTATTCTTCAAATGTGTTAAGCATATTGTGTTTTAATCAAGATCATAAATAATATCCTATGAAATAAAACATTATGAAAACTTTTCCCATTGAGGTAAAAGATATTTTAGAAGTGCGGTTCTCTTCTTGGAAAGCTCGTTCCGAGAGCTTGAATGGTACCTACCTTAAACACAAAACTTGATATTTAAGTGAATTTTGTTTTCGATTTATGCAGTCCACACCCCCCTCCACAAACACAAACACACACACACATACAATTATGATGAAACCTCGGTACAGAATTTTTGGGTGAAAAGCAATATTTCATCTTTTATTAGACCATAATAAATAAGTAAACACTAGGAGTATGAGGGTCACTGGTAAACAAATGTAAATCCGGTTTATTTGTTAACGACGCCTCTATTGCCAGGATTATATCAGGACCGCAAGTGTCCCGCAGAAGTTCTTTTGCATATCAGTAAATCTATGACTTGAGGCTATCACTTTTAAACATACTTAAAAATCATTCGTTTATGCCGGATTTGAGTCTGCGACTGTTCATCACCTGCCTAAGCAAATAACCCACCCAAACCAACAACGTTAGAAACACTTACTGTTCGCGAATGTGTATTATTTGTCTTACTAAATGGTGTTCCCGCAGGAAATGTAAGGTGTACTCTGTACTAACTTGAATTATAAACATTTGTCAAAAATCACAGGAGGTACATCAGACAATTCTGTATTTAGTGCAATATTGTTCTGCGACTGTAATTGCTAGGGTTGAAGGAAAACTCGAGACTGATCACTTAACGGTGAAGTTGATGCCCAAATAGCCAACTTTCCGCTAGGAGGCAGAACTTTCCGTGCGTTTGCAGAGTGTTAATTTCTTGTGCAATACTACGTAAATGAATGCACCAGTATACTTTACATTGGTATATTTGTTCTTAAATCACAAAAAGGTTCTTTTTATTGAATCATTAGTTGTTTATTCTACCTGTTGAAACGTCTCTTCACCTGTTTGTCTTTTGCGGATCCGTTTCCACCTTGAGGAGTGTAAATAAATCAACAGATATGTTGCGGAGACCATTTTGGGAAACAGCAGAATAATGGTTGAACCACTGCTCCTTGAAATTTTGATATGGAACAAAAACACAAGACAAAAACATAAGTTAGGTAAATTTTAAAACTACTGAGCTATCCATAGAAAGCAACAATAAATACATAAGTTACGTTACAGCTTGAGAGACTTGTTGGAAGTTCAAAAATATTACTGTAGAATTCTGAGGCAAGAAATTAAATGAAGACTCAGAATACCAACTTTAGTGTAGCACCTTGAGGAATCCCACTTGCAACCATCAGATATTGCAGCGGGCCAGTTTAGGTGCACCTTAAGGATATAGCACATTAGCACTTCAATCTCTATGTGATGCTAGAGCAAGCAAATGCGGTAAACTAAAGCACTAAACAAACCGAAGTGGATAAATACAATCATAGTGGACTAGCAAGCAAATTTTAGCACAAATTTTAGCATGGTTCAGGCAGACTCATGCAAGCTTAAGGGACTAAGAGATCTGAGTCCTTAAAAGCAAAGCTTAATGATGAATGTAAGACAGTATCTTCGCTCTTTGATTTGCAGCTTACATCTGAAAATAATAATAATAATAATAATAATAATAATAATAATAATAATAATAATAATAATAATAATAATAATAATAATAATAATAATAATAATAATAATAATAATAATAATAATAATAATAATAATAATAATAATAATAATAATAATAATAATAATAATAATAATAATAATAATAATAATAATAATAATAATAATAATAATAATAATAATAATAATAATAATAATAATAATAATAATAAATAATAAATAATAATAATAATAATAATAATAATAATAATAATAATAAATAATAAATAATAATAATAATAATAATAATAATAATAATAATAATAATAATAATAATAATAATAATAATAATAATAATAATAATAATAATAATAATAATAATAATAATAATAATAATAATAATAATAATAATAATAATAATAATAATAATAATAATAATAATAATAATAATAATAATAATAATAATAATAATAATAATAATAATAATAATAATAATAATATCATCATCCACCATCAATTCTTTCAAAGGATGTCGATTAAACAAAATTACCTGTCTCAAAACTAATAATAGTTTAGAATGCTAATACATTTCTAAGATTTATAATATTTACTTTCTCTACTCAGCTATAGACATTGCACATACAAGAAGTATTGCATACCATATCAAATATGATATGAAAATTTCATTGGAAGTACGTGATTTGAGGTCTCCTGAAATCAAAGACAATTTTTAATAAAAGATTCGTTTGTGTATGTGAACATCATGACTCCTGCAACGAAATCTAGAATAAATCTAACCTGTGTATTACGAAAAGCAAGAAGCCAACTGGAAATGTGTGCAAAAGACAACAAACTGTAAATCGATATAGCAAAAACCGTCCTAATGGCCTTTGGCAATGAAGGTTGAGAGGCAGGACACAAAATATACGTATATAAGGGCGGAACCTCTAATAACAGTAAATGCAGTTAAGTACTTGGACTGACTATACTCAGCCAGATCGTTCAGACTATACCAGTCCAGAGCAGCAGATACAGATCAAAACCATTTTTGATATAAGGTCAAAAAACTATGCTTTCATTAGAAATAGCAATGGTCTTGTTTCACGCAAAAATAGTCCCTATTAATTTAAAAAGCTACGCTTAAGAGATCTAGCGATCCGGGAAGCCATTAAATCACGCTTTCTGGAGGCTGTCCTAGGTGTTTCAAAACACATACAATCTAGACTAGCCTATGAGTTCACAAAGGAGGCATTTTTATAAAAGACTTGCTCTGAAGTCCACCTAAAATAGCTCGAAAAGACTTCAAAAAAGTGAAAGAAAGTGTCAGGAAAAGTGGCTCAGATCCTGATCAGACACGAATCAAGACTTTAGACATTTTGTGAACTCTTTGACGGTGTATAGGTACCACCATAACGGAAAAATGGAATTAAGTGTTTTCAGATCCAACAACTGTGTGTGCCAACTTTGTGACCAACTCCCGTGATCAATATCACATAACTATGTGCAAAAAGCGTGAAAAATTTTAGTGAAATTCTGGAATAATCTAGTGACACCTTTGTTTGCTTTTGTATCAAATGATCTCATCATTGATTTCCTTTCTTTGCTCAATTTATGCGCACTTCTGTATTATATGAATTCAGCACATTTCAAGGATGTGACAAACTCAAATTAAAGTTTTCAACAAAATCTATCTATCCAAAACCAGCACAAATGTTTTTATATCTTTGAGTTTCCCAAACAATGGTTTTAACCATTTTGATTAACATCTTTAAAATACTTGTGGAATAAATGAAATGCATATCTTAATTTTATCGGAATAGTCTTTGAAGTTAGTTCATCTTGAATCTCAATTTTACAGCTTTAAAATCATTACTCAGCAATCTGTTTTTTAAAAATCTGATTAACACTGTAACCTCTTGAATTGTTTTTATGATTACAATGAAATACGCAAATGTGTAATTAAATTTTATTACAATTAACAAATAGAAGAATAAGTTTTTATAACGAGTAATTTATAAAACTATGAGCACACAAACAAATTGGATTGTTTTCCTTTCATTATGTTATTTACAATTCTTTTGAGAGGTTGTGCGGAACTCTGACATATTCCTGACAATGTGCTACGAAAAAATCCGCTGAATGCATAGGAGAATTAAAGCAAATGAGCTTTGAATTCCACCTGAATTTTAAAAGGTTTTGAGAATGACTAATCATACGGAAAAACCTGAATCATATTTTCACAGGTAAATAAAAAGGTAAATAATTCAGGCAACTTCCAGAACGTTTATTTCAGTCATGCAAGTGAAACTCAAGCCAGAGTGAAAATGCTTTCCTTCCGCGGGTCACTAAGTATAGGTATGCAACACTTACGACACTCATTGGCATGTGAAAAAACAAAGGACGGTTGGCTTAAGTGTAGGTGTTCTACGTCAGCGCGCCTAAATGTTTCGCGAGTGCCGTTTTCGTCACCTCCGTTCTACAAGGATATTCATGTTTACTAAATTTCTTCTTTATTATAGACTAATTACGTTATCCACTATTTTATCATTTTCAAAGAATAATAATAATGACATAGACACCCACTTTGTGATAAAGTCAACAGAATATGCTGTGAACTGCCTAAGTCATGCGCGTAAGCGCCTGCAATATTTCTGAGCGTTTTGTTTCATAAATATAATTCTGAAAATGGTTTCTAGAAATACGAACCGAGATTGAAATGCAACAGTTGGTATGCAGTATTTTGTTCACAATGCTTTATACATGATTCCAATTACGGGGGGTTTATCAAATGCGATTGGTACATTGGTACTGACACAGGTTAATTGGCAGAGTTGCTCTCGGATCATTTGCAGCCCGATTAATATTTCACGTCAGCCAAAACAAACAAAACAGGATATATTTGCACAGATATTCTGGCGGCATAAAAACCTTCTTACTGCTCCATACCATCCAGCATCCCACTGAAAGGTCGTTTAAAATTTTCTACGTTCATTTTAAATGTCAAACAAACGTTATTTATCACCAAAAATAATATATTGCAGCAAGGTATAACATGGGACATTGTATGCATTTAATATTTTTCTGGTGCATTAGAAAAGTAAATGCCTTTACACAATCACCGGTTCAGAAAGCCTCTAATACTTTTTTGAGCACGGAATAGCGTACATGTTAGGTATTTGTTTTGTTTGTGGTCTTTAACATTTTACAGTGTATATTTTTATATTTAATGAAAATTTATCAGTATTTTAATTGTTTTATTGCATAATTAAAATCCAAAATGAAAGTACTTATATGAGTAGTACATTAACAAAACTAATGCATACAATTATTTCTCTAATGGGCACAACTTCAAACTTTCGTCTCAGAAAAAAAGTTTTAAGGATCATTTAGAAACTCAGGTTATAATGGAGCATTGTTAACATTTTATATAAACATAATTGATCTATTACGTTTCAACTTTTTGGGTGCTATAAACGTTTCTAATAAAACATTCACAAATTGGACAAACAGAAAAGGAAATGGAGCCTAAGTTTTAAGTGTCAGGTTAAACAAACAAAATTTATAAAAAGAAGTTAGCATTTCGCTTTTGAATTACGCTGATCTCTCTGTTTCTCTCTCATAAACATACACATACCTTTGTACTGCATTATTCTGAATTCATGGTGCCTCCAAACAGGTATTTCAGCGAACTTCCGGTATCGAACTTTCGGATCCAAACAATGCTTAGGAGGCATTCAAAATTGTTAAACAGCAATTATCACCCTTCTTGTAGAACCACAGTGGGCCCTTTGTGATTCCAACTTGATCTCTTCAAGAAACGGAGATCGACACTTTTCATACCCGGAGAACGAGGTGACTAACAATTCCAACATGACACCTATTCAGTCCCTGGAGCACCTGCCTGCCTTGCTAGTGGTCCCGGGTTCGATTCCCGGCGGTGGGGGTGGGTATTTTTCTCCAACCAAGATAATTCCCCAGAATCTGGAAGTATGAATGAGTGCGAATGTGTGCGTGGTCTAATGATTAAAACCCAACGAATACGAGTTATCACCTTGGATATGTTCCAAAGGAGAACGGCCCCGTTATGATTGACTATAGCAGTTAAGGGCGGGGTATAAATGGAACAATAATGACACTAATCCCGACGACAGCCACTAGTAGCCTTATGTTCACCGAAACAGATAAGACACGCCAGGAAGAAAACTGGTCCCAGCAATCCCTCCAAGTGCCAAGAAGAATTTATACCAGACAGAAATTTCCGCGACCCTGCCACAACACACCAACCGACGACTCCTGGAGATACAACTTTGAAATAGTTAAATTGAAACAGATGTTCAGACCCTATTGACCCAGGGAAACCACAAGCCCCCTGGTAAAGTTATCATTTCCAAAATAATGTTTTCTCTGCTCTTAGTTTATGTTTATTTCAGCTATTAAAACGAACATATACTGCTACTACATTTGCGTTTATGTTTCGTTTACTTATCATTATGAATGGGTTTAAGGCGTAAAGAGAGATAGATGGTCTGTTACTCGTCAGATTTTGAAGCAGATAAGGTGGTATGATCTGCATGGGAAGGCGATCGTCTCTGAGTCGCCCATTCATCTTCATTTATCACTCCCGCGCGAGCGCCAAATTCAATTAAAAAGCAACCGTCCTTCTCTCTGGGGATGTCACACACACAACCTTGTTTCGTGCACCAGCCCTTTATTAAGTAGCCATTTTCCGGGCATTGTGTTCGCGGGATAATGAGTGTGTCATCCTTTAAACCTATTGATGAAGATCATTACATCCACCACCAACGCCATTATACCCATTTGGGAAAGTGCCGTATAACTCCAACCTTTCATCATTTCTCACATGCTCTGCCTATATTAACTTTTATAACACATAAAAGATGAAGTATCTGTGTGAAAATGGCAGCGATTCTCTACCATAAATGAATTGATATAAGCGGACTAAGAACAAGAATAGAAAGTGTAAATTACCACATTTTTTTCTTTCTGAAACATTTTTTCATGTAACTCTGAAATTTAAAATTTTGGTTTCACTGGTTTCCACTTAATTTGCAAAGAAACTGAAGTGTGGCCTAACAGTTCAACTTACAAATGGAAAGCTACACACTTTTTGAACATATTGCTTACAGGTACAGTGTGATTTCCGGTGAAATGTACATGCATATATATTTAAATTTTCTTTGAATAGGCTGTGATGTTTTCTTTATTGCAATTGAGTTTCTCGAAGCTAGGAAAGCACACAAAAGAAAAAAAAAAAAAGACAGTTTACGATGGGAAAATTGCTGACCCCATAAAATGTATGATTTATGTCAGATAAAATATGGATAATTTTCAAATATTCGCTGATGGTCGTCTGAAGTTGCCGATAATTTTAGCCGGTTACGTAAGCCTTTTTATGAATTCACAAGTACACTCGTATATAATATGGGCCATATCTGCACAAAGCAATTGGTTATCGATGAGAATACCTATAACTCCCATTCACTTAAAATATGTGGTGAAATTGTTCTACTAATATTAGTCTTGATTAATAGGAAGCAAATAGAGAAATAAATTATTGTACCACTCCACATCACCTCTCTAAAAGCACATTATTTTATCTACTATAGCTTAATTGAGATAAACATTAATGATTTTATTACACATTTTCTTGTAGAAGAGTGTTGCAGCTTTAAAGCTATCCCAAATCCTTTAAAATTTAGTTGCTATATGGCAGCTTTGAATTTCAGGACTTTTAGCATAACCAAGGGAAGTAAAAAGAAACCTGTATTTTCTTTAAAAAAAGGTGGAAATTTCAAACCAGTAACAATGAATATCTCAAGAAAGGTTAACTCCATAAAAACATAAATTGTTTGCCTTAACGAGATTATATTTCTTGTGTAACAGGCTTCTATCTCTTATACTTTATCATTATTTAAAAGAAAGTAAAATGTTTAAACGCAAATTGCTATATGCTGGTATTTAATAATAATAATAATAATAATAATAATAATAATAATAATAATAATAATAATAATAATAATAATAATAATAATAATAATAATAATAATAATAATAATAATAATAATAATAATAATAATAATAATAATAATAATAATAATAATAATAATAATAATAATAATAATAATAATAATAATAAAATAATAATAATAATAATAAAATAATAATAAAATAATAATAAAATAATAATAATAATAATAATAATAATAATAATAATAATAATAATAATAATAATAATAATAATAATAATAATAATAATAATAATAATAATAATAATAATAATAATAATAATAATAATAATAATAATAATAATAATAATAATAATAATAATAATAATAATAATAATAATAATAATAATAATAATAATAATAATAATAATAATAATAATAATAATAATAATAATAATAATAATAATAATAATAATAATAATAATAATAATAATAATAATAATAATAATAATAATAATAATAATAATAATAATACAATATTGTATTATTATTGTTGTTGTTCAACGTCCTCCAATGTTGTCATATCGGACGATGAATGAAAAGAGTGAAATGATGCTCAAATGAGCTTAGAGCTACCGTACATTTATCTTTCAGGATAAGGAAAACACACCGTAAAAACCTTACCCAGATAACTCAACCTGACCGAAAGCTCATATTCAACTCGGGACCTCTTGAACTGAAGGTAGACCTCTTGAACGCCACCATCACGCCACAAAGGCGGGTGTAATGAGTCTATATCTTATTTACTATACATTTCTTTCAAATGAAGATAGCCTACTCCCAAAATAGTTATGAAGTGGTTTATATATATTATCTAAATATTTTATGGGGATATTTTAAAACCTCTAATGGCATCTGGAAGATAACAAGCTTGAATGCCAAGTTATATGTTTATTCGAGATTTCATTTTAAAGATATGCTGTTCGCACACATGAACGTGTCTTTTCAAGTATTTTTTGTTGTCACAAATGTAATTCAGACGAAATCTTTATGTGATTTTGGATGGAATACAATACTTTCTCTACTGGTGATGCGTGAAAAAGAAATTAATGAAAAAGTACATCTATAACATGATAATTAATAATGAAATTTATTAGGAATTATATAACTTAAAAATATGTATTTGCCGTGTTTGTAGTTTGAGTTGCTTTAAAAGTTAAGAGGTATTATTTTTTAATGCTTGCTAAATGATTACCAGCATGTTATGGTCAGAAGCTGGTGATGTGTAGGCGCATGTATTATTCGGTTCAACGTTGTCGTATGCTGCTAATGAAAATAGTTCCATATATTACTAAGCCCCTTGTTTTGTGAGTCAATGTTCCCAGAGCTAAATTAGTTACGTGAAGAGCAAAACATCATTACATGAACGTCTATCAAAGAAGTTGTAACGTTGCGCTGTGGCCAGCCGGTAATGCAGTACGTACCAACAAGTGCTGCAGGTCGATAAGATGGCTACCTGTAGCCGACATGTTACAGCTGACACTCATTAAATATGGATTCTACACCTTGCACGTTTTGACTTCACTTCAAAGCAAACTAGTTTCTTTGGCAACGGATTAAAAAGGTCGTGTACCTTACTATAAGGGGAGAAGACTGCCACTTTGAGTCAAATTTTTTCAGAATTATTAGAAGTAGAGATATTCTTTCTTTTTCGCTCATAGAACTTGCGTTATTTGTCAAAATATTTCTGTATGTTGAAATATTTTATTAGAATAGTTCTTTAATACTTTTTGAAACCAATATAATGAAAAGAAAAAAATTGCATGCTACTTTCACACAAGCTCCTTTGTACTACATTATACTGCTTTCTCTACAACTTATTAGATCGGCAGAGAAGATTTTGAATTTCAAAAATTGGATACCGAGTTTCCATTGGCAAAGGTAGTTTTAAGATCCTTTGAAGTTTTAGTTAAACGTCGTGCGTACGCATCTAAATAAAATGTTGACTAAATACCAAAATGACATTTAAGTTCAGCACCTTCCTAGGATACGACAAGAAGATTTTAAAGAAAAACATCCATTAAATGCTTTTACATATCAAAGAATTTGAAAATTAAGATATTCTAAATAACGGCTCTAATTGGTATTTTTGTTTACGTAACACATTTGTCTACATTTTCTCTAGATCTTTTGGTGTCAGACAATATTTACCATACATAGTGGAAAAGTAAAGGATAATAAGTTAATCTTTATGAAACGAAAAAATTCAACATTTCAATCTGATACGATCGCATACCCAGAAATTGATGAATTATTCAGCATTTCTGTATTTGAAATAAAATCATATTCTATAACATTTATATGTTGGCCTTAACACATTATCTGAAAAATTAATAATAATTAAGCTGTTCCTAGAATATGATTTGCCTACTAAAATTTAAAATAGAATATTTAATTCAAGATAACAATGGCGTAAATTGAATGCGTTTTTCCTCTAAGCTTCTCAGTTATGCAAATGTACACAACATTAAATTAGAATAAACAAATAATTTAGAGGCTGTTTACAGCAAATTCAGGATCGATGTGTTATTCAGGACAGAGTATTTTTATCAAACTCTTAGAACTATTCTTTTTTCAGAAAATAAAAAATAATATGAATCCCCCACCCCGTATATTGTAGTTGAGTACAAAAGAAGTTTTATGAAGATCGTTTTGTATTCTTGAAATATACAGAACATATATGTGACTATTAAACCTACTACTTATATAAACAATATTCTTATCTCCTGCTTTTTTTCCTACAAATATTTGTAATTTCAATTAAATCTCGATATAAAATAGTTACGTACAATATAATGCTTAATCTAATCTACCATAGGTAAGCAATAAACAGGGTTGGTACTGAACATTAATTATGGCTCTTATTACTCTGTTAGAAAAATCGTGGTTCGAATCTTGAACGTAGAAAGTATGTAACCAACCCTAAAGGTTTGTGTAATGACGAGTTTCTCCATAACACACTTTAGGTTCTCAGGAGTATTCTTTCTTCGCTTAACTACCTACAGTTATGTTTGAAGCGGCTGTAAAATTCTGAACATGCAATTCCTTGTGGAAAACGTTACAAAAAGCCAAACATTTTCACTTTTCCTTCAACAAGTGCTGCAAAAAACATGTCCCCAAGGACTACCCTCATATGTTTTGTATCGAGGTTTTGCACCAATCGATATGTAAACGTGCGAAAAGGTTGGCGAAGAATGCAACCTTGATAGTCCAGTCCCCGAGCAACGCTGGTAGTTATGGCCTAAATGTTATTTCTAAAAGATACATTTGAGGATGATAGTACAAAGATTCGGAATTTTGTCGACTCAAACTCCATGTAACCTGGAGAAAATACTAAACCAAAACTGTTTTGTTTAGTTTCTGTTTTAAATATCTAATAATATCTGAATAGTGCGTAGCTCAAAATGACTTAAGCATCTCAATTTAACAGCACCAAAATCTATACAATATCCACACTGCAGCAAATAAATTTATTCTATATTATAGGAACATAAAAGAAATGATTTAGATTATGTTAGTTCCTTTGTTCTATAAAAAAATTAATTTGCATGTAATTTAGTGTTCTATGACAAAAAGCTTGGGCATTTAATATAAAGAACACACTATATACATTTGAAACATTTGAAACTAATTCAAGCATTTAAATTATAAAATTCTTTAAACATATTAAGATATAAACATAAAATTTAGTATCCGGTATTTTCAATTATTGTTTATTCACTAGGTTCTTCTGCATTCCCGTTTATTGATCAGACTAGGTTGATTCGAACAACATATATTCTCCACTGCATATTTATAGCAAATAGAGTAAGTATTGCACCTCACCTAAATATCTGACACCGATAATTTTTTTTTAATTTACGTCCTCCAACTTTAAGTCATATCGGACGATGAATGAAAGAGTCCAGGGTCCATGGAGCTTACAGTTACCCGACATTCGTCTTGAAGGATAAGGGAAAAACCCCGGTAACCCAGGTAACTCACCCTGACCGAGATTCGAACTCGGGACTTATTGAACGTGGGGCAGACACGCTACCATCTATGCTACACTATTTCACTAGTGTTTTAGGACACTGAAAAAAAAAAATAGAAAACAGTTTGTGCGTGCGTACTTGCACGACTTTGTCTATGAATACACAAATCAAAAACTTCAATATCGCTCTTATAAAACAAAGATTTTAGAGAAATATGTATCAAAGTATCCTATAGATGAAGTTTTCTAAAAATTCTATGTTCTCAAACCTGGCTCTATTTGTATTAAAATATCACATGCTAAAGATATTGACAAATAAAATGTAGACATATGTTGAACATTCTGAAAATAGTTTTTGAAGTCCGCTTCAGTTATTTAGGAGTTCGGTATAATATTGTGTAACTAGTACAATAGACTAAAACGCGTTAATCAATAAATATAGGTGCCGTGCTAGGGGTCCCGGGTTCGATTCCTGGCGGTGGGAATGGGGATTTTTCTCCAACCAAGATAATTCCGCATCTTCTCCAGAATCTGGAAGTATGAATGAGTGTGTGTGTGTGTGTGTGTGTGTGTGTGTGTGTGTGTGTGTGTGTGTGTGTGTGTGTGTGTGTGTGTGTGTGTGTGATTTAATGATTAATCTAATGATTAAAACCCAACGAATACGAGTTAACACCATGTTCCAAAGGAGAACGGCCGCCGATATGACCATTGGAGTTAAAGACGGGATATAAATGGGGAGGGGGATGTAGGGCTCCGTAAACACACACACAACTTCGTAAGCATAACTTGTATACTCATTAATAAACGATAGTGAAATAAACGTTGCATATGACCTTTAGTTCAACATTCTCAGAGTAAATATTGATATTCATAAGAATATCCACTATCATTAAAGTCCGTATCAAAATTCATTACTTTGATGTTTACACATTCAACATGTCTATAGGCAATTTGGCAAGGACTAGTTAATTAATGTAGTATAAATTATATGTATATAGAAGTAAGAGGTATAACTGCAAATATTTGCATTAGTAATTCAGAACAATGTAATGAACAACAACATGGCATTTGCAGACTAATACTTTTATTATTAAGAATAATAAGTTTTCAGGTCAGTTCCTCTAAGCAACAAGCCATACGTGTTTATTTTCACGAGATTGGAAAAACTGTTGGATGAAGAGAAAAGCAATTAGCACACTGAAGGTACACAATTATCAAAATATCGGTAACATCTAGTGCGTATATTTTGTATTGCTATAACCTTTATTACTGAAATCTCACCATCTCCCCTTTTTCCTTTGTGTGTCATGTTTTCTTTGTTGTATTCTATCGAACTGTGTGTAACAGTAGTTTGTCAAAAGGGTATTGTTATGGGACCCCTGACTGTCATGTTCATAAATAAACCAATAAAATAAACGAAGAGTAAGTAAATCAAAGAACTACAAAAGCAACTTCCAAGGAGCCGACAGACGGAGGCTTAAGCTCATTAGTTGCTAGAAAGTCCTGACCTTTCCAAGAAAAACATCAAAAGAAACGGCAAAAGTGGAATGTGAAAGGATCATACGACTTTCTCTGCCGTTTACAAGTGTTTATTTTCATAACTGGAATACGAAATACAAAAACATGTATCTTTTCTATTAACAATGATATTCCCTTATATAGTTTCTAGCGTCTATTTATTATTATTATTATTATTATTATTATTATTATTATTATTATTATTATTATTATTATTATTATTATTATTATTATTATTATTATTATTATTATTATTATTATTATTATTATTATTATTATTATTATTATTATTATTATTATTATTATTATTATTATTATTATTATTATTATTATTATTATTATTATTATTATTATTATTATTATTATTATTATTATTATTATTATTATTATTATTATTATTATTATTAATATACTATTATATATTATATATACTATATAATATATTATTATTATCATCATTATCATTATTATTATCTATTATTATATCATTATTAATTATTATTAATTTGCAATCAGTATACAATGCCGAAGAACTGCTGTTATGAAGCAAGCGGCGAATGTACAGTATCACTTAGGCTGCTTTCCTCACTCTACAAAATGTTGCTACTTGTGTCATTTTGGGTACCGACATGGGGATTTTACCCTACTGAGATGCCTGTAATGGACGGATTCAGAATCTTAGGACCAATTGAAGACCGCTTTAAAGAAGTAATGTGGGCTGAGGTCCTGGAATCCGCATGCAAGTGGCATATTGTCTTATATCACCCGTATTACTGCATTCTTATTCAGAATGTTGTGGATGTAAATGGACCGAGTTTGCAGTTTCCGTGCTGTTGTAATGTTATACGAAGTCAAAATTTATACTTAGCTTTACTGCTGCAATAATTGTGCTACTCTAGGAAAATCAATATCGTGATTTAAAAACTGTGGAAAACTAAGCTTTTTCATGAAAAAAAAAAAGATTATTATGAAGGTGTCACGAAGTCCCTTCATACCTGTTGTAAAATATACACAAATTAGGCGGATCACCGGCTTTTAATACCGGATTTCAGCTTTGGCAATCATGAAAGCAGGGAAATTAAAAATATTTTGCCTGTTAACGACGCTGACGGTTGCGGGATTACACCAATGCAGTTCCTTTACATGATAGTAAATTTACAGAAGTGGGCATGCACTTTTAAACACACTTAAAAACATTGATTAAGGAGGGTTCTGAACCTTCGACCTTGATAGGGAAAGAAAGGAAATGCCTCGACACCTTGGGAGCAGTGTTACTCAGGCTTGAAATAGAGGATATGTTACATTCACTCACTGAATTTTTGGAAAGGGTTCTTAGACTTTCTAAATGCGTTTCATATAAGATGGACTGAATAGAATATCTCCCGGTTCATTGATATCGGAATACACCTTAAAAGTCTAGAATATTCTGGAAGTGGGTAGAAGGAAAACTTCCAGAAGTTTCCGGTTATTAATCGATAGATTCTGGTGCTCGTTAAGAGCTCTCCCAGTATATTTCTCTATGTTCCAACTGCCCGACGCTAACCTCCCGATAACCGCTGCATCACAAAATAGAGAAAAAATGAAGACTCATAAAACATGAAGCTTTTACCAAAATAACATTATTATTTCAATCATGCGCATTGACTTCTACATAGTACATTATGAAAAAGGTGGCTTAGAATATTACCATTCACATTTTACCTCACTAGTCATAACACATAACACATACGTTATCTATCAGTAGGTGAAATAGGAACAGAAATGCAGCCATCTGATGACCAGCAGAGAGAGAGAGAGAGAGAGAGAGAGAGAGAGAGAGAGAGAGATGGGGGGGGGGGTAACTGAAGATAATCACTAAAGGCCGGAGGAGTGCACCTTTTTCCATAGGTATACTCCACATGGATTGTACTATTATCGGTCGCGTATGTAAACAACTGCAGGTTGGTCTGACAATGACAATCGCCTCACTGCCAGAGCAAACACAACAGTCGCGTTATGCTACACCTTGACCTTGCGTCTAAATATACACTTCTTCACTAGCTCGCAGAGTACTACTTACATCGTTTTCTTCTAGTGGCACATTTGATGGCCAGTACGTCACATCTGACGTCATTCATACTCTGCGTCCAGCTAACTTGCATCGCATGCAAGCATACATTTCTGCAGCCTTTAGTAATCACCGCTTCGCCTGTTTGTTATGGAACTGCTAGTGTTGATTTGGACATAACATTACGTCAAGTTGTATTTTATCTCGTTGGAACTTCAGCTGGATTATTTCGGAGAAGGCTCGGCACGGATTTGGTCTATTGTATCTATGCCCCCATGTGGGACATCCCCGGGGAAAGAGGAGGAGGCGAGAGCAGACAGTGGGCGGCCGTCCCAAGGAGCCACGACAATGCAGAGGGCAGGGTCCCTACAGGGCAGGGTCCCCGGCAGGCCAGGACAACGGACATCGCCGTCTACTGTGGTTCGAAAACAGTCCCACCATGAGATTTGGGTTCGGAGACCGGAAATCGTCCTATCGGAGGAGGAATTGATTTACTCAGAGGATATTCTGCTATGAACCGACGAGATACCCGCCAACACTCTACCCTTGAGAGATGATATGAAATAACTGACATTAAATGGAGGGACACGAAATTCGGGAGATGTAATGAACCTACCCAACATATGCCTGGTGACCCAGGGAAAACCATGGGTCAGGTAGGTCGGCCACGGGAATCGAACCCGGGCTGCAGACGAAAGCGCCTGAGCCATCCCACTCGGTTTATCTCGTTGAAAAGTAGCTAATGTTAAACTTTGTGCTTTATATTTTATGTAAATTTTACTGCTTGTGTGTAGTGATCTGTAATCACCACCAGTGCTATAGTTATGTTAGAAGTCTGTAGAGGGAGTTGAGAACGTTCAGTGGAGTGAAACTGCAGTTGGAGCCACCTGCTCGGCAGAGCACGGGCTACCCATCAATCTTCGGCAAGCAGCGCGTGACGTCACGTCCTTTCCAAACGAACAGCGCTCTCTGTTGTACATTACGGAGCCGTCTGTCCGTCAGTACGTGTCTATGTGCTAGCTGGCGTTTTAAATCGCTACGGTCAGTTCACTAAGATTATGGAGGGGAGAGAGCTAGGTTTTGAGCATGCAATCTCATTGTCTGTGGCACTATTTAAAGAACTGCAAAGAACATCCAAGTTGAGCAATTACGAACCTCTGGATAAACCTAACTGCGAACAATGTTATAGTACACCTTGTATATGATGTTATGAAATGCTTACTACCTGACAACGCAGCAATATTGTAATTGAAACATTGGACATTAATTTTCATTAAGTTTCAACTTGAAAGCCTTTCAGGTCTTTGGAATCGACATGAAAAAGAAGAGAAGTAGCACCTTTTGAACCGAGTAGGATGGCTCAGGCGATTTCGTCTGTGGACTGCATTCGGGTAGCCCGGGTTAGATTCCCGTGGCCGAGCTACTTGATTCATGGGTTTTTTTCACGACTTTTCCGGATCACCAAGTGAATGCTGTGTAGGTTAAATATATGCCCCGAATTTCCTGTCTCTCCATTTCATCTCCATTATCATCTCACATCGCCTCTCGTCTGGTGGTCCCTTTCAGGATATAAATGTCGAAGGGTGTCTCCGTATTGCATGATTAACACATCCTCTTCCGGTAGGACGGTCTTCGTCTTCGTTTCGAACCCAGTCTGGTGGGGTCGTTTCTGGAACACCATAGGGTGGGCTGCCAGTTGTACTGGCCTGCCAGGGAGTTTTCAGGTGTTAAAGTGTAGGGAACCTGCCCTCTGAATTGTCGTGGCTGCTTGGGTCAGCCACCCTCTGTCTCTTCTTGCCTCCTCCTTCCTCCCGCGGTGCTCCCTTGGGGCATAGGTACAACAGACAAAGTTTGGACCTCCGTACCGAATCCCCTCCATAGCGTAATCCAACCGAGTCCAGTCCAGCACTTTTGAAAATGTGAGATATTACATGTACTCTTCTAGAGTACAATAAGTCTTATAAAACGTTATGAACTTTTATTTCTGCATCTACCTCCATTTGCTGGCAAATTTTCATTTGACAATCACACCTTTCGTTGTATATATAAGTAAAATACAGTAGACAAGGTAATAGATAATATACAAATAAAAATATTTGTTAATTAATGTCCACTTATCTTAAGAAGTTGATGTTAATACTTCTTTCTTCCTTTTTAAAATATCGATTTCACGAACATTTGCTCGCATCTTCAGTTAACACACTTCGTCGTCTTGTTAACTGAAGATGCGAGCAAATGTTCGTGAAATCGATATTTTAAAAAGGAAGAAAGAAGTATTAACATCAACTTTTTAAGATAAGTGGATATTAATTAACAAATCCTTTTATTTGTGTGATATTTATTACTCCACTGTAACTAGCTTCATTGTCTGTGTATTAAAGTAATAGATTTTCAAATGGCGAGTTTGATGGCTTAAAACTCGAAACTCCTTGAATGCCGAGGGAGGGGGAAGTCAAGACCGATATTGACTACCTGAAAATGTTCAACAATTGAACATTCAAAGCAATAACAAATATCTCAAAAGGTTTAACAGAAACACTTGTCATATACTCTTTTGTACAGTATAATTTAGTCTAAATTTGGCGGTTTAAGAATTAAATAAAAGTCAGCCTGAAATGAACTTAATATAATACACAGATAATTCAATACTTGGAAGACACTGAATCTAACAGCAAGTTTCGTATTCAATATAACTTTTGACCACATACATGAAGGTTTTTCCCCCTAGAAACGCTGTGTATTTTACTCAGGGGCACTATAAAATTTATTTCCAATATAAGTTTGAAATCTCAACTTATAATTTGTGAAGTATTTAATACTGTCTCTACTTAATACTTGTAGGTTAAAGAGGTTAAAATGCGTAGGTGCCTAAAAACTAAAATATTACATTTATCTAGCTTTAGTAGCTCAGTTACTATAAATATGAATGTTTCAACTATCACCCACATGACCTAAGAATAACGTTTAAGAACGCGTTCAATTCGTTATATTTAATTTTTTGTTCGCAAATTGTTCAAATACTTCAGATTTTCAATTAAACACCAATAATTAAGTTGGGCGCTTTCCGAGAGTAAAAGGCGAAATGTTTAGGATAATTTCAACACTAATAGAGTAGAAAACATTTTTGTTAGTTTTATAAACAATGCATGAGGTTCTGGTTCAAAAGTCGCCATTAGAAGGAGTGGCATTGCAATGTAACAGTTTCGTTTGTAAAAAGAATTTCATTTTTTGTGGCACTATTTTATATTTACCTAACAGAGCTGCGTGGGACTTCCTTATGTACTTGGTTTTATCATAACCGTTTAAATTATTTATTATTTGTAACATTTAAAAGTATTGTTTTCATTTCATTTATTTATTTTCTGGAAATTATTGACACCTTTATTATAAGACAGATATAAGAATGTCAATTTTGGGAACATGTAAGTAGTTCAAATATGCAATTTATTTCAAACAAAGTATTTGCAAACTTAATCACTTTTCGCTGCTGTAAGTTAAAGTTTCTACGGACTACTAATATGGATAGAGCTGAGGTCTTTATTCACGGACTAACCGACGGGAGTTCCACAGTTCAAATCCATCCAGGACTGTCATTCCTGACTGAATTTTTCCTCAGGTATGATAGAGCATAATTTCAGAGAAGGTACTCTTATCTCTGGCCTGGAATGTGTACTGCCTAAATTTCCTTATGCAGTTACCATTTCATTGCTTTACTCTTAACTTTAGTGCTTATCGTTTATCTCATATGTAGTAAAATTGAGCGCTTAAAAAATTAAAGCACTTTCCTGAATTGAAGTGTGCTGTAACTTAATACGCAAATGTTTCATCTGAAATGTATATAGAAATAATCATTTTAATTGAATAGACCGTTAAGATCTCTATAAGGTGAATGGGCAAAGATCGAATTCTTGTAATTATGTATGCACCACTACTAATATCGGACCAGAATGTCTTTAAATGTACTTTTTAGGTGCATATCTGTTTTTAATTTTGGGAAAGTAGACTCAAAACAGTTCTAACAGCTTACGGAGGGAACATTTTCACAGCTTGCCCCACCTATTCGTTAGCAGTAATCTACATTTGGAAGTTGCAGAATGTTGAAACAAGTGTGAATCGAGTGCAGTTGCCATGGAAACTGACAGGTGGAGAGGGTAATGGCGGGCTAGACAAAACAGAAGCGTTACTACGGATCCATTACGTCATTTTTCCCTTTGCCCCGCTTCTAATGGTGCAGTTAGTACGGAATCGCTCTGGCTATTACAGTAATAGCAGCACCGCTGTTTCGGTTTACTTTTTGCCAGACGGCACACAACTGTAAGAGCACCCCACCTTTTGATAGAGGTGTGAACATAACGTGAGTTGTTTGTCATTTTATTGGCTGCGGCATTAATCGCCAGAGATACAGTTGATGCCAAAATTTTGTAATTCCAAATGGATGCTTCAGCACAAGTCAAAATAATTTCAGAACTTAAATATAAACATTTGATTTTGACAGTACAGTACAGTTTTACTAAATATTTGAATGTAACAATAACTTAAACGGGGTGAGTAAAAAGTACGGAACAATGCTTGTAACTTTCTTGTTATAGTTTAGTGAAGTGATTTTTTAGAACATCTGTAAGATATCAACATGTTTTCGCATTACTATGATTGTGAACAGGACGAGGCAGTTTTTTAATGACAACATTTTTTTCTTCAGTTTTTTGGCCCTCAGGTCTCGGAATGTACAAGTAGATACTTTTATGAACCGTTATTTAAATTTTATCAGAACACATAACAGCACTGAATTTAAACCAAGAAAACACTTTCATTACACAATTAGTGGTGCTATGTTGCAACATAATGAATTCACTTTAAAAGGGTCTTAAAATAGCCTCCATTTACTGTCAAACAATGCCAGTCTGTCTTTATGATTAGTTAAGTTTTCCAGAAACACTGTTCGCTAATCAGCTGCATTTTTGCCCAATATTTCGTTTCAAGGGGGAACGTACGAGAAAATGTTCAAAAAATATATTTTTTTATTGTTTTATAAAATATATGACTGTACATGGTCTGTATGTGCCTCTAAAAAATTAAATGCTCTAGTGTGGGCGGCCTATTTTCATAAACTTTCTACTAATGAAAACCCACAACATGGTCTTTGTGATGAATCTTGGTGTCCAGTGAAAAGAAATGAGCCATATAACCGTAGCCATAGTCTTCCATCAGCTGTCATAGAATCTATAAAGCCCACCTACCACTTCTTAGCATACCCAGCTAAAAATTAACTAAAAATGTATCTATGGAGAGACACAAAACCCAAATGAAAGCCTCAACAGTTTGATATGGAAAAGGTGTCCCAAAACATCATTTGTGTCTTCCATAGTGGTGAAAATTGCTACATTTGATACTGCAATAGTGTTTAATGATGGGAATGTTGGCAGAAAGAAAAGTTATGCATCAATTAGGGTATCACCCTGGTGTGTTTATGGAAAAAAATTTGCAGAGTATCAAAAACATTCACATCGCTGGTGCAGAAAGAGCTATAAAATTAATGCGGAAAGAAGCAAGACAGAAGAGGAATTTAAAAAGAAAGGCTGAAGAAGACCAGAGTGAGGATACCGACTATGGATATGGGAAGTTCTGACTTAAAATTAAAAAGCAAACTGAATAATACTTATTGTATTTTTAATTGCCTTTTCCCGTAACTTGCAGTTTCTACAACTTCAACCCATTTTTCTCTCAAACTACTTCGTATACAGTGATGCAATTTAGCACACAGCTTTCTTATGCCACAATGAATATTTTGTTGGTTCTGGAATTTAAGATTAAGCTCCAGATGGAATGTGATGATACAAAATATATGAAATTATTTTAATTTTTAAAGGATGCATATGATTAACATTTTTTTAAAATTCTATACAGCTTCAATAAGAAATCTAAATCCAACAAATTCATTTTTAGTGTGTTTTAAAATAACATACCAAATTTCAGAACGATAACACATGTGAATTTTGAAAAAAAAAAATGGGCTTAAGTTTGTAAATATATCTGCATATGGGAAAAATATGCAGCATTAGTTATAAAAATGGAAAATTATGAAAAAAAGTGCATATTAACTGTATTATCTTAAATGAGTATACCAAGTTTCAGTTCCCTAACTGGAAAACTTTGGCTGTTATGGCTATTTATGTAAAACCCTAAATATTTGCATATGTCCCCCTTAACTCTTCAAAATCCCTTGGTCGGTCCTTGTTATCCCTCCACTTTAAATCTTCCCACAAGAAAAAGTCTAAGGGTTTAGGTCAGGAGATATTGGCGGCCATTTAATAGTTCCTCTTTGACCAATCCATCTTCATTCACCACCTGCCTTCCATAATGCGCATGGGCACCATGTTGCTGGAATAAGATGCTATTTTGAATTCCTCCTACTTCTCCAAAGAATAAAATAGCACAAGCAGGAATTATTTTATTTTGTAAAAGGCGTAAATTCACTTCACAATTTAAGTTGCCATAAATGTAAAATGGGCTATAACCGATCATCATTAGTATTTCAGTTCGTTGTGTAAGTTGTGCATGACTAATTGTAATTAGTTTCAGGAAGATTTTGCAATGAAGTAAGCATTGTTGTCCTTAGCTTAGTTTTTGTCTGTATTTGTTAAATCCAGAGTCACATATTAAAGGAGCCTACTGTATTGTTTAATACAAAACCTACTCTATTTGAGGTAATAATGCATTTTCCTTTGATCAGTGCACACGCAGTAAGGTCCTAACAAATTTAAATTGTTGTTTGAAAGAGTATTTGTTTGTACGTTCTGCGAATTGAGGACTGGAGGAGTGCAGAAAAAATAAATGTTGCTATTAAAAAAAACACTGACAGCCTTATTACTTTATTTGTGATCATAGTAATGTGACAGTATATTGATATCTTAGAGTTTTTCTAAAAAAAAATATCACTATAGAGTTGCGCCGCCTCGGTAGCGTGGTGGTAACATGTCTGCCTCACGTTCAAGAGGTTCCGAGTTCCAATCTCGGTCAGGGTGAGTTACTTGGATAAGGTTTTTACCGGGGTTTCCCTTATCCTAAAAGACGAATGTCGGGTAACTAAGTTCTATGGATCCTGGGCTCATTTAAGCATCATTTCACCCATTTCATTCATCGTCCGATATGACTTAACGTTGGAGGATGTAAATTAAAAAAAATGCAACAGCGAGTTACAGGCATTGTTCCATACATTTTACTCACCCAGTATAATCATCGATTAGGTTTTCGAAGGCAACTTCAGAAATATATATAATCGTCTCCTTTTAGACAAAATTGAATATCTATTGAATATAAAATAATGTGCTGCAACTCCGATAGGTTTAATAGCCTAGCTAATTCCAAAATTGTCCTTTCGTATAACGTAAATTGTTACAAAATTCCTGTTTCCTGATGTTTAAGGTAAGAATACACATGTAAGGCCACATTCATAATAAAACTTTAACACAGCATAGGCACAGGCTTGAGCTAAGGCCGTTCAGAACACACAGATTTCTAGATTAATAAATTTCAGCGGAAATCTCCCGAGTTTAAAATTTAATACTATATCCAGTAAATTTAAAAATAGAATACAGCCATCTGAATAAATAAAAGGAACACATCAAGATGAACTAGAGAAATAACGGGAGTCCATAACATCAATGGCTTGGCACGCCAAGTACGAGGGGAGGGAGAACGCGCGGCAGATGGCGTAACATTTCGTATCTCGATTGTACCAGAAGCTGAAAAGAAATGTAGAATTGTTATTTATTTTGTTCCATTTATATACCGCCATTAACTGCAATGGTCATATCGGCGGCTGTTCTCCTTTGAAACATATCGAATATGTTAACTCCTAATCTTTGGGTTTTAAGTTTTTTAACATTAGATCACGCACTCATTAGATTGGCACTCTCATTCATACTTCCATACTCTGGGAAAGATGGGGAATCATCTTGGAGAAAAATCACCATCCCCAACCGGGAATCGAACCCGGGACCCCTCGCACGGCAGGCAGATGCTCTACCAACTGAGGTACGGGGCCAGCCAAATAGAACTGTTGTATACACGCAACATAAACATAAAGTTTGAAGTTTGCAAACCCTTGCGTTACGTGACCCCATGTCTGTTAAGTAGCACGTGTACAAATTTTCCGCCGATGTTACATTTATTTTCCATTGTGGATGGGCTTAAGGAACACGTAGTACACGAAGCTAAGCTCTTTACAACCGTTCGTTATGAGAGGAAGCTATGGCTGGAGAGTGGGCGCATACAGAACGATTATTCGTTACGTCATATCTCCGCAGCAAAGCGTCAGACTGTAAGGAGTAGAATAGTAACTGGGTTTAATAAGAATGGCAGATTGAGGTGTTCAGCGTGTTTTCAATAACTTGGATCTATAAAGAAGGTGAAAAAAGATGTGGAATGAACCCAGGGCAGATGTTTCCAAGTCAGATGCGATGTTTCCCAGGCAAAACGCCATAAATACACCCGTTACATTATTCATGAACTCCACAATACAGGTGCACTATTCTCGTTAAGGGTCACTAGGTCTTTAATTCACTGGAAGATGTAATGCATTCCGAGTGGAGAAATATTCTTTTGTTTACCGACTAATAAGCATTGTTCTCTCTCTCTCTCTCTCTCTCTCTCTCTCTCTCTCTCTCTCTCTCTCTCTCTCTCTCTCTCTCTCTCTCTCTCTCTCTCTCTCTCTCTCTCTCTCTCTCTCTCTCTCTCTTGCTTTATTTATAAAGATACCTTCTTTCACTATCATGAAATTATGCAGGCAGTCTTTAAGCTTTCTTTTACAATATTAATATTGCATGTACATTAATATCAAAAAGAGAGAAAATGTGTGTGCATGTAAAACCACTGAAGCTATCTAAAATTGAAATTAAGTTTTCACTTTTGAACGATTTTTAACTGCTGTTGCTCTCAGAGTGCCATTTGTATCGGGCATGAAAGACCGCTTAGTTTAGCTCAGAGGCCTCTTTATCAGGCTTGAGGTTTTTTAACGGGTCATAAATCTGCGACACGGGACAACCAGTTTTAGATCCCTTCCGAAGCAAACGCTAAGGAGTTTTAAGTCGTAAGGAATCCATGGCCGTTGGTGGAACAAGAGGCTAGTATGTTACCGAACCAGAAGCTAGTATTGGATGCATAGAGTCAAACTGAAAAATTCAATGCCTTGGCCGGGATTTGAACCACGGGTCTCCTGGTTTCCATCCAGTCCTGGTTCAAATCCCGGGCCATGGCATTGAAAGCTTCAGTTTTATTCTATCTATCCAAAATCTTAGTCAATACACGGTAAGTGTGAAGGAACGATTAATTTCCATCATAAGCTGGTATGTTACCCCTAGTCCACGGAGCATGACATCTTTCGGATATGATAGCCGTGCAATAACAATGATAATACTTTTATTTTCTTTGTAAATCGATCAACGAAAATTTTATTTTTAGCAATTTTTTTATCACTGATGGTTGCAGACTATGAGTATTTTCCACAAAAAAAAATTATCTTGCTGGCTGTGTATGGGGTATCTTCATATTCACCAGTTTATTTCAATGTAGATCTTAAGCATTCATGCATTAAGAAAAAAACTGTTATTAAATAACTACTGGGCCAAAAAATACAATTAAAGTCATGACATACTTGGAATACCTATCTAAAATCATTCGAAAAAGAAAGCGACGGATGACTGTTTCACGCCAATGGGTATTTCCAGAACTTGGAAGTTCGTCGAGGAGAGAGTAAGTAAATCAGAGGTTCCGCCGAAGTTTCACATCGTTTATCAAGGGATTTATCGTCCACTATTAGGGGTAGCAAAGGCTGTGCGAAATATTCAACAAAGAAATCTTCTAGAATAGTGCTATCCAACTTTCTTGGGTGTTCGGGTAGTTTTAACTCATGCGGGCACAGCCGCTATCACAACCCTGTCATCATTACCATCATCATAATCATCATTATTATTGCCATAAATTTGTAATGCTGTTTACAGTTTAAAAAGTTATAGTTAAAATTTCTTGGATTTATAACTTAATTAAAGTGAAAATTTCTTGTTTGTTTTAAGTTCAGCAAAGTCTGTTTTTTTTAATTTACGTCCGCCCCACCGTAGTTATATCGGATGGTGAATGAATTGGGTGAAATGATGCTCAAATGAGTCCAGGGTCCATGGAACTTAGAGTTACCCGACATTCGTCTTGAAAGATAAGGGAAAACCCCGGAAAAACCTTATCTATGTAACTAACCCTGAACGAGATTCGAACTCGGGACCTCTTGAACGTGAGGCAGACATGCTACCATCTACGCTACTGAGGCGGGCCAAAGTATGGTATGTAACTGCAGAAAAGTTTTTCTGTCAGCACGGTAGGCTGTTTGCCTAGACCTAACTTAGCTGAACCTATACCTACAAACCTCTTAATTTATACTAAATGTGTAGTAGATGTCCTCCGTGGTATAGAGTTAATATGCTAGCCTCTGGTTCCCGAGGTCACGGGTTCAAACCCGGCAGAGAGTGATAGATCTTTCCGGGGGTAAAATCTTTTACGTAAAATAATCTGATAAAACGGAGCTCTAAACAAAATAAAACGGTCTTTCACGCCGAAAATACAATGAGATGCAGTTAAAGAGCTCCATAAACAAAAACTGAGTTTTTAAAATTTTGGGGTTCAAAAATTGACTCCTTCGCTCGCTATCGATACAAAAAACAACGTTAAAAAGAGTGAACGTGTTGTTTCTGACAAAGCGTTTTTGGGTTTAAAGTTATATTAGAACAGGATTACAACTTCCCGTAAAAAATTTTGTTCTGGAATTTTATTTAATATTAGAAATATTTGGAATAAAAAATTGAATGTAAAGCGTACCAGGAAAACACATCAGAGGCACCATGGGGCCTGGTTGAACATACCGTTCTAAATCATTGCACGACTTCATAAAGAACGGTGGGAGGTACGTAAAATTAATTAAATCTTAATTAAATTTAGAGAGGTACCGATAAAACAGTGGACAGCGAGCTAGGTATTTATATAATGCATTGCATTTTGATTGTGAACTAAGAGTTTAACCGCACAATTCTCATATTAAAAACACGTTATTTCTCGGCAATTCATCGTAGATTTCAAAATCATATTGCCGTTATTTATACGAAGTTAAAAGTTTCATGAAATCATTTATTAAACGAGTCAATGGTTATACCCACAATACATATAGTAGGAATATAATTCAAACTTTCTGGGTCTTAAATTGTCTTTATTCGTTCTTTTGTATTAAACGTAATTATTTTTCAATGAGTTATAACATTTTTGAAGAGAATGCCAACCATAATTTGACGATAACTTTTGTTTACTGCTTTTATTTTAATATACAAGGGAAAGCATATGGTAAATAGAAATCTCTCTGATCTGTGACAGTTTATCGGTTTAATTAGTAATCTTAACAGTAATCGAATGTTCCTCCGGCAAAAAATCGGATACATTCCAAAATTCAAAATGGAAAATCTGTAGTCACAAAGTGCGACTGAAAGCAAATCAATCTTTTCTATGTTTGTACTTTTCGTCCAGTAAAATAGTAAGTTTCTTTCCTGTTCTAAATCTTAAGCTTTAACACCGAATCAAAAGTTTGCAGTGACTTTTCTAAGAGATTAAGTTTACTATTTGTTAAATTTAAATGAAAATATAAACGAGGCCTAAGAACTTACTTTCATATGAAAGGGTCCAAAAGGCACTGTAAATCAACTCTAATCGTTTATGGAAAAATAGTTCAGTTATTCAAAATAGCAAAATCTTAACGCTTATTGTATTGTTTTTACCGAGTGAAATTTCATTGTTCCATTTTTTGTTCTTTTATACCACGTCTTTTAACTTCAGTGGTCCAATCGGCGGCCGTTCTCCTTTTGAGCATATCGCTTATTGCCAATGATGTTATCTCGTAGACGAAGGGTTGCTAGTACTTTGGATGTGTTTTAATCATTAAGATCACGCACACATTCACATTTCCAGACTCTGGGGAAGATGGAGAATCATTTTGGTTGGAGAAAAATTCCTACCCCCAGCCAGGAATCGAACCAGTGCCCGTCACACAACAGGTAGGTGCTCTACCGACTGAACTACAGGGCCAGCCCACATTGTTTCTTATAATCCGCAAGGCATCTAGTGTTTTAGAAGACACACTAAAATTAATTATCAATGCCGCTTTTAAGATGAGAAAATTTTTTTTGCAGGCTCATTATATGCATTAGCCATGGCTACTGTTAAAATATCAATTTTACCCATAATATACTGTGATCTTAGAGGAAAAAAAGAATACCAGTATCCCGAATTCAGAACAAATGTATAATGTAAAATTTTATACGTTAAGAGAAACTGAAATTCATTTTATCATGTTTCATCTCCATTTATTAGAATCTTTGCGGCAGATCTTTCACGTACCACAGTTTATTAAATTAAGGTATGAACTAAACATATACTAAACGCACAACCTTTTTCAAAAACAAGCTTAGGTTTTAATGGTTAGTTATTCGTTTGCGTAACAGACTCAAACAAAATAACGTTAATCTGCAACTATTTTAGTTTTACTCTGCACACACGTTAAAGCTGTGTTCCAAACAAAAACGCCAGCATATCGGTGATGCAGAGAGCGTGTTTACCGACACAGCTAGTGTCGCAGTATTTGCGGAGACCGGAAATCCAAACACTATAAGCCGTGTTTGCTGTATCAAACGGAAGTAGCGGGATTAACCTTCCAGTGTTGAAATATTTAGAACAAAACACACACAGTAATGCAGAAGCCAGACAATTCTAATATTAACAGCTCAAGTACAAAGTAAACACAGGTGGTCCACCGCTCTAAGTCACTTCAAGTCATGATTTAAAAAACAAGACAAACAAATGAGCTGATGTTACCGGTTTTTTACAGATTTAATATTTTCATGTCTATACTAAGGTGGATGAAACACTATTTTGCTCTGTTAACATTAGGTATGTTAGATTTCTTTTCTCTTTTTAGGATGGAGTTGACCTATTTTTAAGACTTAAAATCAATTAAGATGACACTGCGTTTGTGATCTGCATTTGAGAGGGGCCAGCAAAACTGAGTGGATTTTGGTCAGATTGGATACTCAATACCAATCTCAGATATCACTAAGAGAACAAAAGAAGGCGACTGTACCACTAAGGTCATCTGTCCAGCATCACTCAGTTGTAGCCAAAAACCAGCCAAAATTTCACGATGACAAAGACCACGTTTCGCCAAACTCAATAGCAGGGGGGGGGGGAACTGTTCAGCTAAGGCTATCAGCAAGTTTATCAAGCATGTAGTGCGGGAAGACATACCAGACTGAGGCTATCTCTCTGAAATGCAGTAACAGTAACGGTGTAACGAGAAGCAGTTAAAGATTTAGAACAAGAACCCCATAAGAACACCATATTACATCGGAACTTTTGCAGAAACTATATTCTGGCAATGGTTAAGTTTAACAATGTCTAACTATAACTGTTGCTGGCGAAGGCAATGTTATTTAGTAAATATTGTCCTAAACCACAGTTTAAACTCATCCGAATCACGACATTTTTGGAATATAAAGTAGCAATGATGACTGGAATCATGGGTACCGAGAAAAAGTTAAAAATCATTTCCGAAGTACTTATTAAGTCACTACAAACACGTGCAGAAATAATCAGTTACACTTTTGCCAGGTCAGCTTCTCTAAAGTATTACGACATCGTTTGCTGTCTTGACGTACCAGATATAATTTATTACACATGTAGGTATAACTTCTGGAGCAGCCTAATTTGGTAAACAGACGTCTAAGGAAGCTCTAGAAGTCACAATGTTAAATTTTGATTAGTTGAAAATAAATAGAAGCGAACGGAGATACTTCATACGTAGGTTTTCTAGATGTTTTGATTTAAACGATACAAAACTAAACACCGACTAAACAATGCTCGGAAATTCTTAACTTACTCTATGTTTACCGAGAGAACCTTCGAAACATAAATCACTTCAATAATAATTTCTGCAAACTGGCAAGAGATTTTCCTTCAATTATGACTATTTTCCTATCCTCCACGAGACTAAAGGTATACTTGTGGGAGTGAATGTGAATATCTTTCAAGTTAGAAATGATTAAAATAAAGATCAAATAGTGACGTTTTTCTCAGATTAAAGCTCGCAAAATGACATAGAAGTTAAAGGAAGCAACACAAAAATCCATCTTTATAGATTTAAATCCTGCAGAGGACAGTTTCTGTGGTTGAATGGACAGCGTACTTCCGCTCAATCCAAAGGTTCTGAGTTCGATTCCTTTAATTTAAATCTATCCCTACCCTTCGCATCTACAGAATCTGGAATAATAAATATAGTGCCATTCCTAAAGAAAACTAATAAAATAAAAGTCAAATGGCTGCAGTCAACGAACAAGATCAAATGTGTTGAACACTAGAGCATCAAAGGGAGCTTATGCAAATGAAAAGTCGAAGGAAAAACTTTTCATGAAATGTAATTCAGTCCAAAACAGCCAGAACTTCCGAAATGAATAGGAATCTTAGGGTCTATTTGTGGTGCTGTTTTTAAAGCATGGTTATTTTTAAAGCCCTTACTTTGTCATTGTTGACAAGTGGAGTTCACTCTTTAGCGTTATTTGCACTTTGATTTGGGAGCGATTCATTACACTTTTAGATTTTAGAAAAGCTCATAAAGTAATTCTTAGTTTATCCATTCTTGCTTAAAACGTTCACTGATAACTTGCAGTGATATTATTCTTTGGAGATCGAAAAACAAGAGATTGAAGTCAAAGTTTTAAAGTGAGACACACATTCATTTTTATCGAATCCCCGTGGTTTAGATAACATATATGATGTGAAATACTTAATCAATTTTTGACCGTTCTTATACTTGACTATAAAAGGTGATTCATTTTCCAATTACGTTCCACGTGAAAGAATAAGCCTGGTTACGATTGCAAACTTCTAATACTGCTTCAACTGCATATGTATTTCTCTGTTCCTGTAAAACTGGTCATCAAACACTTATGTTTTCTACATACAATTTAATTATTTTTAACACAACTTCACTTACCTTTAAAGGAAATTGATGAAAATTTCAAAGAACTGAGTTGAGTCTAGTTTCAAAAACTTTGTTTGTCACTTCTTTCGTTACCAACATTACGGTCGCTAGATGTCACAATATTTTTGTATGCATTACCAAACTGAAAATGAAAGACAGAATCCATTGGTGGTATTTCAAAATTCATTGCGCTATTTCTATTTTTTAATATAAGTAGTTTTTTCCCAAATCATTAAATCTATCGGACCATTTAAATTCTGTAATAAATTAACTTCAGGATATATTTCATGGTTAAATGACCACAAATGATTTGCCACAGCCTGTTTATACCTAACATTTCGAAAATGTTCTTTCGTTCTAGTTTCTAAATTACGTTCTGTCTTTCCACTGTAAACCTGATCTCAATATAAACAATTAAATTGATAAATGCCAGATTTGTTATGAATTTTGAAATAACTCCAATTTATTTATTTCATTTTCAGAGTTTGACAATACATACAAAAATACTGTGACATCTAGTGACCGTAGGGCTTACAAGGAAATGACTGAAGGTGCAAAGTTTGTGAAAGTACCTCAACCCAATTCTGTGAAATTTTCATCAGTTTCCTTAAAAGATAAGTGAATTTTTATTACAAATAATTATATTTTATGTATTATTTGTTGCGTCACTGTTGCTAGCTTCTATTTTTAGGTTTTCCTTTATGCACCTGTTTCATGTTAATCGAGGTAAACATTTACAGAAATTAATTTATTTCTATATTGGTAATACAGAAGGCTTTAAGAATAATCAAATGTTTAAAAAGCACATTTCGTTGCGAAGTGACGGCTCTGAAATTCAAAGAAACATACAAGTATTGAAAATTGAAACAAATAACCAATATATAGGAAATGTTTTGCTCCCCAAAATAAACATTTGACATAAATTGTGTGTTTTGAAGAGATCCACATTTTTGTGCAACAATACTTTGTGTATATTTTATGGTTTTTCAGTTATGCAAAAGTAATCCAGAATGAAGCGGACATCTGAGCATACAGTACATACATTTTTCGTCATGACAATATATTAAATATATCGTATTTCAATCAAAAGCTTGAGAGCCATTTTTAACAAAATGAAAACTTATGAAAAATATTCCATATGAAGGATAATCTAGGCAGGGAGAATTAAGTTGCTTATCTCAAATACAATTTTTGACATTTAACTGACTGCTCGTTTTTGAGTTATGTTATTTAGCATAGCCACATAGATATACAGACTTACATATACAGACCTAATTCTAATTATTGTTTTATTCAAGGATCTCAAATCATGGATTTCCTATAAAATCTTGACATCAAATTTTCGAGTGCAATACAATCGTTTCTCTACGTCCTGTACTTACAAGAGAAAGTTTGTTACAAAGTGAGTATTAATGCTTTCATTTATCTTATTTTTTTCCATCAGCCTTTTGCTGCCTTTTCTTGTTACAGTATTCAAGGAGAATGAAGGGGATTTTAGACTGAAAAGGCTCAAGATATACATATACTTTTAGCTTGCATAGTTATCAAATATATCATTTACTGGTGAAAGTTGTTAGCATAGCTTTTAATAAAATTAAAAGTCACAAAATGTAGTTTTTAGGGAGGGAGAAATTTTCTAAAACCTTGGTGTTATCTACGTCTGCAAAATGCAAATATTTCAACACTTGTTTTTGAGTTATGCCGTCCTTTTCTCCTTCTTTCTGACACAAATTTTTCTAATAAAGGCCGCAAAATTTACCCAAAACGCAATCATTCCGTTTTAATTTCAATATCGAATTTCTATAGTAGTGTAAAGTATGCCCTAGAGTAAAAGAGTTTTTGTGCAATTTGTTTTCATAGAGATAATTAAAGGTAGAGTAAGTGGTATAATTGTTTTCACTTTTCGGTTTCATTATCAAAAAACAAAACAAAACGTGAGCGACCAAGATTAGTGCTCTACTACGATTCAACTGCTTGCAGTTGTAGGTGGATACTGGCCACCCACTCAAGAGTTGGCCAGTCTCACCGATACTTAATCTCGAGATCAACAGAATTACATTTCCAACTAAAGTTATGCCGCAGTATCTGGTCGACATTAAATTGGATTAGCGAATTCCCGCAATATAGACTTCTCTTCGCTAATGCAATATACAAGAAATATTAAGCTAATTCTGACGAAATTCACAGCCACAAAGTTCCTACATTGCGGCAAGTACAGTTCTTCTCCCATACATCCTCCCTTCCCCTCCCCCTAGAGGGCTGCGGTTGAGCATTTATCAGAGATATTTATTGGCATTCGGAGAGACCATTCCCAAAACTTTGAAATTACGGTGGGGCTTTGTGCTCTCAAAATTACCATGGTAATAAAATAGCGTAGCTCTGGTGGCCATTCATGTGCTGAAACGATTACAGTTCTAGCAAAACCATGATTTACATTCTTTTCTTGCACACACGAAATGAAAAAAAGAGGTCAGGAAAAACCTTAATCTCCGAATAAAACAGTACTCGCAGAAACGTAGGTTTCAGAGGAAGCAGTAGTGGTGGAGAATATGCTGCAACGGAAACGAGTAACGCTATATTAACTGAAATGGGAATTCATCCCCATCCATCGGCTTGGAAACTTTACCCTTGAGGACAAAGACGACATTTCTGTTTCTGTGCATTGTACTCTTGCCACTCTAGACTTGATTTCGCTTTGAAAATAACACGCAATCGACAGTTTCAAACACGAATATATACACGCACATTATTAATTTTGTGTATATCAGTACTAACGGGTAGAGTTGATTGTAAGATTGTGGAACTGCTCGTACTTCCTTCAAACTTCGAACTATCAAGAGCAAAAATAACTACGTAACGTGGTGCATGCATCGCTTAAGCAATCAATACGACACTCCTAAAAGCGACACTTCTTGCTTAAGTCGTGTGGATCTTCATTTATGTTTTAGATTCTGCTGCATATTGTAAGAAAATTGAACTACAGCACGTAATTTGATTTCACAATGTTAACATATTCCTAGTTTTCCTGTTAAATCTTATTGTAAATTCACGAAAATATGTACCGTTTTTCATCATACTTGAAACATACAACCGTGCTTTGGTTTTGCTATACTTAAAAAATTCAAAAATACATTTTACCTTACATTAGAGAAATTTAATATATTATTTATAGGTTAACAATCAGTAAAGCAATCCAACTTTCATTTCCATGAAATGAGCACTTGGCTTGATTATGAATAAGAAACATAATTCATCAACTTGTTTTTGAGTAATTACATTTTCATTAATTCATTATGATAATTAAATGTATTTTTACTCAATTAGTTAAAAATGTAGCTGGATTAAATGGCATAGACGACTATTTTTGGTGAAAATTAGAATTAGAAATATTAGTAGGACGCTGAAACGAAATTAACGTTTGCAATAAAGAAAATCTTATAATACAAGGTTGTTGATCACATAATTAGCTAATTTCCTAGATTTTTATGTTTCTCAATTTGCTTGCTTGTTTTATTTTAGTTATATCCTGTACTCTATGGACTCTCTTTAACTGCTTTGATTCACTGCGTCCCATTTCATATTGGACGTAATTTTGTTCACAATCCTCTTTATCAGACTTAAGGTTGTTTCACGTGATAGGCACCGCCCGTTCTGAACCAGCGAGCTCATGACCCAGAGGGTAACATGTCACACCTAGACTACAGAAGTGCAAGGAATGGAATAAGTAGTAATGCCTTAGGTTATAACTTTATGATAAATAAAAGAGTATCTAATCATAGTTGACACTTTTTTAATTTCATAACATTTTTGTTTGTTTCAGGGGTCTTTTTTGAGGGGGATGGACTACAGTAACGTCCCCGCTATCGACAAAATTGTTCATAACCAAATGAACTATTTAAAGTAGCGATTCAGGTGCGGGATACTTGCATTCAATCGTCCTTATAGCAGAGCACAAACTCGCTAATTATTTTGCCACCTCCCCAAGCACAAATTTGACGTTTTCAATACATCTCTATAGCTAAGTAAAGAAGTTGTGTTTTTCTGTATCTTAATAAGTATTATTATTATTATTATTATTATTATTATTATTATTATTATTATTATTATTATTATTATTATTATTATTATTATTATTATTATTATTATTATTATTATTATTATTATTATTATTATTATTATTATTATTATTATTATTATTATTATTATTATTATTATTATTATTATTATTATTATTATTATTATTATTATTATTATTATTATTATTATTATTATTATTATTATTATTATTATTATTATTATTATTATTATTATTATTATTATTATTATTATTATTATTATTATTATTATTATTATTATTATTATTATTATTATTATTATTATTATTATTATTATTATTATTATTATTATTATTATTATTATTATTATTATTATTATTATTATTATTATTATTATTATTATTATTATTATTATTATTATTATTATTATTATTATTATTATTATTATTATTATTATTATTATTATTATTATTATTATTATTATTATTATTATTATTATTATTATTATTATTATTATTATTATTATTATTATTATTATTATTATTGTTTAAAGGAACCCGTCAATCAGTAATGCTTCTCTTGTTTGTATTACTGAACATAAATTTATTGACACCTGCTGTAGTAGTGGCTTACCGCTGATAGTTCGATAAATTCCATGAAATCTACACGGAAAAAGAGAAAACAACAACACGGAAATGAACTTCAAACTATCACAACTACAAGTAAGATTTAAGTAACGATGTCAACTTCTGACAGTAACAGGAGATGATTTACCCCACTTACCCTCTCCTAATTAACACCACGCAATAATGAATCTTGAGTGGAAATGTCACTAAATTGCACCGGAATGCAACTGTCAAGATGAGCAAGTGTCACAGGGTCAGGGATTCAGTTGGAGCTGACCTGCTAACCACAGGCATAGTTAAATGCAATTTAATGTACCTTAATTATTGAACATTATGGTTAATTTGGAAGAAACTTTTAAGGCACTGTCCGGCGATAAAGTTCAGTAAATTACATTACACGCACATGTATGTAGACTGCGTATTCTAAAACAATTATTTATAAAATATGTAGTTATGCGTATAAATGAAGAAATGGATTATGATCTTCAGAAATGTACTGCAGTTCAAAATATACAGAATAGTTATGAAAAATATTGGAATGTAAGAAGTATAATGATTTCACTGTCAACCGTCGGGTGTTAGAAGACAACAGTATACTTATGTTTATATTTAGTCAGGTCGCACATGCCAATATCATGTTTAGTAATCTAAAGCTAAGTATTCTTTTGTTGACTGTAATACAATTTTAAGTTTATTGTCTTTACCATTAATCGTATAGCATATGAAATAGGCATTGTCCAATAAAAATACATGCATAAAATGGATATTAACATTGAAAGGTGGATATGTTCACATTTTTAACACAAATTCGTCTGAGTAAAAAATGAGCCTTTAGCCAGTTAGAGACATGTTTTTTGTGTGCAGAATTCTCTGATAAATTCAGAAGTGGTATTAAAATGTTAATCTGCCGACTGAAAGTATTTTGAAGGGCCGCAGTATTTTGACTGTGCAAAGGTAGCATAATCATTAGTCTTTTAATTGAAGGCTGGTGTGAATGGTTGTGAAGGTATACCTGACTATAATTTTTGAAAATTTACAATGATTTAAATTCACATCATTTCTAAGTGTTGATTCATATTTATGATAATGTGTACCATCTGTAAAATTGATAAAAACATGGAGTGATTTAAAGTTATAATTTGTAGGGATTTTAAACCTCCCCTATATGAGTTCTTGGTAAGTACTTGAATACATCGTATTGCCCCTTTTTGCCATAGCCCGATTTCATAATTTATTCCTGAATATAAAAATGCACAATACACCACTGAACTGAACAGTTTTTTAAACTTTTAATAATTGCAAAACTCTTATTGCTAATCTTTTACAAATAAAACTTGCAGGATTATCCTAAGTGAAGCCGTCATCTACAAACAAACCTAATAACGGAACATATTGTATTTTGCTTTTAAAAATATAATTTCGAAATTTGAGGAAAGGCTATATTTAGTTTTATTTGAATTGTCATTAAATTTGACAGGAAACAGTCTGGAGCAGCTTCATACGTTTCTGTTAGTTGCATTTTACATCCACTATTAGGTATATTTATTTATGTTATACAGGGAGTTGTGACATTGTCATACAAGACTGAATGAGAGGGAAAATTCATTTATAAAAACTGGAAGTAGGAAGATATCCAATACCTAGTACTTAAATACAAAAGCATTATTTTTCTTAAACTAGAATGCGTTTTATTTAATTCAACCATTTACTAGTAATTACTTGAACATTGTTCCAACATATTTAGTTCAATATTATTTATATAATAAAAGCCAATTAAATTAAAGATCTTATTATTTATGCAATCAAACATTATTAAGTGTTCTACAGCTTTTATTCTTGGAAACTTAAGGTAAAGCCAACTTCATTAAGCATAATAGATTGCTAAATCAAAAGTAGCTATATAGCTTTAATAGCACACAGTATTCGATTATTATACCAATTATATAATTATTGGATGATGTTTGCACACCTCCTCGTTTGTATGTAAGTTAGTAGACTTATTTGGAAAAATGTATTTGTTAAGTGGTTAGTGCCATCATAATTGAAACAATTGTTTTAACAATGGTATTTTGGAAACCGTAACATCCTCACTATACAAGGTTTGCATTTTGTAGTTGCAATGTCTTCAACTGTAGAGATGTCAAAAGTTTTCCACTTAAAATTAACATTGTCAGACAGCGAAAGGAAATTATGCTAATACATTTCAAACCCTGAGTGCTTTTCCATTTCAAGAACATTATTTCTCTCGTCAGGAGCAGATTCTATTTGGAAGAATATATAAAATAGAGAGGAATGTTTGAGTGATTTATTGGTTTATTATTATCTAAGCGGTTGTGTACTTACTGACTTGAATGAATGCTTTTTGGAAAATTTTCACATCATTTTTATCAATATCAGTTTTATTTCTTCATACCTGGTATGCGAGGAAAGCAATGCTTTCAATTAGGTCTGGAACATTTGTATGTTGTAATTTTGTACTAACATCAACTAACTGTATTTGGTGGGTTCCTCAGGAACACGACACTCGTAAAGGTTAATATCTCATTAAATTGAAACTGAACCAAAAATATAACTCGTTGTTCTGTGAGGACATTAAAACACCTGTAACAACTATATATTATTATAGGTTTTGGTTATATTGTCAAACAATTCTTCTGTACTTTTAAAATATTTGTACATCTGAATTAGGTGTCCTCTAATTCGAGACCACAACAAGATTGTATTCTAGTAATGGAACGGTTACTACTTTACATGCCAACACTGTATTATCTTATAATTCATATATCTTTAATTTATTGTAAGATTTCACAAATTGCACACCCGTCGAGAGCAGTTCTCTGGTACAAATTACTGCATGTTATGTACTGCTCACTTAAGAAAGTACGTCACAGGACAATGCGTCAAGGACAACTTTCAAGTGAACCAATATTTTGCTTATAGATTGGATATTCAAATACGATACATTTAAGTCATTATTACACAGAGAGTAATTGATCCCAAGCTTTCACTATCATCATCATTATGAAGATGTTTCATTTCTACAATCCCCTCTACTCTATATGGTTATATTGGGGATAATTAAGCTGTCTTGTTGAGGTGTTTTGCGCCAAAGTTTGGGCATAACTTTAGGATATGTGCTCGCATTTGTACTATATTTTGTGACAGCAATGTTTTACTACTATTATAGATTAAATTTGAAACATTACCTTCTTTGTACCTTGAACCAGACTCAGTCCTGTCATGCATATTCTTCTCAGCTTGTATGTTGATCGTCACAGAACGTTAATTACAGAGTCAGCTAGGAAATGATACATTATCAGAGAATAACTTTAGAAACTGCTTATTTTAATCGATTTTAACATTTACAAAGCAGATGAATAAACAATTCATGGATATTTTCACCATTAAGTAATCCTTACTCGGTTATATCAACTTTCCTCCATTAAAAGTTTTTCATACTAATTTAACAACAACCTAGCAACGGCACTTTTTACAATCGCTGTTTATTACGAACACAAACAAAAGAACATTAACAACAAAATTTTTTCTATTTACAAACTCTGGATCTATAACACTATTAGCACATTATATATATTTTCATTTTCATCTGTACTTTTAAATAATTAACATAATATACTGTTCCATATTTTCCTTTAAATGCATTTTTGCATTATTTCACCAAGTACAAAAATTCATCGTTAGAGCAATATACTCGCTCTCTTCAACATCACGTACTTCGATATTATTGGGAGTTAATACGGCTTTTCTAGATATATTTCCTGTTTTAAGATATTGCAAAGCAAAAATTCTTGGATCTAGTTAACCTAATCTATATTCTTCATATTAATTGGTACGTTGAAAGATGTATAATGTTCAGGATATTTTGGTATAACAAATTTCATTGCAACTGCTGGCAAAGTCTGTTGACTAACAGTTCACCGTTGTACTTGATGGATCCAGCTTCAACGTAAATAAAGAGGCTTCCATACGCACTACCTTTAAGTTAGTAATTATTTATTGACTGGATGAGTTCTTATTACTCACAATCTTTTGTCTAGGTTGTTCACGTTATATTATATTACCGATTTTGTTCCTATCTCCCGTATTTATACATAGTAAATTTGATTATTTGCAGCATTTTTAACCTATTCTGAAGATTTAGCTTTGATGCCTAATCGCCCTTGCGTCCCAGGTGTATTGTCTTTACTTCGTGTTTCACGTTTACTTCCACACGTGATACTGTCACTTAATTTATATTAAACACCGCATATGAAGCATCATCTAATTTTTTGGCGTTAATCAGTTTGGTAAACAGCTCAAGTTGTAGATAAAGTAATTAATTGTTATTGCGAAGTTATTTAATTAAATCCCCTTTCCATATATTTTACTATATTGGCGTGAATGATATTAACGTATATGACAGCATTTAATAGGATGAGCAGAAATGCATTATAGTCGCTTCTATTTGCACTAAATAAGTGATCATAAAATATTACATTACTATTTTTTAATTTACTCCTCCAACGTAAATCCATATTGGATGATGAATAAAATGGGTAAAATGATGCTTAAATGAGCCCAGGGTCCATGGAACTTAGAGTTACCCGACATTTGTCTTTAAGGGTAAAAAAACCGAGGAAAGCTTATCCAGATAACTCACCCTGACCGAGATTAGAACTCGGGACATATTGAATTTGACTACTAATGTATAATTTTCTACAGTTTAAATTAAGCAATTACATTTTACACACCCTCTAGTCGGTTCAATTTTATTTGTATTTTATCTGCACGTTGCTTATTACCGTGCACGATGGCACATTGACTAAAACATTTCAATGGCAAGCAAGAAATTGAGTGTAAGAATCTTTTCAGAACAAAACTAACTGGAAGATATAACCAAACGGCAACTGCGAGCGTGTGTACAGTGCAGCTCAAAAACTGCCATCCGAATAAACATTACCTACATTTTATTTAATTTAAGGTACAGTTTACACAGAAAGGTAAAGAAACTTCTGATTATTTCTCCCATACTATATTTTATATAGCAAGAAAAAATTGGCTGTTCTTCATTTTATCAAAACTAATACCACATTTTATTAAGGTCTCATGAATTTTATAATAATACGACAAATTAAATTATATTTTGAACCTCATATGACTAAACTAAGCTTATCTTCATTTTCTTGAATTTTAGATAGAACTTAAGAAGCAAACCTTAACTAACGAAAAATTAAAGTTTAAAATACACAATTTGTAGGGGCATTTTTATAGAAAGAGGTACTTTTGATATATTCACTGCTCTTCGGTTGAATTAAGCAAAATGTTTTCTATGTAATGATACCGGCCGTGAAAGCCTACGCAGTTTAATATTTTCGTTTGTTTCTCCTGAACAATCGGGTATGTAATCCCAGATAAACTGACACAAATATCTAACTTTCGTATTGGCTCTTATACAATTGTATATTATGCAACGAGACTATAATGGTAGTAGTTAAAAGGCAAATATTATTATTATTATCATCATCATTATTGTTATTATTGTTATTTATATTGTTATTATTATTATTATTATTATTATTATTATTATTATTATTATTATTATTATTATTATTATTATTATTATTATTATTATTATTATTATTATTATTATTATTATTATTATTATTATTATTATTATTATTATTATTATTATTATTATTATTATTATTATTATTATTATTATTATTATTATTATTATTATTATTATTATTATTATTATTATTATTATTATTATTATTATTACTATTATTATTATTATTATATGAGCGTTTTATTTACCATTATAGTCAAGTTTCATGCGACTGTTTATGCTCGATCATGTGTCTAAATTAAAGGTTTCATTTCAAAGTATTCATTTCTGGTTTGAGTGATTTGTTATAATCGTAAATGAGAAGTAGTGCGTAGTACGCAGACGGAGAAATATTAATTAGTTCCCTATAAATAGCTGTTAACGTGTGGCACAGTTTAACCTAAAAGAACGTATAGACAAACTGGAACAAATTGAATTTATTTAAATATCATTTGCAATTAATACTATTGACTTTATTTCTAATATAGGTTATACATTGTTATTCAAGTATAGGTTGTTTATTTATTTGAGTATTTAGGTAAGTCAATTTGGTGCCTAATGACTGCTGATTTCAAAAGAGAATATGAGTCCACAATGTCGGTTATTTCTTTTTAGACAATTTTTCAACATTTTCCGAGAACGAATTTATATCTTTATATTCTTCAATGTATGAATTGTGAATAGAATTTCTCGTACATGTTTCTAAACTTTTGTGGCAACAAGTTATTGGTAACATTGACTGCTTTTACCGTAGTTGCTGGGGGTGTAAGTTCAATGCCAATGTTACCAGTGTCAGAAATTCTGACTTTTTTTTTTAAACTGGTGCTAGTACCAATTTCTATCGAAATGAGAATAATCGATAATTCCGCTTTCACAATGTTACGTGGCCACTTCTGATTGGTCGAACACCAATACTTCAATGAACACATTTACTATAATGAGACCCATTAAAGTACTGCTACCAGTCGTATAAATACTTAAGTTTGGCATGGTTGAGCATAAAATGAGTTTTGAAATCATACGTCAACATTTATTGTAATTAACAGCAAGTAATGTAATTAACAGCCTGAATATACATATGTATACAGTAAGTCACAGTATTTACCAAATGTAGTCTGTTATGATCATGAAAAATCAAGGGCTTGCAACTACCAATAAAGAACTACGAAAAAGACAATCACAAATAGAAAATGTACTTCGAATAAGATATTTTTGTTACTGTGTTGCTACACGATTCAGAAGAAAGGTAAATTCATAAAATTCGTGCAGTGGGACCTGGGCACGCGGCGTTGTGTACTAAATCAGCTCTCGTCGACCGCAACTGCAACAATGGCACCTGCTGTAAAATGTGGCGCGCTTGCGGAATATTTATGTACCTCTGTAATTGGTTCCATTAATGGAAGGGGGACATTAGTTCATTATTAACGCCACTGTGAAACTAGCTGTGCCAAGGAACAAAACCAACCGAATTGAATGCGTTTTTATTTATATCTTTGTTCCTGGCACACGTGATTTTTATGTCATGCTGGAACTCTGGACATAGTGAAGGGGGATAATTTGGCGATTGTGATGAATGAGCGGCATCTTAGTACCATACCAATGTACTGATGGGAACGATGCATGTTTATTTTTGTTTACTTCAGCGTTAGTACCTATGAAGCGTTGGTCCCAGGCATATTGTGTTTCAGTCGTGCGTTTCTCTCACGAGAGTAAGTCTGTTGTGACAACGCAGAGAATATTTCGCATTTATTTCAATGTGCCAAAGAATGGTACAATTCCTTCACGGAAAAGGGTAAATAAGTTTGCAACATGTGGTGTCCTAGACATTATACAGGGTATATCTAAAATACTGTTGGCACCAGAAAATGTTGCTCGGGTGAGACAAGATGTTGAACGCAGTGCCATCGTTCAGCTTGTAAACAATCAAGAGTGTCCGGCATTTCTTGATGATCCTTAGGACGCATATTACGTGAACTTAAGTTTCACCCGAACAAAATGCAAGTGACCCAAAAACTGGTCACTGCGGGTCAATCTTCAAGAACTAACTTCTGCAACTTCATTGTATGGCCTGCCCGCTTCTCCGATCTTAATTTACCCTATTTCTTCTTGTGGGGCTGTTCGAAACAAAACGTCTTTACTAGTCATCTTGCAACTCTACAATCACTGAATGATGAAATTACTGTAGATATTTCGGTCATGGATGGAGACCTGCTGCATCGCATGGTTCTCAGTTTCATTAAATTCTCGCAGGAATACCTGGGCAGTAATGGAAGTCATCTTGAAGATGTACTCTTCAAGGCATAATTTTATAACATGAGTTAAATAAATGAAATTTTGTACACTTTCAAATGGAACATTTGTTATTTTCCTCTACTCTCTGGGTAATTAAATATGTAACAGGATTTTAAATGGAAAGATGGTACGACAGGATAGCTGGGTTGGAAGCTGCAGCGTCCTGCAGATGTAGCTGTGTCCTGTCTTTGAGAATGCTGCCGATGTTCCGGGTCTCGTAATCGTTTTAGTCTGAGCTTTTGCTCAAGATGAGCACTTAATTCAAATGTTGTCCATGGCTGCTGCAATTAGCCGTTCCTTACCTAGGATTTGGTCTTGGGCTGGGATTGTAATAACATATAAATCGTTAAACTTCTTTTAAATATTCCAACCTTTAATTGAATATTAAGTTAACGAAAAACGCGTTGTAAGATAAATTTATAAATAACTTTATAAACGTCGGTTTCCTTCACAATATTAACTTTAAATCCAGTTCCCTTATTTCTTAACTCATACTCAGAATGACGTTAACACTGGCTACTCTGAAATTATTGAATTTGCCGTTGCTATGGCAGTTTAACAATTTCTCATTGGTTTACGCCATCTTTCGTTAACCCATTTTCGTTACGATATTAGATAATTTACATATTCTTTTGCTTAAATTGTATTTAAACGATTTAGCATTTAAATAGCATTTTTTTTTTTTAAATTTTAGACAACTATTATCGTCGTTAAACACATGAATATTATCCTTTTTCCTACCCTTTTAACTATTCGAACACAAGTTTACATTCAATTGCTTCTTAATTTCGTTCACCTGCCACTTTCACCGATGTTTCTTGAATATTAATATTTTAAGCTTTAAATAACATGATCAAGTAAACAATATTCATTTTCGGGGTCAAATTAAAACAAATGTTACAAGTATAAACCTCCAAAGCTATGGAGCTTGTTGTGTGTGTGTGTGTGTGTGTGTGTGTGTGTGTGTGTGTGTGTGCGCGCGCGCACACACACACACACACCAGGATGGTCTGAAAAGCTTCCGACCTCAACATGAACATGGCAGCGCTCGCAAATAAAAGCTACGAATTTCGTTGTCCATCTGTTGACAGCTACTCACAAAAGTTTCATCATTTTGGACGCTCATTAGTTATGTAACAGTCGTTTGAATGAGTTGATGTGAATTTTTTATGAAAATGGGCAAAATCGAGTATGGAGGATTTTGAAAGGCAATACGCCTACGCAAATCAAAGAGGAGTTGGATTCTGTTTATGGAGATTCTGCACCATCATTTTCCACAGTGAAATTTTTGGCAGTTGAATTTAAACGTGGCCGTAAGAGCTTGGGAGTCGACGAACGTTCGGACCATCCAAAAAATGCAACTACCGACGAAAACGTCGCTAAAGTACACCAAATAGTGCTAGACGACCGCTGAATGAAAGTGTGAGAGATAGAGGCTATGAACATATAAAAAGAAAGTGTTTGTCGCATATTAAATCAACAATTGGACATGAGAAAGTTGTCCGCGCGTTGGGTGCCGCCATGTTTGCTCATTTCAAACCAAAAACGTATTCTAATGAATATTTCCAACGCTCTATTGGCGCAATTTAGGCACAATAAATCCGAATTTTGGCGCCGATTAATTCTGCAGATGAAACTTGGATACACCATTATATGCCGAAACAAAAATACAGTCCAAACAGTGCAATGCAAAGAAGCAAAAACTGTTTGGAAAGTTTGGCAAGTGATGGCGACTGTATTTTGGGATATTCTTGGAGTTATTTTAATCGATTATCTTCAAAACGGAAAAACTATTACAGGAGCATACTACGCATCAATATTTGACAAGCTGAAGGTAGAACTTGCCGAAATACTGCCATATTTGCAGAAAAAGAAAATCCTATTTCACCAAGACAAGCTCAGCGGTTGCAATGGTGAAAATCCGCGAATTACGATTTGAACTGATTGACATCCGCCTTACTCACTAGATCTAGCTTCAAACGACCTTTTTTTCCTCAAATTGCGCTCGTAGGTCAGAGATTTTCGTCAAATGAAGAGGCAATCATCTTCATGAACAATTATTTTTCAGAGAAAAACGTCGAGCACTACTTGTACAGGTTAAAGAGATGGGAGCATCGCTGGGAGAAGTGTGTAGAGTTACAAGGATGATCCAGAGATGAAGATGATCCAGGTTATTACATAATGACTGACGAAGAAATTGTGAAAAATGTAAACAATGGAAGAGATTCTAGTAGCGAATCTGAAGCTGAAAATGCGAATTCCGGAAATTCGAATGTGAAATTAACTGAATTGTATAAATACACGTTGTCGAGAAAACTGACAATAAACATATTTCTGCATACTACCATAATTTTAGGAGATTTAATGATCTTATTTTGAAAGAGATGTGTTATAAACCACTAAAGAAAACTGACAGTTTCTTCAAACCAAACAAAGAATGCGTAGTTAATTAAAATCAGTTGGGCCTATTGCATCTTACGGTTATAAAATTATACAGTATACACTCCGATTTCATTCAGAATTTTTCTCTGTGGTATTTATTTCACTTAATCTGGACTTTTGGTAATTCGGACATTAAGCTCCAATCGGTCTTATTAATGAGGTTTTACTGTATTATTATTGACATCAACCGTCCATTTAGATGCAACCTAGACATTACTTTTTGTTCGTCGCTGTACATTTTACCATCACTACAAAGCACATAAATGCTACCCGTGTGCGGTTAATACCAACTGACAGCTCAACTCAGGAGGTAGGGAGTAAGCTGACTGTAGAGAAACCTAACAACCCTGAACAATGCGGAGGCGGAGAGGAAGGACAAAGCGTTGACATCAGACAGTAATGTCACAACATTGAGAGGCCAACAGCAACACAAGGTAGTGCATAATACCAGGATATTAAAAATAAATTGAAAATATAATGGTTTGGACACTAAAGTGTAGTATAAGACCAGCTTTGTGTATTACGAAGGAAGGAAGAAACTGAGTATTTATGTTCAGTATTTTCAAAGATGATACTAAAAATTTGCAAAATTGCGTGAGAAGATTATAAGAATGTAACGTACGCTTTATGAAGTGTGATATATATATATAATTTGATAGTTTTTTGAAAGTAAAAATACGTATTTATGAATGGCATTCCAACAAAGGTAATTTTCTTATGGATTGATAAAACAAAAATGTATGTAAAACAAACGCAATTCTTTACGAAACCAAATCTTCCAAACCACACTTTTAAGTATGATCGTGCGAAGTAGTTGTCCTCTTGATGTGTACTAAGCCAATTTCTGAAGAACCGAAATGACTTTAGGAAGGATTCCTTCAGATTAATCATAAATCAATAGGATAGAAATTTAGGGAGGGATTCGGCATGACGATCACAGTGATATTTTGTACCTATGCCCCAAGTGATGCATTCTCTGGAGGAAACAGAGGTCGACCGAGAAGGCAGTGTTCCTAGCATTTACCAACTTGATACTCCTCGGCACTCCAGTGTAACCGGCATCCCTCCTACAGTGCTCCCGAAACAGTGTATCATTCCGTCTCGGAGAGCGGAAGCCGCCATGCCAGAACTAAGAAAACTTGCGGCAGACTTGTACAACCGGCATCCCTCCGACCACGCTTCTCAAACGGCTCACTAGGACGATTCAAAGACCGGAGGCTGTCCAACCGGAGGACGAAGATGTTTACCAGGAGCATATCATCCTGTCATGCAGCGCTGAGTCACCCACCGATACATCTGACCCAACAGAGACAAGATGAGAGATCATATGAGGTGAAATAAAGAGACAGCAAATCTGGGGGAATAATTAGGCTACCCAGCATTCGCCTGGCGACCCGGGGGAACCTCCGAAAATGTCCCATGGGTTAGGTAGGCCAGCTACAGGAATCAAACTCGGACCTCCCGAATGCGAGCCTCAGACGAAACCGCTTGAATCATCCCGCTCGGTATGATTTATCAATGTGGCTGCATAATCAATTCTTTGAAAATATGAAAGTGGATTTTTATGAATTTATTAGTAACTCTTATTTTCCTCCAAATCTAACTGACTGGATTTATCATTATTCAGTGCTATAATATTTAGCGACTTGGGAGTTTAGAAAGGTTTTGTAGCACCGGATGAAGCACAATAGCAGACAGATTTCCATGTGGTGGAATTGCAGAAGTACCTCTCTGGGGCAGATAGCCCGGGGTTAAGAAGTGGAGGGAAGGGGGTTCCAAACGTCGTTATGTCGGCAGAGAGAGAGAGAGAGAGAGAGAGAGAGAGAGAGAGAGAGAGAGAGAGAGAGAGAGAGAGAGAGAGAGAGAGAGAGAGAGAGAGAGAGACGCACAAATTTGCCTGATGATTGTGTCCACTGCAGCACCTAATTGGGTTGTGCGGCAAGGGGGTTACGCCCCTTGGGACAAGAACCCCCCCCCCCTTCTGCAGAAGTTTGTGACAAGTTGTGCGTGCGCCTCGGACAGTGTTCGTTTGTTCGTTAGGGCGAACATTCGAGAAACACAACTTTACATCCCCCATACATGCCGGCTCTCAATACAGTCCGTACCAAAAGCTAAGAAGCACCAACAGCTCTTTAAGATAGGCACCCAAACCGTAATATACTGAATCAAATATTATAATGGACACTGTCTTAAACTAGGTATATGAATAGGTACTTTCTATTGCTTTATAATGCACCAAATGATCTACAGTGAAATCTTTTGTGCTCATTACATGTTATACAACGGGGTGAGCAGGTTTGTTTGGGGCAGAGTAAACGAGACCGTTGGGAAATATTTTTTCGTTCTATTACAGATGCATACGCAGAAAAGTATGCTTCATTTTGAGCTTCATTTATTTTCAAGAACTTGAATTTTAAAGAGAATCAAAATATTGAAGAGAGTCCCACAAAGATTAAAATAATATTGGAGTCCCACGTACCAGATCAGACGGTAAAGCCCTTGTTCACTCTGCAAGGGTTCCTCGGTTCGATTCTCTACTAGAGGGTGGGATTGTTTCACTTTATTGTTCTCAAACTCTGGAAGTATGAGTGACAGTGTAAATCGGGGGTCGGAAGGAAGGCACTATGAGTGCGAATTTACCTTCCCTCTTGTTCCCACTGCTCTGAACAAACAGCTTGGCAGAGACAACTAAAGCGGTTGATTCTTTTTATAGTTGCATGGCAGTCCTATCAGTGCAAGGGTGGATTTCATGTGCAAAATGAGTGAACGAAGAATGTTTAATCGGGATTTGGAGAACAATTATTTTTTGTTCTTTACGATGGTAAAACCAGCTTTGATATATCCTTCTAAGATTGGATAAATTAGGAGGAGCTCATGCTAGAGTCTATAAAAATATAACATAGCACACATGATCAGGCAAACACGCTTTATATTTACATTTACATTTTCCAAGTGCACTTTTCCGGAAGCAAATTATTGGCCATTTTGATACTACTTATCCATATGAACAAGAGCACGCTACACAGTAGCTTTTTGATGAACATCTTCAATGTATTTCACATTTAAGTTCATTTAGTTTGTAGTCGGGCACTGAAACACCAATATCTAAAAAGAAACCAGCTAGATACCGATCATGTAAATCGAGTAATTATCATCATGACCACGCCACTGACAATGAATACTGTAAATAATTTCAATATACTTTCAGCTAAATTGTGAGATGTGTTTATAAGAAAACAATATAAGGCAAATAGTACTACAATTACTGTCAAAGGCAATAAACATGTTAATTCTATAAAACTGCTTTTGTCAGCTTAAGGTCTGGCTCGATTCAGTAATATGGTGAGAGGGCTTTTTCTCACGCAGTGCCAATACTAGCCGTCTGGCAATGTCGCTCCGACTAAAACTCACATTCTCTAGTGTCATTAGCCCACTTTGTGCTTTCCTAGGCAAACCTTGAGTTCAAAAGTATGCATTTGATTACATCTGTTAAGACGTTTCATTAAAAAACCTAATGACAGCCACTGTGGCACACGACATCTGTCTGTTTACTTGCCAGATGGAAAAAGGAAGGCGTGATTGTAGTGGCAATATATATCTGTCCACCAGAGAAACAGGTTTCTTTCTAATGTTCCAATTTATTTATTGGATTCAGTTTGAAAACTGTTTCCTTTCAATTCCATTCCTGTCCGTTTAAACATCTTACTACCCAGCACAACTTTTACAAGAACTGAAAATTATCCACATGGTCCCTAAGTGGAAAGCTAACGTCTGATCGACAAGCAATATAAACCAAACAAGTAACATAATAAAGATATACTGAAGCTTTGTAAACTCCGCCTGTACATCATTTGAAGTTCAACTAGGTTACATCCTTCGAAGTTATTTCTTCCTTTGGAGACCTAGCTAGAGTTTATCGAAAAACTTTGCCAAGTTTACAACTAACAGGTTATAAAAACGAATAGCTAGAAGAGAAGCACAAGCTAAAAGGGAAAAAACAGCCTAAGCGGGTAAAAAGCAAGGAGAAAGAGTTGAGATACTGGATATAACTAGCCTTTTACACAAGGTGTTAATCTTAGTGGTTCCTATCGATCGCTTGTTTGCTAGGTTAGAATATAATGATTAAAATATGTCATCCGGGTAAGTTGGTTTTCTTTAGAGTTAGGTGAATTCTATAAAAGGATTATCCCATCGTTTCTTATAAATGAATTTGATCCTGTATAACATTGCACTGCAACTACTGAATCGATAGTAATGATGTAGGGATAGCGTTAAATTCATGAGTCCCCAAGTTCATATTCCGGTTAGGGGTTCCTTTTTCGTAGGGGAATTTGTTATCCTGAAAAACATATGTTGAGTAAATCTAAGCTCTAGCGACATCGGGATCCTATTATTCCAGAAATGTTCATTCATTCACTGTCCGCTATACTTACCAGGTTAACCTTCAACCAAAAACCATGCTCTATGTTAGTTGCGTTAAGTGGACAGTTGCACTTTATCCTTAGAGTACTGTAAATATACCTGTAATTCTAAGAAGGGCAGCAGAATAGGTTTAAAGATAATTGTATGATATCTCATATACAAATGATTAACATTACACGCTTCTTACCCCTCTGTGCTGGGTGCTCAAGTTATCGTCACAATTATAGTGCCTTATTTTTCACTGGTGGCCGGCCGGCGGGCGGAAAGTTAATGCTACAGCAGAAGGCCCGCTTCCGCCGCAGCAGGCCGGACGGCCCCAAGTGAATACTAATGCACTGTACTATAGCTTGGCACACCGATAATGAGGTGTAAAACGTTCGTATATCACTCAAGAAGGACAAGATATCCACTTCACATGGTATCTATCCACTGTGGTTTACAATGTCAGACATAATACATTCGCAATAGATAGGTCATATCAAAAGACACTTTTAACGAAACATAAACGCGGCAGTTCACTTTTGTTAAAGTTTATCAGACAACTCTTCTTTCAACACCAAATGTTCCCTCTCCCGCCTTCCAACCGTTGAAATAAGCCCGGCATGTTTCAAAAATATTCAGGAAATGAATTTTGAACCACACACTTGCATAGTCATGGCATTTCAAATTTGGACAACCCACTAACATCTTATTTATATCTCGTCATGGAAACCCATTTTGTTTTGTAGTGCTTAACGTTCGCTTTTACAGCATGCGGCCATGCAGGCGGTGACACTGATGAAACATGAAATGAAGATGGAGAACCGGTATCATGAGATGGCGGGGAAAATCGGAGTACCCGGAGGAAATCAGCTTTGTCCACCCCAAATGCGGTCGCCTGGGATCGAACTCGGGCCGCTTTGGTGAGAGTCGAGTGGTCTAATCACTCAGCCACGGCGCGGCCTACCCATGATAAATTATCCTTAGATGAAGCTAACTTCATTTATTGAGATTTCGTTTATGACAGTATGAAGAAGCACGAAACGCATAGAATGACCTATTATTTAGGCAAGTGCAGAAACGTTATATAGAAAACCCACTTTTGCGAAACGGATATATTGGGGGAAGGTGATAGGAAAATTACGTAGACGCTCATTTCAAGAATCAGTTTTCGTCATAATTTGTGCGTGTCCAATATTTTAATGACCTAGTTCCTACTTAGTAACGGGCTATAGGTACTCGTATTGGCATCCTGATTAAATTACTCACAGAGGAAATATAATGTGGTATGAAGTAATAATTGAAATAATATAGAATTCGTTTTTATTTTTATGCTGTCATACATAGCTAAATTTTAACACAGTAGGTTTCATATTGACGATAAATTCATAAACAGCGAGAGGTTTTATGTGAAAATCGCAGGCCTTCGAGTGATGGTTATTAGGATATTTAACAAATAAAATAATGTAAATATTACCTTTGTAAACTCGGCTTACAAAATAATAATTCCGTATTTGTATTATGGATATTTTACTAACAAGCGAGGTGGCACCGCAATAACGTGACCAATTCAATTCACATTCGTGAGATCACGCAGTTGATCGACCTGAACGATGGTTTCCTAGCGGTTTGGTTAGGCGAATTCTGGATCGGTTAATATGATTCTTAATATCCTTTTTACATTTCATTTTCTTCCTCTTCACCACCATAACAGACGTTCTGATAATACATACAAAAGCTCACAGCCCATTGACCCAAGACATTGGATTTTAAGTTCTGCAAAATATAGAACACTTAATGCTTTCTAGGCTTTTTCCAAATGCGGAATTGTCAATTATTATGAGAATGCAATAGAATACAAAATGCACGACACAGAGGTAGTCCTAAAGTTGTTAATTTTACTGGCATGTTGATTGGTCCTAAATCAACATTTTCTTCCATCTATTTAGTCCATTAAGTATATATTCAGTGTAACTGTTTTCCAAGAAGTTGTGCCGTCTGCAAATTTCGATGAAATGAATAGAGCTCAGAAGAAAGGACTCACCACAGTGAGGCATACACTGCATAACCTCCAGTCGCTGTGTAGTCGGTTCTTCATGCACACTTTCGGACAACGAACAAACTGAAGGTAGCAAGATTATTTCGTAAAACAATCTAAGTTATAGCTTCACCAATGCTTAGATATGACACCTGAACTTGTTTTTTTTTTTTTTTTTTTTTTTTTTTTTTTTTTTTTTTTTTTTGTTCAATACCCACACCAAAGGTTTAAATTCATTTACTATTTGATGAAGGGGCGGATAATCTTCAGGGCATTAAGCAATTAGAGCTTTATAAACTTTCAACAAAAACTCTGCTCTTTAGCAGTTAAGATTTACTTTCCCAATAATAACAGAAACTCGTCTCTACTACCATGTGCTTGAATGAGTTTGACATTGATCTATAGATTGCGTAATAAACTAAACGAAGCGCTGTATCTACAAAGGGGGTTGTTCATAAAGGAGTCTCTCAAAATTAACGTTCCATCCTTTCATAGTTTTCGCAACTCATATATTCGCAGTTTTTTCGGTATCTGTTATTGCTGCTGAGGCGAGCACTGACAGATTGGCTGGTACGAAAAACGTGGCTTACACGAGCTTTCTGCAGCGTAAATATACTTCCCTCGACTACTTTTTTGTGTTCTGCGTTTATTGAGCGAGATAATACAGAATGAAGTCGCTTGTGAATGAATTGCGCATTCAGCCTCGCCAGACTTCAGTATTTCATGCAGGCAAACCATCTCGTACTAAGAGTAAACAATATTAAAACTTTTTGTATGCGATATAGCGCACGTATCTACAACACAGACGTCAAGACTTTCTGCATCATCATCATCATCATCATCATCATCATCATCATCATCATCATCATCATCATCATCATCATCATCATCATCATCATCATCCATCAACAGGAACAGTACTATTATTGTTTGTTCCGTTTTCGTTCACATACTTGCTGAACAATAGATGCACGTGCCTACCTAACAAGCGCCGAGTTCGCATCTCTGTAGTAGCGTCACCGTATTTAATGGGATAGGATCTAGGTTCGACTTCCGGTTCCGGCCGTGGTATAATTTTAGTTGGCGACTAATTACGGAGCTACTTGGGAGAAAGTACTATGGGGAGAAGGTACTGTATTTGCTCACGATATCCTATATGAAAGAGGTAGAGGATACAGAGGCTGTGCAGTGGAACTAAAAGACCAGGGTTATCGTACCGTAATAACATCAGATAGCTGATAAGCTATTTTGGAAACACATCATCGATAGATGTGTTCTGAGAGGCAAATAATATTTGATAGAGAGAGAGAGAGAGAGAGAGAGAGAGAGAGAGAGAGAGAGAGAGAGAGAGAGAGAGAGAGAGAGAGAGAGAGAGAGAGAGAGAGAGAGAGAGAGAGAGAGAGAGAGGAGACAGGGAGGAGAGATAGGGAGGAGACAGAGGGGTAAGGAGAGAGGGAGGGAGTGATATCACTGGCCAAAGGGTTTTATTAGTATACCTAGTATGTTGTGCGGTAACTTCATTTACTTAATTAAGGGCGCCGAGGCAGCAGTGGTTTCGTTCGCGGCTCGAGTGTCCTGAGTTCGATTCCCGGCTCTGGGTTTGGCGATTTTAAGTTAGCATTATCCACGCCTTCCCCTCTCTAGTACATATGAAGTGTCCCCTATGCCCAACGTGGTTCTGAGTCCACGGTATAAGCTGTAGGTCCTCTCGCCTCACCGCCATCTTCACTATCAACCTATCATTGCAGGTAATGGGCCCGCCCTCTGGGTGTCTCCACTTGAGGCATACGGTCATCACGGGTTGGGGCGAGGTTACTCCGAAGGCCAAGGCTGCATGTGTTGGTAACGAACCAACCAACATTTACTTACTTCGATAGCCAGCTCAAACAAATTAGAACTTAAGATAATAAAGATATTCGGAAATATCTGTTCTTTTTTCTGACTATAAGTTGTGTTTTACAAGTCAACATGGATCACGTACCTCGTAGCTTACAAGTATGCCGTATATCTACTGTCCATAAACATTGTGTAATACCAATGTTCAACAACAATATTGAAGAAAACATGAGAAGTTGTTTAGAAACAGACAGTACTAAATGGACAGATGAACTAAAGACACTCGTTCAGGAGAAAAAAGCAGAATATATACGATATCGCCAAACACAAACACAAGAGGATCTAATTGAATACAAAAGAAAAGCAGCTGAAGTTAAGAGAGAAGCGCACAAGCAAGGATGAGAGAATTTCATTAAAAACAATTGAAACAGATATACATGGAAGAGAGGAGTTTGACTATAAAATTATGAGACACCTAAATAGTAACGTTAAACATATAGCTACCCTAAATGTCTTAAATAATAACCATGGTTTAGAATACTTCAAAAATTTGTGGATTGATCAAACTAAATATGACGAAAAGAATATAGAAGTTAATATCAATCCGGATCTAATAAATTATGAAGAACTTTAAATGATCCTGTAAAAGCTAAAAATAGAAATGTAACAGGTAGTGATGGAATAAATAATGAATTATTAAAATATGTATCTAACAATTTTGAAACAAGACTCCCCAATCTACTAAATAAATGTTGGCTCAGTAAAACTATACCTGAAGAATGGAACATAACAATAGTTAAACCAATATTTAGAAAAGGACGATAGAACAAAATGTGAAAACTATCGAGGCATATGTTTACTGAATATCACGTATAAAATATATGTACAAAAATAATAACGGAACGACTAAAGCCAATATTAGAAGTAATATTATTAGAAGAACAAAGTGGCTTCAGTGTAGGTAGGTCTTGCATAGACAATATATTTTTACTACAGCAAGTGATAGAAAAGCATAGAGAATTCAACAGAGAGACGCATCTTTTATTTATAGATTATATTAAGGCTTTTGATAAGATTAAGAGACGAATACTATGGAAAATTATGGAAAAAAGAGGTATTCCACTTCACCTAATAGAATCTATATATATATATATATATATATATATATATATATATATATAAGAACACAAAGATACAAAAACATGGAGCACAACACCACAAAATATAAGAAATAAATCTAGGCTTAAGACAAAGATGCATATGTCTCCGCTATTTTTTAACATTTATATGGACGAAATTATGAGACAATAGATTAGTAGGATAGGAATATATACCACAACTCTTAACGCAAATGACGTTGTAATATCCCTTATATTTGCAGATGACCAGGATATTATCTCTAACTCAGAAAACAATCTTCAGAAGGCAATACACGAGCTAAAGAAAATCTTGAAGGAGTTTAATATGACTATATATCCAAATAAAGTAAAGTGATGGCTTTTAAAGGTAAAGAGGGCATTACATCCAAAATTGTAATAGAAAATAATATTAAAGAACAGGTAGACGAGTTCAAATACTTGGGTTATTACATGTCATATAAGAAAGAAACAGACATAATTAAAAAGTCATAAACTTTCAACTATATAAATGGAACAATAAAAAGAAGCCTAAAAAATAAAGCAAGTAAAGATACCATTCTAAAATTTTACAAAGTAATGTCAGTATCTAAAATACCTTATGGCAGCGAGATATGGGTCATAGCTGAAAAAGATAAAAGAAAACTTCAGGCAAATGAAATGAAATTTCTGAGAAGCATTGCGGGAAATAGAATAATCGACCACAAACGAAATGAAGATACACGCGAAGAGCTAGAGATATTCGACCTGAATGAGAGTCTAAGAATATAGAATTAAAATGGGTAACCCATGTACAAAACATGGAGAAAGAAAGATTACCTCTCTATTGTATGAACTATACACCAGTAAGAAAGAAAAGCATGGGAAGACCAAGAAAACGGTGGAATCAGTAGACTGCAACAGGCAGTAATGCCTGATGATGATGATGATGATGATGATGATGATGATGATGATGATGATGATGATGATGACAACAGTACTAGAACCAACAACCCCGTGCAAACTATGCAGAAAAATATATTGCGCGGTACTAAGTAACAAAAATAGCAAATTTAAAGAAGCATAGGTATTAAATTCATATACGAGTGAAGTATACACATATTGAAAAAAACAATGTGTAAGTCCAGAACATGACGTGTCAGAACATGATGCCGTGAATATGAAATTGATGAAAAGCAGAAATATACAAGTACGAAAACAATTTCTCAAGCAAATACAGCCATCCCAGCTTTTTATAAAATGAGTATCGGTGCTTAAAATGTGCATTTGAATCGAGAATTAGTAGTATTATCGTCAGTTATTGGCCGTTATCATAGTGCATAATCGTAAAATAAAATATAAACTTAAAATACGAAAATGTTTCATTAAGAAGGAGCAATGAATGTCTTTATTTGTATGCTCCATTTCTTCTCGGGCAACAAGCCAGGTGAGCAGACGATTAGAAATCAACGTTTCGGGAGAGTACATCGCTCCCATAATCAGGATATTTATTAAATTTTATAACCACAAATGAAACACTGGATATAACACAAATATAAACAAAGACAAGACAATATCAAAATTCGCATTACTGAACAAAAGACTGTTTTCAGTAAATTAAATGCCAGGACAGGAGATAGCGTGAGTATAGAAAATTAATTGCGTCAAAGAAACGTAACCTAAGACTCCCTTTCCGTCAAAACGACTACTCCGCATATGACGTTGAAGCCTCGATCATAAGTCTACCGCTACAGCCTGCATCACGTTTACCGGCAATCTATCCGGCAGAATCAGCAGAATTCTCGCCAAATACATCAGGACCATCCATAAGCCACCTCCGAAGATTAAACATCTGTTGAGACCAGTGAAAGACAAACTGGACTTCCAAATTCCGAGAGTGTACCGCATTCCCTGTGAATGTGGGACACCGTATATAGGACAAACCGGAAGGACCATCGCTACCAGAATAAACGAGCATAAACGGAGCATTCGTTTAATGCAACCTCAGAAGTCTGGGCTGGCAGAGCATTGTTTTGATAACGACCATAGAGCCAATTTTCGGGAGACGACCATCTTGGCAATATGCAACAGTTACTGAGAGCGGAGAATTATGGAGGCTTTGGCGATTTCCTCTGAAAGGAGCACGCTTAATCGTGATGCTGGATTTCAGTTCAGCTTCTTCTGGAAACCAGCCTTAAAACTGGAAATCCGTCGATTTAAGAAGCAAAGATCAATACAGTTTGATAATCAAGTTAAGTAGTTACATTTCTTTGACACAATTAATTTTCTATACTCACGCCATTTCCTGACCTGGTATTTAGCTCACTGAAAACAGTCCTTTGTTCAGTAATGCGAATTTTGATAGTGGTTTGTCTTTGTTTATATTTGTATTATATCCAGTGTTTCATTTGTGGTTATAACGTTTAATAAATGTCCTGATGATGGGAGAGATGCACACTCACGAAACGTCGATTTCTAATCGTCTTTTCACATGGCTTGCTGCCCGAGAAGAAATTGAGCATATTCGTCGCCAGGAAAGCTTCAGGTCTTATTTTAGTCTTTATTTGCAGTTTTTTAAAGCCGACATTAGTCACAAAGCATTTTCACGTATCTCTACCAAAGACCCACTAGATAAAGGAAATGTGTGTGTGTGTGTGTAGTGTTTAATGCCCGCTTTTACTACATACGGCGCCGCAAGCGATGACACTGATGATACATGAAATGAAGATGGAACACCGGTGGAATGAGATGGCGGGGGAAACCGGAGATCCCGGAGAAAATCCGCCCCAGCGCCGTGTTGTCCACCACAAATCTCACTTTTCGGTCGCCTGGGATCGAACCCTGGCTGCCTTGGTGAGAGCCAAGCGGTCTAACCACTGAGCCACGGCGCGGCCTAGATAAAGGAGGTATCGTATCGTTATCGTTTAACCCTGAATAAAAAAAAAAAAAAATTGAGAAAGGCTACAAAGTACAAATGCAAAGCGAAAAGTTGGTCAAATACCAAATCTGATATTTAGGCACCTTAGGGGAATGAGGCGCAAATATATTCAAGAAAGTCTCAATCCCAAACTACCCCTTACAACGCAAATGTTTTGCTATTTTTTTTTCAAAAGTGCAATAACAATTTATATTAAAATGACATGTTTAAGATATTTACAGCAAAACTTACATACTGAATGTCCCGTGAATATTATGTTAAGCCATTTGGAATTACTTTCGTGTATCTGGCAAACCGCAGACAATAGACAAAATCTTAAAACATAAAAATATAGATCTGGCTAAAGCATATGATTTATATAAAATAATATGTTTTGTTTTTCTGTGACATTCTTTCTGAGTTTATACCTGTAACAAATAGTACGTAGATTCTTTTTTATTGTGATCAGAGAAAGGACATACAATTCGAATGATATAACTGAGTGATCTCTTGAAAAAAAAAAAAAAAAAAAAAAACACTATAACTTCTACCTAAATCAAATATATAACCAAAGGTAATATTTATTATTAAGAATTAGACAGTTAAATTAGGTTTTATAATATTACATGTAAGTTCAGGTAAATGTAGCATTAATTTATTCTTCTTTTTAATTTTTTCCCTTTCTTTTAATTACAGTACTATAAGAGAAGAGAACTTAGATATATACCAATTGGAAACAAAGATGAAGACGAGTTTGAAGTCTAAATGAGACTCTCAAGTCTCGAAACTTTAATGCAAACGATTTCAAAGCAGTCGCAAGACCCCAGCATGTGATTCGCAATATGAAGAGATATTTCTCGAAGATGGTAGCGATGTCATTAGTTAAGTTTAAAATTTAAACAGCGTTCCTTGTGGGGTGGATTCTCCTTCTGGCCAAACAATACGACAGATGTCTGCTTTGGCGAAACTTTCATCTCGGATCTATTATTTATGCGAAGAAACTCCGGGACGTTAATAAAGTTGTGCAAGAAACTAAATAAACTTAAAGTTTTCATTTGCCTAGGATGTATGTATGTGTGCGCGGAGTCCCTGAATAATTAAACAATAAGAACCCCTGCAAACGAAGACTCAAAGGAAACTTATCCCACTCAGTTACCACTATCTTTTACTTACCAACCTTATTCAAAGGAAATTTGCCTTTATTACGGATTCTGTTTATGTGAGAACTTAAATTTTCAATGATAAAAATTTCAACATTGCCCAAGATACCAAAGCTTTTAAAAATGCAGCGGAATTAAAGCAAATTTCCCCCAAAATAACACATATTACTAAAGTTTTCAAATAAAAATGTTCATTAAACTTCAATAGTTCTATGAATATACCACCCTGGAACAAGTGACGTATAGCGAGAAAAGTGTAAGTATTTTAAAACATGTGGCAATCGTCTCTTCCTAAAACTCTAACTGATTGCTTTTTTGTAGTTACGCAGAACTTCTTAGTTTTTATTTTAATTAAAACAAATACATCACATACTGGTTAATAGAGTGGGTGCTATATTCCATTTGAATTGTATGTTGTGATTTAATTCTGAATAAAAAACGACTTGTTTATAAAACAAACGTTTCTGTTGGTTACGTGTGTGTTACACAGGCAGAGAATGAGAGACAGAGAAGAGAGAGAGAGAGAGAGAGAGAGAGAGAGAGAGAGAGAGAGAGAGAGAGGGATGGGGGATGCTTAACAACGAAATGTGAAATACCTGTGTATTTAAGTTTTATGCCTTACAATAAATATGTTTTTCAAGAAAATCCTTCACCTATAACTACCGTTAAATTTGCATTTTTAAAAATGTTATTTTTCGTCCAAATTTTAGATATTGGAATGAAAAATGAAATGTATACCTTGAATCATCTGGAGATATCTGTTAAATTCTCATACCAGGGTCGTTTCACAAATCTGGTAAATTTCCATGAAGGTATGGAAAATTTTTGCTGCAACTTTGTGGGTGGTAAGCTTGATTATTCAAAAGCTTGTAAAGGCAATTTGAATGTGCTACAATATACTGTCGCGGCAACGGGCATAAAAGTTTCGGCGCAAATAGACAACAGACGGACAGTGTTTCACGGTAATAAAGAACTTGCATAAGCGGTTAAAGATAGCGCCAGATAGCGGTCTGCCGAAACAAACAAACTGAGATAAATGGAAATTTCTGGTGACGTCTTGGTTGATAGAGATTATTCGGTTCCTTTATTGTTCCGGAAATATCTAGAATTTATCAATGAGGTAAGAAGGGGACGATTCGCCAAGAGTCGTCGTGAACAAATGTTGTGTAACAAGAGTGTTGTAAACAGAGGTAATCAGAACATTTGTTGTGATCATCGACCTTGGTAGACTGTGTGTATGTGACGTAATTCTGTTACGTAAGGATTGAACAGAGTGTACCTCTACGCAAATAAAGAAAATTTAGAATTTCGGCAAATTGGACTTTTAATTCTACGAAACCCCAAAGTCACAGTACAGTTCATTATTGATAGTCATCTGAACTGGTCATTGTTAGATAGCTGCGATTGAAAATGGAAGGAAGTTGCGTGCTGTTATTAAACATGTTCATTTGAAGGGCTGGACTGCTGCGTAAGTCAAAACTTAAATGGATATAGTTCACGTGGACTCTGCACCAACATTTATGACCATTTAGTTTGGGACCAATGAATTTAAACGTCGTTATAGAAGCACCGAAGGTGAATCGCGCTCTGGGCACCCAATTAAGGTCACAACACAGAACACCATTGGAAAAAAAATCCACGATCTGGTTGTGCAAGACCGCCGAATCAAAATTCGTGAGATTCCTGAGCGAGTGAAGAATATTTTGCATGAAAAATAGGCCCTGAAAAAGCTGTGGGCAAGATGGGTGCCGCGATTGCACAGAGTCGACCAAGAGCGCATCCGGAAGAAAACTTCTACCCAGTGTCTGGCGATATTTAATCGCTATCCGCAAGACTTTATGTGCCGACTGGTGACCATGGATGAAACTTGAATCCATCATTACACACCAGAGTCAAAACAGCAAGTAAAACAATGGACAAAGGCTAGTGAAAGTGCACCAAAGAAGGCAAGGACCACTTTGTCAGCATAAGGTGATGGCCACTAATTTTTGGGATTCTCAAGGAATAAATCTCATAGACTACTTGGAAAAAGGCAGAACCATAACTGGAGCCTATTATGCTCCATTGTGGGATAATTTGCAACAGTTGACCTAAAAGAGACCGAGAATGAAACACAAAGAGGTGCCACCATCGCACAAAACAGCAATCGCAACAGAAAAAGTGCATGAGTTGGGCTTTGAATTGCTTCTTCATCCTCCTTAATCACCGGACTTAGCCTCAAGTGACTTCTTCCTGTTCCCAAATTTGAAAATTTGGCTTGATAGTATGAAATTTTCATCAAATGAAGAAGTGATAGTCATTGTCAACAAGTATTTTGCCGATCGATGGAACGTATTTTTCCGACGTGATGTAAACCTGGGGCATCGCTGGACCAAATGTATAGCCATCAATGGAGACTGTTAAGAAATAAAGTGGAAAGTTCACGAAGAAAAAATTCTTGGTTTTTCACCAGTTTTACCAGACTTATAAAATAGTCCCCGTACTTCGGTAGCATCTTCGTGTGCTTTTGTGCAACTGGAAAACTGTATGAGAGGGGTAAAAGCCTACTACAAAAATAGCCTAATCCTAATGAAACTACGACGTAATTCTTGTTTCCATATTCGCACCCGTTAGTTATACTCATTTTAGGTGAATGCTAATAGAAACTGGAAACAACTGATGTAAATTAAGCTGCAATTTAACTTCTCATGCAGCTCCTATCAGGTTGAAGGATATAAAAATATACGACGAGGAATAGAACTTCAAGGTAAGTATAACTATCACCATTTCTTTTGTTAGGAGGAAGCCTATAATGAAACTTCTTATGCAAACGCTTATCTGTGCTAACTTAAAGCACTATATAGAAGAGTTTTCAAAACAGACTATAAAAGCTATCTAAAGGTAAACGATAGCAGGTGGGATTTTTAAAATTAGAAAAACTATATTTGGTGTATTTAGAGGTTGACGGCAAATAACAAAAAGACGAAATTGATTCTCAAAAATAAGACAACTGCTATTAGCAGAAGATGATCAGTGATAATTTAGGTTCCAAAACGAAGAGCTTCAGGAGAGAACGAAGGTTCTAAAGTACTGTTGAAATCTTACAACTGAATAACTTCATTTGAAATTATTTTCGGATGTGAAAACTACTTGAAAATGCTTGATTTTAAGATATTGTTTAGGAAAGGTTTTGTTATTAATGCATTTGAAGCTTTCTGTATTTAACTCTGTGGTAACAATTTTCAGATGAAGCAAAGTGGTACCAAAGCATTAGAATTATTACATAAAGAAAAAAAATGTAAACGATGAAAAAAATTTCCGAAGTAACTTAGAATTCCTCATCCGCTAAAAATCTTAATATCTGAAATATTAAAATATGAAATTAAAAAGGTAGTTCATAACAAATTATATATCTCAGGCAAACTGCAGTGTTATCCATGGAATGTAAACTTAAAGGACAGAACAAAACAAAAAAAAAAATAACAAACTGCTAATATACCTCGAGAGTAAACAAGAAAGGAAAAGGAGGAATAAATCTAGTCTTCATTTCTGAAAATGTAATATTCACTTTGCTAAATCATAAAACAGGAAACTATTTTGTATTACGTTCATATGTAAGCTTCCCTCTCCTTCAGTGTTTTAAATAGTTTTAGTACATGATGAGATCTAAAGAGGCTTTGATATAGGTAAATATCGACTAAGCCACTGCATTAGTAACTAAAAATTGTTAGTATTTTCAATAGCGCTAATTTGAAGCTTACTGAATTACACGTTAAATGTAGGAGAAGGTGATCATAAGCCTTTTTAAATTAATGTCCTTTAACCGGTTAGGTGAAATGAGTGAATGATGCTCTAATAAGCCCAAGGACCACACAGCTTAGAGTTACCTGACATCCATGTTTCAGGATAATGGAAAACACCAGAAAATAGCTTATTTAGACTACTCACTCTGACCGAGATTCGAACTCACGATCTTTTAAACGACAGGCAGACATGTAACAGACTCGGTCATCATATAACTGAAAGAATTTTCTCAACAAATATAAGCAAGTATAGTTTAGAGATCAACAAAATGTATCGTTACATAGGGATTGAATTCCTATTATAGGTAATTGCGTTCTTTCTGACTTATTTCACGTTTTTAATTTGTGTATTAATGATCTAATGCTAAGGTGATACACAGAAGGCTAAATTCAAATTATTTTCAGCAAAGTGCGGTGTTTCCATAGCAACGGTGTTTATTGCCGGTTCTGACAGCGTTACTAAACACTAAAAGCATATACATGAATGCGGTACTCACAGAGCGTGCTATTCTGCGAATTTCAGTGCGACAGCTTACCTGAAACAAAAGACAGACGTAATTATTATAGGAAAGTTGAGTCTCACTTGAAAATTAAACGCCCGTCCAGGACGTCTATTAGCCATTTCGGTTTTCCATGCCAGTTCTCTTATTCTTTATGATACTATAGCTGGATGCACGCACATGTTACATAAACCACGTCACCTATCCCGCCGATGTTAAAATTGCCAACTTGAGCTGTACTTTTCTCTGGAACTACTACAGATATCAATGTGAAATTTCTACAGCTGTTTCAGGCAATGTTTTCAAGTATGTGGATCTAGTCTTTTGAGACAAAGTCTATTTATGTCTTCATGTTTAACTTCCCTAATTATACCGCTATCATGGTGTTAGGGAATTCTTATTCTTCTATCCCTTTTAAGGTCAGGCCTGAGGAACAGAAGCTTTGGATCCGATAGAGAACCAGGATAGATGAGCAGCCCAATATCTGGTGTGCAGGTGAAGGAAGTGGAGGATATATATGAGGGCGAGAACAATGATAGAAAAGATGATGGAGCAATTGGTAGAATGCTGACGTGGGAAATCGGAGGACCCGGAGAAAACCCGTCCCAGCGCCATGTTATCCACCACAAATCTCACTTTGCTGTCACCTGGGATTGAACCCGAGTCTCAAAGTCTATTTATATATTTTTTTTTCTACAGCAAGAATTCTTTCCTTAATTTGCTATAGAAAAAAGCAAATTTAAAAAAAAAATATTTCTTTGATCAAAATCATAGTGGATCCACAGCTCTGTCAAAGTGTGCTTGATAGGTATCGAACGTTTGAGATATTTATCTTTCAGAGTTTTTTAGAAAACTGCACCTTTATAACAGAAAATGATTTTATGGAAGTATTAAAATGAAAAAAAAAAAAAAGGAAAATTCACTTTTAAAATTCCAACCTCTACTATTGTTCCCTTGCACAGCCAGAAGCCATGTTAGAAGTAGTGATACCAATCACGTCAGCATAAATTCCACTATAATATGAGCTAAATTTCACATTTTTAACCCAACTGGTTCAAAAGTAATGATTTTATTTTCTGAAATGATGAAAATGATTGCGGATGCAGCAGAATTTTTAAAAATACATTTAAATATTTGTAATGAAATACTATGTATCGCAATGTTCAGAAAATGCTATTTTTTAACTCAATTGACCTTTCAATCTCCCCTTAAGTAGTCTGCTAAAATATTCTAAGGTACCTAAAATGTTCAGAGATATATCTCAAATGTGGTATGCATGGTAGTTTTCATGTTTGATTGAACTTTAATACTTTGTACTTATAGTGTAGATCAACAAAGCATTAAACGTAGTCTGTTCAACTATTCGTCTAGAAGCCTTTTTTTTAGTCACATTATGTTAGTCACATAAATGTTTTGCTGGAATAGCTCAAAATGAACAATTGAACTTAAAAGTACAAATTAGGAAAACCTATGCAGCAAATACAAATGCCATTAAATACCAATTTATAAAATACAACTTTTAGAAGATCAAATCGAAAACATTTTCATCAATTGACACGTGTTAAATATGTTGTTATGGTTGGAAGCGTAAACTTAAAAAATATAACTAGGTGGACTTACAAAAAGAAATAAAAAAAAAAACAGAAAAAAAAGAAAGAGAAAAAGTAAAGGAAGATCGGGGTGTGAATTTCTGTACATTTGTACAAACTTTTCTTTTACACACATAAATATGCATACATATACACAAATACACACACAGATACGCACGAACACACATATACGCAACATTAAACTTAGTATTAGTATTAAACTTAGTGAAACTTAGATTCAGTATATAAAAATATTCCGAAACGAAAATTTCCAATAAAATCCTCTCAGCCTAGATTGATTCTGGAAGATCTTAGAAAGTTTTAATTTTCTCAAAAATGGCCAAGGATTAAATATTTCATGTTTACAATATGTTTATGTCAAATAGAACGTATCTTGGATTTCAGTATCTTGAATTACTAAGGAATGTCGTCGGAAGTTACCTATTGTGAAATGCTTCTGCATAACTGCACGAGAGAAATACACAAACTTCTATTGCAAAAAATGCAGTTAAAATACAGAAATAATGTGAAATGCAATTTTTGGTTTAGTGAAGCATTTCTGAAATATTCTTTACTATTTGTTTGAACCTTTCCAAAGTTATATTTTGTTAAATAGAAACACCTTTTTTCATCTCTTGGTAATACAAAGAGAATGGAATTTCAAAGCCATCATAATTGCAATAAAATGCGTAATAGCCCTAAGTGGGACTGAGTCTGCCAATCCGACTGCCGGTTCACGCCCACATACGCAAGGCCGAGATGGACAATCATCCAAACGATACGAGGAGATCTGGTCAGCATATTGGCACCCCCAGCAGGAAAGTTGGCTTTCTAGACGAGGGTTCGCTACCTAGCGTAGCTCCTCAATTTCCTCAAGATGCCGAGTAGGCACCGGTCTTATATCCGAGTCTTAAAATCCGCATCTCCCAGGCGCATTCTGGACGCAGAGAACCCGATTAAAATGAAGTAGATAGGAAACGGGTACCTGTAATAATATTTTACAAGAGAAGAGATTAGTACAGGCACCAGGTTATTTTTATATACAGATTATTCAATACAATTACAATTCAAAGTTTCACTTCACCATATCTTGATTAATATAATACTCTAAACTAATCACCATGATGAAATCATAGTTTACTGTTATAGCGTCATAGTGAACTGCCAATTGTAACCGCAGTATCAGGCAGCAATTAGGAGGCGGCGAATTAATCGAAATCAGATAATTAAAAAAGAAGATAAATTGATAAAAATGCTTTGCTAAACTAATATAAAAATCTTGTTATAATAATATGAAATCAGAATGGACAGAATAATGATTAAAATAGCAGTTGACTTACAGAATAAGATGGGAAGAATATAATTTAATATAACATATATACTAGCATACAGGCAAGAAAGAGAAAATATTCTTGTAAAAGTCTGTACACGTCGGAGAGACAGGAAGGAAGGACCGTTACCTTCTTTGTGCTAGTAAAAGTTCAATGTCTGAGAACTATAGAACACTTCCAGCCTGGAATATTTTGGGACAAAGGGGCTTTCAAAATGCAGCTGAGCATGAAGGCTAAAGAGATTTACTTCGCTGATTTGATAACGATGTATACAGTTACAAACAACTCAGGGTAGGCGTTCCCCAACTCAGGGTGGGTGGGTGAGTTAGACGAGTTTTGCAAACCAATGCGAAAATTCGAAATAAATGAGAAACCAATAATAATGTAACATTTGAGAAGGGTGAGCTAGTTTGATGATGTGATAAAGTTAGAGAGGGGGTCAGAATAAGTTTCGAACTGAATCGTGATGTAAGAAAAACTTACTTAAAAGGTGATACTACGACAGGAAGGACGTGTTCATGCGCATTAAGAAGAGAAGCGAATATTTATTAATCTGAAATTTAGGGAAGTTAAAGAATAGCGCAACCAGCGTAAGTGGAAGCAGCATTAGAAGTTTATTAGAGCAAAGTAGTCGCCGTATAAAGAAGGAATAGAAACCGCGCGGAAGTGACTTTAAACAATTAATCCAGGGTTTCAAGTAAAATTGAATTTATGTAAGGAATTTTACTAACAGGTGGTCACCGATCCAAGTCGATAAGCAAATTTAGTAGGAATTAAACCAAATAATTCTGCAACAAACAAAGTGTTGTTAATACGACTGAGTAGCCAACAACCACCAAAATACATTTCCTATAACCACTCACCTGAGCATAAGAGAACTCATAGCTCCAATTAGAACCCAATAAATTTAACACTGGTATGCGGGTTTGCCGCACAATCAAATCTCAATCGTTTTGACAACTATGAAAATGTTGATGGTAGAATAAATTAAACATGCAACACAACAAAAGACTATTTATGCACCTGGTGAACTTCAGAGGTAGCGAGCAGGAAATACAGAAAGAAGGAAAAATATTCTTTCTCAAATTGTTGGATAAATTGCTATCTTTCACATTATTCACAATGTTACCGTATGATGTTTTATGTGAGATCCGCTTATTTTCGAAATAGCCTTTATCAATGAAGCGAATGTTTTTTGTTAAAGTAATCATTAGAAAAACCCGCTCTCTAGTTAATACGCTATTTTCAGTATCAGAAAAGGCTTTCATCTGCTATGAACAAACTGCTTAGTGCGCGTAGAAAATAAAAGCTTCTTAGAAAAGCTTAAATATACTCTCTGAAGACATCAGAAAGAGCTAAGTAGGAGAGAAAGAAACATTAAAGTAGGTAGGTTCAGAGTTTTTATATAATCAGCCCACCTTATAGTAGCAGATGCTTCTCTAGTTTTTCTCCATAAAAGTTTTTATACAAAGAAAAGCTTTTAAGGACACGAAACAATTCTAATAACGAAACAACAGAATGAAAAGTTTCTAGTATTCATAGAATTCGTAACACAAGTAAACTGACATTCTTCTGATTCTTTTTTTCTCTCTACGCCAAGTAATAAGAGTTGAACACACTTACTAACGAGTTCCATGAGTACATATATATCCAAGTACTCTTTTAGGTCACGGAAGGAGAAACAAACTTAATGTTGTCATCTATCTATGCCCGTTCCTGCAAGAGGGAGCAATCATACTGTTTATTACAAACCAAAGGATAAGATGCAAATTAGAAGAAGTTTTCAACAATCTTAAGTTGTGAAAATTATATCTTTTTTAGAGAAGGAATAAAACATTTTGACGGAACTCGACACATTATTTTCATGGCGTTGCGTTCTTATATTTATGATTATTTTACATATGAAATATAGTTTGACTTCAGCTGATATATTTCAGTACTTAAATTGATATTATTAATATTCACAACTATAAAACACATTTTTCACATTTTGTCCACCGCTGGCAATGTTTAACAGCACAATCTGCATAACTTTCAGGTTTCGATAAAAATTGGCTGATGCTTGAGTTCACATGGCTTTCCCTACCATTTTTTTAACAAACTTATTCTCTAATTCTTTATTTGTTCCACTGTCATATCAGCGGCCGTTCTTCTTTGAAACATATCGAAGGCGTTAACTCGTATTCGTTGGGTTTTTAATCATTAGATCACGCACACATTCACACTCTCATTCATACTTCCAGACTTTGGGGAAGATGGGGAATTATCTTGGTCGGAGAAAAATCTCCAACCCCACCGCCAGGAATCGAACCGGCACCCCGAGCACTGCAGGCAGGTGCTCTACCGACTGTGCTGCGGGACCAGCCATTATTCACTATTATTTCATGGTAATCGAGATAAAATGGTTTTATTGCATATTTCCGTACGTAAAACAAACACGTAGGCTTACGAACGGGTCACCGTTTGATGGCTACTTCGTGTTATTATATGGTCCTAAAATTAACTTAGTAACTGCTGTCATGGCAAATGGTTAATTAATGCTAGAAAATATCATTGCCAGAGGGCCCAAATGACCTTGATGTCGACGGGCCCTTAAACACCACACACTCACTCACTCATTGCCAGAGAAAGCTGCTGTAAAAAGTAGAGAAAATAAAATCTCACATGTTTACAAAAAAAAAAAGATATCAGACTGTGGCTTCAGCTCACACACACACACCCACCCACCCACCCACCTACACCCCCCCCCCCACACACACACACACACACACACACACACACACAAACCTTAATAGTAATTTGTAGAGCACGACTTCCCATTAGAATTAGGATTACTACGGAGGGGATTCTGCACTGCGACCAGTCTTGATCTATTGCAGCTATGCCCCCAAATGGGCCACTCCCGGGAGGAAGAATGGGGCGAGAGGAGTCAGAGGGCGGCCGTCCCAAGGAGCCACGACAGCGTAGACATTGCACTACATTGCACTTAGATAGAGACCTCCCCCGGTAGGCTAGAACAACGGAAATCCCTCATACTGTGGTTGGGAAGCGATCCCTGCAGCCGAGTAGACCGGCAACCTACCTAACGGAGGAGGAAGTAGTTCACTCAGAGCGTATTCTTCTGCCATGCACCGCCGGGACACCCGCCGACATGTCTACCCTGAAAGAGACCTTTTGATGAGAGGTGATCTGAAATGATAATGGAGATGAAATAGAGGGACAGGAAATTCGGGGGTTGTAATTAACCTACCCAGCATTTGTTTAGCGACCCGGGGAAACCCAAAGAAACGCCATGGGTCACGTAGGTCGGCCACGGGAATCGAACCCAGGCCTCCCGAATGCGGACCACAGACGAAACCGCCTGAGCCATCCGTTCGGTTAGAACTTCCCCTTAGCTATGAACTAACATTAATTTATACACACTTTGGAGTAAAGGGATACTGGTATGTGTGGGGGGGATGATGAATTTTGAGTACAAAATGGAAGCTGTGGTACTATTTTTAGAAATATCTTTAAAACATAAAAATTGTACCTATGTTGTTGTTAGCGTACTATTTACAATACTAGAGCTACTGGCTTCGATTTGCAGCTGGAAGATGGGAATGTTTCTTTAGCCCCATCCTTACTACAGACGTGAAGCATGAGTGAGCGGTAAATGTGTGTATTTGAAGTTTATAAATAAAACAAACCCACACTTACACATATAGTAAACAAGTGAACATCACTGCCGATGAGCAGGAAAAGCCATACCTTTTAAATGGAACAATATAAATGTCAAAATTTTCTTTTTGAAATAAGTTTTAATTTAAAAATTTCTGAGACATATACATCATATATAAATGTTATGGTCTCGTTTATGATATTTTAATCACACAATATTTATTGCATGTAAATTTGCCCTAACCTTTTTAAATATTTTCCAACATCCGCATCAGTAAGTATTCGAAATGTGCAGGCGATTAAAATGGTTAAACTACAGAAATTAAAGTTTGAACAAAATATATTCAGCTACAGTAAGAAGAAGAATAAATGACGAACATAAATTTAAATTACCAAAGGCTCAAATAGGCATGAAGTTTATTTGTAACTCTAATATAATCTATTTAGGAAGAGGAATTAAAGCATGACATGTCCTATAAAGAGATTTGAGGCTGAAACAACGCTTTTAATAACGAATGTGTTAAAAAAGAAATGATTTTAAATGGGCACTAGGACCATAGGAATGGAAATGATTAAACAAAAACGGATTTTTATAGGAAAAAATAAATAAAAACTATTTCATACCAAAGAAATAAAAGAAGGTTTAATTGACGAAATTGGTGATTCTCTCCGAGAGCGAACATAAGGAAGCCTTCCAAACCTTGATAAAATAAAACTATACAGACATTTTGTTTGCCAAGATTCCAGAACACTTATGATTTGAACTCATACGGAAGGAAGTAAAACTAAACAGAAAATAATTTACAAATTATCTCATTTTCTACTATGAAGAGTATTACATTAATCTGACATATTCCTCAGAAGAAGGAAAGTAACAATTCTTCTCTTCCGTATGTGCATTAAGCATTACACGAGGTCAGACACAACACAAAAGCTCCTCTCCCCCCAACTTCAGGTGGTAAGTTTCGCAACAAAGAATGGAGTAAGCGGATTAGAAGTCCCGCAGCCTATTGTTGCGGTAAGAAGATTGACGCACAACTGGAAATGGAATGTTATTTCGCCGGGGATTTAAGAACTGGCCGCCATGAAAAACAAAAGCTGGTCATCGAAAGCGATTTAGGAGGCACTGGAACAAACGGTATCGTCCTCAGCCAATGTTTTAAAGCTGTAGTTGGTCCACCTACATTGCGTTGGGTTTCACAAACAGGGACTAGTATTGAATTCTGCTTAACAAAATACTGATATTACTAATGCATTAAAATGAAAAAACGTGATGATGCACAACGTATCGTACGTCATCCATAACGATAACTTGTTTAAATATGAAACAGGTATTCGACATCTTCCAAGCAGTTGATAACCCCAAATTATCCTTCACATGGAAACATTCTCGTTATTTTTGTTTGCCTCATAACTACGTACTTACATTAAATATATGAAGTATTGCATTGCAACTAAACTTCGAGAAAACCTCACTTTCTCTTTTACATTTCTGGAGATTTAAAACGCTTAATACGACAAATTTTTATTGAATTAACTTCATAGTTTTGCGATAAAATTTAAATTTTACAACAGAAAGTAATGTATTCTGATTTGAAATAAATGTTAAGATCAATAAAATTGTTCAGATTCATCATATGGAGCATTTTTGTTCTTTTTATATAATCGTTTAAACATTTAATAATTTCAGCAATAATGTCGATACTCCAAAAAAATTAGTATGTAGGGTATTCTTTGTGGTATAAATTTCAATCAAATATATTCATAATTTGTATCAATATCTTTCTTGTGGAGTTAAATTTCTGAGTTGTTCTCCTGGTTATGCAAAAACAAGCACATTTCAAATCCATCGCATAGCGACCACTGATTTGATTATCGCTTGTGTTTAATGTGCTTCCAAGGAAACATGAACCACTTTTATAATTTCTATAAATTAAACCATTTCTATAAATTTCTATAAATTACGATCTCGATTGCCATAAAGAAGGTAGAGGAAAAAGCGTTTGTAAGAAATAATATTTATACAAGAATAAGTAGAGAGAGAGAGAGAGAGAGAGAGAGAGAGAGAGAGAGAGAGAGAGAGAGAGAGAGAGAGAGAGAGAGAGAGAGAGAGAGAGAGAGAGAGAGAGAGAGAGACATGTGAGTACGACTCATAAAATTTTTATCAAAATAATGTTTAAGATATTTTCATGATAAATGAAAAGCATATTCTGAATTTTCTGGGAATATTCTCACAAGTTCCCTTCGGCCTGGATGACTTGCATAGCTCGGAACTATAAGAGATAGACAAAATGCCATTTCAAGAAAGAATCTAGATTTATGTCTGATATATTTATTATTTTTGTAGAGTCAACCATTTTAAGATATTCTTTGTAATTTTGTCTGAATTTTCTAATACTTTCCTCACATGGGTAGTGGTTATTCATATTTTTTAACCTCTTGGCTATCCAAAGAGGACGGAAAATAAACAATTTCGAAAAATAAGACATGAAGCTTTCCTGGCGATGAATATGCTCAATTTGTTCTCCGGCAGCAAGCCAGGTGAAAAGACGATTAGAAATCGACGTTTCGGAAATGTGCATCTCTCCCATCATCAGGATATTTATTAAATGTTATGACCACAAATGATAATATAAACATAATACAACAATATAAACATTATATATAACACATATATTGTGTTATATCCAGTGTTTCATTTGTGGTTATAACATTTAATAAATACCCTGATGATGGGAGAGATGCACACTTCCGTACCGTCGATTTCTAATCGTCTTTTCACCTGGCTTGCTGCCGGAGAACAAATTGAGCAATTTGGAAAAATGTTCAGTGTAATATTTAGTTTAGGGAATTTTCTTGAAAATCTTTATATCGAATAATTGAAAGATGGTGAACCTAAAAGCCAAGTTTAGTATTTAACTAACTATACGTTTTGGAGTAATGCTGTTCACTACATTGGCCTTTTTCTAAATTTAAAAAAAAAACCTTTTTGTCGGTCAAGTAACCGCAGCACATGTATTTCCAGTTGTAACAGTAGTTTTGGGTTATAAAAATATATGTAATTATGTGATTGGCCGAAGTAATAATTGTAGGACGTAATATGACGTAATGTTGTGACCTAGAATTAAATCGGCCAATCACAAAATTGAGATAGGAGTAACGATAGTTAGGAAAAATCAATAATCTTGGTAGAGAGATGTTTTGTAATGGTGAGTGTGATGAATAGTGGTGCAAGATCAAGAACATTTAAATAATAGTTTGAATCTGCTTATTCCAAACCAAGCCTTAAAACCAGGAATCTCATGACTCTTAGTTAACCAAGTACAATCATCAAGGAACAAATCAAAATACAACGAATTTGTTATTGCTGGCTTCTCGACGTGGATTTTCGAAAAGTCAACGTGCATCCCATCTCAAATATAAAAATCCCGTACCAAATTGCGCCCGAATGTGTGGATTAAGATGGAGAGAAATTAACGTCGATTAGTCCCAAATTCCTGTCACACAGTGAAATCTCTGGAGTGGGTGGAGTGCAATATTTGAAGTACTTATTAAAGACGAAAGGGACCTTAAAACGTTAATTCAAATAAAATCGCGCTACCAATCTTTTTAAAGGAGTCAATCCGTTCTCTACTTACAACATATGAGGTAAATAAGGTAAAAGTATTTTTCTTGTTTTAATATTTATTTTCTTCTTCTTTTTGGATCCAGGAGATGTCAAAATGTATATTTCTAGTGATATCTCGCTACTGCATTTTTCGGTGGAATCAATACCTTGTCTACCTACCCTATAGGTGAAAGAGAAAGTAAAATAATGTTCAGGCAATACAAAATTTCTTGATTTAAATGCATATAGAGAACGCGTAAATAAGTTTCGACTAGAGCACCTCTAGCGGAAAAAATAGAAATGTCTAGTGAAAAATACAAGTTCCAGAAGATAAATGCGGTATTGCAGTTTAAGTTAGGTGTGAAATGAAGGAGAAGCTACGGGTTTCTAATAGGATAGGATAAATAGAGTGGGCTGATAAAGCGATATAATATATTGAGATACAATATAATAAGCAGTATCACAGATTAAGAAATAAATAATTCATAATGGGCAAACAGAAATAATATAAATATAAGAAACAGATTATAAGGCCAGGTGCACATTCTATCAAGCTATTTTTCTAGAGACGGGAAGTAGTAATAATAGAACAATGAAAGCAAACGCTCCAGCGATAGACCGGCGCCGATTGCAATGCATCGCTCTTTGAGGAAAAACAGATAGTCAGGAAACAGTCCCGTTTTGACGCTGAAGGGTGATGCACCTTTAGGAGGATGGACTTACCAGCCTCCATAAAGCGATACTATTTTGAGGAGTCAATAAGCTTCAATTTGAAAAAAGCTCGCTTCTAATAAAAATTATGTATATCACAATTCAGGCTCAAAATAGTAAAGGCCTAGGAAACTAGCGTAGATAGATAAAGTACCCTAGAGGCAAGTGGGGAGAAATTGGAGCGATGTGCAGGACACTTCCTGATTAGATTTGTCTCGTTCAGAGGTGCACTTATACAATTAAGATATACTTTGATAAAGTGTGGAGAGTTTAAGTTGGTCATTGTTTAAGAGGAGAGTAACAAATATGCATGTATCGCGGCGCGTAAGAGTTACAAACAAAAGAAGCACGCGTTATGGTGGGACATAGACTTTGGAATTAGAAGTAGGGGGAAATTATCAGGCGACACTACTTAAGTTGTGTGTCGAGCAAGTTGTGTGAACCAGACGTCATTAACTGAGAAATAAACGAAGGAGAGAAACCAAATGAGCTGAGTTATTGACTTGTGTGTACCTTTACAATGCTAGACCCTGAGATACAGATCTCACTGCTTACCGGACAGCGAGAGGACATACGGAGCTAACCGAGGGACAATACCACTATGTATGCCACACATCATAACAAAACCTGAAAAATTCCCGCTTCCCAATTCCTACACCAAACGATCAACGAAAATCCTCTAATCTTCTTTGAAGTAATAAGCAGTGACTGTTATCATTGGAAAAGGTTCATAGAAAAACCAGTGGGACTGCAAATATTTTCAATTCAAGGAAAACAAAACAACGTAATATGAAGTTTAAGATTTGAAGGACTGTCACCGGTCTCAGAACCAGCTGTGGCAGGGCCGTTTTCGGACCACAGGATGCAGGTTGTATTGGCCTGACGGGGAGTTTTCATCGATAAAGTGTAGGGATATTGTCATCTGCACTGTCGTGGTTCCTTGTGCTCCTGTCTCCCCTCACCTCATCCTTACTCCCGGGGGTTGCTCCACGAGGGGGGGCATAAGTACAATAGACCAATTTGGATCTCCTTGCCGAATTCCCTCCGTAGCCTAGTCCAGTTCAGGTGCAAGATTAGTTATCTGATAAAATTTCATGATCTTGTTTTAAAAAGACTAACATTATTTACCGTGCAAATCAAGAAAATAGTATTTTTCTGTAGAATTTTCTGTATAGGTAAATTTAGTTTCTAAAGGATTACTTTCATTGGTATTGCAGTCAAATATTAAAAATTTTACATGTTGTTTATCATGCTATCCACTCAACATAGAATACATTATATGGTTTGGATTTTCTTGTAAAGAATGCAAAACATTATTTGGTGAGATTTTTTTGTCTAAAATAATTTGGGGCTGTCAACCATTTATGTCTACTTACCAGCTGATTGCTTTTTGTTCTTAGTTTCCTGCACATAGGTCGTAGAAACTGTTTTAGATTTAAAAATTCAGGATCGAAACTTTACCAAAAGTATCCTTTATAGACGAGAAAATAATTTTAAGAAAAATGTTATCAGAATGTTTGGTTTTACTACTGAATCTAAACAAAGTTTCACTAAATCCTATTGCACCGGCTGCTCAGAAACGCAACTTACGATAGTTTTACTTTTGTTGGAATCAAACATTCAAATAAAAATGTAACAACAAAGAATATACTTTTACTCAGTGAATATAATTCATTCTTCACATACATCGCTAACACGTAATTCCAAAGATGAGTAAATTTTTTTAATGAATCCGTTGAAATTCCGTCATCAGACAATAGCGACTTGTCAGAAAATTAATGCTTAATTGTCAGTAGCTCTTTTTAAACTGAGTACGCAGGGAAATTTAACTGTGCGGTTCCGGACGGATGAGTGGGGAGAGAAATATAATGGCAACCAGAGAGGGAAAGTTTGTTTCCAGCAGTGAAATTGGTACGATTGTTTGCAGCAAGCCGCGTGGCTAATTTACTGGCGGCATCAGATAAAACAGACAACAACTGACTGTCGGGAGGAACTGCTTCTGATAACCGTGTTACAACCCGCGGAGGAATACAAATTGTTCGGTGAAACAAGAGAAGTTACAAATGGAAGATACCTCCTCGTGAAATTAAAATTAATATCGTTTTGCGGCACTTTTGACGGAGGTAGTAGCGTTGTTCCTCACCACAGCGAGTTGGTTTTATGTACACCGCCTATTAAAAGAAACAGTATATGCGTATCTACTTCCACATATTTACTTTTTATTTAAGAACACTTGCAGTGTCATAATAGGAAAAACACTTATATAGGTATTTGCTACAATAAACTAGGTTTTCTATGAAACACTTTTTGGGGGGAAGATTCTATTCTATTTACCTGAATAGCAGCAACTTTTTTTCTAAACAATGTAGAGGGAAAATAGATGTAATGTGTGTATTTATAATGGCTTCGTATTACTAATATAATTAGTTTTAACATTATTATGCATCTGCAAACCAACCCGTTGTCTCGACTATGGTTCTACTGAGGAAGGTACACTGTGCATTTGGCTGCTATACCAGGTTCGTGATCTTAACTAAAAGAAGCTACCTTTGGAGATGAAACAAAAACCTTTAACTCTACGGTACACACATTTTGAGCTATAGTATTTTTATGTAAACTTTTAAAGGTATTTAAAAGCTGATCAAGGTTTCTTCGGGAGGATTCTTGCTGACTATGTTAACATAGAAACACCCCCTATACAATACCTGTCATGACTTGCAACCAGATTAGCTCTCGGTCCACGGGATAGAGAGCTGATGATTGTATTTTTGTGTGTGATCGGGTAGATACAGAGATGAAAAGTTGCTTATTTCATTGTCTATTCCACGTGGTAACATGTGGGTCCTTGCATAGTACGCAAAACGGGATGCATCCCCAAATGCTTCTAATGGTCCGAAATACAAATCTCAACAAACGATGGCCCCTTCACGGGCCAACTGCTCGGGAAGTAAAAGCACGGGCACGGTTATGTTTAAGTGGTGTTCAAACAGCAACGTGAAATAGAGCAAGAAGTGGTGGAATGCGCCCGAGATTCGTTTTGCCCATGGAGGCCCCGCTCACTCAGCATCGCGAGGAAATTGGGAAGCTACGATAGGGAGAGATCCTAGCCAACATTGGATGGTCGCCTACCTTTACTATGGCACGTGGACGTGAGGAATGCATTCGGATTGACAGAGGTGTAGCAGCTCCAGCTTAGTATTACTTAGAAAAGTAAACAACTTTTCTGGGCCCACTTTATGTAAATCCGGAGACAGCTCCTGATAAAAAAGCAGAGGATGCCTAAAAGACTGGACTTCCATCTAAAGAAGAAAGGCAGAAGAAAGCTGCAGATCGTGTTTCTTCTTTATATACCTACGGTGTTTCGGGTTGTAAAATAATGGAATTAAATTCATTACGTTATAAATACATAATTAATAAGTTAAGCAACGTTTAAATACTTCGACATGTTTCGGCAATAGCACGTAGTCTATAAGTAAAGAGCCATTATAGCAGAATACTTAACGCGAGAAATATTCCTGGAGGACTTTGTCATTTTATGACTCGTAATTATTTCAGTTTTCCGCAAGGACTTCCATCGGTTTCCCAAGAGCTACACGTAACAGTTTACTCTCACTACAACCACCAGCATATTTGTTGGGGGTAAAATTATATCATCAACCTTAGTCTGTAGGACTACTCACTGCTGTGCGGAGGTTCGATTCCCGGATGGAGAGCGAGAATTTTTCTCTATAATTGTGTGTGTGTGTGCTAACACAAAGACCCAAAATTACTGTATACGAGTTAACACCATTGACCAAGGTTAAATCGCCGACGATATGACCAGTAAATTTAAAAGAGGGGTATGTAAGGAGCAACAAGAAAAGGATTAAACCTGCGTTTTGCATTTATGCACTTTACACCGCCGCAGTTTCTCTTCGTACTCCGATTTAGTTGACAAAGAATGCTAATGGGAGGGAGTAGATACGTATATAACTTTTTAATTTAGGTAGGCTTGCTGTAAGGATCTGAAACAAAAAAGTCTTTTTGTTACACTACTGTGACGTGCAATACGTTAAGTGTTTATAGCATTCGTTCTTGTCTGACATATAGCCCATTTGCTACCGTAAGACCTTGACTATGACAGGCGAGCCCGGTCCCCTTTTTAGCTTTAGAATGCTCACCTTTGTAGCGACGTCAGAGCTATCTAGCGTAAGTTCCTCATACTGTATATGTATAACAGCCTCGAGGGGCGAAGGAGACAGCGATTTGAATTTCAAACCAGGCCCCAATCACCATACATTAGGGGAAGCCTAATTGTTGGAGTTGGGGAAACATGACGTCACTCGATGCGCCATTCATTTGTCTTGTGTATGTATCGAGTACCTTTGCCTGGCGGAATCTATTTGCATACAAATGCGAAATTGTTGTTGTTGTTGTTCTAGTTATTTTTTTAACAAGTGCCGACTTTTGTACACTTCCCTTGGTACAGTACCTTTCATCTTGAAATGAGGTCGATCTAATGCAGACACTCACTTCATTCGTAGGCCCGAGAGGATGTTAGTTGCTTTTCTAGAAAGGAGTCATTTGAGGTACAGTGACATTTTCCTTTGAAACAAACCTTCCCAGTTGACGCCTCTTTTGTAGTCTATGCAATGTACTCCTGAAGTTACAATTTTATTGCTTCTACCACATGCCCAATAGCTTGTACTCCTCCAATAATTCTATAACAAGACTTCAACGCAACATTTTCTTGTAGCACCCGAAACAGAAGGTTCTAATAAAAAAGAAATGTTCTGAGCTGCGCATAACTCAAAAGCGAAATGTGGTATAAAACCAAAATTGGTGTTTAGATTTAAGACAGTCCAAAAATGGGGATAAGATAATTCACAGTGAGATCCCATCAACCCGCACTTACTCTTTACATACTAAGCATTTGGAACTTCTGATGTTCTTAAAAATAGCTCTAACGATTTTGATTATAATACATATATTTAAGATAATTACACGGAAAATATATTGATATCTTGATTTTAGGAGAATATCTTGTGAAGTACACTTGAACCAGTTTTGTACGATATTGCATGATGGTTAAGCTATAAGAGATAAATGATCCCGCTGATTACGAATTTCGAGTGGGGAAGGAACAGATTTACGATTTGCGTCCTAAGCTTTTCTACTGAGTTCTCGAGTTGCGTGGCAAGTAAAATATTTAAAATTTTCCTTCCTATTTTTCAGAATTATGACTGGTAGCCAAGCTTTACGGAGAAGCTAATACTGGTATGGTTAAAAATATTACATTTATCACATTATACTTTTACAGTACCGTAACCTTAGTTATTCGACTTCATCTAACTTTGGAAGACATTAATAACATACTGTTTTAATGAACTGAAATGTATATATTTATTAGTTCCATCATTTTATTATGAGCAAGAGTTTTTTGAATTGCTAGTTGTCTAATGGCTGATTCAGAACATATTTTTATATGCACTTCGGCTGAAATACCTCTCAGGACGTCCAACACCTGGTTAGTGTTAGGATGTGAGGAGTAGAGCAAACTGTTTAAATGCGCATGAAGGATTCACATGCATTGGTTGTACGCAAGCAAGAGGAAGAAAACTCAGCCCATAAATTTGGTGGAAGTTGGTTATCATGCATGATGCAATTTTCTAGAATATGATCACAACATTCATGGATCGCCGTTCCAGCCTCGGCCTGCAATCTTCATTATTACTCTACAAATCACTCGTTCGTCCGCTTATTACATATGCCTGCCAAGTGTGGGAGCCACACACATGTCATCTGCGTCGTCTTCAGGTCATACAGAATCGCTTCATGCGCATCGCTACCAACGCTCAATGGTTTATCCGTAATCAGCAGCTACATCACGAACTAGGACTGTTACCTCTTTACGACTACATTCGCAGGATCGCTCGTCGTTTCTTTTCCACGCTGCAAGAAATTCCAGGAGCGGTGCATTATAACATCGGCGTCCGCACGCACCAGCCCTCACGTTTGAAGAGGAGACTACCACAGGACCTGCTTCTGAGTAATACATCTGATTCGAATGATTCTAGTGCATGATGTCTGTCTTACATCTTCAATATTGACATAATTTCTCAGAGAGTACTATTGGAGTTCTAACTTAATGTAGTTAGGGGGCGGCCTGTTAGCCTACCCCTGAGTGTTATTGTTCTTATTGTACTGTTACCTTCATTTCACTCTGATCTGTAAAGCACTGTACTGCTGATCTATCAATAAAAGAAATTATATAAAAAAACCATTCATGGACTCGCCTCTCATTGGGTTGTATTGCTATTATGTCACCAGTAAACGTTTTCCACTTGGTTGGTACTGAAGTATAAAAGACCGAAAAATAGGCTCAGGAAATTACCAATCTCAAAATACTTTTCTTTATAGAGTACTAAGACCAACATCCTGAATCTCCTCCACCAACTTTCTGCAAGGAGAAATTTGCGTCGCCTTAAGTTTGCACTTGGCAGACGTTTGCGAATAATTTTATGTAAGACTTTTTCGAAGTCCACTTATATCGAATTTCGACTAAAACTTAATTTCAACTTCTTAATTAACCACGTTGGAGATAAGATGTCATCAACGCCGTCTTGAAAACAACAAAATGACTAGTAACTTATTCGACTGTTCAGTCCAAACTATTAAAGGGATGTTTAAGGATAGGCCGGCATGCAATTCAAGTGCGCGTTCAGAAATCCCTTCACTCAATTCAATGTTTGCTTTTTCTACCTGGACTGATCCCGCAGGCAATTTGAGCTCACCCAAAGAACCTACACTGCAAATGTACATCGTTTTAAACCACACAATTATTTCAAATACATTTTGGTGACACCTGCCATTTCGTGGATATCCGTTGACATTAATTTAATTTTCTCAACACTTTAAACACATTACAAAGTGCTGTCATATCTGACAATGTCATGGGAAGTGTAAGAGTTCTTTTTTAAGCCATGAATCCTTTTAAACCTCTATTTATTTGGCTTACTGTCTCACTCTTGTACCCAAAACGAAATGTATAATTAAATTGTTTCTGCTTAAGTTTATCTATTAACATGAAGTAGAGAGAAAAAGAAAAGTCATTAGAACAGTTTATGGATATAACTCTTATGTTTGAAGATACTGTAGAATAAATTCTATAGCGTATGCAACAAAATTACTGCAGAATACATAATGAAGGTTATACATTGAAATATAAGTATATACATAAAAGTATATAAGTAAGCCAATTCGTATGCCAAAATGTTTAAGATTCACTTAATTTTGCATAGCTTAACATTGTAATGCATTTAAATCATGTGATTCATATTAGGCAATCGCCTATTTGTACAGATGATCACGCTTCAGAAAATTAGTTGTATTAGCATATACTACCTATAATTACAGAAATTCTTTAAAACGAAAAGCTTTTCGTAAATGTCACAGTTTATTATCAGAAGGCTAAAAGAACTGGTAATTATTGGGAAAATGTATGGAAACAAGAAGCTCGAGGTTGATGATTTGTATACGATAATGGCGACAATGATAGTGAGACATCTTTCAGTGATGGAAAATGATGTATTTGTCATTACATCTTTGTCAGTTGAGTAAATCACATTTTTAGAAGTTATTCCTGTTGTAGAGATTGATTACACTGGAAAATTAATTATGTTATCGTGCACTTCCTAAAATTATTTAATACCAAAAGTGTAGTTACTAATTTAGTTGGTTTTCTCTTTTTTTCGATATTCAAATTGCAGAAGATAGAACTGTTTAGCCTCATCTTCATTATTTGAAAAATGTTACAGCAAATAATTAAGCAGGTACGTATTTATTGCATTTATTATCATTGGGGTTATTAGTTATATTTATGCACCATGTTGTGTATAATTGAGTAACCTTACATGTCAGACCCACAGCTCAGAAGTGCTCCATTTCTGTTTCGTTCCTTTCTGTACGCCAACTTACTATTATTTCACTCTTCTAATCAGCAGATAAGAGACGATCACGCCGCTGGTCACTGGTCACTGAAGGTCAATACGCTTCATTGCTCTGTCATATAGTAAATAGACAAATCAGATTTTGCGGAAGAGATTAAAACGGAAGCGGCTACAGGAAGTCATAAATGCACACATTAGATATTTAAATTTTACTTTTCGTTTACAGTCAATATGCAAACTCGTTTGAAAATTTTTGAGTAACTTTTTTTTAATAATTCAGTTTTTGATAGGTTCCAGGAACTGGAGGAAATTTCCATACTGTGGAATATTTTTAATGGACGAAAGTGCTAAATGGCAAGTTCTCAATAACTTAAATATTAAAATGCAAATGCAATCCATTCATTTTGCCGATGTTATAATCGCCTTTCAGTGATTTGACAGACCTAGTGGAGTTGTGTTATTTTTAGTACAGATGTATACGGCCCAGCACTCTGGGACAGCCTTTACTGATTCTGTGGCTCTGCAGAAACTTGGGAGCAGTTTAAGATAAAAATGATGCAAGATTCCGGTGTCGTGAAACGTCGCAGCACATATTTCAACAAGGCCTGCCTCTATTCATGCAGACAATGATGCCATGCAAATGCAAATGGTGAAATGACTGTAGCACTTTGAAGGCGGTGGTGGCAATGAAATATCCCGCAGTAAGTAATTTCTGCGCTCGCTCGCTCGGCACGATAATGCAGTCTCCCTCATTTCCTGGACATTGTGCGGCACCTCTTCCCGAAGGAAGAGCGGCGCTTAGCAACATTTGGCGAAGTGGCAATTTAGAGGCAGAGCAGGGAGGGAGGCGGCGGATCGAAACTCATCAGGGTCCTGGTTCGTGCCCCGTTGCTTCCTACACGCAAAGTAACTTAACGCTTGCCGACTTTATTGACTTCCTCGTCAAACAACCGTAAAGAGCACATTACAATGAAAACAGTTAGCTAGTTTTGATCCACACTGCATTAGGAGTACAAAACCATGTAACGTGTTTCTGTGGTAACCAGGTCGACAATAGTCCCATATATTAAAATACGCCATCTTTATTTTAACGGAACGGCACTGCTATATTTTATAATTACTCTTACTAAGCTGTAAAGCAAAACCATTACATATCACGTTTATATGGCATTGTGCTGCCTCTGATTGGCTGAATTTAGATATGAATCGAGTCCTACTGATGCGACCGCATCCTTCAATGGCTGGAGTAAAACAATTTTCTCTCTTTGTACAATTATATGACATTGGTTGACTTGTTTTCAATGTTAGCTGCACATTATGCTCTCTCTTTATATTCGGCCAGCAACCTCGTTTCGGAATCACACCTACTCACAAATAAAATCTTCCTTTTAACCCTTGTATCATAAATAATAATTTGTGCGAAACTTCAGTAAACGAGTGTAGAGAACAGCGTTCTGCCTAATCTGCTTATGTCAGATGAAGTACATTTCCATTTAAAGGGATTTGTGAACAAGGTAAACTTTCGATAACGCTCAGACACCAACTCACCGTTGCCTCTTGGAAGCACACTGCATAGCTTAAAATTACAACGCGGCGAAATGTGGAATTATTCACCCATAGTTTCTCTAGAATCTCCAGGTCAGAAAGGCATCTTCCTATAATCAACACGTTTTTTGGACCTTTAGTAAAAAATATAGAATATTTTGATACGAAAGGGTTCCAGCAGGAAGGGCCTGCTTACTATATTGTGGCCTAATAGATCCTCGCTTTGGTGACATTCAGTGGCCACTGAATGGCCCATCAATCCGGTATTTTCTCTGGTAGCACATCAAGAAGAAGTATTTCTACTCCTAGTGAGGGAGGTGTATTACAGGCTTCTATTCATCAAGAAATTTGCACACATTCCACATGACAATTATAATAATAATATACATAATATTTGTAATTTACGTCCTCCAACGTTAAGTGATATCGGACCACATGACAATTATGATAACAGCTTTCTCAGTCAAGTGTGAAATGAATGAAGGATGAATGTTCAGAAAGTAATCTATTTTCAGCAAAGAGTAGAAAGTGGACATTCGTTTCAAATAAACTGAAATTATGAAGCACACTGCATATATATATATATATATATATATATATATATATATATATATATATATAATTCTAGAATTCTAGTATTAGCTGGACACATTTTTCACTCTGTATTCAAGTATGTAACATATCCTTCTTGACATGTAGTATAAGATAAAGGAAGATAGAGTAAAACGTTCTTACTTTAGGGTTTAAAGTTTAGTTTTATGGAGAGTATCCTCGCCAATGTTACTTATTTCAGTTTGAATGGATTCCTTGAGAACATCAATTGTCTGTGGCCTATTCTAGTACACTATTTTTAGATGCCTCCACAAGAAAAAATCCGGTGAGGTTAGGTCAGGGGTTCTGGAGGGCCGCAAACCTTTTGAGATTACTTGATTATCAAAGAAACTGCTTACAAATTCCATAGTGCCATTAGATATATGGCACGTTGCTCCATCTTGCTGGAAATAATCTTTTCTCAATTGGATATCATCTCCGTAAAATTTCAGAGAATGTGGTGAGACGAGTGCAAACATGTATAGATGCCGGTGGAGGACACTTCCAACATTTTCTCTGAGATGTAATTGTGTATTATATTATCCTAAAGTTGCACGTGTGTCCTATTATTGGTTCAAAAGTTATGGCCTATTGAAATGGTAAAGGTTTATATCGCTAGCACTTTATTAGTTATCTGGTTTACACATATTTTGATTGGATGAACAGTTGTTTTTTTACTACATGACGTTCTTAACCTTTTTCAGAGGTTATTCGGCACTGACTAGTCTTGGTCTATTATACCTTATGCCCTAAATGGGGCATCCCCGGGAGGAATGATGAGGCAAGAGGAGACAGAGGGCGGTCGTCCCTAGGAGCCATTACAGTGCAAAGGGCAGGATCCCTACATGCGTTCTTAACTTAAACACAAATGCTTCTTTGCAATATTTTATTTTATAACCTAAATATATTTGAACTTGGTAAATTCTTCCTAATCTTTTAATGAATTTTCGAAAATATTATATTGTATAGACTATGCCTATGAGAAAGAACATTAATGTCGACTCAAAACGTTTTGGGGTACCCATATAACCGTACATACACACCAAATTTTCTCTTTATAATATTAATATAGATGATTCATATACCAAACACCTTGGAATTATTGAAACTATGTTCCGCGATATTTATATGCTTTATTTTATCCACTACTTCCACATATTCTTTTAAAAATACATTATTCCATTTAATTATTTTTAATCAAGTTAAACGATTAAAAATTCGTTTATTAGAAGTATTGTCTTAGGTACAGGAAGTTAAAATATGTGTCAAATACTCGTATGCAATAAATGGATGGATTTAACGAAAAAGGAGCGGAAATGTGGTGCCTGGCATTTGTATACTTTCTCTAGCTACTCTGGTTTACATTTATAGTTTTACTACGAAATATTAAAGCTTGTTTTAACACCAACTTCAAGTAATGCGATTATGTAAAATATATTATGTATTATACATGTTATGTATTATGTCTTTTAAATATCCAATTTTTTTCTATGGTTAAGTTTTGTTACATTTTTACGGCTTACTAGTGTACAAAATTATAAAATTCGTTAGAAATGGATAGGACTTCTTAGGTTAGACTTAGAAATACAGTTTATTAGTCATGCAAATATCTTAGACATATAATATGCTAATAAAAATAGTTAAACCACTTTTGAGACAAACAAAATAACGAAAACTGATCCATGGAAAGAAAAGCCTTAATTTGTGAGAACTTTTCTCAAATTTTCATGCAACATTTAACTTTGGATTTAAAACTAGATGGTCTTTTCACCGGAGATAAAATGAAATATTTGAACTGATTTCATATTTTAATTTAGAATATTTTGCTAGCACTAATAACAATTTTCAAGTAAAAAACACGTACTTTAAAATAAATTAAGTAATGTAGAACTTCAGTTTTATCTAATCAGCTCCACCCAAGAGACTTTTGAGAATTCTCATTTTTGTTTCAAAAAGATGTACTTTGGGAATACGAGGGACACTATTTATATTTAAAGCCTTATAGTTAAAACAACGTAATTTCTGGAAAGAGAGATCAGAGTGAACAACTCAATACCATAGCCGGGATTTGAACCACGGTACTTCTGGATGCCGTCCAGCCGCTCTAACCCTTGTGTTACTATGGCCAACATGCGGACGACATTAAATTCTCCAACTGACTCGTGTTTCTCCCGGTAAACCACTTAGCAGTTCTCATAAACACATGAGACAACTACCTCAATGGTGACTTACAACATGTAAGTACTTTAAGGCCCGGGCTTTATAGTTAACCACTATAAAGTTGGAGAATTTAAAGTCATGTCGGCATGTTGGCCATAGTAGCTCAAGGGTTAGAGCTGCTGGACGGCAACCAGAAGTACCGTGGTTCAAATCCCGGTTGTGGTATTGATTTTTTCAGTCTGATTCTATCTTTCCATACTTTAGCCTACATACGACCAGTGTGAAAGAACAATTACTTTCCAAAGTAATTTCTGATTGAAAGTTTGTTTTCCAAAATATTTTCCTTTATGATCAACACACTTTCGCATCCGTTGAGTCATTGTAAAAGCATTTATTCCAGTTTTCTTGAGACACATCCAAAACATGGTTTTTGAAGGCATAAACGGCTTCTGCTGTCGAAAAAAATCGTTGTCTACGCAGTTTGTTCTTGATATTAGGGAACAAAAAAGAAGTCATTGGGTGCCAAATCAGGACTGTATGGCGGATGAGCTATCAATTCGATTTTTTGAGCCTTTGAATACTCTGTTGTGAGATGAGATGTATGTGCGCTCGCATTGTCTTGACGAAAAACGATACTACGGTTCTTTTTGGTTTTACTTACTTCACCGAAGACTTTCGGCAAACAAGCGGTTCTGTATAATTCGGCATTTACCGCTTTACGTTCCTCTAAAGGCACTGTTGCCTCATGGCCAGTTTTGCTGATAAAACAGGTGTCCATTTGCTTGGAAATGCTTCGAGTGCGAACAACTTTTGTTGGATTTGCTTCATCTTGAATCACACATACAGTCGACTGCTGTTTACGTTCCGGCTCATACACATAGATCCGTGATTCGTCACCTGTTACAATCTTATATACGTCTTCTGAGGCACCGCCATTGTATTTATTGAGCATTTTTATACACTAATCGGCACGAGAATCTTTTTGAAATTGCGTCAAATTATGTGAGATCCAAAGGGAGCAAACGTTTTCCATGGTCTTGTAATATTTTATATATGCAGGCAGAACTACTGCCTAGGGTTACATCAATCTCACGATATATCGCGTGACGATCTTGCATTAACAGTTTTTGCACAGCATCAATGTTTTCTGGCACAAACGATTTTGGACGACCCTCACGAACTTCATCACTGAGCGAACGCCGTCCACGATTAAATTCGTTATAGCAGCGCTTCACAGGAGCAAAGGATGGAGCTTCGTCCCTAAATGTGGAAATTAGTTGATCGATGCACTTGTCTTGATAACTCACGTCGAAGTCGTAATAAATCATTCCACCAAAATTTTCACGCGTTAATTCTATGTTTCTGTTGAGACACAATTTTTACGTTAATGTAAACAAAACAAATGATGCTCTATTGACAAAACGCCTGAAGTAGATTATGGTCAACAATGTCA